>BSDF01000006.1:36073506-36673506 GCA_027925045.1 Hypotaenidia okinawae
TTTCCTAGGTTCTTGAAGGAGAGGTGATGATAAAGATTGGTTTGAAATTTTACTTTAAGGTAAAAAGAATAATAAAGGGAGCAACTTTTTAAGAAGTAGGAATAGCAATATTTAATCCCAATTTTACTCTACAATATTATCAGCCTAAACAAGCTGACCAGTTCTTTGCTGGTCAGAGACCAGTGTTTCAGACCTATTAAACACAGGAATAATTATTGTTAGGGAGACAATGAGATAATTGTTTTTCACTGTGTTCTTAAAAAAAATGTTTTTAAGCCATTCCCAGGGCTATTGCTTCATGTGGCAAATGCCAGAAGATCACAAGTGTCATTAAAAACATAGGATTAAATATAATAAACAAACTCATGCCTTCAACTGTGTACTGATTGTCTTAGTAAAAGATTTGGCTTTGTAACAAATGTCAATAAATACCACAGTTGGAATCTGTCACAGAGGAGTGCTTTAGAATCCATAAGATTCAACATCCAAGTAGTGATTAAGCTGGAAATAACAAAAAGTACAGTTGTATTAATCATAAACCATGAGGACTGTATAAATGAGGCTAACACTAATGTCAAAAGCTCCCAAAGAGAGTGTTCAAAGATACCATCATTTCACTTTCTTTTGAGTTCAAAGTATTTATTCTGACTTTCAACTCCTCTCTTATCCTTTGGATTATTTACTAGTTCCCTTGGATCCATTAAACGAGGGAACCTGGAACCAAACTTTTAAAAGATGTAATATACAATCAGACTCTTAAATAAGATATTTGTTCTTTGCAATACACTTCATATGCTTATCTCAGTCATCTAAAGAGAGGTTTTAATTAATAGAAACACTCCTGTGAAACAGCCACCCAAATACAATGTTAGGAATTACCTACTTGTAAGAAAATACCATTGCTGATCTTAAATGCTTATCTGTCACCATCCATCTGTGGAACTTTTAGAACACTATTAAAGTTACAGCCTATAACAGAAAGAAGATCCTACTTTGAAAAAATAAAAATCTTCTCAGAATCACTGTTCTCAGTGTTCAAACATCCCTCTCACCTTGCAGAGCTTACTGATAGAAGCAAACGCTGTGCAATACCAAATACACTTAATGGATCAAGAGTTTGCCAGAGCATGAAATGGAAAACTTGCCAAGATGTCTTTAAAGTAAATAAAATCTACAACAGACTCCAGGGTCATAATATATTTCAAGTGCTTTCATGGTAACTTTGCAAGTGAAACTGAACCACCGGTATGCTCCAGACTGAATGGTACAGAAAGTCTGTAAAGAAAAACGTTTTCCAGGTAAACATTTCTAATAATTGTTCCATAATCTCACAGTCCTGATCCTGAAGGGAAACTCACAAAAATATCTTCAGAAGATGAGAATAAGGATTGAAAATTATAATTCTACTGTACTTTTATAAAAGTAATTCTACTAAATTTAAGCAGTGTTTTTATTGTGCGCTATAATCTTCTTTCCAGTGCTTTAGAGAGTATAACCTACCTGTCTCAATGTCTCTTCTAAGTAGCGTTTTCTCTTTCTTCCCCTCTACCTCTCCTGAAATCTCCTCTCCTCCATAGTTTCCATTTTCTTATAAAGGTATCACAATTGATACTTCAGTAGTTCATCTCACCCTGTATTTAACTTCAGAAGCAGTTGCATTTGTTTTAGGCCAATCGCCGACATTATTTCTTATCAACATGCCATTATTCATACTTTTTGCTGCTTCTTCACGTTCTGCTTCAGTATGTTTAAGGGAGGGATCCTAAGCAGAGTTCAGACATATATTTTTAAAATCACATATTCACGATTGGCAAGTTTATTTGGGTCCGCTACATTATCTTGGCATTTTGGCACCACAAATTTTTCCATCCCCCATCCCAGTTTGTTTTCATTTGTGAATTTGATGCCTGAGAGCCTGAGGGTTGAGCTCAGTAACTGAAACATTGTCTCTTTCTCTAGAGGTTTGGTTATGTGATTATTGTGACAGGTTTGAAGTGTTCATGTTCTTTCTCTTTGAATTTTCACTAGGTTAACTCTTTGTGAGCCGTGCCGTGCCATACCCTAGGTAATTCATCCCTAAACATTCTCTAACATACACAGAAATAAATAGTCTTGGTTCTTTGTGTAGCTGGTGGTTCTTCTGACTAGGCTTGCCCAAACTGCACTTGTAAGGACACCTTGTGTTACTGGGTACCTACTGGGACACTCACAAGGACAAACCATTCTTTCCTCCTTGTTTCCTACAGCTCTCCTTAAGCTTTTACGTTCACAATAGACACCTTTGCTGGAGTCAAGTTTTATGTTTATATGAGAAGGTGTCCAAAACTTACAAGATATTACAATACATCAAGTTAGTCATTTTTCCACTTTTACATGTCTGCTGAAGTACTTGAGACACCACCATTTCTTGATAAGCATAGCTATATTTTTTTCTATATATTTCTATATATTTTCTGGCATGTATTTTAAGTGTGAAATGTCTTTGGTTTTAGCTGGGGTTTTATGGCCGAAACCACAGTCAGTTGAGTTGGGGAATTCAATTGGAAGCACTGTGCTGCTGTTCAGACTGATTTCCTTCTTGCACTCTTTCACTGAACGTAAACTGCATGGCGTCTATCTCCCTCAGGCAGCACAAGCCAACTTTGTAGTTGTCTTCAGAGCCCACATAGGTTGTTTTTGGTGAGATCATCCACCTTTTAAAGACGTAGATTATCAGCTGTTTTCCCACCCTTTCTTTTGGAATCCAAGGGACTACAGATCACTTTATCCTTTTATTTCTGTTGTCCAAGTTTCCTTTTACTACTATAAAAACTTGGGGAAAAAAAAATTCTTTAAAGACATTAGGCATTATTATTTGCTGTCCATTGTTGAAGGGGCACAGCTTTCAGCTCAAGCCTAGGTAACATTTCAGGGATTGAATACATTTTATCCCTGAGTTCAGTTGTACTGTTTCTCACCACAGACTGTCAGCCTAAGAAAAAGCCAAACTTGAAATCCTGTGAGAGAATTCTGTTTCAGAACATTCTCTTAGTAGCTCTTTGTAATGAGACAGGACAACATTTTCAAAACAAGGAAAATGTCAACCTGACTGTTGCATTTTAAGGCAGCTTAAAATGGAAAAGCCAAGCTTACATGTATGCCTATGCCAAGAGATTTACTTGCTTTAGGCTCAAGGAGTCCAGGTTTTGATATCTCTGCACCAGAGAGCAATTTTTGACATTTCTTTTTTGTTTGTTTCCCAGGTTTTTACAAAGGTTTACATGTTTTCCTCCATGGATGTTACTCACTTGAAGTTAATTTCTGGTTACTTGTCTACTGTTGTACCTGATTCTGGCATGTTAATATATGAAAGCACGTTGTATATGACATTTTTTCATGCATTGCTTCCTGATCCACTTCTCTTTTTCAGTAGGAAATAAAATTGAGGCTTTTACAATCCAGGCAGGGTTCAAAAACAAGAGCTTTGTCTCTGAACTTCTCATCATGTTCATGTTGTATAATTAAGATACCTTTATAGAGAAAATCCCACACTTGCTGGCCACTAGGTAAGATTATTTTTCTCCCAGATATTAGATGTTGTTAGTGTGACCTGCTGCTTCTTTGTGCAGTTGAGCTGTATATCAGTATTGAATTATTTTTCCTCTAAATATCCTAAAAGAAAATTGTGAAATATTTGTGGTCTTTGGAGATGAAAGGTACTGTGTAAAATGTAAGATGATTTGTTAGTATTAGTCAGACAAGTTATTTTAATTTCTAATTACTTTTTACATTTGCTTTGCTGCAATACATAGCACATTTGTTGAGAAAGGGTTTTTTTTACTGGTAAAATATACTGCTTTCACTTAAAGTGAATCTTTCTCTTTCTCTCTCTCTCTCTCTCTCTCTTTCTCTCTCTCTCTCTCTTTCTCTCTCTCTCTCTTTCTCTCTCTCTCTCTCTCTCTCTCTCTCTCTCTCTCTCTCTCTCTCTCTCTCTCTCTCTCTCTCTCTCTCTCTCTCTCTCTCTCTTTCTCTCTCTCTCTCTTTCTCTCTCTCTCTCTCTCTCTCTCTCTCTCTCTTTCTCTCTCTCTCTCTCTCTCTCTCTCTCTCTCTCTTTCTCTCTCTCTCTCTTTCTCTCTCTCTCTCTCTCTCTCTCTCTCTCTCTCTCTCTCTCTCTCTCTCTCTCTCTCTCTCTCTCTTTCTCTCTCTCTCTCTCTCTCTCTCTCTCTCTCTCTCTCTCTCTCTCTCTTTCTCTCTCTCTCTCTCTCTCTCTCTCTCTCTCTCTCTCTCTCTCTCTCTCTCTCTCTCTCTCTCTCTCTCTCTCTCTCTCTCTCTCTTTCTCTCTCTCTCTCTCTCTCTCTCTCTCTCTCTCTCTCTCTTTCTCTCTCTCTCTCTCTCTCTCTTTGTCATTTTATTCCTTGACTTTAGTAATTAAAGAGAGAGAGACAGTTCTGAAGAAGCAAGTTTTTCCTTAAAGCCACAAGGTTTGTATTATAAGGCATCTGTTATATTGGAATGCATTTTGCTTTTTCCAGGCAGCTAAAATGAGTTGGTAGCAAACACAAGAGAAGTATGTGTACATATATGAGTGAATAGTGAAAATAGCTCCAGTTTAGATACACATCTTGATTTTTAAATATTTCAGGGTCTAATATGTTGATATAACTTCATTTGTGTTCATTTCTCTGGTTTACTTTAAAGATACTCCTAAAGCCTAATTCTTTTCTATGAAAGAAGTTATTATAATTCCATGGATTATTAGTATATGTAAAAATGTTGGTACAATTTCAGAGTTTCACATTAAATATTTGTGATTAAGATTATTTTAGGTAATTGTGTCTGTCATCTACATACCTGATGATTATTGATTCCTGTGTTTATGATAATTATTACCAAACCATGCAGTAACATATCATTAAAACTTCTGTTAGTAAATGGAAAACACTGTTTAATTGTGCAGGAAATATTTCATAAGTATGTGCCTACAAAAGAGAAGAATAATTTGAATCAAATGTTTAAAATTAATTTTTAAAAAGTCGTAATAGTTGCACAAAAGGAAGAGAAGTGTTACAGAAGCCAGAAAAATTACACAGAACAATGAAAATATCCTTTAAATGTATGTGTCCCCATCTTTTAAGTTTCCTAGGGATTTTACTGCTCTTTACAAAATACGGCAATATGTTGTAATGATTATTTTTAAAAATGCTCCTATGATAATACTCTCCATCTTTGGTTTTGTTTGTTGGGTTTTTTTTAAATCAAGACTCTTGGTAAAGAAGAGTAGGATAAACACTAGCATATATGTAGAGGTATCAATCTTTAAGATAGAATTTTAATGCCAATCTGAATCCAAATCTTAAGCATGAACTAGGTTAGTCACATGCATTACTTTCAATTTAATGTTAATTCCTAGTATAGATGCCAAGAGTTAGGTGTAACTTTCCTTTTTACATAGTTACTACAATCAAAAATACTCAATAGTTGTAGATAAATTATATTAGATCACTGCTGTCTTCAATTATATTTCTGCTTAATGTTCTTGATACTGCACCTGTAAATGTTTTACAGTGTAAGAATTATTGTAATTGTTTCCTTTGTGCAGTACTCCATAAAAAAAGTACCAGCACTACTAATCATGTTAAATGCCAATAATTGCTACTTGTGTTGGACACACAGATGCTGGTATTCTGTCCAGGGCTAAATACTTGCTGTAGTGCATACTCATATTGTAGTCAGTGGGATTTTTCAGTTAACTTCAGTGCATTTCTTGAGATGACAAAGGTGCAAGAGGAAAGGAAAGAATGTAAAAGAAAATAGCAAAGAATGAAATTAAGAGGGGGAAGGTTGCAAAGGAAGAAACAGACAACAGTAAAATAAATGAAGGAGATGTTCAAAAGGTTAAAGGTATGCGTTGAAAAGGGAATGTTGGCAAAGGTCGGTTAAGAAGATGTTAGCTTAAAAAAAAAAAGAGATCAGAAAAACAAAAGAGAGAGAAACTAAAACAAGTCAGACAGAAAGTAGGCAAAGTGGAGAGAAATGAAGAGAGAGAAGGAAATTCATCCTGCTGGAGATAGTTTCTCCTGTCACTCACAGATAAGTATTGCCTCTAGAAAGGTCAGTTCAGGCATTGCCAAGTGACAGAAGTGATAGGGGAGAACCACATCATCTGATATAAGGTGAGTAAAATAGGTCTGAAGATGTACTTTTTAGCATTGATAGGACAGTGCTTCCTTTGACAAATCTGTGAATTCCCCCTTGAAATGTGTGGGGAGTTCTTGTGAATGTGACTTACCTTTTTTTGTTTTCCTGCCATTTGTGGAGTCACAATTTTCTCACGTGTAAATACATAGCATAGCATACTCTCAAGTGACCCAAATATTGAAACTTTAGAAAGAAGTAGATATTGAAAGAGGTACTGAGGGCCAGAATCATACCTTAGAAATTAGGTCATGTATTTTAAAAATGGTGTGTGAAGTTTTAACCTACTTGAAAACTACTGTTCGTAAAGCAGATCACATCCTCTGTAACCATTGTCTTGTTTCAGAGAAGATGTAGCTCTGGACTTCAATACTGTGCCTACAGTAGAACTCCTGTTTCAGGTTTTTCTTTCTACATTTATGCTTCCTTTCATTCTGTAATTGAGTGGTAGGAATTTGAGGTCTGCATCTTTTTATAGAAATTAGTGCTTTGTAGTGCTGACAATAACAACAGGAAAACCAACAAAATGCCAAGTTATGTATAAAGCTTCAGGATATCAATTTTGTGGAGGTTAAAGTTGCCATATATTTTTGATCCGCTAGATTATGTTAATAATTATCTCATGTTGCAGCGTTTTCCTTGTATAATTGACAGAATAGGTAGGTAGTGAATCATTTAGACCATTTTTGGTTTGCTCTTTTTCTATATTTTTATTAGTCACATGAGGTAATGTTGGATTTGCAGTTAATTTCCTTTTACTTGAACAAAACTGTTTTACAGGATAATTTCAGATTATATTAACAAATAGAAAGTGCACAACAGAAAGAAAAGAAAGCAGCATGATAAACGTTGTGACCTTCTAGCAAGAAACAGTATGGCATGCATAAAGGACTGCTGCATTAAATGGAGTGGGGCGGGGGGGCAGCGAGAAGGAAGTGGGTAATTATTTGTAGCAGTGCTTTTACTGTTGTTGGAATGAGACAGACTAACAGTGGCAGCAGTCATTTTGCTGAATCAAAGTCCATGTTAGTCGCATTATACACTGCCACAAAAGGTTGTTAAGGCTGGTATTAGCATGTACCACTGAGGACATTGGAAGGACTCGATCTGTCACACTAAATCGCCTTCTTGCCCTCAACCATTGAAGTCTCCAGCTCCTCTGACATGTTCTTTCATTAATGGCCTGGCCTTGACAACTGATCCTAATTGCCTCTGAACCGCACTTCATGTATTATTGGTGTCTGCCTGCCCTGGTTCATGTCAACAAGCCGCAGCATGCACAGGGTGTGCCCGGTGCCTTTTGCTGAAATGATGCTCACATAGTCATTTACCTTTGGGTCTCACTGGGAATGAAGTATAAAGCTAAAGATCTTCCTGTCTCTTCTTAGTAATACTTTAATGTGGATCTGTGCTATGTACTTATTAGGCATGTATGAAGACTCAGTAAAGCATCAAGCCAATTATGCGAGATTCCATTAAAGCATAGAGTGTAAATGCGAAATAAAACTTGTCTGCATTTTAGTTACTGAGTAAGTGTTTGTTTATTCATTCTAAAAAGCTTATTCGAGTAGAAAGTATGGCTTACACTTCATTTTCCATAAATAAAAATTCCGTTCTAATTTAAAGTAATGGTATAAAATAAATATTATCTGTAATATCGCCAGAGTTCCTGTAGATTGGAACGTTTTGGCTATATAAATAGGTAAGAAAAGGATCCAATTAGGTAAGATGTAAATTACAGCGAAAGCTAATTAAAAGTCTTAACATTCTCTCAATGAAACAGCTTCAGAAATACATTTATTAATATTTCTGAGAAAATTTTAAAACATACTTTTGATTTCGTAAAGTGAGATATTTTTTTTCTTAATTCCAAACCCCTTTAATTTTTAGTCTTGCAGATTGCAAAAGCTGTGGTACATTTTCATTCTCCTTCTGCAGCATGCATTGTATTTTTATCAGGAAGTTTTATTTTTAAATCTCTAACAATGTATCTGCCTGCCAAACATGTTTATATTTTAAGCATGGCTGTGATTTAAAACTTACATCCTTTCTTATAAGATTTTGTATGATTACCTCAGTCATCGGGAAGACAGAATTATTTGAATGGGGAGCCTTTTAAGCATGCAAGTTCTACCAGTGATAATAAAAAATAAATCACAGAAGCTCTTTGGTGCTAGGTATCATTTAGCCTAATCTAGACAGTGACATTTGGGCCACTAACAGCATAATCATAGTTATTGCTACAAATTGCTCCATGTTTGAGTTTTAATGTTATAAGTAAATTATGCCACAGGATAAAATATATGCTTCTTTGGGAATTAAACATGTTTATTTCAGCAATGTGGATATGGAATACTAGGCAGATGGCAAGTTTCTTTCATGCAGTAATACTGCCACCTTCTGAGCCAGTGAAGAATGGTTCAGAGATGGAGCTGTTACCTATCCCAGGGACTTTCTGAAAAATGTCTTGCAGGTTGGTTGTTCGCTTTGAGTCAGCAGCATAATCTCCTGAAGCCAAAAGTACTCGAGACCACAAATTGCCTAAAATCTATTGCTGAAATCCTTTCTAAATCCACTCTGGGAGGTAATTTAACTTTTCATGGAGATTGCACTCCTACTGTGAAAGTCTGGCAGACTAGAAGAAATAGGCAGAAAAAGTCTACTGGGAAAAAAAAGTGTTAAAAAGGCTTTTCTAAAGATGTCCTACCATAGACATCCAGAACAACAACAACAACAAAAAAGAAGATCATTCTCTATACTCTGTCAAAAGACTGATCCTGAGTTAATTCTGATGCAAGAATTACATAGGAGGAAAGGTTGCTCAGTGGTTTTAGGGCAGAGGTGGCCACAGCTGGGATTAGAAGATGAAGGGGATTGCGAATGTTCTTTCACCATCATTCATTCAGACAACGTGCCCTTCAGCAGAACAGCAAGCCCTTCTGATTTTCTCGAATTAGGAAGATTAGCATGAAGCGCATAATGCGGGATGATGGAATTTGTCATAATTTGCATTGTCCTGGAAAGATTCAGTTTGATAGAGCGATGCATCTCAGAGCATGTCATGTCCCACGGGCAGGTCATGGAGGAAGCTTGGCAGAAATAATTTTGCGATATGTGCATCAGTTGTAAATGCCTCATAACCAATTTGTCAAAAAAGAAAAAAAAAAAAAAAAGGGGGGGGGGTGGTGGGGAGTGGAGGTCAGGAGAGTTGAAGGAGGTGGGCGTTTGCCCAGACACACATGGAAGATAGATATGGTAGTGGTAAATTAGACTTGTGTCATTTTGGGATAAGACATGATTATATGTAATAAAGGAACACACTGACTAGGTACTAGACAGGTTACTGGTGTGTTTTTTGTTTCCACAGTATGTTAAGAGGTAGATAATTCATTAATTGCTTTATAAGGTTTATTTATTAAAATGCCTTACAGAAATTATCAGACATGAGAGCTTCAGGATCGGTTTTCTGAGAGATTGCTTCTGACCTTGATAATGTTCTCAAACTGCAGATAGAAAAGGATAATCAGCATGTAGTTGACAAAACGGACATGACAGTGTTACTTATATGCTGCGGCATTTCTGGAAATAGGCATGTAGAATTCAGACAGGCAAGGGGAACACACTTATTTACAGTAGCATAGCAAGAAGAAAAGGTCCAATGTCATGAATTGACCATGGTTTATTTATGGACCATCTGACAATGAAGCAACAGTCTTTGATATTTAGAAATCTATTCTGCCCAAGAACATTATAACTAGTGCTCATAGGTTATGTTATTTATCATTTCAATATCTGGTTCTACTTGAGGAAGACATTTTGCAATGTCTCCTTTATTTGTCTTTCTTTATATATTTCAAACAAGAGATTAATGCCGGTGGTTCAGTAACACTGATCTTTTGTGACAGTTGAGCATTTGCGAGTTGAGGGTTTAATAACAAAATCAAAATAAGAAGGGGAAAATAAAAAGGAAATTGTCACTTCTAAGGACCTACTTTACTGTCCGTGGGATTCAAATAATTCTTCCTACCTGAGGTTGATCGTCAGGCTGCTGTCTTTCAGATGGTTATTACTGAAGAATTCTGATTTTTGAAAACTGAATTACCTTAGGGTACAACTCAACATAAATAAACCTTTCAACACCCAGTTCGTAGAATAAAGATACATCTGAAACTAATAAGACTGCACAGTTACAATTTGATCAAGTGTGTTGGTGTGGGTTTTTTGGAAGAAAGTATTTATAGGGTTCTGTGTAAAAAACACATTTTAATAATGTCATCCCAAACCATTTGACATGCTTTTTTATATGCAAAATAGTAGTTCTCTGTGTAGGTTCTGTGAGTTCTTGATGTCTTTCTTTTCCTTAGTTTACAGCTTTGATTAAGTTTTCAGACAAAGTGCTATGCTAGTCAGAGATCATAATTGATGTGTGGTACCAGTGAAGAAAAAATATGATTTCTGCAAAAAGAAAGGGTTCCTACATCTTGTCTATAGATTACAAAAAATGAAGTATGTCTTTTATTGCGTTGGAACCCCAGATCCTCTATTATTTAGTGTTGCACTATACATGGTGAAGAAAAACAGTGTTTAGAAGCCAGTGTTTTTATTACTTTGCTGGGTGATATATGCTGATTATATTTTTTAAATGACAAAGTAAATAATCCTTGCATCTCTGTATTTAAAGGTGGTTAATATTTTATTCTTAACATATATTTGTGTAACTCTTGAGTGAAAAGCAACAAGTGTTCAGATTGTCTATAGTTGCTTTAGTGACGTTTCTCAGAAAATGTTTTTCACTCTCTACTAGCCACTTCTCTTTGGTCATATAGCTTGACTTTGAATTTTGAGGACTGATGGTGATGGGTGAACAACTTTGATTTATTAAGTAATCTTTTGAAACCTTAGCAAAGAATCACGATGGATTGTTTTTTCCTGTGTGACTGAATTATAGAATATCGTAATACAATGTCTGGTTATATGAAAGCTGAGCTCAAACCATAGAAAATATGTAAAAAATTGAATAGCTTTGAAAATTTTCCTTTACTGTTACTGGTTAATTATTTTTTTTATTTTAATTTTGACTAATAGTTTTCAATCAATACTCATACATTGGACTTATTTGTAAAGTTTAATTCTAGTATGTGGTGATGGATTTTAAACATGACCATAGGATTCCCCTTTCTGATAATGGGAACTGTGTCAAATATTTACATTATTATATGCTGTACACATGATATTTTATTAAGAATGTGTCCAGTGAAAGATGAAGCTATGGAAGTATATGGGAAACAGTTGATAACAAATTCTTATGTACAGTTTTCTCCATGTTTGCTGTTTCCAGTTGTGGGAGTTCATTTACCACTTTTTATAGGGTCCATGTGATATTATTATGCTGGGTATAATTCGCACATTTCTCTTTTTTTTGGTGACCTGTGGAGAAAGGCAGTGTGTGATATGAGTTACTTGCTATCACCATCATTTAATAAAGAGACATTCTTAAAAGAATAAAATGCTGAAATAAAGAATGCTCTGTCTGAAGAGCATACTTTTGTAGTTAGTAGTTAAGATACTATGTGTGAAGTTATTAAAAATCTTAATTCTTTTCTGTGAACCCATACCCTACTGAAACTACTAATATGAAAGAAATGATGTTGCTTTAAAGAAAGGAGAGGATGCCGTAAGAGGAGAACTGGGGACTTTTTTCTAGATTTATAAGGATTTCAGAGAGAACACATACTCCAAAGTGGGTTTTCTCTTCAATGTTTTCACTACCTCTTTCCATGCATTTCTTTCTTATCTTTCGCATCTGAAAATCTTCAGAAAAATTAATGGAGACAGTACTTTGCACGTGCATATTAAGTGGTGTTGTTTGAAAATTACTTTGACTTCAAGACATTTTGCATGTATGAAAAGGCACAGTATTGGTTTTCCAGTCATTCATGCCAAAGGTTCAATCTAGGAGTTGCTGGTTGATCCAAGTTGTTTCTATTCTTACAGTTCTTAACTAAAAAGATTCTCCAGATTCAATTGTGCTGCAATATGCACCTATGTATCCCTGTCTCCTTCTGATTCCTTAGAGCTTCCTATGCAGTTTCGAACTTCTGAATGAGGAGTTAACCTGAAGATAATGAAAATCCCATGTTCAAAGGCAGAGATAGGAATAGTCTGTGATTTTAACATCCTGGGTAGGATGTGATAGTCACCCAACTCAAGAGAAGGAAGAGAGAATGCAAGGCAAGAGAACAAAAATTATGCAGGGAGAAAGAAGCCCTTCTTATATTTATCAGGAGATAGATATTTTATTGGACTTCATGTTCCTGACCAGTGAGGATTGACTGGGCTCAATCCTTTGCCGGCCAAACATTTTAACTCTCTGTAAAAACAAAGTATTGCAAAACAGGCCCAGTGCAGGGGTAAGGTGTGGATCTTTATTACCTGTTTTGATGTCCTATTAGGGAATGTAAATCTGAAACCTTATGACATCATATAACAAGTCAGTTTTTCCAATTTATATAAATAATAACTGTTTTCTGCCCTGTAATTATGTGATTAACGTAAAACATCAAAGAGACCCTAAATAAGTAATTTTCTTTGTTGGATCTTAATAACTAAAGCATTTGTTTTAAAATTTTCCTAGACTGATTGTGAATTCTCTAGAAATGTAGCATGATATTTTATAAAGCTTATTGCTGTAGTGCTTAGGTTTAGTAATAGATGAGGAGGCACTCATTCCCATTTTGGCAGATTCAGAATAAAAGTGCTGTAAAGTCAGTCTTTGCTTTACTGTGAGTTTGTGTCCTCTGCATCTTGTTTTCTATTGGTCTGTAAAAATTGGAAAAGGATTGAGGGAAGAAGAAATAGGAATGCAGGAATAGTATCATTTGGGACACAGGGTGAATGCAGTACTCTGAGTACATTATGGTTAGAGAATCTGGGACTGCAAAGATACCATCTGTACACTGGAAATTGAGTCGGAGCATGTCTATACTCCAGTCACCCAGGTAAATTGTACTGTGGTGAGTCTGTTGGCATTTTAGCTACTTCTGTATTGCATTCTGAGCAAGTGTGGAGAATAATGAAAGAGTAGAAGAGAAAAGATTAGCACTGAGAGGCAGAGCAAATGGCCAAGGAAAATGGGGGTGGAACTATTGTTAGTAACTGGGAATGTCTAAAGCATGTTCATTCATGTATAAGATGTAGCTGTTAATTATGCTATAGAATGTTCTTCTCATGTGCCTGTCTGTGCTTACATTTCACAGAATAACAGAATGGTTGAGGCTGGAAGGGATGTCTAGAGGTCATCTTGCCCAGCCCCCTTGCTTGAGCAGGGCCACCTAAAGCAGTTTGCCCATAACTGTGACCAGACAGCTTTTGAATATCTCCATGGATGGAGACTCCACAACTTCTCTGGGCAACCCGAGCCAATGCTTAGTCAGCCTTACAGTAAAAAAGTGTTTCTTGATGTTCAGAGTGTTTCACCTGGTGCCTCTTGCCTCTGGTCCTATCCCTGGGCACCCCTGAGAAAGCACTGTCTCTGTCCTCTTTGCAGCCTCCCTCCAATTATTTATATATACAGTAATGAAAAAACCTTTTGCATGTACGTGTCTGTGTGTGAGTACAGAGTTTGCACCAGTGACTGGAGTGGGGCTGCAGCCTCAGGGGCTTGTATGTAGATTTGACTGCAACTGGAGAGACTGGGAACGAGGGACAGCTGTTGGACACTGAGTGTCTGAGCCCGGCTGCTGGAGGGATCCATGTTGTACATGTGTGTATTTATATTCTTAGTAGTGTACTGCCATCCTGATCAGCCAGGGAGGGCAGCAGGATGAGACTTTTGGTGCTGTTTCTGTTCATGTGAGTGCTCAGTGTTTCTGACGGGGTTGATTGCTATGGCTGGCCACATATATTTGCATGTACGTGGCACATGCACATGATCTCTGTACATACACCTGCTGGGACTAGGTGCTCAGCATCACTAAGCATTGGTCCTGGGGCATGGAGCTGCAGCAGCGTCTCCTCCCTTGGGCTGTCAGATCCAGCCTGATTTCCCTAAACTAATGAGAACACTGAACTACAGAAAAAAGGAAAGTAAAATGCCAAGATTTAAAAAAAAAAAAAAGAAAAAAAAAAAAGGAAAGTGATGAAACAAAGGAAAAGTGCAGAAAAACTTTCTTTAAATTTCTTTTATTATATGAGGCCTTTATAAACTTCAGTATGCTCATTTCCACATTGCTATTACTGCAATTTGTGAAGAGAAAAGTAAAGAATCTGCCCAGACTCTCAAGTAGTTCACAATGTCCCTTCCCCACAGATCTTGTGTTCTCAAATAAAAAAGGAAAAATAAATTGAACGATATAGCTCTGTGACATAGCAAAATGAGCATTTTCAACATTTATGCTTGTTTAAGTAAACAGTATAAAATCTGTGCAAAAAGTAAATTGATTGAAGTGTTTCAGATGTGTTTTTAATTTAACATTTCAGAATTTGGAGGAAAGTAACAAGTATTGCCAAGGTTTAATTTGCTACCGTTTTTAGAAAGCTGCTACTTTTATTTTTTCAGAACTTGCATGTTTTTCTTAAATTTAAAAATTTGAAAGAAATTTCCAGAAAAAAATAGCCACTTTTTTTTTAATGGCTAAGCCAAAAAAAATTTATTTTTTTTTTCGAAAACAATGTTGCAGGACATTAAGATGTCAAGAATACTTGCAGACATGTCATTTGCTGACTCAAAAGTGTTATCCTGAAAAGTACTTGATGTAGGGCTTGGAGGATTGTAAATTGAAAAGAGGTTAAGACAGGGAAGCAGGAAAGAGCTATCTATGGCTGAGTGAGACCTCCAGTATGACTGGTGTGGTTTTCCCTTCCCAAGAGGAAGAACCAAAGTGGATTAAAGATGAGCGTGTTCCGAGTGATTAGTTCAGTTTATTACATTGTCAGCTAAATCCCTCTATGTCTGTGTGCTTTCCCAGTCTTCCCTCCTGTTCAGAGTACCAAAAAGTTAATTACTGTCATTTACAAAAAGTATATACAATGTCTTGATCCATGTAAATCATGGAGGTGGGTCTGAAACACTGCTAGTCTGCCTTGGCACCTCACCACCTCTTGTGCCTTTCTTCTTTATTTTAGCTTTATACTGTATGACTGCTCACAATTCAGTCTTCTATGCTAAGCAGGAAAGGTGGCTGTTCATAATATTTGTCTGCTAGCCTTACATGCAATTTTTATTCCTGTGTTTATGATTTTTTTCTTTTAGATTATACAAAATTATTCTCTTTGTAAAAAAAAATTAACTACATCATTTAACTAGTGTTCAGGAGGGCTCAGCATGGCAGTACTTTAAAATAAAAATCCTTTGTTTTCCATATAGTAGTAGTTAATGAACTGTATTTTCATACAATGATTGTAGTTCATAGGATTTTCTATTTTTCTGTGCTCTAGGTACCTCCATGGGAGCTGCTACCTGCTGAGCAATTTTGAAAATCTGGTTGTGTGTAAGGGAGACTCAAAATGTTGGAAGTATACGTATATAATAAAGCTACTGAAATTTTCTAAAAACGTGATTATATATAGAAGCACTTCTGGATATTAAATGTTACTTGATAATAAAATTCTACTCTAAGTTACACTTATCTGTGTACACTTAGAGTGAAACTTTGCTCTGTCACATTGCAATTATGTTCCTAAACAGACAATATTGATATACTGAGCAGTGGTAGGGTAAGAAATTTCCCCAAGGTATGAGGATCTTTTTAGTGACTGCAATTACAATTTGCTATGAGATGCTAATAATGTTCATGAAGTGCCAACCTGAAAATACTATTGTTTCCCATGTGAAAACAGAGTCCAGAGAATGCTGGGATGAAAAAATTGAATGTAGCCATAAAAGATCCAGGGAAGGTATAGGCAGAAACAACCAGTGAAAGACTAATAGGATAGTGTTGGGTTTTATTTGTCTCATACTCATATTTTAGTCTTACAAGGTTATATTCTTGTGTGATACACTGATTGCATTTAAACTGAATGATTATAGTAGAAATTACAAACGGACTCGCTTTACTGAGATTTTTTTTCAGGATTTTTATTTATTTATTTAATCTTTATTTTCTAAATAGATTTTTCATTTAAATGCAGTCCATTAAACATGCAAATATGCTTGAAGGTCAAGTTGAAGGCAACCCCATAAAAAGAATTTCAAATAACTTTAAATAAACGTGAAGGACTCCTGTCATGTGCACAGTTCTTAAGTAACAGGGAAGGCTTGTAGTTGAAGTGTCAGTTTGCTGTGTGTACACCGTAGGCTCAGTGGGTACTTGTGTGGTGAACGTGTCTGAGATGTTAATGTTCACACGTGCATTTGAAGTCTCTACTCTGGACAAGTGGCCAGATGTCCGGAGATAAATGCAGAATACTATTTAGGGACGTGAGAAAGTAAAGCAAAATAAGCTAAAAACGGTAGGACTGTTTATGCAACTTGATTTTCCTTATTGTCCCCCTCACGTGAAACCATGTGATTTTCTGTTTTAAATGGTATTTTTAGTTTGCTTGCTTATATTCAGTTTTTCAATTATTATATACTCAGCTCTGAAGGCTATTAATTTTCATTGGCTAGTTGCAAAAAGTAATCAGGTAGTTACTAAGGTTGTTAAGTATTATTAGTCAATTATGTTGATTAGAAGCTTGGCATGCATCTTCCAGTTCCTATTCTGACTCCCCGCTTTATTTTAAGCATATAAAACCAAATTGAGAATTGAATCAAAGGAAGTGATTTGTCTCATCTCTTTACTGTGCTTTAAAACACCATGCATATAAATAACAGCTGCAAATCACAAGCTCTTCTTCCAGCTACTCATAGTTTACTTTGACTTGCATAGACTTCTGAAATTTATACCAGCCTGTGAATCACTGTAACGTCCTTATATCCAGAGCCTTCTGAACATTCAGAGGAATTTCAAGTAGGAAACCAATTCTTCTCTCCTCAGTGCTTTAGGACTCAGATAGTTCTGAATGGTTTTTTGACAAGAGAGATTTTTTTCTCAGAAAAAATGCACTTAGCAGTTAGGGGCTTAATAATAGCTCCAGAATGAGAAATCTGTTACAGTTGTCTTTCAGATTTATCTTGTAATGTTTGTGGGTCCCGTTTCTCCCACAGGAAGACTTAAAATACGGTGTTAAGATTGTAGGTTTTCTGATAGCTGCCCAATTTAAGATTTTTATTATGAATATGTCTTGATACAAGTCATCCCTCAAGAAAAGTAGTTAAAAGTGCTAAAGACAGGGAGATATTAGTTTCAGCTGTAAAGGTGTGAAAGATACTGCCTTTAAAAACTATTAACAAAATAAACACTACATGGAAGATCCAGGTAGTTACTTTGTTTAAGCTGCACTTTGAAAAGCTACTCATTATTAGGGAAAAACAGAAATTTCTGTTTCATCTTTAGCCTTTGCTTTGTCTTCCAGATCAAGAGCTTATGTCGTTATAATAATTAAGTATAACAACCTTGAAAAATCTAGCCTGGTTGCACTCTGTTTTTCATCAGTAGAAAGATTTGGGATGGTTTTGAATTATTTGAAATATTAAAAAAATAAAATGGCTGAGTCATATAGATGTAAGATTTATTTAAAATCATAATTTTAACTCATGTAATGGTTAATCCCTTAATATGTATTGTTTCAAGAAGTGCATGTTTGCAATTAAAAGTGTTTTATCAGTTTGAAAGGAATTCCTCATAGCACTCACTTAAAAGAAGAGTTTAAACCTCCATAGAGATGTAGATGACACCTCCCTGTGGCTTGTCCTAGGTGATCACAGTTGTAACCTTTGTTCCATTGTCTGCGACTATTTAAATTTTTTTGTCCCAGTTGGAAAAGCAACTTTACCAAAGGCAGTTTCTCTGTGGAACTGTCACAGGACGGACTCAACTTTAAGTTAGGTTTCTCTGGTCCGCTATCTTGTAGTATCTTGTAGTAAGTTCTCTGAAGTCAGCTGAACAAAGAAACATACTGTGACAGCATTGTGGCAATTAGAGAATATTCTCCCAGTTTGTATGTTGTGTTCCCACTTTGGTGTGGGAAATGTCCAGAGACGGGCAGTATGGACAGGTCCTATCTGTATGTATAAGAAAAGCCTTAAGTACTGAGGGAAATTTACCATAAAAACTTACTCCAACTTAGGACTTTGGGCAGGAATTTCAAGTGTAATAATAGTCTTTCATTTCTGCTAAAGGCACACTTGAGATGTATGCTTGGCAATGTTATTGTGTGTATTTCCATAGGTTAATATTAGGTATTATTTCGGTGATAGATTCTAAGCCTCAGGTATCAGAATGGTCAAACTGATAGGCACCAGTATAATTTTTGTGGTTGCATTTTAGCACATCAGTGTTTTGGGTTGTAGGAGCAGTGCAACAGTATTTCAGAGAGATTGCGCAGTTGGAGCCACTCATTATTCAAGAGGCACTTGGATATTGCAAGGTTTGGGGCTTTTTCATTACAGGACTTTTTGTTTACTTCTACTGTGTTCCTATAAAAAGTTTTAAAACCGGTATGTTACATTCATTCTCCTAAACTGGGTGACTGCTCTCCCTATGTATAACAATTTTGACCTAACTGTGCTGCAGTACTCTGTCAGCTGCAAAGCAGATGACTCAGCTGTCCTGGAGACTAAACTCTGGTGGCCCCCCTGAATAACTTTAAGCTTTACTGACAGAGTGACTTCCAGGAGTTCTGGGTGATGCCCGGTACTTCTTAATATACTTGAATAAATTAAAAGTATTTTTGAGGATAAAAACAGCATGTGTGAAAACATTTGATTAGAAATGTCACCTGCTGTGTTTCAAAAGATATGGGGTTATTGCCACTGGATCCATACTATACATCCTTTTGCATTGTTTCATTTACAATTCAGGCTGGACTAAAAGATCTAAAGCATAACAGGTCAGTGTGGGGCATGAAAAGCAGAGAGATCTTATGATGCTTACTGAAACAGCATCTGAATATTTTTCACATACAAGACAACCTTAGCAATCCTTGGTAAATAGTTTAATTGCACTAGGTCTCCGTTCTTTATCTGCAAATTAGTATTGTATTGCTCTTTTTTTTTTTTTTTACCTGTGGTATCTCAGAACTCTGGAATCGTGGAATTTGTATGCATGGAGAATGATTAATGCTGTAGTTCACTATCTTGTAACTTGTGTTTGTAACTTTAGTGCTAGAGAAAATTATGCTCCTGTTTTTTCTGAGAGATACTGAATCCTCTCTGAGGACAACAGTGCTGTCTTTCCTCATCTTTTTCTCAGTCTCCAGACACCTGCCAATTCTATAGTCTTTCAAATTAGTGAACCAGATATTTTAGGGAGACCAGTAGCACACAGCAGGTACCCTCTGCTCTTCCTGATTTAGAGTGCCAGTTGGATGAAATGAGGCACAGCCCTCGCTTTCTCAGGAGAACAGTGAGAGAGCGATGTGAATGGGTCAAGGAAGGTGTTACTGCTAGAAGGTGAGAGATCCCTGTTTGGGAGACCATTCAAAGCTAGATACCATGTAGTGGCTTAAAGAAGAAAACATAAATTTAGCTACATAGAAGTTTTAAAAACTAAAGAAACAAACCTTCTAATCTGTAAACATCTGCTTGCTAAATGAAATGGGGCTCCCATATAGAATGGTGATTATGTAAAGAATGAATTATAAAGGGCATGTAGTGATTGGAAAAGGGGTAATGTTTTTAAACAAAAAGAGGGTAGATTTAGATTAGATGTAAGGAAGGAAAAACTCTTTACTGTGAGGGTAATGAGGCACTGAAACAGGTTACTTCTGCCTTCTGGGAGTCTTCATGAGTTATAAGGTACATGGTATAAACAGGACATTAGATTGTTGCACCATGTTTTTTGCTATATACTTACCTCAGACTGAAATAGAAAAAAACCTGTTTCTGGTGATTTTATTTCTGGATGGTGGTGCTGGTGGTGTTGTTGCATCATTGGTATTGTATTCCTAATTTTCTATTCTAGTAAACTTTTAAACAAACTTTAAAAAAAACAACTGTGCAATTGTACTATAGTTTTGCTTTATAATGGCTAGCATATGGGTTCGGTGAATTAGGTGTTGTAAATTACATGGCATACTCATTTTGTTATCTCAGCCCTTGGATAAAAGCACACAATATTATAAAGAGAGTCTTACAGCAAGTTATGTTTACTTGGGACTGAGTGCTCTGGAGACAGTAGCTGCAGTCTTCTGCTGGTGGGATGGAAAGGCTTAGGATGCTCCTTGAATGGGCAGGTTACTAAATATTCGCCAAACATTCTCTTTCTGGGCCTGCCTCTCATGTGAAGAAATCTGTCATATCTTATTCTGTGTATGAGGAAGTGCCTGAAGAATCTCATTCCATTCTGTCTGCAGCTCACATGGCCTGAAGTTCCAGCTTTCTTCTTTGTAACAGTAATGAATCTGCAAGGTTTTGTTTTGGTTTTTTGTTTTGTTTTTTCCCTAAATTCTGAAAAGGTAGCAATAAATTTGAATTCTGTAAATGGTGTTTTTTCTGTGGTTGCTGAACATTAATTCTCTCAACTTTATCCTTAAATGCCTGAGAAATTAAGAAAAAAAAATCATTGGCTGAAATTTATTGTTAGTTTACTTCCCATAATTGTTGAGCAAATTTCAGGGAAAAAAAAATCATTTTACCTATGAGGCAAGCTGCAGAGGAAAACACTTTCATCAGGAAAAGTGTAACAGATTTGCCGCATAATATAAATGAGTAACTTCAGGTAGAAAATTCAAACTTCCTTTTTTGTAACTTCTCTCAGGAAAAATCCCTTTACATACTATGAAGGTTAAGTAAAGTAATTGGAAAGCAATATCAAGAAAGCACCAGCTTGCTTGAAAAACATAAATTCTAATGTTAAAATTAAGGAATAGAGCATTGCAAAAAGTCTGTTAATGTTGCTCTAATGTGTTTGTCATAATTCTGAACATCCTGAAAAAAAAGTTCAGGTTCTTCTTAAATATAAATATGCTTTTGTAATGTAAAAGCATGTATATTTCACTTACAGTCAAATATACATAAAGTTTACATATGTATCCTGATTTTTAGTATTTCCAAATCAGGGCTTAAGTTCTCATCTCTGACATGTTAATATTACCTATATGTGCATATTTGTTTATACATCCCCCTGTATGGTAATACTAAGCCTGAAGTTGAAATCAGTAATAAATTAACTTCCTTGTTGTGCCACTCCTATAATTTCACAGTAATCAGTTAGAATCACACGTTTCATACAAGGCATATTCTAGATTCTTTTTCCTCTTCCATTTTTCTTGGCACCTGTCTGTTAGAAGTTAAAACAAGCCAATGTTAGTATTGTTGCACTTTCCCACAAAAAATAAACGTAGATATTGCACAAATGCTCGTGAGTATGGAACATCTTGACCCTTAAATATCATCTTCTTTTCAATCCATCTGGGTGATCCCCTTAAATTAAATTACTAGTTACTCTGTTTTTAAGAACTATAATAGTGATTCAGACTAAAGGAGATCTCAGAACGATGTTCCTTCTGTGGGACTGGAAACAGGACTGTAATGGAATCTAGAATATTTTTGTTAGGCATCTAATACACTGATTTTTTTCTGAGTAAATGGCAATAATTTTTTTATTTGTTCATCTCCATTTTTCCTTATTAGAACAGGAAATACAGACAGGTTTGTGTTAAGCTGTTTATTGTTCAATTATGAACTTGGAATGGGATTGGTTTCTTGAACCCTTCTCCCTCTGCAGTACAGTATAATACAAGTCCTGACCTTGCCATTAATCACAAAGCAACTGACAGTAATGCATTCAGCAAAAGTACTGCTTTACATGCTTCTTGTATACACCAACCTCATCCAAAACAAATGGTGTATGTGCAGCTGCACCCTGGTTGGAAGTGTTTTGCTTAATCCTTTTGCCTTATAAAATGTCCAAAATGCGTTTGTGAGATTTCCAAAGACAGCAAAGTTTGAGATGCTTGGCTTCCAATTGAAAGACAATGATTGTGAGTTCTGTGATAATTAAGTTTGTTGAACAAAGTAGTTTCATAGTGATCTCCGAGAAAGCTGTTTCCCACGTGGATGGGGCTTCTACCTATGTGATAGAAATTTTCATTCTTTCAAGGTCAAAAACTACAAAAACTATACTGGTCAGTCTATTGGGAGTCAGGAGATTTCAACTAAGATAGTGAAAATTTAATTGAAAATGTAGTTTTGAGTAAATTAGAATGTGACTATGTCAAATGTAAATTTTGAAGGAGTACAGCTCCTGTAGCTTCTTAAAATGAATCCAGTGTCTTTTTGAAACATGAACATAAGTCACATAATTTCTGTTACAGTAATATGTACGTGTGCAAATACTTCAGCTGTATATACGCATGTATGTATATATATTCAGCTGTATTTATGTGTATATGCATATATAAATCTTGAAGCATGAATTACTGAATTCACTGTTCCGGGTTACTATTAACACGGGTAATAAATGACCATCTCCTTCTGTGATGGCTGGTTTTATATACTACGTCCTTTGAGTAATGAGCTGTTCTTTACCTTGACACTTTTCATGTCTTAAATGCTTTTAATCATGCACTGCTTATATTACATTGATTACCTGAAAGAATGCTGAAGCTTTAATGATCCCTGTTTTGTCAGTGTAAGAACTTAGCAGTACCCATCATATGATGTTATTCAGTATGACAGTTACTCAGCTTATACTTCAGGGAAGATATCAAAGCTAATATCTAGTTTGTAGTATAAGTAATCTTTCATGATTACCAGTTAGGATGATTTGGGACTGGCATCACCCCAGTGGCTCTGCTATACTCAGCTTTTCTAAAGGCTTTATATTTCCGTTTGTTAGTCTTTCTATTCTTCAATTGCAGTTGCTAGAACAATAAATGTGAATGTTTTTTTGCTTCTGCCTCTCACATCTACACTACAAACAATAAAGTCTAAAATATAGCAGTTCACTGAAATTCTCCTCTGATATGCTTTATCTGAAAGAAATGTAGGAGAAGATTGTCATGACTGCAGATTTATTGGACGTTTATGTGATACCTGTATGGTTACCTTAGTGTATAATGATAGGCTCTTGCAATAACTTTAAAGCCAGCGAAGTGACTGGTGGATTGACAAGATGAAAGTACTAATAATAAAAGAGGGGGAAAGAAGACAACATGCATCTATACTTGAGACATTTAAAACTTGCTTACACTTCCTCCGGGTCATACAAATACAGAGGGAATGCAACTGACCCGACAACTTCACAATTTTTGATCAATTGCTACTTAGCCTTCAGTGGAATACTTCCAGACCCCTCGTGGCTTAATCCTCATTTGCAGCATCACCTTCATTTCTCCAGTTCTCAGAGTGATGGAGATATTATTATTTCTATATAAACGGTGATAAATATGCCTAGAGCACTCCACGAACAAATAAAAACAAATTTCTTCTTTCATATCCACCCTGCACAGTTAAACCATACGAATAGATACTGATACAGAGTCGTTCATGACAACATTTGAAGGCTTCTTTGTGAATTTAGCTGGAATTGTATTTTTCAGTAAGCAGAAGTGCCTGATAGTAAATGTTGCGGGAGGAGATCCTAGATGGGAAAAGCGAAGAATGTTAGCTTGTGCCTTTTCTTGGGAATTTTTTTGTCATTTTCCTCCTATTATCAGCCCTTGGTCATTTCCACCAGATTGATAAATACGTGCAGAAATACCGAAGAGCCACATGCACTTCTGCTCTCAACTCTTGTGATTTGTGACTTCGCTCAGAGAATGTCTGACTAACCATTTGGCCCAAATGGCAGCACTATCACAGCCGTTATCACTGTCAGTCCCAATGAAACTGAATGGGTGTAATTATGAGGTATTTTTAGGAAACATACTTTATATAGACAGAACCTCTGAGGGCAATAAATTCCAGGACATAGAGGAGGATGTGGAAGAACAATACTTTCCACTTTAAATTAGATGTTTCAGTGTCTAATTAGAAAGTTTCTGAGGTTTCAGTGCTGACATCTGCTTTGTGTCATAGCAGGCAAAAAGTACAGATTTTCTTTTCTTTCTTTCTTTCTTTTTTTTTTTTTTTACAGATTTACACTGTAGTTTCATGGTATTTACATTCACAGAACTAAAGCAAGAAAAATTTTACATCACCTTGCGTGCCTCATATATTGGGACCAGTTATGCATCTAGAGCAGAGTTATAAACTATCGTTGCGAACTAGGTTGCAAACAAATTTTGCCTAAGGCATGAACCATAAATTAAAGTAATAATCATCTCTGTAAGACACAACTTTTCTCCACTGTTCTTTTAAAATAAAAAAAGAAAGTAGGTCAGAGAAATTTAGAATATTTTAGAGTATGTACAGTATTGTATTGTTTGCCAGCACCTAATTTACAATTACAGAGCTGCATGAATATTGAAATGATTCAGCTTCCCATTATAAATGTATGTGGCAGTTTGGTTGTTGATCAGTTTATGAAGTTAATGCAAATGAAACTGTCTTCCTGTCAGCATTTGAAATATATAATGCAGTCATGTTGTATATTCAGGGACAGGCCATTGACAGTCAATTAACAAGTTTGATTGGTATGTCAACTCATTCTTTTGAATTGTTAATAGTATGTTAATAGCATTCATTTCTTTGTGCAGTCCCATTTGCAGCTTCACAGTTACAGCTATTTTTTATGATTCTGAGTAACCTAAAATAGTGCCTTAATAATAGATTATTAAACACCTGTCTGGTGTAGCTTAGGGAGGTTTTTCTAGACTGGGAGTTTGCAGTGGATCCCTTTGATATTCAAATCAACAAATGATAGCCTTTTTATTCAAAACGTAAGTTCTTTTGATGGTTAGCTTGTTAAGAAATATTCAGCTCCAGTCTGACCTGATCTGGTTTCCCATGGAAAAGATCTGATGCTGTTTGAAGGTTCATAAATGGAATGCCAATGACAATTTGTTGTTGACGTTTTGCTGCCTCAGCCTTCAGATGCTGCCGGTTGATGTGCCGCTTTAGCTTCACCAAATAATGCTTGCAGGTAAATGATCTTCTGATTGATCAGATAGTTTCAAAGCAAAGAGTTCTCTTCTGTGGTCTGTAGTCATGGTTTTTAGGCTTGGAGGGGAACTTTAAAAGATGCATCAAAGTTGACAGATGAATCTCGAGGCAAGGAATGATGGGAGACAGCAGAATTATGGGAATATTTTTTAGAGAATAACATATTAGTGAGAGTTTTGAAGACCTTCAAAGGTCTATCAAACCAGCTCCCTATAGCAGAATTTTTCCTCCTAAAAAAAAAATTACAAATGGGTACATTGGTTAACTCTCAATTTCCTGTGTTGGAAAGGTGTTGCGCTGACTTACTGTACTCTGATGGTGTTTTAAAGGGCTTTTTCCAGTTGGATTTCACCATTGTCTTGTTCTGCATCTAGGACCTAGTCCTGCAAGGTGCACTTTCTGCTTCAGTTAAGTTTTGCACAAAATCAAAACATTATATAACCTTAGAAGATCAGAGTGTACAATGAATAACTTTCCTCTACATAAATGTCCAAGACATTCTGGGTTATCATTGCAAACAAAAATATCAGTTGGAATTACTCTGTTTCTTCATCTTTCTTCTTATTAAATGCATTATTCTTTCATACTCTTCTTTATTTACCATTAGTGTCCTTCTTGAGTCTAACACAGATATTATTCTGAAGAATCAGACTAGCTATTAGAAGTTCAAAACATACATCACAGAAATAGTTCATTTTTCTTTGGTTTGAGCATTTAATTATTCACTATCAGCATGTAATATTATTCTGCAAAAACATGTAATTGTTTTTCTGTTGAAAAGCTGTAAGATTTAACTCCTTCAGGCCTGAACGGCAAAACCCCTGAGGATCGGAGTGAAATGCTGTGAACAATTATATTGCAAAACCCAAACTCTGGAGGCACACGTTGAAAGATGCTGCGTGTTAACTATGCTTCACTGGACTTTATAACAAATTATTCTAGCTGGTTGAGTTTTGGACAAACTTTTTTAACAACAAAACCCAATCTTTCCACAAAATCCTAAAACACTACTTAAAACTGATAGGTAATCAGTCAAGTCATGCAACTTCAATCTTATGTGTCACGTAAACATAATGTAACATTTGTAGAAGACAGTTTCCATCATTGGAAATTTTGGTATCTTTGCATGCTTTTCAAATACTGTGCACTGTTTAGCTGATAATTAATGTTTCTGTTGGGATGAAAGAGCAAAATATTAGAGATTCATATTGTCATATTTTCAGTAACGCACCTATAATTTTCCTAAGCTCAAAAAGAAAAATTAGATATTTAAGCTGTTCTCAGCATAATTTGTAGGCTTTGATACAGCCTCTGTTTTTGAAGAGGTACTCTGTTGGTTATTCATAAAATTAAAAGTTCAAAGATTTTCTCATAGTTATGTCATTGATATTGTTTCTAATTCATCAGTTTTGTGCTTAAGTAAGTTTTAAACATTATACTTCAAAGAGAACTTCTTGCTCATATCTCATGCTTCCATTAGGCTTCTGTAAGTATTTTTATTTTATTTTCAAAAAAATTATTTAAATCTACTTTCCCCACGTGACTTCCATTTTATCATCTCACTTCTTTTGAAGTAGCCTAAATATTTCACAAAACTTTTGTTCATATGGGATCATCTTGGTCTAAATGTTCTGCAGTGTAAGGCTTATTTTATGTTAAGTATCTTTCATATTGCTAAATGCTTAGTATTCCAAAAAGCTAGAAGGACCATCTCACCAGTTTGGAATACTTATAATTTCAGTAGGGTATTTCTTTTTTGGATAGTGTTGGATTATTGAGTTCGAAATCGTATTTGGGAATGTATTGATTTTGATTTTACATTCATTGGAAAGCTTTTCTAGATCCTTACTAGTGCTTTTGTCACAGAGAACGATCTTTACATGCTATATTAACTTCTAGCATACTGATTAAAACACTCATCAAGGATCAGAATAGAGTCTTGGTCTAAAAAAAAATGAGGTTATTTAAACAAATTAGAGACCTAAAAAATGAGACCTGTGCTTCAGGGACTGCCTGTTGCCATATCAGCGCTGCCATTACCAGGCAAAAGAGAAACAGCAAAGAAGGAATTTGAACCTGGGTCACAGCCAGATCACAACTGTTTATTCAAACCAATGGATTGTTCCTTACTGCATTCTGCCCCTCCCTCCCCTTTTAGTTTCAATGCTTTGCTTTGTGCATGTTTTTATATCAAAAAGCTTGACTCTACAATTAGTTTTTACTAGCCAAAACAATTACTTTTTTTTTTAGTAATGGAAGCAAAACCAGGTACAAACAGAGGAGGTTTGCAAGCACTGTTTCTTGACCTGATTTTGTGATGTAAGATGGACAGAAACAGGATAGCAGTTTGGTTGGCAGAAGGCAAGATAAGTATTTTTTTAGTAATCTGTCAGTTACTAATATACTATCAGTATACTGCAATGTTCAGTTCCCAAGTTTTGTCCTTTTAAACCATCTAGAAAATTCTCTGAAAATAATTATTGTAAAAGAGCAGTAAGGTGAATGATAGAAAAAAAATACACACGGAAAAAATTAAGAAAATGTATGATGTGAGATTCTAACTCCATACCCAAATGAATATGCCTTACAGCACAGAATATAATTATAATACAGTTACAGTCCAATTATAACACAGAATTTAATTTGTTACAGAAAGTTAGGTTTTAAATGCTACAAATTACCACTTAGTCAATAGGTAACTTTTTCTCACGAGGTACTGCAGACCTAATATCTCATAGAAAAACTGCCCTTTGAAAGGTACATAGTAAAATCTCCTTGATTGCACATTTAGGAGTTCAGTGATATTTTGGATAGGGATGTCATCCATACTGCAACTCTGATAAAAGATGAGTCTTTAAGGGTGCAGCAACTAGAGGTTGTTAAAAGTGTGGGTTTAGCGTATTTCTGAGATCATTGCATTAGTCTCATTAGCATTAATTTTATTTTGTTATGTAATTTCATTTTGTTCTAGCCTAAAATCCTTAGACCTTAGGATAGGCGTGCGTAGGACAAGGATGTTACTTTCCTAACTTTTTTTTTTCTTGGATTAACTTCATGAACATTGTATTTCAGATTATATGATAATTTATAATACACTGTCACTGTCAAATTACAAATTTTTTAAGAGTCTAGATTGGGTCATGTCTTACTGCTCAGAACACAGAATTTTTTACTGGGAACTCCTCTACTACTGGATTTTGCAGGATTTTGCACCTGATGCCACAGGGTTCTTGATATCCAAATTCATCTCTTTGTCAAGTCTGGTTTAATTGATGATGCAGAAAAGGTAATGTAACATTAGTCTGGCCAAGAATATTATATATATATTTGTGGATTTTTGTTGCAAGTTTCAATTTCTGTAAGTAAAATCAGAACTTGAAATATTTTTACATTGGAGGTTGGGTTCCTAGAGAAAGGTATTCTGTTATGTAAGGTGTTCCTACAACTGCAATATGAATAAAGAGGTTAAAGGTCGTGCTAAATACTAAGTATTGTGTATCTTACATTCTGTGTGCATTACTGTTAGTATATTGTACCTGTGCTCCTAGTTGCCTGCATAAGTTTCCTTTCATTTCCACTGGGAAGTGGTGGATACATTTGTGATAAATTAGACTTCAACACTAAATAATCTTTGACATACATTAAAGTGTTTTAATGATTCTTAGGTAGTCATAGATGCAAGTAAGATCCATGTAAGACTGGGTATACATAGTGCATAGGTAAGGTATGAAACCACACTATATGGCTAAAATGAGGGCTATCACTTTTTGCTTCATAGGTCTGCTACTCAAGTTAACTGATTTTTGGTTCTATGGAATTGCTTCCTTCCTGTCTCCCAGTTATCGCAAACCACTTATCTTAAAGGAGGCCATGACACTCACGAAAAGCATATTTTCAGTAAGAATATTAAGTCAAGTGATGCCTGGGAATGAAATAATTTCTGTAAAAAGGAATGTCACAGTATTAATGTTTCATGCACTGGGAGTTACTGCCATGAGATGAACAGCTTTCTCCTTTCAATACATAGTATTTTTTCTACCTAGCTGCCCTTCTTCTGTTTGTAATCCCACTGACCCATTCGACAGATTGGATGAGTAAGGGTTGTAAAGGCAGATAGAGATGGAAAAAATACCAACTCACTCTTCATGGTTTTTTCTGACTATAACCACGATTCTCCTTGGATGCTGTAATCCAGAAGAGTGGGATGGCCTTGAGCAGTAGCACCCCTGTTGTTAACAGAAACTTCTGCTGTGCCTTGTTGGACCGTTTTATCACTGCAGTGATAGTTTAACTGGTGGATTAGTCTATTGTAAGTGGACATTTTCAGTAGAAACTTCAGTTAATCTGGGAAGCATTATGAGATCCCTTTCTAACTAGACTGTATGTTTAACGATAAAAGTAGAGACGGACCCTGTTGTGTAAACACGTATAGGTGTATAAGGATTTCTTATCGCTTTATTTTTTTTTTCTTTATCTTCCTTTAGGCAGTGTGTTTCAGGATACAATTGCCTTATAACCTCTCTCTCATTATAAATGCTTTCCAGTATGCTAGAATTGTAAGCATACTTAGAGAAAAATGGAGAAATCAAGGAGGAGCAATGCCATTTGAACATGATAGCTATATTTTTTCCTTTATTTTGTTTTGGGTTTTTTTTCTTAATACAGAAATGACAAAGAAAGGATGCTCTTATAATATAAGCTATCCTTTTCAGAATAAATTTAGGATAATAGTCATAAATAGCAAATTAACTGCATGGGAAATCCAAATGACTGCTTATGTAACCTTATGCAAGGTTTAGACATTCTCCATTTAACAGAGAAGAAAAAAAGTCTTTTTTAATATATATATTTTTAATATCTTTACCCTGGAAGATTGAAATACTTTGAATGCAGCTATGCTAGCCTGTAAACTGAAAATCAGTGTTAATGATGAAATGTAAAAACTTCTGGAAAAAAGTACTTCATCAATTCTGAATAATCATTTGAAAGTTTGGTATCACCTGATCTTTACAGCATTCTTTTTGAAATATGGGAATCATACCTTTCCCAAAGTGTATGGTACCAGTTTCTGATGTTTCAGGAAATTTTGCTTTCGTTAGCAAAGGATAGTTGTTACTGAACCTGAAATAACTATTTTATAGAGCTGATGAATTAGATGTGTTTCATGAGAACAGAGACTGTCTTCTTTTGTCCTATACCAAACTTGCTTTTAGTGAAGCACAACTATGATTTAATATGAACTGTTCAGCACTTCTGCAGTCAAGTTTTCTCCCTTGTAATGAATATGTATATTTCAAAATATTTTCCCCATATGTTCTGGCATGAGTTTTCATTTCTCCTAAGTCAAATCTCATTTTCTTATTTCCTGTCTTTATTTCAAACCTGTGTCTACTTTTTTATTATTTCTACTGGTACACACTCTAATTTAGTATCCTCTGTGGGTTTCATTACCATGCTGTTAATCCCTTCTTCCAATGACTTAATGAAGATGTTAAACAAAATCAGGCCTAACACCAATCCCTACGGCGCCCCACTTCAGTACATTGGCATTTTCATTACTCTCTTCTAACAGACTATCAGCTAGTTAACAGCATTTATAATTGTGAAAGTTAAAAATAATTTCTAAATATGTTATATCAGATATTTTAAGAATCCAGAAGAATTACAATCATTCTACTCCCTTATCTATGCATATATAATATAATTTTAAAAAACACTATCAACCGTGGTGGACATAATATGCATTTTCTGTGCAGTGCTCAACAGTCCATGTCTCATTGAGTGATTTGCATGGCCATACACTTTTAGATACTAATCTTTTCCACCTTGTTTTTCTGAGCCCTGAATATCCCTTTTTGGTTTTTTGGTAAGTACTGATTTGATTAAATTTCTCATTTCCAGTCCCAACTCTAATTGTATTATAATTTTGGAGGGGTTTGGGGGTTTTTTTTAATTATTTTTTCATTTTGTTTTGCATCTTTATTCAAAGTGATATGAATAAGAAATGAGTAAATGATAATGAGTTTGGAGGTTTTACGCCATCTTTTAGATAAGGTATGTTCATAAAGCTGAGTGTTCTGCAATTTTTCACAGTTGGCAGATTTTGCTAATGTGGTTGTGTCAGAACTTGTGATTTTTTCTTCCAAAAGCTTGGGAGGAAATGGTAGGTTTTGTAAAAGGTGACAGATTAATAGTCACAAAGACTAGAATTCCACTGTCCCAAGGAAGAAATGCACCAAAGATTAACACTCTTGCTAGCTTGCTCATTTTCAAACAGACAGGCTGCCTTTTTTCTATTTAGGAAAAAAAACCCGTCCTTTAGGATGTGGAGAACAGTTTATCCTTTACAGCAATTAAGTCTTTGAACTGTGATTTTCCATAAAGGAACAGTATGTATCCTGTTTGCCAGTGCAGGACATTGGCTGAAATATGCATCGTAAATAAAGAATATTTAACCTCCAATTTGTTCTTTTCCTCCTTGTGTACTGAAGATTCCAAGTGAACCAAAAGGAAGCTCCTCAAGAGTAATTCAGACTTGCTGTCATGCCCACATGGGTGTATTACATGGCAAGCCTTTTTCACCCAGTTTATTGGAACCTTTCCTAAATGTTTATAACTACAGTTACTGACTTTAAAAGTTAGGTTTATTTCTGTGTTGTGTCTCATACTCCCTTGGAATAGGAATGACAGCCTTTGAGGTAGTTTTTTTTGTGAAAATTTCCGTTTCTGAATCTTCCTCTTCTGAAATCAGAAGCCTGTGGGTTTTATTTCCATCAGTCATAGAGCAGAATAAAATTGATTTGGCATTGATCAAGATTTAAATATAACCAACACATTGCCAAAAATATGTATGCAAATATTATGATTTCTGGGCTCAGATAGAATAGTTTTTTAAAAGTGTTTCCAAGTTGAAACTTCGATCTTAAAAGAAGGTAAGCTTTCTGACCTGATCACCTCTCTCAGGTCTGTGCATATAGCATTTTGTTAAACTTCAAGGTACTACAGATCTTCAAGAATATATTATATGAAATTGCCTGCTGTAAATCTAGCACAGTATAAAGGCTTGATTTGAATTATTTTATTTTTAGAGGATTGCAGGGCAGCATAGAGCATGAATAGGAGGGATTCAGAAGGAGTATTTTGAAGTTGATTTAGTGTTCATAACAATAAGATTGTGGCTTTTTTAGATGCACTGTAAAGTTAGTAGCCTTTTCAGAGAATTGCCAGGTTTGGTGCTGCTCAGTGTATGCATACTGCATTATGTTGTACTTCTCTTTGGTATAATTTCCAATTAGGAAATGCACAAAACTTTTAGGTATGTTGATAGTATTATGACACTGTGCTCATTGTCAACTTTGTGGGATCCTGATTTTGCTAAACTGCAGATACCAAAATATATACACCCTGGTTTAGCATCCTTGAAATTGCAGTATTTTATTTCAGTTCTTGATAAATAATGTAAATTTTCAACCCAAAAATATATATGTCCAAAGAGAAAAATACATTGTATATTTGATAAAATCAACTTTAGTAGTGTAGAACAATGCAAAAAGATGAGTGTTTTGTAGTCTTGTAGTTTAGGTGATCAAATGCATTTTGAAATAGCAGAAGCTCCATTCCAAAATGAGGATTACCTTTAAAACTTTATTCACACTAGGTAGTTGAATAAAAGATTTCCCATTGCAAAAAGCTTTTTTACTGTCATTAGCTAAAATAAGAGGGCCCTAGGAAGAAAGGATTATCATATATTAAATAAGAAGTTCACCACCTTACATCTTTAATCCCATTAGAAAAGATTATTTCTATCTAACTTAATCAGCCAGAGGTCTTTATTGCCTGGAGTATTAATTGATTTAGGTCTTCATTAAGGTCAGAAGTACACATGGGTGACCAGAGGCAGCCTATTAACGCGTTGTCAGTTATGCTTATTTACATTGACTGAAGGTAATGGTGGGTTATTTCACTGTTAGGTCAGGGGGTCACTGACTCTTTCATGCACCCTGACCTGTTAAAGGGCAGCAGTCACTCAGACATCAAACTGCTTTGGTAACAAAGATTTGGCTGATTGCGTATTGACTTCATCCTCTCCAAGAAACTATGGTGCAACCATTAACATCGGCCTAAATGCCTGTGGGTGATTGGTTGAAATCTCTCTCTGTGAGAAATTCCCTCCAATTTTTATATTAAATGAGTTAATCACTAGCAAGTTTTAATTATGCCAGCAGGAAAAGTTTCATGAAGTTTCTGTAATTGCTGTTGGCCTTTAGTTAAAAAAAAAAAACCACCAAAAAAACCTCAATACACATCTGTAGGTATCCTATTACTTCTGCTTCTTTTTAAGTAGCAGTAATGATAGCCTCCTCCTGCTAATTAGCAGCTTACGTTAGTCCTTATGTCCAATTAAGTCTGATTTTCTGTTTTTTTCTTTTCCTGAGTTATATTTTGTATGTGATATATTGTGTTCTTCCAGTAACTTCTAATACTGTTAAAAACTTTTTTGTGGGATAGAACAGTTCATAGTGCCACCAAGCATTCTTCTGACATTTCCTTCCCATGGTTCTGTAGATGCTTTCCTAAAAAGTGAATGCAGCTTAAAGGAAAACATGACATAAAGTATGATTTGCTGCTATAGTGTCTTCCCTCTGCATTAGCTGTGATCTAGCTCTGTATTATACTTAATTCCTGCAACATAGCTACACTATGAAAAATAGTAATTCTCAAATAAATGTTTATAATTCCTATAGGTTAGAGTATGGATTGTTTAGCTTGAGGTTTTGATTGTCCACTGGATTCCCTTGATAAATTACAGTTGTACTGACTGAGGAAAAGAGTTACTAAATTATTATGTCACCTTAGTAAGACTCACCTTTTGTTTAACTTGCAGTGATACAAATGCAGATAAAAGGGGAAGAAATGTGAAAAAGCATGAGTCCCCATTTATAAACTGCTTACTGCTGTGGAGCTATATTGGAAATGAATTGGTACAAGTAAGCATCTCAGCAGTACAGTTTTATTTTTGGTTTGTCACATCTTAACAAAATTTTAGCACTGGAAATATGTGTATGGGCTACAGTGAAAATTAAATCATCAGTGTAAGATGAGACATCTAGTGTATAAATACACATCCATTATAGTGTAGTTTTCTTTCTGCGCTGAGTTTACTGGATATGAGAGTCCTCTAGACTTGATACACTGTGAATCTATAGCCTGGAAGATATTCTGTTATCCTTGTAGATGCTCCAAAAAGATAAACTGTTGTAAGGTTCTAGCAGGGTTTTGCAGAACACTTTCACAACACAAGGACTGACACTGTACATTGTGACATCTCCCGTTGTAAGATTTCAGTACTGTGAAGATATTATGATGTCTTCCCTTTTTTAAATGCTTTTTACTCTGCTAACCATTTTCTGTATCAAGCTTCAAACATTCTAGAGATAACCTCTTGAAATCTGCTAAAACAGTGTTTGTACTGGTTTGCTGCTTTGCCCCTGCTGATTGTTTATTTATGCTTGCTTTTCATGACCAAGTGACTGGAAAAGAGAAGAGGAACATCCCTCCTCCTTCCCTTATCCTAAATTATGTCCCCCTGAAATAGATTTGCTGCAAACCTGAGGCCATTTAGACCCTTTCTGCCTTCTTTCCCCCTTGCATCCACCCTCCCATAACATGGTGGGTTGCTAGGAACACTTTTTCTATTAATTGCGTCTTAACATACAAACAAGTATGTTAGGAACAGAGGGAGTTTTTAAATTGTTTTTTAAAGAACTCTGCAAAAATCCCCCTGAATCTGAGCCAAAAGTGGTGCCAATTTTGCTCAAATCCTTCAGAGATTTTTTTTTGACCTTGCTTATGACCAGCGGGACTAATTGTATCAGAACTATCTAGGATACTTTAAGAAAGTGCTATCTTGGTCCGTATTTCAAAACACGAACAGATATTTTATTGTTAATTAGTATTCATATTATGTCTCAAACAATCTGTTCAAGAATAGGGGAAGTGAACTAGTTGAACAGCTCTTCTGTCTACCTAATAATTAACATGGAAAACCAGCAGCCCATCAGGAAAAAAAAAAAAAGGAATAAATATTGCCAGTGTGTGTGTTGGGTTTTTTTTTTTCTGTAGAAGTATAAACTACCTGTATTGGAGTTTTTGACTAATGCCTGGATTTCACTTTGCAGAGGTGAAAATGCATGGCTTGCTTTAAAAACAAACCTGTGCCTCTCTGAATTATATTTTCCTGAATTTGTTTCTCATCTTGTCAGTATGCCACTTGGTAGCTGGCTGGACTCCCTTGTTCAATGGCACATATTTTAAAATAGCACTGTAAAAAAAATAAAGACCATTTGTTCCTGTAAACCAAAATATTACTTGCATATTTTTTCCCCAAATTCAGGATTATATATAGCATTATCAAAACAATATTTCGGATATTTTAAACAATTTAAATAGTTGATGGGTGTCAGTTGATACATTATGTTTCCTCTCTGCCTCCTCCCCCTCTTCAGCTGCTAATCATAGAACTTGTATGCCAAATTGTATAAGATAGTCTTCCAATAGTTACATGTGTGAGTCTTTTGTGAGACACAGACACTTACGAGGACAGATTTGGAGTTGCATATGGGTCTGTCACATGGTTTGATTGCCATGTCTTCTAGGACACAGATTTCTTTTTTAATTATTCTTAATTCTGAGGAATTTTTGCAGTTTATACACTAAATTCTGCAAAATTCTTCCTAACATTCCGTGCATGGTCCATTTTCTCTCTCTTTACTCCTAGCAAAATGCTTCCTGTGCTGACTTCAAAGCTGCTTACGCCCACCTTACTTCCCACTTCTATACTTAGTTTTCCTTTGATATTGAATAAAATTTACTGCTTCACTGATCAGGAAATGTGCAGCCTTTCTAGAGAAGTACAGCATAAGAGGATGAAAAGTTTTGATATTTACATTAAGATTTTATTATAAATCTTTGAGATGTCTGAATAGTAAGAATAAATGTTGCCTTTGCTGGCTGCTGTTAAAAAAAACTAGGTCTTCAGAGTGTTGCCAGGAAGACTTCGAAAAGTCAGCCCAAAGTAACTGTATTGCAACTCAACTTAAAGCATATATTGATGGTATATGTGGCTACCCATTTAATTACATTTTTCAAAAGGTGAATACATTCTTTGGTCAAATAGCAATCCAGCATTTTCTTTGGCATTTTATTTTCAGTCTGCAATTCCCTTTTACCTTCTAGTGGTTTATCGTGACTTTTCTTCATACACAGTCTTCTAGGTGTTCTGCAAGTATTATTCTATAATATTTTTAATTTAGTTTACTAAAGACATTACACACATATACTTCACTGTCTTATATATTCTTACATAAAACAATGCTTGAGACTGAGAAGTTAAAAAAAATTAGCACTGAATCAAAGATAGAGTGCATCATTACTCAAAAAAAAAAAAAAAGCAAGAACCTATTTAACAATATTGGGGCATGAGTGTGATCCAGCAGCTGTAACAGTCAATAGCATCAGATATTATTGGTTTGATCTAGACACATACAAGTATTTCCTGTTAGGTTGAAATTTATTGCAGGGTTGTGTTTCTGTGTTGCAGGTAATCCCCTGTCAAAATTTATCTTTAGACTGGCATTTTTGTTCCTTTTGTGAACAATTGATGTCAAAAAGCAGTACTGTTGAAGGAAACTACCTGCCTCCCTGCTATTCATCCTCAGAATCCTCTTAATTTTGTTTTCTTCTAGGTTGGAGATGTTCTCTACTGTGCTGGACAGATTGCTCTGGTACCTTGTACGATGCAGCTTGTTAGCGGTGGCATATGGACTGAGGCCACAGTTTCCCTCCGTCATGTTGAGCGAATTCTTCAAGCTATGAGCCAGAAGACTGCGCTCCACCACGTCATCGCAGCCAGCTGCTACGTAACTGACAGCAAGTACATTCCTATTGCTCACTCCGTATGGCAGAAGAAATTAAGAGAATGTAAAAAGGTAGCTGTGATACCCATTTTCTTCTGAGTCGTCTTTTTTTTTCTTTCCCTTCTAAGTCTTGTCAGAATTTTCTCAGTACATTTCAGAGGGGTTCATGTAAAGCTGATACAATAAGGCTTGATTGAGCTGTTATGTTCTGGCTCATAAGTGGCTGTGCACAATTGAGAAAGAAAATTGCTTAATAGAAAGATACATTCGTCACTAACTTTGTCTTAATTCCCCAAAGCAATGTGTTAAAGAACTCTTAAGGAGCAGTCAGTTCCTCCAATAAAAATGTGAACAATACCTTATTTGAATTACTTCTGCCCATATATTTTTACATAATAAGAAATGGTCATTTTGCTTCAACTTTTTTTTTTTTTTAGTTGTTTGGTTGAGTTTTTTTCACTCACTCTTTCTTACAAGCAAAATTGCCATGACAACTGACTTCAGGAGTTTACTGTTCATTATTGCTATCCAGCTGAACTTTAGGACCAGATCAGGGTGTGCCTGTCTATTGGTTGACCCTAGATTATCTCTAACAGCATAATAATTTGCAGGGTGATTTAAACCGATACCATAATAATTTCTATTATGTATGTGCAACTTTTAAGTAGCCCTAGAACACCCTGCAAGCATTGAAAAGGTAATGGCCACAAACCTTGTAACTTCTCCACAAATGAACAAAAAAGAGTAGTGACTGCATAATTGCTGCATAATTTAATATAACTTGATTATTATGGTTTCTCAGGGAAGCAGAGCATATGTCGATATTGCCATAGAAGAAGGAAAAATGCATCTGAAACTTCCATTTGCCTCCACTTTCAGTCTCTGCACTAGACTTCCCTTAGGTGCTTACATTTTCCGTCTTGATTTATTAATAAAGGGCATTCTTAAATACTGTTTAAAGAACATACGTATTTAATCTGGATTCAGTTCAGGGTTTTTAATGCAATTAAGTGTTTTTGCTATGTGACTGGTAAGTAACATGTACCATGACCACAAAGCCTGTTTGCTTCTGTAATATGTATGATTTAAGGGCAGATTGCTGATGTTCACCAGTTTTTTGAAACTTTTATTTTTTCCAGATAGAATCTTCTAGGTCTTCCACAGTTGTTAAACATACCAGCCACTGCCTATTGAATATTTTATTTCTTCCACATACAGTAATAACTAGGCAGTACTTTCTTAGCTACATGAAAAAATATTGATGAGATTGCTTGCTTCTGGGCTATTACTAGTATCTGGCCCATGTCACTCTTTGATTGTTAATGCCATAGCCTAAAAATGGATTGCTGCATACACATGCTTTTATGAAAGTTAGCTGCCTAAAAGTTTTCAGCATCAAGCAGTCCTGTAGGATGACTATGAATCTTATGCTGTTCATATCAGATCATACTCATCAATGGCAGTATCAGAAAGAGCGAAAAAAGTATTAGCAGATGAAGAATTATCTGCCACAACACAATCTAAACATGCTTTTGAAAAAAATAAGGTATCAGTGGGAATGAGCCAGATGTTCCAGTCTCCCTATCATTTCATCAATAGGGAGTTCAGACAGAGGAATTGAATTTTTCCTTAGGCTATGCATACTTTTTCGATCAGTAAGTGTTTGTGCAGGCACCAAAGCAGCAAAGCAGATAAAAAGATGTGTCAAACACTTCTGCTGCAAGGAACCAGAGGAAGGAATTGTCCTGCTCTAAAAATACAATTGTCCTGTTAATGGAAATAGAGATTTTGTGTTGGAGGAGAGGCACTAGCTGGCATGGCATTAGGAGAGCTGTTCCTTTACTCTCAGAGTAAGGAAAACAGTAAAGTTTGAATTTTGGAAGAATTTTGTAAAATAAGTAATACTGTTCAGCAACTTCAGTTGAATCATTCTATATATTTGATGTCAGAAGTCTGTAAAGCACAAAAAGGTTTGTGTAAATTGTTTAGGTCACAAATAAATTGGACCTAACAGAACATATGTGAGAGTTGTTCTCTGGATGTGCATATATACCACTAAAGGCTAACTTCTTAGAGCAGAGTGTGCACAGAATTGATCAAAGCTCTGTTTGACATAAGGCCACTGGGTCAGGCACTCTTACCTGGATTTTAGAGGACTTATTGACATCCTGAAAGTGACAATTGTGTTTTAGGAACTTCTTGAATTATGAAGAGAAAGATACATTGAGCATGTTTTGGAACAGCCAAATTATTTCTCTGATTACCAGAGGAGTGGCTCTAGTGAGCAGTAAGGATGGGGGGGACTGTAAGACAGGGAGAGAATAGAAACCATTAGCAGGCTGGACCCCCTAGCAATTTCTAACTTGTTTCAGTCACCCCCCTCTGGCCCCTTTCTTATTGCAGCATCATTCCTTGCTTCCTACACATCTCCTTTCCACTGCTGTCATGCCAATTTCCCTCACTCCAGATGGCAGCTCAGTAACTGCGCTCCAAGCACCATTCCCTGCAGCTTCATCCCTCCAGTATAACACGGAGCATTGTCTTCCTGAGCTCCAGCTACCAGCAGCCATTCAGGATTGTGTCCTTGGAACTGGAATCCAGCCCCTGTCCTCTCTCTTCTTCCTTCCCGTGTCCCTTTGAGTCACAGTATCTTTGGAAGAGCCATTCAGGGTGACAGAGGAAACAGAAATCTGATGGAGGGATGGAAGGCTGTAGCAGAAAGCGGGGAGGGGAGGATAAGAAAGCAGCCCCACCAAGGGGGAAGTCAAAAAACAAAAGTCACTGGGCTAACAAAAAGATCTTTGGATCAGTTTTGAATGTATATGAGAGATTTCCTTTGTTAAGACTAAAAGGGTGTTGTAGGAGCTGAGATCTAGAGTTAAGGAGATAAAGTAAGTATTTGAGTTCTGTAGATGAATGAGGCTGCAATGTTGTTAAGTAGTGGTTGCTGGAAAATTAAAGTACGGTTATGGGAAGTAGTGGTTAAAATAAAAAGAAAAGACAGGCTGCAGTTATAGAAGTTAAAATCTAGTTGAGGGAAGCAGTAGTTAAAAACAAAATAAAAAAGCAAGCTGCAATAATAGTGTAAAGACAATTATGCAAACAAGTAATCAAAATGAAAACCTAGGAAAAATAATTAGAATTAAGAATTGCAAGTGCCAGTCATCAGCAGTTTCCCCCCACCCTATTTTTAAGTTACATTTCTTCCACAGCTTCTCTGTGATTCCCACTCACACTTTGGAGCATTTTGACACTCTGGAGGAGATAAATTTCGGGACCTTCTCTAACATACCTACTCGGAAATTGTCCCAGTTGTGTGGTAGAACAGTTTCTGCCTAATCCAGTAGCATTTAGAGCTTTTATATTTTATTTTTAAAGTAACAACAAGAAAAAGCTTATAGCTTTGCTAAACTTTCTGGAAGACAAACTGACAGTTCTCCAATTAAGTCTTGTGTTTTTCTTTACTTCACATCTTTTAATGACAGTGTCATGTAATATGATGATTTTATAAGTGGTTTTGCTAACTCATTCAGCAGAGTAATCAATAGAAAAAAATAAGCCAGATGGGTTGTAGTCCATTTGTATTGGGTGGGACAGATGGCATTATTGATAGATGGAAATATTCCAAATAATTATTGTATAATGATATAACAGTGACTGTGCCTGGAAAATTTTATTAATTTACTTTGTGTACGCACTTTATTCAGCAGGGGTTGAGATGTGCGGTTTAGGCAGTATTCCCACTGTATTTAGTTGGGAGCTGAGTCCACCCCCTACCTTCTTTTTCCCCTCCCCATGGGCTTTCCATGTACAACCATCGCTCTAGTACTACGTTAGAGTATTTCAAGGGATGGACTGCACTTCTGTCTGTAAAACTGACTTCACTAGACTAACTGAGATGGGCAAGATTATGATTACATTTTTTTCCTACCTCTGAATGCCTGAGTTTTGCTTTCTTTTGTTATCCTAACCAGTACAAAGAAGAAACAAGCTGTGCTGTTTTAAGATTTCAGGCATTCCTGCTTGTTTAACTGCTGGGTTTTTTTCTTTTTGCATTTTGCTAATTCCCACCAAGATTTTGTATAGCTAGGCCAGTGAAATATATAAATTTTGATAAACTGCATAACAGATACAGGTTTGGGCTGTCACTATTTAAATCTGGCAGAGTACTCTTAGTTCATTTTTCTTGTGAGTTTAGAGCACATTAACTTGCTCAGAGAAAATCTTGGAGGCCATTTCCTGCCTTTGAAACACAGTTCTTGATAAATGTGACTGAATGACAAAAACATGTTTCAGTTCTTATTTTGATTTGATGGTATATACAAAACTCAGAGGCAGATTTTTCAGAACTATCTGAAATGTTATCTCTGATTTCTTTGTTATAAAAAGAAAAATGTAGAGGAAAATACTTGAGTACATTTAGTACCCAATGTTTTGTTACCAACAAGAAGTTTGGGATTGCCTGTATCTGTAAGTGATGCCAAAATATTGATGAAAGGAAATTTTGAAACAGAGGAAGCAGTATATTTTATTAAGATGAGAAGACAGGGTTGCATAGAGACCTAGTATTTAATGTAATCACAAGATGTATTAATAGTTCTAAGGCCATTAGCTTATATATTTCGTTTCAGCAATTATTTTTATACATACTCTGTTTTTCTTCAGATTATGATATTCTAGCTCAATACCACTCTATTTTATTAGGCAGGTGCCACTGTATTTTCCATCCTCAGTAATGAAAAATCTACCTGGTGAAATACTTCCTATGACATGAAAAAATATCTGTCTTTTAGCTTTTATAACAGAGTTTGTGTTTGGATGTTAGTTTTCTGGTCATCTCCCTCCAGTAAATTCCTGAGTAAGTGTACCAAAAACTTTAGAAGTTCTCCAGCCCACCTTCTTCTGGCAGAAGCTTTCTTTTTTTATGGTAAGCATTAAAAATGAGTGACTGTGGTCCCACAATTATTTCCAAGTGAGCAGAGTGCTACAGTCAGAAATGCCTGTCAGTTGTTGACAATGTGTGTTTTAATGGCATGTAATGCAGAAGCAATGGGGAAAAAGGTTTGCAACATTTTATCTGACCTATATTGTGAATGGGATACTTGGTTATGTATCCCCTTTTGGGCCAGATTTATAAACTGGTTAGATGTCAAAAGATGTAAATGAGCCTGAAGTAGGAATTTTTTTAAAACTATCTAAGAGTAGTCATCTAGGAGCAGTGGGCCCATGTTAGGGAGCCCCTGCATCATACCACCTTCGAGACACTTGTAAATACCATTGGTGCTGCCCTATGTCTTTCCACTTTGCCTGCCGAATAATGCAGAGGTCCGAAAGTTATAAACAAATTAAATCCTGAGCCAGAAGCTGTCTAGCTACATGCAGGTTTTTTTCTGGAGTAATTATTATGTTTTCATGGCAGTCATTTAGAATGGCATCATGCATCTGTAACACAGCAGTCTGTTGCATTGTTCAGACATGCCTGTAGTATTTCAAGTATACAAACTGTCACGAATTTAAATAAAATTCACCCATTCTCTGACACTTTACCCTAAGTGGAACAGAAGCGGTTTATGCTCAAATAGTGGAAGTAGAATTTTTTTTCTTCCTGCAAATGATTGGACAGATATTTAAGATGCTCTTTACTTATGGAGAAAATTGCCATAAAAAATTAAAAGGAATATAACACACACACATACATACCCCTGATTTCTGTGAGAGGATATGTACTTTTTCCCCCATCCTGAATAGGTGTCTGTAAGTCTGTAATATTCAGATACACATTTTTGTATATTTTATTTTCTGTATTTTTAATACAATTGTTAGTTTTTCAAGTAGTATTTTTAATTCTGTGTCCTCTAGATAATAGTGTAAGTAGTACTAGTAGTGTCCACTCTCATCAAGTACGCTGATGATACAAAGCTGGGAGGAGTGGCTGACACGCAGGAACACTGTGCTGCCATTCAGCGAGACCTGGACAGGCTGGAGAACTGGGCAGGGAGAAACCTAATGAAGTTAAACAAAAGTAAGTGTAGAGTCTTGCACCTGGGAAGGAATAACGGCTTGAATCAGTACAGGCTGGGGGATGAGCTGTTGGAGAGGAGCTCTGCAGAGAAGGACCTGGGGGTTCTGGTGGATGACAGGTTGGCCATGAACCATAAATATCTCAAGTGTGGGACCCAGGGGGAAATGGCCAACCTCTTTTCAGTGGTCTATGGAGACAGGACAAGGGGCAATGGCTTCAAGCTGGAGCATAGGAAGTTCCGCACCAACATGCAGAACTTTTTCACAGTGAGGGTGACAGAGCACTGGGACAGGCTGCCCAGGGAGGTGGTGGAGTCTCCTTCTCTGGAGATATTCAAGACCTGTTGGACGCCTACCTTTGCGACATGTCCTGCTTTGGCAGGAGGGTTGGACCCGATGATCTCTTGAGGTCCCTTCCAACCCTGACCATTCTGTGATTCTGTAATTGTTCTTTTACCAGCATCTCGAACAGACTAGTTGAAATGTGAGGAGTAGAAGTAAATTAGTACTATAAAAGAATCATGCTACATTTACACTGAAGTAATATATGTTTTAGGTTAATTAATATAATTGTTAATAATACCAGACGAAAACTAAGTATTTTTGAGCAACATAGCCACCAGCCAATACCTGCGCCTATCAAAAATTCAGTGGGAAGAAAATACATGTTTCTGTTTCCTTCTTCTTTTTAATTTTTTTTTTTGTCTCATCAATTTTATAACATTTATTTTGTTACTATATACTATTTCAAATGTTCCACAGTTTGATATATTAAACCCAGCTTCTTTTATGGCCCATGTTAAGAACACACAGTGCATTCAAATAGCTCAGTGGTAGTGGATCTTTCATCTTATGCCTAGCGTGTTTCATTTCCCCTGTGTTCAGATTAAACAAAGCTTTTGTATTCATTTGAAGCAACTGTAATGAGAATATTTAACACAAGTCAAATGCAGATAGTGGAGCTCCAGAGGTCCTTGAAAATAGCCTGCCTTTTGACACTGGGCCATGATGGGAGGTGAAAGGGTGGCCCACTTTCATTTTTTTAAAAGGAAGATTATGATATTCCATTTGTAACATTAGTGGAGCCTTAATGAATTTTAAAAAAGGAATATAGTCATCAAAAAGAACAATGAAACAGTCTACATGATTTTAACTAAATTTCTATTGGTAGAAATTGAATATAAATATATACATAAAAAATCATATGATTCCATAATGTTCTCACCAGCATACACAAATTTAATCTGTAGGATGTAAACATGAAATAAGAACAGTAGAAAATAAGGAAGGAGAGCAGTTCTTGTGTGAATGTTTGTGTAGACAGATACAGATACAATCAAATCCTTAGCTGGTATAAGTCAGCATAACTCTCTGATTTCCATGAACTGATTTACACTAGCTCATTTGCCATTTGCAGGTAATATACACATGCATTCAAACGTTCTTTTTCAGTTAGACACAGTGAAGAAATGCATGTCAATTTATTCAGGGTAGTAAACACCCTAGTTCATCCAGGCTGACTGATTTTCCCCTGCAGCAGTTACCTTATAAGAGTTTTTTGAGTGATTCTTCATCTCCTTTGCTGAAAATACTAATTCTGTTTTGAGGCTGTCACTTTGGTGCTAAGCAAGAGGGCATATTTGCATCCTCTGTTTGCTTAGGCCAGAACCTCCGGTCAAAAGTCTTGTGTATAATGACTGTGAAAGCCCTTCACAGGATTTCAACCCCAAGGCGAGTACCTGTTGTCCGTGCTTCTTTATAAAGGGGGGAATGCCATTTCAATTGAACAGCAATCAAGGTCCTACTTCACTCAGGAAACCTCCCTATTAAACTGTACCCCTGATTATGGGCAGGGCATTTAAATCCCCACAATAAAGGATGGAGTTTCAGAAAAATCATCAGCTTCAAAGTTCTTTTGTTCTCCTTTGGATAAATTCCTCCTGTTGATCAGGACTGAAAGAGCGAGATTACCACCCCAACCTACATAGACAGTTTTACTAACAACTGATCCTTCTCTTTTAGACATCCTAAATGTTTCTTCCAAATTAATGCATCTGGCAAGTAGTTTGATGTTTAGTACTAAGTAGCTCTTCTAGATCTTTTCCAAGGAGGGTATTTTAACTTGTCTCTTCATTGTCAGCTCAATAAAAATTAGAAAACTCAGATCTCAGAAACTAGTCAAACTTTAATATGGAAAGTCCTGCCCTTAAATCTTTGGGCAATATCTTCTTCATCGTAGTTATGCAGGACCTGGAAAAGCACTCCTGTTGCGGGAAGGAGGTCAGCTATTGAATAGTATACTGGGTCTGGCTGGAATGGAGTTAACCTTCTTCATAGCAGTCCCTGTGGTGCTGTGTTGGGGATTTGAGGCTAAAGCAGTGCTGCTAACAGCCTGATGTTGCACAGTTCCAGATTTCTGTTTTTCCCACTCAGCAACCCCAGCAGGTAGACTGGGCAAGAGTTGGCCAAAGGCATATCCCATGCCATATAACATAATTCTCAGCAATAAGCACCAGGGAGTTTTCTCTTCCAAGGTGTGTATTCCTCAGAGGCTGGCTGGGCATCAATCTGCCAGTGGGAGGTAGAGATTGATTGACTTTGCATCACTAGTTTTATTCCCTTCAGTTATTAAACTGCCTTTATTTCAACCCAAGATTTTCTCATTTTTGCTCTTCCTGTTGTATTTACCATCCTGACAGGACTGGGGGGGGGGCAGTGAGTGACTGTGTGGGTATTTAGCTGCTTGCTGGGCTCGACACTATGAATTGATTTCCACTGAAGGGAAACTCCACAGTTAACTAGGGAAATTTGTATCTGGCCTTCTTCCTCATTAAGCTCCATTCAAAATTAGGGCTCAAGATATCATCTCTTCCTTTTGAAACTGTGAAGAATCTTATCCGTGCTCAGATACAGTTATGGTCTTCTACCACCAAAGGCTTGAAACAAAAACAAAAGAAAGAAATTAACTCAGGAAAATATCTTCTTTCTTCCACTAGAAGTACTTCTTTACTAGTGTATCGTACAATCCATGTGATTCTACTGAATTTCAGTACTTGATTGTCCTGATCTCTGCTTCTGTGTGCTGGTCATTATAATAATTTCATTTCCTCCTCTTCAGGCTGTACACACAGGCTTCGAACTTATTAATAGATCTTCAATTTCCTTATTCATAAAAGTCAAGAAAGAAAAGATTTTTATCCTTTTCTGTACTCCACTTTCACATAAGACAGCGTGAAAGTGAGGTAGCATTATTTTGAAATGCTTTTAGATTTTTGCAAAGCAAAAATGAGATGTGCTAACTGGTCAATACCCAGTGACATTCATGCCACCTTATCAGTGAATAATCACTTTCACCTTCACCTCTGTATTTATTCAGTTTCATGGACAAAAAAATACAAATGCTTCCAGCTGATACATTACATGTGTATAGTTCTCATCAATCCTTTCATTGTAACTCAATGAACACAGCTGGTAACACTTGAAATCCAACTTTGATTTTCTTTTGGACATTATTCAGTATTAATATTATGCAGGTCTTTATGCATCTCACTTAAAAGGACCTTTGAGCAAACATCCTGACCATCTCCTGTAGATGACAAATATTTCTGCATATTCCTCACTGAAGAAACAAGTGAGTCTAAAAGAGGAAAATGTGACTGTTAACTGATGAAAATACTAATTGTCAATCATTTCACATTAAGTCACTAATTTTTGGTAAAGTTTTGTCATAGTTTTTCAGATGAATGCCTGTGTGGAGTTGCAGATATCTGTACAGTAATGCATAGTCTCGTAGTCTCTGAATGTTTTGCAGAATTATGTGGGGGAGATGTATAGGTATACAGATTTTTCTCTTTCCCTCCCTCCTTGTATACATATTTATGCATATAGGTAAATATACATTGCATACATATCCATGAATACGTATACATTGCATACATATCCATGAATACATATTTGCTTTTTTACCTCAGTATAACGACTTCTAACAGTCATATATATTAATACACATCACTTAAAGGCCATTTATTGAAAATTTTTCTTTCTGTTCTTCTGTACATGGACTCACCTGCCTTCAGAACATTATATATTTCAGTAGCAATCTGAGAGGTGTATCGTCATCGGCAGGAGAACAAGTTAGCTTCCCATATGTGTCATTCCAATGACTGCTGAGAACAGTTACATGTTTAACTCAAACTTGGCTTATAATTTTTAGGTTATTGTCAACTTCCTCTGGTGAGTGGATATAGCAGATCTGGCTGGCACAGAGTTAACTTTCTTCACAGCAGCCCCCATAGCATTGCATTTTGGATTTGGACTAACACCATGTTTATAGCAGACCAGTGTTGGCTGTTGCACAACATCAAGGGTTTCTCTTTTTCCAACTTTGCCTGCACACAGCAAGCAGGCTGGGGTTCAGCAAGAAGCAGGGAGGGGACATAGCTGAGACAGCTGACCTGAATGGACCAGAGAGATATTATATACCTTATAAATTCATGCCTGACAATAAAACCTGATGGAGGGATGAGTTTTTTCTTAAGTAGTCATCACCTGGGCATCAATTTGCTGGTGGGAGGTGGAGAGTCTCTGCCTTTATTTTTCTCTCTTTTCTTCCATAATTAAACTGCCTTTATCTCCACCCATATCTTTTTCTCACTTTTTCCTTTGTGAGTGAACAAGCAAGACAAATTTTCCCTCCCTCTCTTTTTCCTCTAGCCTGCTGCAGGGCGTGTGAGCTACCTGGGGGGATCTTGCCAGCAGACTACGGCCACCCACTACCGTAGTCTGTAAGAAATTACCTGAATTGCATCACCACGGTTTGACTCCTGTAATACTGAACTGAGAGAAAACCTGCCCTGCAAAATCACAAGTTTCAAACTGTATGTAGGACACCATTGACCGACAGAAAGGGCATTGTGCAGTCCTAGTAGTCCTGTTATATTCCATTTAACCAATCTTGCTTTGCAGTCACACCACATTAAAAAATTAAAATAACTGACTGCACTGCTGAAAACAAACATTTGCCCCCAAAATGCTCACATATATACGATGAAGGAATTTAAGGGTTTGTATTTTCCACTAAAAATCTTTGTTTATTCAAAAGTGCTCATTCAAAATAATATGTGATTGCACATCTATAGATCATATTACTAATGAGAGTGATTGCCTCAATGAGGGAGAGCCTGGCAATTAATAGAAATTTAATTGCACTAGCAGAATTTACAAATTGTTTTTCTTCTGCCTCTGGCAGCATCACAATTTTCTCCCTTGCATACTGCAAAATTTAATTACAGGTTTAACAACAGTAGCTAATGGTGTTGTATGTGTACAGGTGAACAGGCGATCATAGCTAGAATATGTGAGGTAAAAGCTGACATTTGGGTTGAAAATTAGTTTCAAAGCTCAAGGTCAAAGTTCAGACGGAAAGTATACTTTCAAATAAAAAATCTTTGCAATCAGTATCTGAAATTCAAATTCTAAATCACAAAATCAGTTATCCTTAATGGCCACAAAGTAGATCTTGACCATTAACTTCTCTCTTTTTCTGTCCCATTTGGGTACACACTCTCCAATGAATTTCAAGTGGAATTTTTCCATCTTGAACATCCTTAATTCAGTTCAACTCTCTTTCCTAAGTGCTTATTTTTGACACTACACATGAAGAATAAAACCCTCAGAGTGACAGTCTGTGATCATGTTTCATGTGGCAGACTTCATTTGCTTTCAGTTTATATTGCTATCAATTTATGACTTTGTTCCTTAAATAGTTATCTTTTTTCCACATGGTAAATGATATATTGAATGATGTATGTTTGAGAGGTATTTCAAGGATTCTTAACTTCAGTCATTAACTGGTTATCTCTTGGCTTGGGGAATCTTTAGTTTGTTCAGAGAAAGTTATTATTTTTAAAGCAAATAAAACAGCTTTTCAATATGTAATTTATTTTCTTATCAATTTTACATCTTCATGCCCTTTTGAGCATCTAGCACGCCGTCCTTGAATTTACATTTAGCTCCACAGGAACTGCTTTAAATATTATTATTACGAAGGAAGAAATCAAAAATCAAAGTGAATATTTAGTACAACGGTGAGGTATAGGAAGGTGCAATTGCAGGAACAGCAGCCCGCATTATCGCAGAGAACTAACTCACAGCTTGACAGAAAGTCCCCGCTGGGGAGGAAATGTAGGGGAACTGGCAGAATTTTCCCTACATCTGCTCCCTACTGCTAATAAGCTTTAACCTGTTCCGGGTTTATTATGCTTACTGTTTAGATATTTTGCTCCCAAAATTATATCTGTAACTGTGAGAACACATAAAAGAAAGCACGACAGGTAAGGCTGTTTAAAAATTTAGAACTATCAGCAAGGGATATTAAAGGCCGTAACGAGTAAGATGGTTGCCGTCTCAGTGTGGGTTTTTAGAGTTCAGGCGCTGCGGCTGCGTGTGAGTAGTGGCTAAAACAGATTTCAGAGCTTGAGTAGCTCGTACAGCCAGAAGGCACCACGAGATCATTTAGTTTGACCTATATATCACAGACCATTACATTTATTCCAGAAATCCCTATTTTGAACCCTGTGAGTATACTTAGACTAAAATATATCAGACCTTAAGAGTTTAAAATACTTTATGCCACGGGATGAGAGCCAAGAGGCTGAGTTCCCATGCAACAGGAAGGGTGTATGGCAGGTTGGTAAGTACACATAGCAGCGAGATTGCTTCTGCAGAATAAGCCAGACAACCAAAGGCTTGAATACACTTAACAAAAGTGAAAACCCCTTCCTGGCCCCGTTTATTTAAGGAAGAAGCACAGGGACTCTTATAGTATCAAAGCACTTTACTGAAACGTTCTGCTAAAGCCATAAACTGTTCCTTTGTAATAACAACAACAACAACAACAAAAAAGCAAGCAAACAAAGAAAACCAAAATGAAAACACTCCCCTCCCCCCAAAAAAACCCAAAATAAACCAACCAGAATAAATAAAAGTTAGATTTAATATGTCTCATTATCTATCAGTGGGAGTAATTAAATGCCCAGCAAGAGGGAAAATCTTCTCCTTCAAGCATATAAATTTTTAAAACTAATATTAATTGTCTAATTCTGAATTTCGGCTTTATTCCCCTTTGACAGCCATGCTGACAGTCCTGTGCTTCTCAGAGTCTCAGTCCAAACATATTCATTGCAGTCCTTTTAACATGCTTTCTTCCAAATGATCAGTGCTATAGCTGAGGTTCATAGCTATCAAAATATAGTATTGATATTATCACACACTTCCTATAACTGATTATCCAACACTTTTCTTTTACTCTGATGGTGGCATAATTGTCACATACTGTTATGTATTTTGAAGAGAGATTGAAATGTACAAAATTCAGTGGGTAGTTCAAAACCCTTAATTCCACTGGGCTACTGAGAATGTGCCTTTTGATAATGGGATAGAGCAAGATCATGATACATACATGATAAATCAAGAAAAAATGGGAGTCTCAGCCTTAACTAGGAGACTCTTCTCTGCATACAGAAGTCTGCAGCTTTCTTCCACCAGGTCAGTTTGCATTTTTTAATTTTTCTTTCAGTTTAGGCTAACAAATAATTATTTGAGCTGACTTTTCAAGGAAACTTCCAAGTTGTTAAGTCCAGAAAGCAGAGGTGTTAACCTAGTTACTGCAGACTTTGTATACAGTCTCCAGGCTTTCATTTATTTGTTCTAAGAGACTCGTTCAAAGCTGACAATGTCTTTGTGGAAACGTGATACTGATTGCTCTCATTTTGATCATGTCACAGAGCTTCTCAGTTTCCAAAAGGAACGGATGAAAACAGAGAGATCCAACAACAAAAAAGAGAAACAAAAGTAACAACCAAATTGCATCCTTAGGTACTAGACGTAATCAAAAGAGTGCTTGTAAGGTTATGTCTTTAGTTTCAGTTGAGCCCTTTTTTTTGTCAGACAGAAATGAGGAAGGTTTATACCACTTCTTGCCCTCTGTTGATGATCATGGTAAAAGAATTGCAAGCTGCCGAATTATTCTGTGTGAGAGATACATAAGCTATGTATCAACTATATGTGATACACTATATGTGATACATAGATCACATATAGTTGATACATAGCTTATGTATCACATATAGTTGTTGATCTGATTTCTTCTGAACTCTATTTCTACAAGTTTCCTTTATTTGCTTATCTTTTCTTATATGCTTACATATAATTGCAGTAGTACTATTCAGAGACCATTCATCATGAAAGTTTTGATTCTGCAAAGATTTAAAAATAGCCTTTATGCACCAAAAAGCTGTCTCAACTTATAAAATCAAATTATCGCTAGATTTATTGTGGGATTTGGGCCCTAAGAGTGATGCTAGTTAATTTTTGTGGTAGTTTTGTCTGACATGCTTAGTTGACGATCATAAAATTTTAGCCCATCACCTTGGCAAATCCTAATAATAACCAGCAATATATTGTATAGATTTCAGATTTCCTAAACTCTTACTAATATAACTTGATGTATGTTCATTTTATTCCCCTGCAGATTTCCTCTCTGGGAAAAGTTAGTCTGTTGTGCTTGGCATGTTAACAGCTGACCATTTCATATCTAAAAAATTAATTTTGCATCATGCTGACACATGCAGAATTTGTCACAATTATTAAGAAACAAACATAATTTGGATTTTTTTCTGAAATTCCAGCATATGGAATTCTAATAATTATATTAAGATACTGAATTAATTTTTAAAAATTTATTAAAAGTACCCTTAGAAATAGTCCTGCCTCTATATTTCTATACTCATATTTGTTCCTGAGTATTTGCTTTCCCTTTCACATGTTTTCTCTAAATTTTTCCTGGTTTAATAGTATCAAGTAAGTGGAGGCTCAGTTTTCCAGTTGACATCGTACAAAATAGTTTCTACATGACACAGTCATCACTGATCTACTGTCAGCTCTTCCCAATATATTGTGGAGTAGAGAGGACTAAAATATCTGAAGAACTTCTTTCTTTTTATATTAACAGTATTTATTCAATGACAAATATTCAAATTTGTAAGACCTCATTTTTAGTCTGCCAGTCTTGTGTTAATGTATTTTTGGCATGCAGCAAATACTCTTGATTTATTTCATAAGGAAAACTAAATGTCAGACTTTCTTATTTTTGTAAGCTTTGCAAAACGAATATTCTTAACAATTTTATTGTTATAAAACACTGTGGCATTCATTCTTTGAATTCAAGTGTGTTATAGCAGGAGTGTATGTGGCCTATTTATTAGACAAACTAGGATGTTGAAAAGGATTGCTTCTATCCTACTTTCTTTAGGAACTGACATTTTTATTCTTATGCGGTTTTCCTAGTGGAATCTTTACTTTTTAAAGTCATAAACCTATTGTTGTGAGAGACTCTAGCAAAGCTCAGACTGGATCTTGGGAGTTTGATGCACTCTGTTTAATGCAGGCAGTGTAAAAAGAAATTTTAAATGTATTATTTAAAGGCACATTAATCTTGCCGATATAATGGTGTAATAATGCATACCATAGAAGGTTTTCATAAACTCAGCTTCTAAAAGTAACATCACAGTATCTTTCTTTTTGTTCTCCAAGTCAATTCTTTGTAGAGATGGCAATTACGCATTCATCTCTGTCTCTTATAGCCTGATTCCATATTCAGTGCTGAGATAGGTAGACCTTAGTCTTTCCTCATGCAACAAAAAGAATATTTCTCATTTGGACAAATGGAAGATAGTCAAAATAAACAAATCTATATAATAAATGTTAATAGCTGAGATATGTACGTTTTTCAATTAAATTGGGTTAAATTGTTAAATGCTTGTACAACGTACTGAGTATAGGTTTATCCCATACTGGTTATTCCAGTGTTTTCATTCGAATTTTAATATGTCTGTCTGTGATTTATTTATTTACTTTTAAAATGAAAAATAAAGTTTAGCACTTTTGAAACAACATTCCGTGTAAGTTGGTTTACAACCCTCACAGCCCAGCATTTTTCTTTTAACCCCATGGCACTGGGTTCCATTTTGCTTTGTCACACTACTGTGAATTCATTTGGCATTCACCAGTGTGAGAGTATTCTGTAGATCTCCTGAATATACACAATGAAAACCAAGTGAATCTTACTAAGAACTGAGGTGTGCAAAAATGCAAGGACCTAGTAATACTAGGAACAAATGCAGTAACTTCTTATGTCTGAGGAAAGCACAGGAAAGCATTACACACACAGCAGGTCACATAACCATTTTACTTTAATGCATAGGTACAGGTAAGTTATGAGTTTATAAACCAATTGACAACAACTGTTGTCAGCCTTTCTTCTATGAAAGGGCTTGTAGTTCCACCTTAGCCATGTTGATAAAAGTGCTGGCTAAGGAATGTTCCCACCAGGCTACCTTTTCAACTTCAGCCTGTACATCAAGTACAGGAAGAATTCCCATTCTTGTTTCTTCTGAACTGGGTAACTGTGATGTCAGTAAGTTTTCAACCAAGCCCTTCAACCTCTTCTATTTCCAGCCAATCATCTGTATACTTTTTCAGATTTGAGTTAAGCATCCACTGCGCAACCTCTTTAGAGGAGTTAAAACACAGCAGACTGTCTGGGTGGCTCCAGATCCTCATTCCTGTGGCAGCTGCTTAAAGGCAGCCAAACCTGTTTCTCCGCACTGTTGTGGACTGTTGTGTTTTGGTTACCTGTGCTGTCTCTATTAGTATAAGCAGGAACTGAAGATATATGTCCCCTCTGCCCTCCCCCTCCAAAAAAAAAAAAAGTGCAATTCCAGTTCTCTCTGTGATTCTGATTTACTTTTTTTTCTCAGAAAAAGTTCAAGAGTAACCACATCACACTACCATTTCTTCCAGCCCAATATTCTGACACCAGTACCTCAGCTCAACTAGCTGAAGAAGCAATTTAAAGCTGTTATCTGCATTCTGCTGGTTTTTTGTGTTCATCATTCATCTATAAAAATCTGTCTGGAGTATCACAGATGAACGTAAAACTCCCTTACATAAATACTGAAAAGGAGTAGTTGTTGGAAGGGACTAGTTGGGAAAATTTAGGTCAAGAAGGATCAGTCATTTTTCTTCACCAAACACACCACTGGTATTGGCCTAAGCATAAATTTTTATGTAAGAATATAAGAATAGCCGTAATGGTGTAGGCCCTGCTTAGCATTCTGACTCCAAGCAGTAGCCCTAAGCAGATGTGAATAGTAAAATCAGAAAAAGTGTACATCCACTCCTAATTCTCTCCCAACCTCAAACTATTTTAGTTCATATTTGAATTAATTTAATTAATTTTAATAGTTTTATAAATAATTTATCTTATATAAATTATTAACTATTGTATAAATTAAGAATTAACTACGAATTTTAATGCCTCTTTTAAAATCCTGACTGAATCTGTGTTCTAAGTACTTGTTCAGGCTCCCCTTGAATCCTGTAAAGTTCTTGCAACCATAGCATTCTCCAACGAGGAAATCCAGGTGTCACCCACCATTGTTCTTTTTGAAATTACGCTCTTACTAATGTCATTTGATGATCCGTAGTTCTTGTACAGAAAGACAAGCATGCAAAATCAATTCTTATCCCTATCCACCTTTCTGTGTCATGTATGATTTTGTAAACTTATATCATATTCTCCTCAAGAAGACCAGAGAACATTTCCTGTCAGACCCTCCAGAGCTTTTTCATCATCCTTGTTGTCTTCTTCTGAACACATTCTGGGTCTAATGTCGTTTTTCAGTTGAGGTATCCAGAGTTGTATATCTCACTCAAGGTGCAGGTGAACTGTGAATTTCTACAGTGGCATAATGTTACCCACTTTGTTCTCTGTTCCTTTCCTAAGAATTCATAATATTTTACTTGCTTCCTTGACTGCTGTCAACTGCTGTAATTATTTATTAACCAGCCTGTGAAGACTTTTCAGGTTGCTACATAGCTTAGCCTGGTACTCTTCTTTGTGTTTACAGTAATATGGCATCAACCTACTTTGGTATTATGAAGTGTCAGGTAAATAACTCATAACTCCATTCTCAGTCCTCCTAAAATCTACTCTGTAGCTTCTGTTTTTCACCTGAGTTATTGAAGTGTGTATTGCATTGCCAGAAGAATATCAGTATTTTCTTTATGGTGGGAAAAGTCCTTTGTTGCATTGTGGGGTTTTTTTCAAGGCGAAATGTAAAAAAAAGAGATAGGGAATTATATGAACCCAATGCATATATTTAGAAATAACTACTTTTTGGCTTCCTTTTGCAAACTTCTTGGGACTCCATCTTTCCCACCTTTGATAAATTGATTAGCAGATAATTGTGTTGGCAGAGAGAGAATATAAAGAATCATGTTTTGAGGACAGTCTAAGATGAGATTCAGTAACAGATAAATCACTTGTCACTTCAAAACTTTGTCCAAAGTTTTGGAATCGACCATTTCATGGCATGACCTAATCAGAATCCTGTCCTGGTGTGGCCTCTGAGACAATCCAGTTTACATCCATTCCTGAAAGAAGACATTGTTTGCAGAGTGATTTATTTTCAGAGGCTGTCTCCTGCAGAGTGAAAGAATGTTACCTGGCTTCCTCCTCCAACTCTCTTTGAATCAGATCATGTACAACTGTAGCACAGAAGTAGAATCCGCCTCCATATTATCTCAGCAGTCAGACAATGAGCCTTTACAATCTGCTTATTTTCTCCTATGGCATCTGAGCTTCTCCTGCTGCCAAATTACCTTGAAAAATTTGTTTGTAGGCAGGATTAAAGCCTGTGGAAAAACTAGCAGTTGGAAACAGGGATCTTCAACAAGCAGACCCTCTCCCATGAACCAAATATCATATGATACTGATAGCTAGGAAATCAGTGCTTAAAGGTAAATACCTTTAGATGACAGTTACACCTATAGCCTGGCCCAAGCTGTTTTTTTGTCTCTCAGTAACAAAAATTTTACAAAGATTCCCAAGCATTATTTGTCAAATCCTTTTTGAAGAATTACAAGTCAAACTGCTTCATCTTCTACTACAATTTTTTTTTTTTTTTTTTTTTTTGCCAGGACTGTGAAGATGTAGAAAGAGTAGGCCAACACTTGTGCTCCTTTGTAGAACAGTCTACAACAATATCCTGGGCAAGAACCCTGAAAACATGCTTTTCTTAGTTGTCTGCTAAAAGTGCCGGATCTCATTGATGAGAGAGAAGAATCGAACGTAAAGAGCAACTTAGTCATAAAATAATTCCTCTTCATTTTCACTCTTAACTCTCACCTGTATTGTCCCAGCATCATCTGACTAGAATTTCTTAGCAGAACTTAGATATTTCTCCTCATTTGCTAGACAGGCTATCGTAAGGATATTCAGCTGTTTGAGACAGTCGTAAACTTCTGAAAGGTAACTCATAAATGCAGCATTCACGTACAACACAAATGCCAGCGATTTCTTGAAAATAAGTCAGGAGAGGTCATTGTTAGAAGTATTTCTGTAAGATTCTGTAGCAGCTGATGAAAAATTATTAGTCCCCCGTAGCTCCATCACTTGAGCTTTGTGCAAACTCTGAAGTTAAAGGTTATGAGTGCTATGGTACTGCACAGGTGCACCGTGAATAGTCTTTCACTCAGAATGATTCTCATTTGTTAAATTTGGAAATGTACTTTCTCCTGGCCTTAATTTTCATGTAGTTCTTCATATTCTAAATGGCAGCTGAAGGCAAGCAGAAATAGTGAGTAATTGATTTAACAACCTAAGACAAGTACAGGGAAGTAGAAAAGTTTGTCTTAGTGGCTGATGTGACCTGAGAGAGCTTCTTTAGACTTTTTTCTAAACAGTACCTCAGCACCTTGGGCCAGCACAGTGGCCTTTAAGCCTGAATGAGCATGACTTTTTTTTTTTTTCCCCTCAGTGCTAAGCTCCAGTATTTCATCTTTTCAAACTGTTTTACAGCACTCAGAGCAGAATTATATTGACAAGGTTAGAATTCATCTCCTAGAGGAGAATACTGTGCTCCTCCTGCTAAGTGCTAATATAACATTTATGTGTTGGTACCTTAATAACAGCCCTTGCTAGCCTAATGAAAGTACTGAAAGCAAACAGTACTCCGTGAGATTTTATTATGACTGAAGTGACTGCAATTTGAGACAAATTATCCCTATTTTTGTTCCCATATCAAAACCAGAAATGCTAAAGCAATTGCTACATGTTTGGTATAGAATTAGACTCCACTATCTTTAATATAGAAGTAAGTGCATTTTTCATGTAAACAGCTCACGAGGGTCAAGCATCAAAGATATTTTGTGCAAAATGCTTGTCAATAACTTTGTGAATGAATTTTGAAATAAAGTGCCTGTAACCTGTTATTATTTCTTCCTCTCAAAGTTGAGAGCGAGTGGATGAAAATTGAGCTTGTGAATTGAAGGTACCGTGAGTTATATGGCCTTATCGACTTCAGGCAAAATGGCAGGTTTGCCTTGTTATTATTTTTCCTTTCAGAGGTCAGGCAATGGACAATATTACCAGTATATGCAGTGGTGTAAGCAAATTGGTATATAAAAAAAAGTTATTATCTGTGTACACAAAGAAGATGGTGTCACTAATATTAAAAATGCTTAATATATTGTCCCTACATGAAAATGGAGGTAAATAAGAAAAAGAAAAATCTTCTGGACAGGATAAGCATTTCAAGAGTTCAACTATTTGAGCAGTTCTTAAAAATACTGTGTTTGGAGAGATGCTAAGTTAATGTAAATTCGTACTTTTTGAGAATATGTATATCATAAAATGGTGCTGCTTTCCATAAATAGACCTTGTTTCTGTAAACAGACACTATAATAAGAGTATTAATATATACATTTAAGTATAAGGTTACAGCAGACCTAAAGGTAAATGCTGGTTTCGCCTAGGATGGAGTTAACTGTCTTCATAGCAACCTGTATGGTGCTGTGGTTTGCATTTGTGACCAAGACTGCGTTGATAACACATCAGAGGTTTTAGGTATTGCTGAGCAAGGCCTTCTGTAACTGTTACTGGCCCTGCCAGTAAATAGACTGGGGGTGCACAAGAAGTTTGGAGGGGACACAGCTGGGACAGCTGACTCCAACTGACCAAATGTGTATTTTGTTCTATATAACATTATGTACAGCCACAGAAACAAAGGACAGGGGTCTTTGAGAAGATAACTGTTGCTCACTGTCTCGCTAGGTATCAGTCTGCTGGTGAGGAGATGCTGAGTGATGCCTTTGCATCACTTGCTTTGGTGTTCTCCTTTATTCTTCCTTTATTCTTCACTTATTAAACCATCTGTATCTTGATCCACAAGTTTTCTAACCTGTGCCGTTGGGGAGGGAAGGAGTAAGCAAGCAGATGTGTGGTGCTTAGCTACTGGATGGGTTCAACACACCACAATGTATTCTTCATAGTTGAAAGCTTTAAGGTGGGTTTTGTTTGTATTAAGATGAAAAAGGATTGAGTATGTAGCAGCAATACAGGGACAAGGTAATTCTTTTATGAACTCATCTTAGGTTTGTTAAGTTTCAGAGCTAATACTATTTCATGCACATAAATGCAGGTAATTTGGATTGAAATAGCTGAAAATTCATAATTTCTTCCTCTGTTTCATGGAATAGTATTTCAGTATTTTGAAACATTATATTAACTTTCTGTACCTGCCAACAGGCTACAGTGAAATGTATACTAAAATTTTTAAAAGAAGTAAGCAGAAGCCTTATCCCACTTCTTTCATACCATCAGAAAAAAAGGAAACAGGTTACTCAGCTTAGCAAGTTAGCTGATTAGCTAGGTTCTGTGAAAACAACTTAAATATTCTTTCTAAATGAGCTCTGCTATTAGGAAAACAAACTTTATATTCTAAGCGGGCTTGTTCAAGGTCATTCTGCTGTTCAGACCTATCTGAACAGTATCTAAACTATACCTTTACTACTTCACCTTTTAAAACTAATCTTATGTCCTTTACTGACTCGTTTCTGTAGTTTGAATAGTTGCTACCATTTCTGTTCTTCAGTGACCATTGGTACAGACAAAAATTAGCATATGCAGAAAGACTCTTTTTTGATTACAAAAGGAGTACAAAATAGACTATGATCAGCATTTTTATAAATGGTACATACGTAGTTGTAGTCTGAGATTGCAAAAATGAGCAGAAATTATCTGTTGGACAAATATGCAATTGCTCAAGATGACTTTTCAAGGAAAATTTAGGGGGAAAGCATCTCCAAGAAATAACTCTCCTACACATACATTTTTTAAAATATCAACTGAATATAAGCAACATTAATATCTACCATCTCTCTAAAATGCATAATATTTTGTTTATCTTTTAGGTTGAAGATTCGGAGACGTATCATGATGTAACTGCAGTGTGTGGGTTGCTTGCTGTGGTTGTAATATCTCACCTACCCAGAGATGCTGCCATTGAATGGCATGTTGTTGCAGTAGTTGATGATCCACTCCAAAGAAAGCATTTTGCAGTGAAGATGTTGTCAGAGGGCTTCCAAATCGAGTGCGAATCTGTGGAGTCTAGTTCTGCATCTTGTGCATCAATCTCTGTACGTCTGAGCTTGATTTCACCATCCGCTTCTCAGCTTGATTTGGATGGACCTCTTCATGACTTAGTTGCTATGTTTAGACAAGCTGTTGAGAAACTTTCAGAAGACTGCAGTGCAAGTCCTTTGTCTTTTAGAGCTTTCTTCAAGGAGGGTATCTTTGATGCCGAAACACTACAAACAGGTAAGACTTACAATGACAAGAACCAGGTGTTAATACTAAGCATAAGGGGTTTTTTGTTTATTTTTACGTAAGTTTTCATTGGAAGAAAATATTTTAGAAGTGCCTTTCAAGGACAGATGGCCCGGAAGATTGACAGCACCTAGCTTGTATCAGAAATAGTGTGGCCATCGGGTCTAGTGAAGTGATTGTCCATTTGTAGTTGGCACTGGTGAGGTTGCATCTTGAATACTCTGTTGAGGTTTGGGCACCTCACTAGAAAAAAAGACATTGAGATGCTGGAACACATCCAGAGAGGAACAATGCAGCTTGTGAAGGATCTAGAGCACAAGTCTTATGAGGAGTGGTTGAGGGAAATTGACTTGTATAGGGGGAGGCTGAGGGGCAACATCATTCTCTACAACTACCTGAAAGGATGTTGTAGCAAGGTGTCAGTTTCTTTTCCCTAGTAATAAGTGATAGGATGAGAGGAAATGGCCTAAAGTGGTGCCAGGGAGGTTTAGATTGGATAATCTTCACCAAAGGGGGTTACCAAGCATTGGAACAGACTGCCCAGGGAGGTATTTAAAAGATGTGTACATGTGATGCCTAGGGATGTGGTTTAGTGGTGGACATGGAAGTGCTGGGTTAACAGTTGTACTCAATGATTTAAAGGTCTTTTCCAACCTAAACAATTCTATCATACTATGATTAAGATAGGTTTGTTCTTTTTCTGGTTAGCAGACATGTTTTGCGTACTGTTGATTCTATTGGACATTTTGAAGTCCAAAATAGATAAAGCCCTGGATTACCTGTTCTGATCTCACAGCTGACCTGGCTTTGAGTAGGAGGTTGGATTAGACGATCTCACTCCAATCTGAGTTATTCTGTGATTCCATGAAAGAGAAGTTGCTGAGAAATCCAGACACCTCAGCGTCAAACACAGGAAGAATGAACCCATTTGATAGCAAGTATTGTTCAAATAACCAATTTCTACATGCTAACAGGCACTCTTTTGAGAATGAATAATGAAATACTAATATTTAAAACAAGTAAATCGTGTTGTATCCTCTAGATCACAGAGTGTCTGGTTTTGAATGTGGCTTGCTTTCTTACCAGCTTAAATAGAACTACCTAACCAAAGAAACACACTGGGTTTTTTCCCAGTGTTTATTTTTTTAAATCTCATTCCCTTACCAAGTAAAGAGAATACAGAACAATAATTATAATATTGCAACTATAATTTATTTCTTATGTTGTACATCTGCATTTTGTCTGTGCTTAATTTGGGACAACTACCATAATGCAAGAGCACAAAGGCTTATTTTATCTGTCAGACTTACAAAACTGGTAGACCATACTTGTATTGAAATCAGTAAGAGCTTTGTTATCAATTTGAGAAGGAACAAAATCAGATCCTTAGTCTATATTTATCTCAAACATGCATGCACTTTAAAAATCCTTGCAGACCACAACTGATCCATATTAATTAGCTGACATAAATGTTAGCCCTCAAATATTCTACTGTCCTATTTTTTTTTCTTAACCTGCAGCAATTTTTGAAGAAAATTCAACTTGACATTGTTTAATAGATTTAAAGTACAGGAATTGAAAGCTATAAAAATGTGGCATAGAATAAGCATATTTAATCCAGGAAGCAAGGAATGAACATATAGTCTGACAGAATGTTGTTGTTTTTACTACATCTTGTTTAAGAGCTCAAAGGAAACCTGATAAAACATGTTCCTGGCATGGGATTAACATTACCGTTTTGCCTGCTCTCTTTCTGATATTTCTCAAACCATAGAATAATTACTTCCAAATAAATTTCATTTGCTTTATTAACTGTATTGCTCAATATAATGTATAAATTGTGCACATAAAAATTTGATTCAATTCCATTCATGTTTTACTACCAATGGTGTAGACATAGAGAGATTTGTTGTGATTGTCATATATGCATTCTGATTGTGTTCAGATCTCTGCACTGTCATAATAATTCCTGTCATTATAGCAATTTTATCATTATCCCCACTGGTAAGAAATACATTCTTGCAAATCTGTAGAATATATAGAATACATTACATTTACAAGTAGCACTAATTTATTGATGAAGAATTTCAAAATAATTTTTTCTCTACTTAGGAAAAAATTCCAGAAAGTTCATGTAATGGGAGGAAGAAATATGATATATATTTGAAAATATAATTAATTTCTCAAATTAAAATTGTTGTTCCCTCAGTGGGTCTTACTGATATCATTCTGATATAAGACTCTTACATATACACATACACATATCCCCCCACTGTTTCTGATTCAAAATCAGAAGGATAATTTTAATACATTGTTAAGACACAGGGACATATTTAAGTGTTCTGCTAATATGTGCCTTTGGAGCCTTGAAAGGCATGTCATCTCCAGTGAAGCATCCTCAGCTTTCCAAAGGATGCAGTCTATTATCAAATTATAGTCCTCATAATTTTAAACGTGCTCACACACATATATAAACACTCAGTTAAAAAAGCACTGCATAAGGTCTTCAAGGTGTTCCCATCTATTTCAGTATCCCCTAGACAGTGTCACAAAGCAACATGACATAGGCTAGCTTTTGTATTCTCAGTTATTATTGGCCATCTATAGTTTTGTCTGGAAGAACTACTGCAAATCTGTGTCCCCTTCAGTGTGCTTGGCATGTAATGTACCAGAACTGTCAGGCCTTTCTTTTGAATCCCATGATATTTTACCCTGCCTGTAATACCAACCCAAGGCGTTAGAGATTCTTAGATTTTAATGACCACAGCTTCTTCCAGTTTCTCATGGTGTATTCCTGTTTTCCTCATGAGCGGTGGGCCTATGTTCCATCTACAACAACCCATTAACTGGTCAGCCTTCTTCCTAAATCTGGATTCAGGACCAAGGGAGATAAAAAATTGACATGTTTTACCTTACCCAGAAATTTTATTCATTACCTGAATAGAATTCAAAACATACATACAATATATTTAGGCAAGTTAAATAAGTTGATTCTGCTTATAGAATGCATGAATCTGAATGCAGCAAGTCACAAGAGGGAACAGTACTGGCTTCCAAAATAGCACTGGTTTGTGTCTGGTCAGCTCTGAGCATGGCCAGAACTCCACCATACCTGTCTGTCTGGATTTGTCCTAAGATATCTTGAATATTTGGATTTCTCTGTGGTGATTTCTCCTACATTTCTAAGGTTCTATTGCAGAGTATGTCTAGGTGAGTATCAGAATTTACGTATGCTACTGATCAGATTGGTAAAACTAGAACAACATTGTGCTAGGACACAGGATAATAATGATAGGTACTGATCTTGACTTGAAAATCTGCAGGCCTAATGCACAGACTTTTTAAAAATATTGTTTCCTTGATGGGGCTGCCAAAACACAAATTATATGGAGAGAGCAGTTTTTCAGTTGCCATTTATTAATTCAGCCCAGGTACTGCTAGCTGCTAACCATCTGTATGATGATCCTTTAGTGACATGTTTGATCTTCGACATGTGTTAGACATTGTTAATCCCACAAGTAGATCTGTCCTTTTGGAGTCTTCAACTACCATCAGATGCATTGTCTGCTGAGGGAAGGTAATATTCATAACATAGCAGGAGATGCTAGACAGTGCTATTCAAGTATTTGTAATGTGAAACACATCAGACAGATGTGTCTGTAATGGAAAAGACAGAAATTACCATGTCTCAGAAACCAAGAGAGATGGTTGAGGAGATAACTTCCACTCTTGCTGGGTTTCAGGTGGACTTCCATCATGTCGTAAGATTAGCAAATAGTCTTCAATAATTCTTGTAAGGTCTTGAATTGAAATGTATCATTTCCTCTAGCAAAAGCATGGAAAAGAATAAAGGAACTTTTTTCTGATTATGACTTAAAATTGTTAGAGTGAAAGGAGAAAATACTGCCACGGATCTTCTCAAATCAGCCTCTGATTATGTGAGTGCTTTTTTGGTGCAAATAAATTGTCATGTATTTAAAACTGTCCAAATAAATTAGAGAAATTTGTTTGTACCTGACACAGTAAGATGAGAACCAGAAATATGTATACTCTGCATATTGTAGCAGGTTATTGGAAATTATTATAGCCGGTGTTACTGATGTCAAAAGAAGCTAAAGGTTTGTAATGCAAATCTGAGACAGATAGCTTTCTGTCATCCTAAGACCAGATGTAAAGTTTTATTGAACAAAGTGTAGTACTGATGATGAACTTCTCAGAGGCAATCCCTCATAACATACGAGAGTATTATGGGCACCGTGCTGAGACCACAGAACGCGTTAGAAGTAGGAGGATTAGATTAAGCTGACATATATACTTAGTAAGATGCTGTTAAGCCTTTAGAAGTCTTTAACATAAATTTGACTATTTCTTTCTTATTCTCATTTAAATATGCATTAATATAAATGTGTCAGGACGATTTGCTATACCATCTAGTTGACTAGATTATACTTCAGTATAGGAAAGATGAATGTTCATAAGTCATCCCATTATGATTTCACAAGCCTTGTTCACAGGATGTATGCAAAATATTTTTGAATATTTATTAGGGAGCATAAAAGGTCCTGCATTCACCAGAACATCATATTACATAATCCCTTTTTAATACTATAGAAAAAATGAAGTGGGAATATAAAAAGGCAAAAGAGAACAGGAAGAGAAAGGCAATCAAAGACAGTCAAAAATGGTAGCAGCATTAAAATGAATACATAATTAGTTTAAATGTGACTCTACTTTGTAAATGCTTAGGACTAAAAGGCTCTTAGTGCTTGTGTGTTGAAGAAGTTTCAATGATACTATAGTTTTGTAAAAAATCTGATACAGATTGAGTATAGTTCAACTGGACTGTATCTTGCTTGAAATGGCACCATTTCTTCAGTCGAGTGAGAAGCTCTGGTGATTAGGCACTCAGTCCTTGCAGTGATACAGGAATGGCCTGATGCATGTACAATGTACTGCTTTTAAACTAAAGATTTTCCATCTGATATGATTTAAAGTATCCCATTTACTAATATACTACATTATCAACACATTTTTCTGGACGTTTCCCAAAACACATAGTTTCCAGTATTGATAGATACCAAGATGCACTTTCTTAATAACATATGTCCATATGCATTAGAGTTTAATATCCTTTAACTAATGCACTTTAAATTCACAGTGAGAATTTATTTGAACCTAAATTTCTTGATGGATATGCCCTTGCACACTGGTAAAAGATTTCCCATGAGGACAGCTATAATCGCAGCCTCCAAACATTTGTACACAGCTCTACATGTTTTCATGGGAGTGATTGATATTTACTTAGCAGTCATGAAGAACTACGCATGCAACTAGAAACTAAACTGCCACTAAGAATTGTGTACTGAGTAACAGTGAAACAGATATGTAAGCTTTCATAATTTAATTATTTTTTAAATAGTTTGGTCCTTTTAAAATATACCTTTGCAGTCACTAACTAATGAGGTGGCTGTTGTGACTAACATGCATAATTTAGCCAAGCAAAAAGTATTTTTAAAATATCATGATGCTATCTACAATAGGCTATAAAAATTGAACTTTTTTTTTCTACCAAATTTTATTAATTTGGGCTAAATGTAAAATGTGAGAACAGTTGCCAACTTCAAAGAGGAAAATTTCATATTATATTTCTTAGGTTTCCTGTTTAAAAAAAAAACAAAACCAAAAAACCAAAAAAAAGAATTTTCCAAGTATAATAGTTCAATAGTTCAAGCAGCAGAGCTACACTCCTACTGCTAAAAAAAAAAACCCATAAATTAGTACTTGAGGAAATTAACCAGATTATATATAAGCAATTAGGAGATACCGATGTGATACATGAGTGTGCTGCTTGAAACGACATTTTAAAAGGGTAGAAGTAGCTAAATTTGTTCTTGAGCTGCAGACATGGCTATTGCTACCCAAACTATCCACTCAAGAGACCTGATACATTCAATTACTGTTAACATTCTGGAATTTTGTATCAGTTTTCAAGGTTGTGCTGCTACTGTATCTACTACAAGTCACTCTACACACCTGCTTGTAGCAGAACATCTCACATAAAGTTATGGGGAAAAGACTTTCTTTTCTATCAAAAACATGGGGAAATCATTTTAACAGTAATATTGCGTCTTGACTGAATTTGCATAGGAAATTCTTTTATGCCTGTGAGGCAGCTTAAAATATATTATATGCCACTTTAGGACAGTGGCCTTCTGTTCTGTAGGATGGGAAATCAATTTTTTTAAGAGCAAAAATACTAGACTGAGAAAAATTCAACCATTTGGTGCCAAGGCCAGGTAGCAAAGTCAGAACTCATCCTTCATCAAAGTGGACAGCATGTGTGACATGTAAAGGTTGGGTGTTGCACTGTCATACATAAAAAATCTTTTCTAAAACTTTAAATGGAAATAAATTCTTTAGTTGCTTGACCCAAGACTGATCTAGAACATACATCTTTTATCCTTGATACGGAATGCTAGCAACATATTGGTAAGGTTGCTTTAAAGCTACCGTGTGGAACTTCATATTTCTTCTAGAATCTCTGCCACTAAAATCTACATTTATAGGTTGCACTATTCCTCCTGTGATGTTTTCACATTATGTTAAAGTGTTCCTGAGCTCTTTACCAAATGAATGGACTTTTCAATTTCCCTGTTGAGCATTTATATGTAGTGACCTCTAAGGCAGAACGGACCTGACAGAAAACAGTTGTTTTATAGAGCAAGTCATAGATTATAAAGAAGAATACCCTAAATTTGCTAACATGTTGAAAACTGATTTGCTTTCCTCACAGAATCAGTTTGGAAGACACTACGCATTTTTTATTTTGATCCAGACAGTGGCTTTGCTGCTTGGATTTAGTTAATAAGTGATCTCAATAAACAGTGGAAATTGTTAAAAGTAGGCTAGAAAGGGAAAATTTTAAGAGAACAGATGCAAAGAAACTTATACAATGAGAACCCAGTCTATTCTGTAATAAGTCAGAAGGAGTGATTTTTCTAATTAGCTCTACAATGAGTCCAAATAAATTCATATTCTTTTGGAAACCTGTTATCTTCTAGACCCGTGTATGTATACATGTTCTATCTGTATATGCATAAGTGTCTGTATACATGCATAAAATGCATCAAGTACAAGTGTCCTACTACAATGTCAAAATGAATTTTGAGAAACTTTGTTTAGTGCTTTGTTGACAGAGAACAACTGTGGAAGCATCTTACAACAATGACATCAGACATGCAATTATTGCCAATTTTGGATCATTTGGTGCTTAATATGCGAGGCATATATAATCTTCTATCTATCCAGAAACCATTTGTGACAAAAACATTTTTAAGGACACGTCACAGATTACAGTTTACAATTACATAGGAAGTTTTTCTATGAGACTGTTTGATTTGCCAATCTTTTTTCACCAATTCTGCAATTTTAAATCAATAAACTTAGAGAAAGAAGGAACTTCGATTTCTAGAGACCTTTGTGTCATTTGTACAGATCCCTCTTTATAGTACTTTTCAGTTATAAGTGAAGAAGAAAAAGCTATGGTGGTCTTTGAAGCAATGAAATTACATCTGACTTAGAAAGTCCACTGATAGTTGTAGGCTGAAAGTGAACTGGGGATAATATCATACGTTCTTCAGTCTAGGGATGTATTTAGGGCCATTGCTTGAAACAGACTACTGCACTAGATGGAGCTTTGGCATGAGTAGCTCATCTTTTGTATTTCCTCTTCTTTTGTACCAAAATGCTTACCATATGCTCTTTGTGTAGAAGACCTAGGAAATAGCTCTATGGAAGAAAAGAATGAATTTTGCAGTGAAGAACTGTGCATGGACCTACTTTTTCAACCAATAAGAATATAAATAAACACTTTAATTTTAGCAAGGAGATCAATGAGTAGTTTGATAGCTTTTTCCTGGGGTGGTTCCTGGTTGGTACAATACGTCTGCTGTCCTCTCAAATGGATGATCCACAAGCAGGTTGAGTGACTCTTGGCTGGCTGACTGTTGTCCATCATTCTGCGACATTTTCTCTACATTACAGAGTACCAGTTCAATTTTTGATAACTTTTCCTATGCCCCTTGGAAATTATGGCTGATTGACAGCAGAAGCTGTACTTCAGTAGTTTTCATCCAAAGAAATCAAGGTTTTTAGCCCTGCTAATTTCAGTAGCTTGGAAAAATGGGTATTATATCTACCGACAGTCAAACTATTAGGTTTGACAATAAAGCAAAACAAACTATGACTGTAAACCTTTTTTCTCCTTGTACTGTTAAGTCACAATTCACACATGAGGTTAAGTGTTTCAGACTGGAAATTCTCCTGGCAATATATGTAAGAAGCTGACAAATCTTTATTTTCAAGGTGGTTTTGTCTCCTCTATTTTCCTAAAGCTTTTGGATGCTTCACCAGATCAGTATTTCCCAGGCTTGGGCTATTCTGCTGAGTCCACTCTCCAGAAATTGCCCTCACAAGTGTAGTTCTCATACCAAAATCTCCCCATTACTCACTCTACATGCTTAGAGGTGTAAAAGGCATCACTCTTGGGTAGAAAGAGGAAAGGCCAGTTGTCAGAACTAGCACTGACTGATAGCCAAAACCATCAATTCATCTTAATTCAAGGTCTTCCACTTCCTCTCCAATTTCCCCTCCAGTTCTTTCTTTTCCAGTTTCTCACTGTTTATTTCTTTTATAAGATCTTGTCTTTTTTCAACTGTAGACACCACTGATAGAGCCTATCAGGTTTTGTCAGATGCCATTACATGTTGGGGCTTTTCATGGAGATAAGTAGCTGGTGAAAATCTAACTTTTACTATATAAATTATAAAATCTATACTAATAAGTATAATAGGTAAATGGGCAATGGCTTAAATTCCTTCTCAAAACTCTTCCAGTCTCAGCCCTGTGGAAATTCTCTGTCCTGCTAGCAGCAGGACATAGTATCTTCTCTTCTCTGTCCAGCTATATCTGTTCGATATATTTGGTATCAAAATCAGCTGTCAGCAGTCTGTCAGCAATGCATCTGAACAATCTCTGAGTTTATCTGAAATGTTTGGCCATGTGCTTGAAGACAGGTAAGTCCTTCTTGTTACCTAATGGCATGGGATAATTCTTTACAAAGGTGCAAAGCTAAAGAAGAAATAGAAATAATACCTTGATTTAAATCACAGATACAGGCAGAAACTTTAGAGTAGGAGAAGTATATTCTGTGGGCATAGATTTCTTTAATAGCCTGTGTCTTATCTTTTGTCCGTATGGATAATGGAAACCAAGAAAACTACCTTCCTGAAGCCCAGGGACACCATGGACATGAGGATTATTTATTGCTCAGAGTGAAAAGAGATTAAACAACTTCATACTCATCCATAATTGTACTGTATTTTTGTTCAACCACTGACCACCCATTTAACAAGTTGGGCTTGGGGTTTCATTTGATTTATCTGATATAATAATACCATTACACCACCAAAAAAAGTGAAGAGGGTTTGTTTTGGGTTTTTTGCCATCTGCATTGTAACTTCTAATCCAAGAAAATAGCTGTAACTAACTGGCAGAAGAAAGTATTTTTCCATAATACATGCAGCAGTGCTCCCAATAGTATATTTGTTCTTAAATTTCTGATAAATTTAAGTTTAAAATAGCATAAAGTTTAGAGGTATAATTGAGATATTTCCAATCCTTAGAGAAACAAGCAATGAAAAATTCTTTTTTTTTGTTTCCTTTCCTTTGGACTTTACTCAGCTTTTACTAGTAATGCATCATATCTGCTGTGTTAAAATCCAATTAATTGCTCTAATTCATTGACACTGAAAGCACATTTATAACATAGTCCCTTTAGGCACTTCTTTTCTACTCGTACTGTTAAGTCTAGAGTGTCAACTTTGGATAATTAGAGAACAGGTAGATTTTTTCCCACTGTAACAAATTAGAGCATTCCTTCTCTTTCTACATTATCTGTAAATGGCAAGAGTGTAGCCAGCAGGTTGAGGGAGATGGGCTGGCACACCTGGAATACTAGGATAGGAGAGTAAGAGAAAGAGATCGCCAAACTGGAGAGAACCCAGAGAAGATCCACTAAAATGAAAGGTCAGGTGAGTGGCATATAGAACATATGAGAAAAGACTGAAGGATTCCACCTAGGCAAGATAAGACTATAGAGGAAACAAATTCAGTCTTCCCTTACTTTAACATGAACTGCAGAGAAGATGGGATTTTTTTCAGACTTGTGCCAGAAATGGACAAGGAGCAACAGTCACAGGCTGCAGCAGGAGAGATTCCAGTTGGACACAAGGAATTGATTTTTTTTTCACAAGACTGCTCATATGCTGGTGCAGGCTGCCCAAAGGCTGAGCAGCCTCCAACTTGAAGGTCTTCAAAACCTGACTGCACAAGGCTCTCAGCAAACTGGTCTAATGTATAAAGTTCCCTCTGCTCTGAGCCTGAGGGAGGTTGGACTATATGATTTCCAGAAAACCTTACCAACTGGAATTATATTTTGTGGTTCCCAAAATTATTCTATGATTCTGTATTATTAAATTAAAATGAACTGGCTGAAAAGAGTGGCATTTAACTGCAGATTCTGAAAAAAAACCCCAAAACTCAGTTTCTTTCTGCCTGTCATTAATTCTTCACACTCACAAATGATGACTACCACTCCTTATTTGAATAGTAACTACTGAAACCAACCAGCAGGTTTCACCTATCAGAGAATATCTTTGAAAGAGAAATGTTTCTTTAGAAGTGTCTGGATTTTTTGTTCTTTTTCTTAAAACTCATTTCTCTCTAGTGTGCACATTTGTCCCTTTTTGTTTCCATCTCTTCATCTTTACAGAACTAATACTAGTTTCAAATTAAAATTATCATTGGGCTGTGGTATCTCTGCAATATTTCTTACGACAGTGTAAAGCCAATGTGTTTCCAGAGTCTAATTTACTTGATAATGCTTGGGACACCTAAAGATAAGGAATACTGTTATGAAGTTAAATAATTTATCTCATCAGTAATGTCATATCTTCCACTGGAAAACTGTTGTTTTCCTCATTTAAACACATTAGCAGATGGTTATATGGCTTGATATGGGGTGTTAAATACCAATTTGAAAAAAAAATAAACCCAAGAATTTTCAAGCTGTAAAATTTACAACTTTTAAACCTCTAGAGATCTTCCAAAATATTTCCTCAAAACTTGTTCATCAGGAGGTAAAGAACTTACAAACTTTGAGAATAAAAATTCTCTTCACATTAGCCCTGCTATAGAGCTTAGTTTTTCTGGAGTTCTTGGCTGAAGTTACAGATGCTCAGCAACTCTCAAAATTAGGTGCTGTTCAGAGGCAGCACTATGGTGAGGATAGGTAAGTAGACCCCTGAAGAATAGTTCATTAAAATGCATGCCTTGTTCCAGAAAGGAGTCTGAGATCAAATCTGTTTTGAGACTGCTCTTCTACTGGGCATAACTTCATCATCTTAGAATTGTCAAGGGATCTTGTCATTTCCAGACTTGTATGAAAAGTGTGACTAATTGAAGCCAGCCTAAGGCATTTTCTACAATTACATACATGAAGATAAATATATTCTAATTTAGCTGATTATTATTTTTTTCTTTGCATTAACTACATAGAATGTGTGTTCAATTCTTTTGTTTTATATCATGTAGTGTAACTTACCTGCTGTGATTTAATCAAATATTTGGGTCATTCAAACTATAAAAGCTACAGAAATAATCAGGATTTTTATCTTTAGATTAGGCTTTTTAAATTTTACTTTTCTTCTAATTATTTTTTTCTTGTGATTGTTTTTAGCTGTGATGGTATGAAAACCACTTAAACTTTTGATCCTTTAAAAATTTGGGAAGAGAAACTTCAGCTGTTTAACAGTGCTTTCATTAAAAGAATTGCTTGTTATTTTGGGCTTAACTTGTTTGAAAATACATCATACAGGAATTTTGCAAATTTTTAAAGCATATTATAATTTCATTTTGATAGAAAAATACTACTTAATACTTCCTGGCTACAGAAATAAGTGCCACAGTGTTTATTCTGCAGTAATTTTCCCACATGATGCTACTGAAAAAAATGGCAAGTGTTAATTAGAAGGAACATTTTGGTGTTTGTAAAGATTTATTCTAAGCCATTGCTTACAATGCTCTTTTATATTATTTTCCATGTGGTAACACACATTTAAAAATATCCAGTCAGTGGCTCCCATTGTATCATTTAGAAGGAAAAAGCAAGCAGTATGTGTGAGGCTTAAATGTGCTTGTTCAAACGTAGGAAAACTTTTTATTTTTGTGACACACAAATAAAAGCTTCCCCGGGCTGATGGAAGACCATCACCCACTGTCCAGGAGGACCTATGGAATTAGAGGCCAGACCTTGCCCCATTTGAACCAGAATGATTTTAGTGAGCGATTGCAGTCTCTAGTACATCCAAAGGGATGGTCCCTGCCAAGACACATAAAACAGAATCACAGAATTACAAGGTTGGAAAAGACCTTTGAAGATCATCAAGTCCAACCAATTCCATCCTAAGCTAAACCATATCCATAAGTACCTCATCTACCCATTTTTTAAACACATCCAGGGAAAGTGACTCAACCACATCCCTGGGCAGCCTGTTCCAGGACCTGACAACTCTTTCAGTAAACCTGGCACAGCTTCATGCCATTCCCCCTTGTCCTATCTCCTGTCACCTGGAAACAAGCCTGAGTTTCAGAATATACTGAGATTCTGAGAAAAAAAAATTCTCAGAAAATCAAGAAAAGTTAGCTCCTGTGGTTTTGCTTTTTAAGTGAAATTAAATCCCAATCTATGGAAACTGTCAGAAATTGTATTATAAATATCAATGGGGAAAAACTTCAGCACAGTTGATCAAGTTCAAAGGTATAATTTGATCCTCCATTTTCAATAAGGGCATGAAAAGGCAAGTCTTCATCTTAAAGTACTCCTCTTGATGGGCCTTTTCTTTTCCATTTTAGTCACCTATTCTGGTTAACGGTCTTTTTACTTCCATCCATCCCTTGTATTGGACCACATAAGTCATGTCTCAAGGCAAGTCATGGAAAACATGATACAAGAGTAAAACGTACAGGGAGGCACAGTGAGCAAACTGCAACAAAATAAGATATAAAAATCAGTCTCAAGTTTCTCAATCCAGGAAAAGATGTGACTGACATAAACCAGAGTATAACAAGCAGGGATAGAAAGCCAAAGCTTCTGTTTTAAAAATGTGTTCTTCTGTGCTGAAAATATGATTGGTAGCAAGAAGTAGTAAGCAAAAACTTGCACAGAAATTCACAGATTAGATTCTACTGGGTATTATTTGTTAAATTAGGAGGCACTAACTGTTTCTTTGTTCCAACTTCAGAAGGTAAAAAGTAGGACAGAAGCAAAGCAACCTGATAGATGACAGAGTCCTCACACCAACCTAAATGTTATACATGCATCCTGCTGATGGTTGCCAATATTTTAAAAAGAACAGGCTTTCTATTAACAGGAGGAATGAAGGTAGTTGAAGACAAAGGATTCCAGTTTAGGCTTCTTACTGTGAAGTACTTACTTGTCTCCTGCTTTTTACAAATATTGATATTTTCTTTGTATTCTTTCATTTCAAACTTTTCCATGCTCTTCAGCCAAATAAAGTGAATGCTGACATTTAGTTGCATGGCAGGATGCAGAGATAAAGTATGCCAGTAAGAGTAGATGCTCAAGAGAAACTTGATTTAGACTGTATTATTTCCTTCTTTGTAAAAACTTAAATAACCTACAGTGAGGTCTTCATTTTCAATAATCCAGTTTTTCTAATACAAAGCTTCTCATCTACTTTAAGTTCAATATGACACTGCAGTAAAATAACATTTACAAACTTAAAATGTACAGCTTTCCAACATGGTTATTACTAAAGCTGAAATATTATTTGAAGTACATCACTTGTTATTAACTATAGAACTTTCATTTTTAATGTCTACTGGTAAAAAAATAGGTAGAGATATATTTTAAAAGATGCCAAAATTATTATGTAATATTGTATTTCCTCTCATTATAATTTTCTGAGTCAGTTTGATTTATCACAGCTTGGAATATTAGATTAGACATGAAGGGGTAGGAACATTCTTACAGTTAAAAAAAGTATATATACATATTCATACATATATATATATATATATACACGTATAGGTGCACATGAATCTCCTCTGGCTACCAACTCTCTGCCAAGAAAATTTTCCTCTTGTCAGTCAATTGATTCTAATATCATCTTAGAACAGAGAAGACATTTTGAAGTTCTTTTCCTTCATGCTGTTTAAACTATGGTTTATGTGTAAGTAAATACAAGCCCTTTGTGATAATATTTAGCTAAAATATTAAGCTCTTTTTATCGTTTGTCTTGCCAAACTGCTTACATTTTATGGGGATTTCATGTGTTCATTTTTTGGCTAACCAGGCCGTTGACACTTCCCTTCTGAAGTTTTAAGAAATTTCAGGTATTTTCTTCTAAGGTGAGATTCAGGCTCAGTGATTTTAAAGGCCAGTTTAAGTTTCTGGTGTTGTGAAGTCTATCTCAAAGACGTTCTACTTCAGTTTTCATGCAAAATGTTATTTGCAACTGATTGCAACTCTGCAAATTCATCTTGGCTTCCTCTTCATTTGCAGTGTCTAGCATTTGAAATGTTCTCTCTACACATAAAATCGGACCAGCAGTGGCAATAGGTGTTCAACATTCTCCAAATGCATTTTTTAACTATACCAGAATTCTATTTGGGAGAGACTTTATCAAGTAACAGAAAACAAATTTTGTTGATTTTGTACTTTACAGGCTGTTTCTTGTCTATTCTTCTGCCATCCGTTACCTCACAGGAAACTAATAGGAGATAAATAGTTTTCTTGCAAAGGCTAGAATATATAAAAATTAAACAACTCTGCTCGATTTTCATAGAATTTCAAGTTAAATTGACAGATTGGAAACTGGGGACAAGCACATTTTGCATCTGAAACAATCAGATTCAATGTTAGAGCTCTTGGTACAGATCTCATGGAACCAAATTGTTCACCTTCCCTAAAAAAAATCCAGACTTGCAGACACATGGCAGTCCTTAGCCAGTATTTTGTAAAACAGCTGCTGGTGTTCCTGCAGCAATGCTTGTTAGTTTTGCTAGTACTGTTAGATTTGCAAATGACAATTCCATGTTAGCTCATTTGATAAATGCTCTTTGACCAGATACAAATCTTTATCTCTTCCTAAAGGCTAAATATTTCTGCATGTTTGGAATTAATTGCCTTAGCTTCATTACTCTGTTTCATGATCTTAAAGTTCCTACGGGTGTTTTAATCTGGTGTTTGAGGTAACTTTCTTGATCAACCCCCAAGCTTCATCCTGTAGTTGCGAACTGGAGTTGACTAGTTCACTAGGTTGACTTAAAGCTGTTTGGCTGTGATTGTTGTTGCTTGCCTTCTTTATGGATCACAGATTTTATGTTAGATGAAACTCATAAAAAGTCAAGTAATGGCAGTAAAGAAACAGAATTTATCTAAAATTTGCTAAAACCTTTTATTGTCCCTAAAAGCATAAGCATGACCTTCTGCTGAAGTGGATAAAAGTTGTAGCCACAGGGAACCTTTCACACAAATTTCATTGCAAGATTGAAGCTAAAATGAAAGGCCAGATAGTTTACAGCCATTCTGCAGGCTGCAGACCAAAAAAAATTGTAACTACTGGAGTAAGTTCAAACTGTTAGCGATTAAAGAAAGACTTGTCATCTTGCTCAGTGTTCTGTCCATGCAGAGCTTGTTGAAAATTCATGAAATACAGCATTAGTGAAGTTTCCAGGGTAATATACAACCTGCTGTAACAAAAAATTACCTCTTAAGTAGAGATTCCACTATTCTGACTTTTTCTTAACAAACACGTTGTGTTATGGACTTCCACTTTTGTTCAACTGCTTCCTTAGTAGTCATGTGTTTACATACAGAATGTTTTTAATAGTTGTCAGTGCTACCAACCTAAAGATAGTTTTTCTTTCTTACACATTCTCATAGAACAAAAAAAAAAAAAAGAGGTTCTAAAATTCCCAGTTATGTCTTTCATTTTGTGCCTTCAGGGATATCACACCAGTGTCTTGTTGGAATTTAGTAAACAGCGGTGTTAGTTATGAAAAATAAAAAAGTATACTTAGGTCTCAGGAGACCTTAGAAAGGAGTTCTGTATCATCACCTAAATTTTACTGAGAAGGAACATGGACAGCAGAGAAGGAGATGGTGACTTATTCAGGTTTTCACAGTAAGCCTGTGACAGAAATTGAACCTTTGTCTCCTGAATTCTAGCCAAATATTTTCTCCAGCCTACTCTCCTTCTGCACAGGAGTGCAGATTCCAAAATGCTAAAAGGCATAAAAAGCGGGCAATGTAAACAGATGTAACTGAAAGCGCAGTTCATGAAATCCTGGTCGCTCTTAAATTGGTGGCAAAACTCCCTTCAACTTTAAGGGAGTCAGGATGTTCATCAGATCAGACCATCTGATCTGATGCTATATTTACACTAATGCGTCTTTCAGATCTAATCCCTTTACTTTTTTCCTATATATGGTTTGAGTTGTCATAGGTTCTCTGATTAAACTTCGAATATTGTGTTGTCAGCTTACATTTTGTAATGAGACCGTAGCACCTTACTCTGAATGCATTTTGTTTTAAAGAAAAATATATACTGGCTATTCTGAAACATACTAAGCTTAGGTTTCTATCATCATTTTGACAAGTCTGTTTCCTTGGTTTGGTTACTTTGCATTGTCATTACATAGGTAGTATTTTCTCTGTTGGTAGCAAATTTTCCTGTTACTTATAGATACAGTTCAGTGAAATATATTTTTCATTTATGTTGTGGCCGCAGAGGATGATGAAGAAAGATTGACTACTGAAATCTGGAAGTGTATGTTGGATTTAGAGCATGCATGTTTGGTATTAAAAATTACTGATATCTTTAAAAATCAGCATGAATTAATTTTGCTCAGTAAGTAGTAAACTTGCTAATAATTTGTGAATGAGTACTTGAAAGTTTAGATGAAGGAGACGGTTTGCTCCAGACACAAGTTTGTGGCAGTGGCTCTGGCTATTCACAGTCTCTAGTGTGATTTCATTTGCTTTTATTTTTTTTTTAATGATTAAAGTGACCTTTTTCCTGGTGGCAAAGTAACCAACAGGAAGGAATTGATCTCAGAGGAACCAGTGACTTTAAAAAAGCTTGAGAAAGACTGCTTTTATTTTCCTTCATGTTTGTACAGAAACTTAACAAACTGATCTAAACAGTGAAGTCCATTTAGCAACCTGTCATACAATCATAAAATAGTCTTTGCACAATGTATTGATAATGATTTACACAAAATCACTTGGGAGAGCAAATGCTTTTTTTGAAAAGAAAAAAAATTCTTGAGGAATATATTCCTCCTTTTTTCCTTTTCAGCTACTTCTCACCTTCAGAGAATTCTGGTTTTAATTTAATTAAGGTGCTTCCAAAAAGAATATGACTTAATATTCTTCACAGGAGAGTCTGCTCTATTTGGAGAGAACTGGTGACCAGAATCTAAGAGAGCAAATGCTTGTGAGACATGAGAAATTTCATGGAACATTGCATAAAATTGAAGAGAGAAAGTCAGAATAGGACAGATTCGATGTATAATGGCCACTTTTAAGTAGTGATAGTTTCCTGAGAAGCTGACTTCTTTTTTGAAACTTAAGAAATTAAAAGTATTAATGAACTGTGCCTGCATCAAATCACAGTATCTTTTCCAGCTTATCACCTTTAAAAAATATATTGCTGTGATGTTAGAACAGTAATCTGAAAAGCAATTGATACAGAAACTAAACACATCAGCTTGTTCTGCAAAAATGAAATTATATTTGGTTTTATGTGTGGTGCCATGGAGCATGCAGGACAGGTATTTAATTTTCTTTTGACAGCTTGGATTCAGTACTTTAGTTTGTTTTCTAACAATGTGTTTGCTATAGAAAATACTTCATTCTACTGAGCTGACATACTGTTGAGCAATAAAAGGTCTTGGCTTACATAGCATGTATGTGTAAAGCTGTGCTCAGAGTGGTAGATACTGACCCGTCACATGATGACTGGAACTTCAGTGTCATGTAAGTAAATTAATCTAGATGTGAACAAAGATATATATAGTCTACCCTGACTATGAGAGAATTAAGCCTTTCTTATTAAAATGGTTTTAGTGACTGTGATGATGACCAAAGACTAAAAATTAAGCTTTTTTGAGAATACTGTGTCTTTAGGCCAGGCTTTTCAAACATTGCATATCTAAGGCTAATTTTGCAAGTAAAGCACCAGCAATGTACGCACATGACCTGCAGTCAAACCCAAGAATAAGTACTGGTGAAGCGGAATTATATAGGCTGTACTATAAGAATTCATAGTAACAGTGGCATAACTAGTGGAGCATTGCAAAGAGTCAGTGATGTGATTGCATTGCATACACTTAAATCTTTTTTCTTATTGTCAGAACTAATATTAAAGTCATACTTGCATTATCTTTCCTAGTACAGATGTGTCAAACACAGTGTAGTATAGACATATGCCAAAATGTATCCTTCTCTGTCATAGAGTATATTCTCTGATTTTTTTTTTCTTAACGTATCAGGCTGAAGCTAGAAATGTGAAAAATGTGCCAGCCGTTAGCATTAGGTGAGGATAACATATAAATTTTACAAGTACTTGAAGAAAAACTGAAAAAGCCATGCAATCTCAGAATGGTTCTTGCTAAAAACATTAAATTCTTTCCACATAGTAAATCCAAATTATTGAAAAGGCACATCATTGTCAGCATTCAAGGATTTTTTTTAATGTCTGACACTATTCTATATGTACATAAGCAAGCAATAGCTTCTCTTTTGATGTTCATAGCAAATGTAGAATTGGTGTTGGGCTTTTCTGCAAAATTATTGTGGATTTTCTACACAGCAGTGATTCCCTTCCTGAAGTTATCCTGAGGCGTGTCAGCTTTGCTTTGCTATGTTCTAGCTGGCTGACTTTATCTACAAGACACTTTCATTGATTCAAAAGGTGACAGAGAACTGTTGGGATTGAAAGGCCTGTTTTCAATTAACTATGAATTGATGGTTAATTGATCTTTCACAGAATCAGAAGAAAAGTCCTCTTTTGATTTCTTAACATAGGTGACTATGTAACATTAATTTTTTTATGTCCCACCAGCCAATATAGTCTCTTTTTTAGGTAATTGCAGCTACATCTAGGACAGATTTTAGGAGATTTTGGGGCTGGAAAAACTAGTAGGTTACTTGGGGCAGAGCCTCATTTCTATCAGTTGTATTTGTTTTCTTCAGTGCTTGTTGAAACCTTATGGCATGGTCTTGAGGTCATGATGACCTTACTGAAATGACTCGTTTTATCACTGATTTAAAATGAAGTCAGAATTATTTTCTTTAACTGTTCCAAATTTAAACTCGTTTTGTATTTCTTGTATTGATTAATGTTTGCCTAAAACAGAGTAACAAGTTCACTATTAAAATCAGCACCATAGAGTCCCATACCTGTAGAGGACAGTATGTGTGAAAAGAGAAAGCTCTCTAAACCACGCAAACAATCATGATCCACCTACAATGTCCCCAATCCAGAAATTCAGTAGTTTGCTATATGAACAGCGTTTCTTTGACACTCTTCTGTGGCATAGTCTACAACCATGGCATTCTGCATGCAGCTATTTAAAACTCTGCAGTTGAACCCCAGAATACAAGAGATGGCAACCTGTGCCACCAAAACCCTTTCCCCACCTCCCAGCTCCACTGTGCTTTATAAAGATTCTGTGCCGGTAATCCTATAAATGTAGGAAAATATATCACTGAATTTGCACCTCATGCTTTCAGAAATGCAGGTGAAGGTTTACTTTCTGACCCTTACTAATTACACTGGCTAAAGCAGAACCAATAAATTAGTTGTAGCTAAATTTGGTTCTTTAAGGATAAAATTACATGCATATAGCTGACCTAACGGTATGTAGATGATGTGCTTTCTGCATAAAAAATATTTTCTATGGTGCCTCCGTTAGACTATGTCATCTACAGCTGCCCACCAAACGTTGCCACTAAGACTACCACTGACAAGCATGCCCTTGGGCAGATTTAAATAGCTGCCTTTATTTTAATTAACCTGTCAGGGAAAGTGTCTTTGTTTTCAACACTTAAAATAAAGTCTAAATTTAGCCCCGCAGCCATGATGAAGTGAAGACCAATCACTTTTACAAGGGCTTTGAAATGCTCTCATAGTTGCAAAGAGGAAATGCAGACTACAAAGCAGCAGATTGTAGCAAGAAGCTTGCAGTTCATATCACTGCTTTTCTGATTATAATCGCTTCTAAGCAGTTAATCTATTGCCTTTAAAACTTGTTCCAAGCTAGAATCACTGAGTGGCAAATTTCTGTACCTTTTTAAAATCGAACCAATGGGAGTGGCAAGGAAAAGATTACCAGGCAAAGAGTTTGTAATATACCTCTAAATAAAGTATGTCCAAATCATTCTGCTTTTACAAGTGTCACATGTTAGCTTTATTGTCTTTTATGAAGATAATCTGATTAAAATTCCACATGAAGCTGATGTTTTTGAGACTGGAAAACCATTCCAGAAAAATTTGGAATGGGAAGGGTTAATGATGGTTTAACGTAAGGGACTGTGCAGTGAAGCTGTCTGCAGCAATAACTCAGTTAAGCAGAGGGTCATTTAAATTCTGCGTTGCTATTATATACAAAGGCAACACAATTCACAGCTGCCAGGACAGCTAGGATAAGATCAGTTTTGTCTAAGTGCCTAAAAGAAGTTAAACTGTTTTGTTTAACTTAATGACCTAGGTTTTTTGTGTTGGGACATAAACACCTCCATGGGACCCTTCATCTTATAGTGTCTTTTACAATGGGATTGATACTCTTTTAGGACAGAGGGCTGTTTTTCCTTAGATGTCTAGTTTTTAAATTTAAAACTTTTTTTTTTCTTGGGGCAAACAAGTGGTCTTGAATTTGATTTTTCGTGTTTTTAAAATTATGTTTATGATATTCATGACCAGTATTAAACAATCACTCTAAATTCTTGTAAAGTAGTCCTGCTAAATGCAGTCAAGAATTAGAGCAGTAATACTGAATGGTGTGAATTGTGCCATTCTTTTCAGTGGACATGTCCTTTTTCTAGATCCATGCTGAAACCTAAAGCTGTCACTGTAGGTATCAGCCCCACTAACTGTTCCATGTCTGATTCCTTTAGAGCTGTTAACTTTATTCTGCTTCTCAAACAGCCTTAGTGTTGTCTCTCTCATCTAGCTCCACATTTCCCAGCCAGTCTCTTAACTGCTTAACAAAATTATATGTATAATTAACAAATGTCCAGGTCCTGGAAATGTGGGGGTACTATAAATTACACTGATTTTACACTTGACTTTTTTTTGCGGTATTCCTGATTACATTCTGTATTTTGTGTGATAAATGACTTGGTCCCAAACAGGATTATAACCAAATCGAACAATTTATTAAAAGAATAAAAGCAAGCAAACGGCGCTGCGGTGCGCAGGCAGCGCCGGGTGCGCAGGGAGTCTTCGCTCCACCAAAACGCACACTGTACAGTTCCAGTCTCTGGCTTATATATTTTTACAGGGATAGCACCGCCCGCCAGCTTAAACTGACATGCTGGAGTGCCAGCCAGGCACCCCTCACACAAGACGTAGCTTTTGTCTTGCTAACGTAGGCAGCGCGTTCTGCAGACTCGCGAGGCGCCTTCCCTATTCTTCTTTTCTTCTTTCTCTTTATCACCTCCTTCTCGGGGACAAGTTGTTTCTCCGGAGGTATCACAATGCCCTTAATGTGCCAACATTGCGGTCTTTTATATAGCTGGTTGCTGCTTCAACACACCTCATTCAGTACATGCAAATATCTTAAACTGCCCCTCCGAGGCCCATGTCATTACGCACCCCCAACATTATTCCATATTAACACGAATCAGATGGACATATATCACATTTTCTAAGGTAAAATAAGATATTTCATCAAGGAGCTGCAGAATTCAAGGCTTAAGAAATATACTAGGTCTTGAGTATAATGTGTATACAATTGATTTGTAACTATTTAATTGAAAAAAATAATTCAGTCTAATCACTTTTAGCACGTGAGTTTTATTCAGCCTGTAAACTCCTTATTATTCATACACAGACGGATGTGTCCAATGATTAAGACCCCAAGGATTTGCTTGATAGAATAATCTGCATTTCTAAAGAAAAAATAAGCGGTAGAGTATTTAATTCTTTAAAAGAAAAGTTGTGATGCATGTCAAAGTATAGCACTGACTCATAGCTTTAAAAACAATATCTGCAACTCGCATGTTCATTGGCTGGTTCACTCGTATATGTGTAATGTACAGTCTTGATCTAATAATTGCTAATTATGCAGTTGTTTATCAGCTCATTTGAAACATCCTGAAATTCAGTCTAGCTCAGCAAATTGCTGTGCTTAAGGCATTTTTACATTCTAGGAAATTATAATATCCCCAGAAGGCGAAGAATTAATAATAAAAATCCTCTTTTGTAAAAGATTATCATTGCAGAGCAAATGGAGCAGATCTTCCCTATCTTAGTGCATTTAATATTCTCATTTTTTTCTATGAAAGTTTGATGGAAAGACTATGTGGGGATCACTGTTTTATTAACTTGTTAAGAGACAAATTTACTGAACCAGTGCAGCATATTGATTTCAGTGTCTGCTATATGGAAAAGCAGCAATAGTAATGGATGACTTTTCGACATTTCCATATGGAAACTGGTTCATACTTTAGATGTTTTGTGATCTTGATTTATATGTTCAGGCTGGCATTAATGAGTTAATGACTAAAAAAACAAGGATGCTTTATTGTTTATTACTTAGATGTTTTTCCTGCTTTTGAGATTGTTTCTTTCTAATATGTCTACCATTATTGAATCCTTTATCATATAATCATGGAATTATTCAGATTGGATAAGAGCCTTAAGATCATGGAGTCCAACCATAAAGCTGACATTGCCAAGTCCACCACTGAACCATGTCCCTAAGTGCCACATCTACATGTCTTTAAATACCTCCAGGGATGATGACTCAATCACTTCCCTGGGCAGCCTGTTCCAGTGCTTTAGCCTGGACAAGAGGAGGCTGAGGGGGAATTTATCACCGCCTACAATTACCTGAAAGGAGGTTGTAGAGAGATGGGTGTTGGTCTCTTCGCCCAAGTGACAGGTGATAGGACGAGGGGGAATGGGCTCAAACTGAGCCAGGGCAGCTTCTGATTAGACATGAGGAAAAAATTCTTCACGGGAAGGGTTGTCGGGCATTGGAACAGGCTGCCCAGGAAAGTGTTTGAGTCGCCAGCCCTGGGTGTATTTAGAAGATGGGTAGATGAGGTGCTCAGGGATATTGTTTAGTAGAGGACAGGTATGGTTGGACTCGATGATCTCAAAGGTCTTTTCCAACCTAGTGATTCTGTGATAATCCTTTCAGCGAAGAAATACCCAATCTAAACTTCCCCTGGTGCAACTTGAGGCCTTTTCTTCTCATCCCATCACTTCTTATTTGGGAAAAGAGACCAACATTCACCAGGCTATGGCCTCCTTTCAGGTAGCTGTAGAAAGCAATAAGGTCTCCCCTCAGCCTCCTTTTCCCCAGACTAAACAACTCAAGTTCCCAATTTTGCTCCTCGGAAGACTTGTTCTCTAGACTCTTCACCAGCTTTGTTGCCCTTCTTTGGAGATGCTACAGAACTTCAATGTCTTTAATAAGTGAGGGTCCCAAAATTGAACACAAGACTTGAGGTGCAGCCTTACCAGTGCCAAGTACAGGGGGATGATCACTTCCCTAGTCCTGCTGGCCACACTATTTCCAATACAAGCCGGGATGCTGTTGGCCTTCTTGGCCACCTGAGCACACTCTCAACACCCTCAGGTCCTTTTCCAGTCACTCTCCCACAAGCCTGTAGCAATGCATGGGGCTGGTGGAACCCAAGTGCAGGACCTGGCATTTGGTCTTGTTACTCAGCCCATTGATCCAGCCTGTCCAGATCCCTCTGTAGAGCCTTCCAACAAGGGGGATTTGATTTGGCTTGGATCTGCATACACTTTGCTGGGTAAAAAACTGACTGGGTGGCCAAAAAAGTGGTGGTGAATGGAGTTACATCCAGTTAGCAGCTGGTGACAAGTGATCCTCCCCAGGGATCAGTACTGGGGTCATTTCTATTTAACATCTTCATCAGTGGTCTGGGTGAGGGAATTGAGTGCACCCTTAGTAAATCTGCAGACAGCACCAAGTTGGCTGGTTGGACTTGATGATCTCAAAGGTCTTTTCCAATGTAAACAATTCTGTGACTCTGCTCTCAAACAGATCAAGACTCCTGCCCACCTTGGTGTCCTTCAATATTTTTTAATAAATAGAAAAGTTAGTAAATTTATTTCTCGGCTGACTATCTTTATCTCTTAAGAGTCCAAGCTGGTATCTGTGAAGAAATCTTAATTATCTGGGCAAAGAGCCTTTGTATTGGGAGCATTAAGACTATGTGGTTAAATGATTTACAGGAATTAATTGGGAAGAGGGTGGCCAAATCATCAGACACATCTTCTGGAGATTTTTATCAAGATTGGCCTTAGAAACTGAAATGTTTTACCCATGTAAGGTATATTTTAGGCCTTCTTTTCTATTAAAAGTCTCAGCATAGAGATAAAGGGTTTCTGTGATGAATTTTGTGCAGAAATGGTTTACTGAACTAGGTGATTCAGAATCTGTGCTATAGCTAGTTGAAGATTTTATCCTGTTTCAAAAATACTAATAATTCCTCCAGATATAAAAGTAAATGTAGCATTTACATGTCAGTAAAATTTACTTCTGACATAAATTTAGATAAATATTTATTTTTATGTGTAGCAGACGACTTCTTGTGGATATACAGTGACCTACTTTGTAGATTTGGACAGAACTGTGTCTGTAAGAGTATGTAAAGTGGATCTGTAATGTGAAACAGTTTACAAGAATCTTATGGAGGGATGCATTGAAACAGCATCTTTTACATAAGCTCTCAGATATGCTAAGGCGGTTACAATTATTTGTCTAGCAATCCCAGAGCGTTTCACAAAGGCAGGAAAGTATTTTTTTCGGTTCTAAAAAATGGAAGTATGAAATTCAGAGACGGATTTTATGAAGCATCAAGAACTGCAGTTGCTCAGATACACAAAAAACAGACACAGAGTTCCTGCCTCAGACTTCAGGAGACACCTGTCTTTACAGCCCTTGCAACATTAAATAAAGCATAGCGCTATACGCGTTGTTGAAGCCAAATGAGGTTGCCCAAGGACTTCCAGCAACTCAGTGATGGAATTGGCAATGGCAGTCCTGCCCCTTCATACTTCATGCCAGGTCCTTTCCCCGACCACCACTTCATGAATACATTGCCTGAAATGCAAAATTGTTGGGTTTCTTACCAGTACCATTAAAATTACAGGTAAGGAGAAGTGAATATGAAGTGGTGGTTCGTTTGAGGAATGCTGACAAGGTGTGCTGTACGCAAGTGAGCCAGAAGCGCTTTATGACACGTTCAGAACTTGGAGAATGAATTACAGTTTTAGTAATCATCAGTTCCCCTTCTTCTCTGTCATTCCTTTGTTTAATATATTGCATGGAAGAGACTCATCATACAAGTTTTATAAGCTTGCAATAAAAATATAACAACTGTTGTATTAAATTATTTAAGTTGTAAACCATTGTAAAAAGCAGAAAAAGTTATATCGACATGGAGCCAGAAAAAATGATTATGATGGAGGATAAAATATATTGTGCTGATTACTACAGAATTTTTGCCCAGTTTAGCATATTGTAAATCTCTGGTTGGCCTTAAGAATGAAACTGTAAGTAGACCTTTTTTTTTTAAAGGATTGTGGCAAGTGGTTTAAGAAAAATGATGCTAAAATCAGATTTATAATTTTAAAATAAATCAGCAAAAATATGACAGCAAACGAAAAATACCTAAAAGGTCAAAGGAGAGAAGAATAGTGTCAAAGCAGAGGATCAATGACTTTAAAACTTCCAGATTTCCCCTGGGAGAAAGCTAGAATTCTGGAGGAATAAATAACCAACTTTTATATTTTAAGCAAGGAGATTATTACTTTATTCTTTTGTGCTATGCTTTGCAAAAAAGGAGATATGCCAGTAGCTGACAGTATTGATGTTGGTATTATTTGGATGTGCTAGCTTTTACCTAAACTAGTTGCTAAAATTGCAAATGGAAAAATTTTCAGGAGTACACAAATATATTTATCATTAAATTCTGACTGTACATGATAAGATCCAAGTAGTTTTTGTTTCTTCATCCTCTTTGGTTTTGGGAGATCAAAACTGAAACTGATTAGATGATGATGATGATGGTGATGATGACTAATCCTTTGAATCTTCATGTTTCACCTTTTTGTCTTCTCAGACTTTTTAGGGCTTTAATGGGTGGCAGGTTGTAGATGAGGGGTTTTTTTAATCCCCAAAATGATTTGGCAAAAATTCAGCTAGGCTGAGCACAGTTTTTGTTGCATTCCTTTCTACCAACAACCTTTCTGCAAAAGAGAAAAAGGCATGGTGCCCTCATTATTTTAATGAATCTTCCTAGCAGTGGTGTAATCGAAAAACTACCCTGAAAGAAAAACCTTTTTTTTAATTTAAAAAAAAGCAAAAAAGCAAAAAGCATACTCATTCAGCTTGTATGGAAAATACTGGTAAGACCACTCCAGTGATGATGTTCCAGGAGAAGAGTGGCTCTTTGGCTCTCTGTGAACAGATGTTGATGGCCTTCTATAGCCTGTCTTTCTCACTATTGTGTTCTACAGTGCAGCAGGTATGATACTCCCTGACAAGTTAAGGCCCATGGCATAAGTATCAGTGTTGACCAAGGAGAGGGCTGTGTGGGCATCTTTGCTTTACTTTAAAAATGACATCTCTTCTTGAACAATTTATTTCCCTCTAGCAGTCCTGCAACACTGTTAAAACCACATCTCATACCACTGATCGCATCTTTGAAACAGGATGCACAAGGATAAATCAAAAGCATGTTTCACTGTGCCTTATAGGTTGGCCTTCTGTTTGTGGGAAAGAGAAAGGTCACCCTTCCATCACTCGCACTTCATGTTACTTAAAAGTGGTTAAAGCATCACAACGTTTTCCTTCTGAACATTTTCAGTCTCATTAATCCAGTATCTCTTTGAGTTAACATAGTTTTTGGCAGAAATGTGGCTTAAGGCAGCACAACTAGACATTTCCTGTCAAAAGAGACAGTGTTCAAGCAGAGGAACCCTGTATGCTGCTGACTGACTGGTCATCTGTAGGTGCTGGCCCACCTGTGGGGCCTGGGGACTGGTCCACCTATGGGAACTGGAACCCCAGAGCCACAGCCCAAATCCAGGCAGCTTTTCCATTCACTGCTGGGCTATGCTGTGTGCTGTACCTGTCACCTGTGGGGGCTGTAAATCACAAAATGTACTAGAGTTACAGAAGGCAGGGCAGTTTGTGTAATTCCAAAAGATGGGGTTTTTTTTAAACAGTTGTTTAGGACCATGTTTGGTGATGGAACAATCTTTTTTTCTTATTTTTTTTTTAAATATATATGTGTAAAAAATTGACTTTATTGCAGCCTTTTGTCATACACTTGGGTATAAAACATATAGGAAGCATTTATTAAACAATCATAGGACAGTGAGCCATGTAGCCTCTTAACAGATATGATAGACTATTTGGCATAAAGCCCACAGATAAACTGTCCCAACTGTTGATGGTAGAAGAATGGCAGAGGCCTCCAACCAGTGAAGTTGTTTGACAACAGAGCAGGTGGAACACGGGTAGCAGTGATCTTCTGGGACTGGGATTTTAATGTCTAAAGATACAAAAGCAGTCCAAGGAAAAGGATGATTTAGTTCTTGGCCATTCTTTCATTGTTCATAAGTGTGCTCACTCTGGTGTGCTCTCAAGAGGAATAAGGGGTGCGCAGCATATCAGAGTTTGGGGCCAGTTGTTGGCATTTCCATGAATTACCTTATAAAACCGTGTAATTTCATCATGGTTTTCTGTGACTCTGTTTCCTACATGCCCTACGTTCCTTTTTCAGTTCCCTTTTTCCTTTGGGTTGATAGTAAATGCTTCCTGGTGGACCTTGTTTGTTACTTAATGTTTATTCAGTGCCTGATAAAATGACACCTAAGTTTTGCTGAAGGCTTTTATAAATTATGCTGTTAATAACTTCAAGTTAGAGCAAAAATTACTTGCAGCTCACATCACTGTGTTGCCAAGCCTTAAACTCTTTTTCTTTCATTATGCGGTCAGTTGACACAGTTGAATGACTCTCACAGTCTCCTGTTCCCAAATCTGTAACAAACTATGAGGTCACATTACACAGGAAGCACTAGCAGTGAGATTTATTTGTCATCCTTGGAGGCCATGAAGAGGAACAAAAGACTTTCATCCTTCTCCTTTTCTTCTTTGACTGTAGAGAATAAGAGGGTACTGATATCTTGGGCCACTGCCATGGAGGATAAAAATCCAGTTAATGTAAATCTTCCAGATCAAGGGCGGGTAGTTGTGTGGCTATCAAGAGCCCACAAACTGCTGGGTGGATCATCAGCAACCTCTGGCAGCATGATTTCCCCATTAAAACAGAAGCTGGGTTCTGTTCCTCCTCTGAATACTGGTCTACCCTTACTTTTAGCATGCCCCAGCTAATTTCACATAAGTTATCAGATGCAGCAGTAAAGACCTTTTCATCATCTGTAGCCTGACTCTAGGATTAAACTGGTGATCTCAGTACAAAAGGCAGTGAATGCCATGATCACTCTTTGTTACCTCTTCCAGATAGCTTTGATTAAACTATGCTGTGAAGCAAGACCTGGATCAATATGAATGATCTTCATCAACCTAATTATGCATTTAACATGTTCAGAGCACTTTTTATCCGGTTTCATTATAATAAGTTGTTTACCTGAGTGCGGCAGATTGATTTAAAGTTTCAGAGTGCTTTACAGTGGTAAACATCTAGAAATAAACTCATTAATTTGCACGTGATGCTACATATAAATGTATAATCTACTATGCAAGCTCCTTGGCAGGTGTAAATTAGCATAGCTACGATTTACAGCAGTTGAGAATCTGGCCTAGAAACTGCAAATGATTACTCCAGCAGTATTATTTTAAATTATCGTACCTTAACTTGACATAAAGTGAGGACCATGTGATCTTCTCTGTACCCAGCCAACTCTGTTTACCACGGACTCTTTTAGAAACCTTTTCTATTGTTTGTAGACTAAATTGTCCCACCAGCAGTTGCACGTGCTGTCCAATAGTTATATAACCACCTCTTCACTATCAGGCCTTTTGGATGCACTGTGTCCAATCAGATATTTCTTAAACCCATCGGTTTTAGAGAGTCTTCAGCAGACTTGAATAAACGAACAAATGTGGAAGCTGTACCAAACATATCATTTGGGGATGTCAAAGCTCTTAACAAGCGTTGTTACAACCAAGTCCATGTGTAACCACTGAAGGACATATTTGCTTCAGTATGTCTCATGACAGCTTCTTAAAAATATACTAAAGTGAAATTTAACACTTGTGAAAGGTGCCAGATTGACAGGCCCTGGAGATAAAAGTTCTTGAATTATCAGCAGGCACAGCCAAGCTTCCCACACACACTGCCCCACCAGTGCCCCAAACCTACCTGGAGGGCACGGCAACCAACTGTCCTACAACTTTTAAATCTGTATCATCTCATGCCCTTTGACTATGGGCCAAGAGTGTGTAGCTGTAATGTGACCTAAAGGTGAGAAAGCAAGTTTTGTAATTGCTGGACAGGTGCTGTTGAGGTTGATCATTTTCACACCAAGTTTTCAATTAATCTGGGGTGGGTGGAATGAAGAAAGTGCACATTTATCAGATTTTTTCATACAACAAAAGATGTGTGTGAACCTCTAGTGAATCCTGCAGCTTTATCTGTCTGCACAGGCACATTCAGATGACTTTATGAGCAAACAAGTGCTTGCACAAACTGCGACATGCATTCTTAGAAGCCTCTTGAAAAATGGGTCCTCACTGTTTCATATGTTTGCAATAATCTGTCTCCATTCATAACTCATCCCTGCTTGGTGTCATTACAGCCCACCCTCCCCAGAGATTTTGAGCACAGCTGGCATACAAGTTCAATAACCATCCACCCCTTAAAGAGATTGGGTCGTTACAGGGTTGAAAAATAGCACACCGGGAAAACAGGCTCGTGATCTTTGCACTCTGTCGTGGGTTTAGAGAAAGCACAAGTTCTTCCCTGAGTGATTGTACTCAGAAAGTTCAGTCCTCTGTTCTTTCTGAAATTATATTTAGACCTCGCTGTGAGTACTGAAAGGGCATGTTTAAGTATTTCTTTATTTAGTGCAGAAGGTTAATGACATTTTAAACAAAAGTGCACATTTATAACCTTGTATAGGCAGATTCTCAACTTGTATATAGGACATGGCTAAAAAGAGAACACTGGAAAGCACAAACTGATGGAGTTTTCATGCTCTGCCATTTTCTAAGATACAGCCAGCAGCTTAAAAGAATTATTATGGAAGCTAAACCTTAATTCTTCCTACTGAGAAACAGCCGTAACTAATGCAAGGAAGAGCTCAGCAACATTTTTTTGTCTTCAAGAGAGTCACATTTCTTTCTACAACTTGTTGTCGATGTGCACGATAACATACCTAAAATCTGACTGTTACTGTGAGCACTTTGGAAGGTAACTTACGTTCATCCAGAGAGGTGGTGTATAATTGTCTTGGGGATGGCATTTGGGATTGAAACTGTAATTGTTATAAATATCATAAAATCTTTTTTGATAATTATGAGTTCCTGATTCACTTACCTCCTCAGCATTCCTAATGTGTCTGTCACACTGTGCAGCTTTAGGAAGACTTCATGCCAGCTTTCCAATTAAGCTGAAATTTAGATTTTTTAATATTGGGGGGAAAAATTCAAGAGAGAATTTATACTTGGGAGAGGATGGTTTAGGATGGTAGTATTCGTGAACTCTGCTTTAATATCTAATGTCATTTAGCCTCAGTTCTCCTGCACAGGCTGTCTGCTGGAAAACAGGGATGGACCATTATAGGTCACCTTCTCCTTCAGAGATTTGTTCTCTTTAGTACATGATTTCTTGTTTGGTCTAGCCTGGTTTCAAATATCCAATGTACCTGAGTCAGGTGATTTTTTTGTCTGCTTGTATTTTGATAGCACGTTTTCATTCATTTTATTACATAGTTCCTAATTTTAACTATATCATGTTATAAATTCTGCTTCAATCTGCTGCTTATTACCTGCAAATACTACCAAGTCCTTTTTGATCAACCACCATTTTAAGATTTTTTTGAGCTGGGTTTTTTTTTTTTTGCTTGCAGAAAAGCAAAAGGTTTTTCTTGTCTGATACTAAGAGGGGAGGAGGAGAATGCCAGGGACCTTCTCTTACAGAATACCAATAGTCCACTCCCAGAAAAAAGCAGAGGAAGCAAAATATATGCTTACCTGTTTTTCCTAAGATGCATAGTGTACTTGGGCACCAGTGAAAACATTATTTAGAAGCAAAGGCTTCCTAAAGTTTACATACACCTTCTGATGCTCCAAGGATATTTCTCAGTTCATTATTTTGAAAACTTTTTATAGATGTGAAGTGTTATTTTTAATTTTATTTAGAAACGACCAGAAATTAGGATTATGTACAAGGGAAGGAAAGAAGAGGGATTCTTTCATGACTGAGTTAAACAGAAGCCTTCAGAAAAGGGTTGGTTCATTCCTGTCTTCATGTAACTTGAATTACAGGGTTTAGTAAGTGAAATGGATCATAAGATAAACCCTACAGAGTCCAGAAAGCTCTAATTAATGCCCACAGTGAGTAACTATTCTGAAATTGGTCTTTAATCAAACTTTGCTCTGAAAACAAAGCAAGGTATCGTGGCAGCTTGATAAAAGACGTGCATTGCCAAGGCTGACAGGCCCACAATCAAACTGGCACTAAAAATAACTGTTTTGTCTACTAATTTTCTTTCAGATGCTAAAGAAAAATGCATTAGCTACAGTCTAAAACAACTTCCATAGTTACTCAGCCAAGTGACTCAGCTCTAGATAAGTGAGGTTCCTGTAAATGTTAATACCCTCCCTGATTATGAGGGAGCCTTCTTTCCTTCCCACACCCTCCCCATTGAAGCAGAGGAAGAGCAGAGAGGTTCATGAGGCTGGAAAGGGAAGAGGCAACTTCTGGATTCCTTTAGAGCTGATCATTTGAGGCCAGCTGTTCCTGTCCTCTTGCTGACGGTGCAGAGCACAGTCATCCTCATTGACTAACACATTTGGATTATGCTAAACCAACCAGTCATCTTTCTTATAGCTCCTATGAACAGTAAAGGTACATGGCTGCTACCTTGCAAACTTGCTACTTCTCACTGATTCTGAGGTGTTATTAGAAAGGCATATAGGGTGAACACAGCTCATCTTCTGCTCAGCTGTAGAAATAGTTCCTCAGACTCCTGCAGGTACCCATCCAAGCCTATAGCAACTTTTATTATATTTTCACCATAGCCAGCATAAAAACATTGCTAGAATGATTGTTGCAGGTTTGGGATAATTCCAAAGGGACAAGAACAAACAGGACTAGCAGTAAAATCTAAAAAAAACCTGTAGTCTTCTCCTTTTAGAAGATTTTTGTTTCAGTACAAGACAGACCTGGACTTGTTTGAACAGGTTCAGAGGAGGGCTACAGCATTGAACAGAGGGTTGAAGCACCTCTCCTTTGAGGAAGGGCTGAGAGAGTTGGGATTGTTCAGCCTGGAGAAGAGAAGGCTCCAGGGAGACCTTGTAGCAGCCTACCAATACTTAATGAACTTTGTCTTGTAAAAAGATGTAGTAGGGTCTGTTGCTATAGGACAATGTGTAATCATTTTAAACTAAAACAGGGTGGATTCAAACTGGATATAAGGAAGACAGTTTTTGTGATGAGAGTGGTGAAACATTGGAACAGATTGCCCAGAGAGGTGGTGGAGGCCCCATTCCTAGAAACATTCAGGGTTAGGTTGGATGGGATTCTGAGCCACCAGATGCAGTTGAAGATTCCCCTGCTTATTGCCAGGTGTGGGACTAGAAGACCTTTAAAGGTCCCTTCCAACCCAAACTATGCTATGATTCTATGATTTCATGTAGTGAACAGTCTGCTGGGTGAAGTGTTACCCTGTTTTGTATCTGTACCTAAAACTCACAATATTTTATGACCAAAATGGCAGAGTCCCATAATATGATCTAAATAAACATATCATTCACAGAAGAGGTTGCAATCATCTGAAATAGTTCTTTAGTACAAGGGAAAAGCCAAAAGAGGACGACTAACATTGCCTTTACTGTTTCCAGTCCAAGTTGCATTTTCATCTGCTAGGTGATTTCTTGAAAAAGATTCTTTGTTACGACTAAAATTAGCTTTGTGAGAAGCAAAAAGCACTTCAGTATAGATGGGTCCATAAATGCAAGACAAATTGAAATGAAATGTGACAAATCCTTGAAGAAACATTTTTATGGAAGAATTGTTTCAAAATGCAAACTGGTGCAGATCTTAGTGGCTGTTTTGTCCTCTGACCAGGCATGTGTTTGTAGAGACCTGAGCTCCAAATGCAACTGCAAATCCCTGGCTATACTTTACAGGTTGACCTGAAATGGTAAATTGTTGGAGGAAGGCTAAATTATGCCAGTTACTTTTAAATTTTGAAAAAAAAAACCCAAAAAAACCCTCCTTCATCAGTTGAAGACTTTGAAATAAGGGAGAGAAATCTAGACACAACTTAAGAAATCTTCACAACACAGATTAGATTTTTAAAGTTATGGAGCAAGGGACACAGATTCTTTTATTGTCATAGACACAAAGACTGGCTTAGGTAATCACAGGTTTAAAGCAGTTTCACAGTCTTACCCAAATTCATATTGGTCATTTGTCTCACATATTATGGCACCCGATTTACCTGGCAACTGAAAGCAGCTGCTTAACTTGTATTCAGATAAACATCCCAGGCTAAAGCGATTGAAGTATTGCATGAAGGAGCTTATATCATCGCTAGAGCTGTACCTAATCTGGTCTGCCAAAAAGTGCCAGGAAACTCCTCTTTTTGCCAGTCCTTAACAAAACTCAATTACACCCTGATGGTATGAGAAGTATGCAAATCATCACTGTTACAATATAAATAAGTAGTTAGAGTTCGACTGCAACTCATTAAAACCCAGAAGGACCAATAGAAATTAGGGCAATAACCAGGACAAATAATGAGGAGTGATTAGCTTCCAAAGCAAGTTCCATTTCTGTCCTCCTAAGCTTAGTTATTGTTAATTTCCTTCTTTTATGTACATGAATGTTTCCCCCTTGGAAAAAAAAACAAACTTGAGATTGACTTCAAATTTTATAATTTTGGAAGATATTTGTAAAAGTATTGAGTAACACCTTTGGATGTTTTCCCCTGGAACTGGTTAGCTGATATGTGTTCTAGTTTTGCATGGCTGGGTTCTTGGGGAAGGGTGGGGTGGGGAGGGGGTGGGGTGGGGTGTGTGCTGCAGGGGGTGGTTTCTGCAAGAAGCAGCTAGAAGCTCTCTGCAGGCTCAACAGAACAAACACCAGCTGACTCAAGGCTGGAGTCATTGTTGACCAAGGCCAAGCCCATCAGTAAGACGTAAGAAACTGCAGACACGGAGGACAAGGAAGAAGGGGGGATGAGGTACTCTAGGCGCTGGAAAGATTCCTCTGCAGCCCGTGCAGAAGACCATGCTGGAGTGGGTGTCCCCTCACAGACCATGGAAGGTGATGGGGAGTAGAGATTCCACCTGCAGCCCATGAGAGGGCCCGCACTGGAGCAGGTAGAGACATACAGAAGACACCGTGACCCGTGTTGGAGCAAGCCCCTGCCAGCACTTGCAGCCCATGGAGAAAGACAGAGACAGAGATGAGAGAGAGAGAGAGAGAGAGAGAGAGAGAGAGACCCACGCCAGAGCAGGTTTGCTGGGGAGCTTGTGACTCCATGGGGGACCAGGCTGGAGCAGTCTGGGCTTGAGAGACTGAGAGACATTCTATGATTTTATGCCTGCACCCCATAGAAGTGACCTACACTGGGGCAGCTGGTGAAGAGCTGAAGCCTCATGAGAAAGGACTCACATTGGAGAAGTTGATGGAGGACTGTCTCCCATGGGTGGGACCCCATGGCGCAGCAGGGGAAGGGTGTGAGGAATGCCCCGCCCCAGCTAAGAATGAAAACAACTCGTGAGGAACTGACCAAAACCCCCATTCCCCCATTCCCTGCCCCTCCCCGTGCCACAGCAGAGGGGGAAGAAAGGAGCACAAAATCTTATTTTGCAAAATGGCTCACTTTTATATTCCAACAGTGTATTTTTGTTTACTGGGCTTATTTTGGACAGGAAGATATTAACTAAAATAAAGCAAACCAAATGTACAGGGTTTGTTTTAAAATCTTGCATTCTGCTATGTCATTTTATATTACCTTAAGTAAAAGTGTGGGAAAAATCCCGGAGTGATTTATCTGGCACATAAGCTTCATAAACAGCAGTAAAACCAGATTCTTTTTTAAAAAAAGCACATCTTTCTTCCTTGCTATGGTTGTAAACCACAGAGACAGTCATCTGGATGTTTAAGGAAGGGTGGGGGGAGTATCTTCAGTTCCTCATGTTTCACCTTTTCATTCTCACTGATCATTTAAAAGAGAGACTTGTTCCAGACAGCTTTAATTAAACTATGCTGTGAAACTGTATATAGATCAATGGAAATGATCCATAACAAGAGGCTAATAATGTATTTAACAGTGTTCAGTCCATTTCAATCACCTTCTACCATTTCTCTGGCTTTACATTCACGCAGCAAAGCCTTGAATGTGTATATGTATTTTTTAATCCATCTCATTAGTGACCATATGCTTTGGCTTCAAGGGAGACAAGAACTGTCTGCAATCTGCCAGGGATTTAGGGACATCAATAATTTGTGAATAGTCATGTTGGTACTGGTCGAAGGGTTAAGTGTTCTGCACACCAGGGGCATATCTTTTGGGACTGGAACTCTTAGTCAACTGTTAGGAACCTGATCCCCTGTGACGCATCTTTTCAGAGTACATGCTGCATGTCAGATCTCCGCTGCTGAAGCAATGGAGCTTTATTAGCTCAGGGATTTAAAAACCTGCTCTAAGCAATGTAACAATATCTTTTGGTTAAAAAGTGAAGGAAAGATAGTAGTTGTAATATGAAAGTGATTTTTTATGTACTGGGCTAAATGCGATCCTCCTTTTTGTGAGCATTTTCCTTTTCAATATGAGCTATTAGATTACTCCTCCCCCCACAAATATCCAGTGAAGCAAGAGTATGACAGCAATAATGGGGAGCTGACTTTGGAAAAGTAAGTGGATTCTGTGGCCTCACCTCATACTAAGTCCCGCTGAAGCCAGTGGCAGCACAGATGTAAAAATCATCTTCCTAATCATTTGGGACACATTTCAGTGTCTCCCAGGACATTGTTTTATCTACATAGTGGGAAAAGCACCTTTCAAAACAATAGCTTGTGGTGTTGGCTTGTGCCATGTTATATGGGAGGGCTGCTAAGTATGTCAGCGTGAGAGATCAGCAAACTATTGATCTCAGTATCCTGTCCTTACAGAGGAATGGCAGAAATAGATTGCAATGCCAGAATTTTTGGTGAGGGAAAAACTTTGAATTACTTTTGTTCATTCTGAGTTTTCATTATGTTCATATCCCTCAGCTCTACCCAGGTCAATAGAATATTGCTTAGCAGTGCAAAAAGAAACTCCTTGTGGAACCTGTGCCCTGAAATTCTTACCAGTTGGGAGTAATGGGGATCCGTCTTACAGGATGAAGCTTGCCTTGCAGCAAATCTCATGTAGTAATAATAAAGTATTTGGACTTCCATAGGAAATGAAAACATGCTCAATACACGCCACTTATTTGCTTGATAGTCAGCTGGTTTTGTTTGTGCTTTAATAAACATCCTGTATTGGGGCAGATTAAATAACCTTAAGACAGATACCCATCATATAAAGCTCCTGTTAAAGCTCCAGCAATCACACTCACTGTAACCTTCTGTCCTTTACTTGTTTTCACTTTAAAGAACAACCTTCAGAATTATGGCATGCAAATGAGCAAACATTTCTGTAAGTGATATAAAGGAAGGAGGGTAATTTCTTAAATCTTTACGTGTTTTTGAACAGTGTTGCATACTCCAGAAAACACTCAGGTCTTGACTGAGGCTCTTATTTATCTAAAAGCATAATTTTCCAGTGAAAAAGATAATTGTCTCTTTATTACTGTCACCTCGTTAAAATTATGCAATTAGTATTGGAGGATTTAGAGTATCTTATTTATAGCAGTAAAAATATATAGCTGTCGATTTTTGCATTGTCAGCTATAATTACATAGTCTGACACAGACTTACTGCTTTGGAAGACCCGGTCTCCTCTTTTCAGGGGAAATTTGTACAAGCAGGCTTTTACCCACAATTTTTAAATGTGTAAAGATACACGTCTAAGGTAGAATAGTTTTGTATCAAAGCATTTGATTTATAAGTCGAATGAAAAATTGAGGAATATGTCCCAAATTTGCATCCATGTTTCCACTTGTAGGCCTTGCTGCATCATTTTGCACTTGCATTAGAGGTGGCTCTTTCTGGCTGCCAACCAAGTCCACTAGGACATGTTCAAATGGTGTAAATATTTACAGCTATTTTGGCCACCTCATAAAACAGCACAGCTATAAATTTTTCAGAACCTGACATTTAGAATGAAGATCCTCCTTGATGCTTCGTTATCAGGTCACTGCTGAATATCTGTGATACATTTCTACACACGACATGACGAAGTCCTATGACCTTTGAGGTGACTGCTGATCTTTGGCTCACCCTTGTCTGTTTTCACCTCTAATGTCAATGATGATAACAAAAAAGAAGTTAGGATAATTTCAGAAGACTGGTACCATCTTTTCAATATTTCATAGATAGCATTTCAATTATTATATTAATTAATGCTACTGCTGCCAGGTAAAAAGGGAGAATAATTTTGGCTTCAGTGAATACAATAGCAAAATTCCTGTTTTATGCTAGATGAGGTAACACTTTGACTGAACTGTCTATTCACAGTTCCACAGAGATGCCAAAAAAAAAAAAGCTATGACAGTCTTCAAGTTCTGCCCTCTTTACACCCTCTCTAGCCAAGACTGCTTAGTTTTCTAAAGAACTGCCATAATCACAGAAGCTGCAGGCAGAAATAACTTAATGAAACTAAGAGCTGTGCAGGCCATACCTTACCCTTAGGAAACTGTCTTTTGTAGGGAGAGTTTTTGGTAGTTGTCTTTAAGGGTTCTCTGTGGCTGGATGTCTAACATCCACTGAGGCGGCAACATGACAAGAAATGTCTTGATGAGGAGTTAAAATTTTTAGCAGCTTGAATCTCAGCATAATTCTAGATATGCAGTCATACATGTTGCCAACCTTGGACTTCCTCTGTTATATCATCAACGTGGTATGCTTCCATTGATTTCAAATGGAAATCGTGTTCATAATGTTTTTTAAAAAGGCCCACTTTAACTAGTAGTAAACTGATGCACCACAGTGGGATGTGAGAGCAGAATTTAATTTACAGAGAACTAAATGCTGATCATCCAAGTATCAAAAATTACAACGAATACGATTTCAACTGGCCTTTAGTTATTTTTACTACCTGCACTTAGTTTGAGCTTGCTGTATCTGCAATCAACAGACCACTCAAGGTTGATAAACATGCTTTTATCTGTTTTGCTGAATTACGGCCTTAGGCAACGTGTAAAGTTAATCTCAAATTAGTCAATGAGGAGGTGGGAGATGATGATTCTTCCTTCTATATAAAGTGGAAGCTCAAGAGTTGGATTTAACTTCCTTTTGTTAACTGCTACTCCACAGTAATTTTCAAAGCATTCTTTAGAAATCACTTTCAAGAGACAGGACACAACAGAAAATGAGGGGGAAAAAAAAAGAAAAAGAAAAAGAGTGTACATTAATTGTTTTGTTTCTGTTTTAGGACTGCAAGAATATCTTGAAAAGTATTTGGGCAAGATGACTCCAGCTGTGATTATAGTACCTGTGGTGGATTTACCTGGAAAGGAAGTTATTCATATAACATGTTGGCTAAACTAGCAGTTTAAAAGAGATGAGTGGATATCAAAACATAAGTTCCAACCAGGAAACAACAAGGAAAAGAAATGATCATAACTCTGTTGGATACTTCCATTAAGCAATATTGTTTGATTTAAGCAAAGTCATATTTAGCTTGTTAATGATGCCTCATGATATGTGACAGAGTCAGCTTTGTGTGAACAATAAAGGTTTCTTTTCAAAATATTGTGCTTTTATTCTCATTTATTTTTAGATACATTCTGGTAACGGCAGGTGGCTCTTGGGAGATGTCAGTTACTCTGATCACATCAGTTGTTTTGTTTGATATATTTAGGCCTGATTACAATATAACTTCAGATTATAACTTCAGATCTTTTGGAAGGAGGTGAAATTAGAATATTAGTTCCAATACTGTTTTCAAGACTTGATTCCTTGCAATTCTATCTTGAAGTTACTGACTTCAGGCCAACTCATTAAGACCTTATTTGTGGCCAGATTTAACCATTTTCTTGCACCAGAGAGGATGTATTCAGAGGGGTATTCAGGATGCACATTTTACCAGTGTAAATAAGGGAGATGGTGGCCAGATTTGCCATCCTGCTTTCTGAGGCAAGAGAGGGTATCCTTATGCTTTATATCTGGTAGGGAGCTCTTATTAAAGAGACAGCAGTGTTCCCAAGGGCTTCAGTCTTCTCCAGAAAATCAACAGGAGTTTTACCACTGCTTTCATTAAAACAGGCTCAGGCACATAGGTGAAGCTCCTATTGATTTCACTGCAACTGATATTCTGCTCATAACATGATATAAAATCATGTGTAGGAGAGAAAGCCTTTTAGACTACACTTCAGGTGGCAAAGCTCTGTAGAGAAATCTTATTTTCTGCCAAAGGCTACAAAGTTAAACCGTAAAGAAAGAGTATCAAACCTCTGTCTGTGTTCTGTATCTTTCAGTGTGTGAGCAGGGGACCTACGTGGCCAGTTACTCTTACACCAGCATATATCTGAGATACATCCACAGAAGTCAACCAGGTGGCACTAAGTTTACATCAGAGTGACTAAGAGGTGTATTTAGCACCCCAACTTCATTTTCTTACGTGCTTCCAGATGTCAGCAGCTAACTGGAAAGCCAGTGACTATAGAGGGTCTTCTTCTGTGAGATGCTTTGCATGTCCAGCATACTAGGCTGATCATTACTTGAAAATAGAGACTGTTAAATGCCATTGTGCCATACTATTACATCAAGTAATATAGCAAGGCTGCCATCTTCTTTAGAATTACTGCTTTCACAGTTATTCAGGTATTTTTAGAAAGGGAAAGGCAAAGAGCTTCTTTTATACCATGTATAAATACATGGATGTATTAAATTAAATTTCTTAAGAAGAAAGGGAAGAATCTTTTAACAGTGCATTAGTTCATTAGCATTCAATATCACTTTTAGGTTAGACTTAGACATATTTGATCTTTATTCTTTCCCAAGACCAGTAGAGAACTTGTTAATATGTGGATGCACCTGGTTAATTTCAATTCTACTCTTTTAGAAGGCTAATTACCTTTCTTAGTTCTTCCCTGGAAATAACAGTATTTTACTTCTCTCCATGTGGAGTGCCCAAGCTGAGACACAAGCTGGACTAAAACAGGAGATGACAGAACTTTCAGAGAGATAAGGATGAAGCTTAATTGTTCATAGATACATATGGAAGTCAAATGATCTTGGCTTTTGTACATGTACTGCATATTTTAAGGGGACAGGTTATTTGCTCCTAAAGAAACTGGCTTTTCCCACAAGTTTTCCTGCAACATTCATACCTTGAACAGTCTTTCTTCTCCCCAGTAGAGGTGTATTGAAAAATGGTAACAAAATGCATTGGTCTGAAGAGTTTCCTGACTTTTTCTCCTTGAGAGGCTTCATACAGCTTCTAAGTGGTGTGAGTAACTGAAACTGCGAGCTGGGTCTGCAGTTTGAAGTATGAACAAGGCAATTTGTTAAACATTGATATGCATTGTAGGTGAGTAAAGTGCTGCTCCATACCGAGACCTTAGACTTTTATAATAGAAATAACTTAACACCATTTTATCTGCCTTATGCTGCTGTACTTTCATCATAATTACTGGATCCTGCTGTGAATAAGTTGTTTCCCAGAGCTCTTTTTCACTTTCTTTGTAACAAAAGGGCTTGCTGAACACAGGAGTTGGGTAGACGGGTGCATGCACGCGTACACACAGACATTTTAGTTAAAAGAGGCAACGACAACTAATACCCAGAATCTATAGGTCTTTGCTGGTTTGTTGTTTCGATTTCATTGGGCTTTTTTCACAGCTAGCTTTGCTGAGAGTTTACCCCAGCAGGTTTTAATCTTGAGACTACAAATTCATATACTGTGGTAAGATGCTGGTTTTGAGGACTTCATGTACATGCACCAGAATTCTTCTGTCTCTCCAATTTCTACTAAGCCTGCAGCAAAATGTTTTGTGTGCATATTATAACACAGAAGGTTGGCTGATCAACATTCCAGCACTCAGAACACAGAAGGACTGTGTAATAGGTGGGAAAATGTGTTTAAAAATGTAACCCAAGGTTTTAATTTTTCTTCTCTCTGCTGTAACAAGTGTTAGAATATGGCTTTCACATCATCTTTTTTTTTTTTTCCCAACAAGAAATCTATGCCTTGTTATAAATCTCTATGTCAGTGGAATTTTGTCTCCTGCCTCTTTTAAAAGATCTCTGTATATCATTGGCTTTAATTGCTTGAAAGCATGTTGAAGTGAACTGACCAAATGGGACTGCAAGAGCAAAACTGATTTAATAACTTTGTGTTTTACTCATTTCAAAACCCAGTGATGGCTACAGTATCAGCGAGCCTTTACAATGCACATGGCTGAGCTGCTATAAAGGCACCAGAGCTGATCTTCCTAAATAGATTTAAAAATGACATTGAGGTATTTTAAGCAGAGCTTATTTAATTTTTTCCCTGTGAGTTTTATAGTTAGGTGATTCAGGAGCTGATTTGTTACACCAGATAGCAGTGGTGCATCTTTCCTCTTAGGCTTCAGAAGTCTGACGGGCATTGGAAGCAGGATGTCTCCTGAGTATTAAAGAGGCGATCTGAAGCAGCACCTCTCCTTCAAGGACATCCTGTTCCATCCATTATCTTCTGTCTATTTGCAGTAGTCTAGTCTATCAAAATACAGTGATGGAATAAAACTTTTATTTCAAATAAATGAATGCGTTGATTTAATAAAAGGTTTGTACTGCGTGGTATAATAGTTCCCCAAATGAATACTGAAATACTAAAATACAGAAACTTTTCATGTGCTCAAGTTAAATCTTTGTTACTTCTTTCATGAGGGGTTTGCTGAAGCAAACCTAGTTTATTCTGTCTGTTAAAGTAAAACTGTCCTGTGCTTTTTGAGTCTTTAGTGGCACTTGTTTAAGTAACCCGCTTTTTTGTATTATAAATGTCTGGCATTGGAAATACATATTAAGAATACTTGACAATTTACTAATTTATGATCTTTTTAGTTGTATTTTAATATTTTTGGCAAGCCAGCCTGTGTTGATGTATTAGCCAAGCATTCAAAATACAGACTTGAGAACTTGAAAGCGTCTTTTTTTTTTTTTTCAACTTTCATCTGAACACTGAATATTTTTGACATATTTTAAATTTTAATTTAAAAAAACAGACTGGGTACCTGTGAACTGAACCCGTATGTTACATGAAAGTGCCCTTTTACTGATGACTCACTGCTCACAATTTCTTGGCTTTGACTTCTTTCTGTTGGATTAATTCATGGCTAAGTTTTGCCTGTGGTTTCCTGCTTCCCTCATATTTTAGAGCACTGTCTGCTTTTCCTTTATATTCCCAAATAGGTTGTTCTGAGGATCTTCTCACAGGATATGTCACTGGCAGCACTCTCCTTGTCTTTCCCTTGTCTCTCCATTTCATTTGCAATGTTTGAAAACCATTTCTTGGATGTGTCTGCTCATCCTCCATTTCCTATTATACTGCTATTTTGTGGTTGTATCATTTAATCCTAAATAATTTTGGAATACTGTTTTCACAATCTTATCCATTTGACAAGGCTTACTATCTGTGGTAAAAACAAAATGTTTTCAAAATAGGTCAGATTTCACTTTTGTCCCTACCAGCTTTCAGAAATTCCTACTCTAAATTATGCAGATTTTGAGTTCAGAAGAAAATCGTGTTTCAGAACAAATAGATAAGCTGAACAAAAGACCCTGAGCAGACAGATAGCTGCCCTCCATCTAGTAACCTGTTAGGAAACTTCAGAGTTGGGAAACATAGGTTAGGAACACCGTACCCCTTTCCTGGGTAAATTTAAACACATCCATATATCCATTAGTTTTCTCGTGCCTCTGTTTCCAAATTTGTATCTTTGAAATAATGTTTTCTCACCCTTGTAAAGGTGTTGGCAAAGAGATGCTGTGTTGTAGGCATACAACCTGCAGTAACAAAAAGTTTAGACTGAGTGAGCAGCACACAAGAGTGTGAAAGTAATGTTGTAGTGGGAACCATAATGAATGTGATCACAGATACCGATTTGCATGAGCACAATCTGGAGAGCTTTTCTCCCAGCACACTGCCTGCAGCAGTCTCAGATCACAGGAGAAGTCTATAATGCATCTACTAACATTAATGATACATTTTACAGACGGATTCACCCCTCAATCCCAAAGTGCTTCACAAGTCCAGATTGCACAAAATTTGCCCATGCCATCACTGGGACAGCCACACACAAAGACTGGAAGCCTACTCTGTGCAGCATGAATGCAGACAGGCCTCTGTGGCTATGCTACTGGAAGAGGAGATCCTCCACTCTGCACAGTCCCCAGGTAGGGGTATTTGCTTTGGCAGAAGCAGTTATCATGGAGAGTCTTCAGCATCAAAGCCATATCTCCAGGCAGCTGGCACTATTACTTTCTGTTACTCACAAAAAGACTCATTCCACTTTAGATTTTGCCATGAGAGAAGGGGAAATCCTTCTTCTGGGCTCTGTCAGGTTGCAGTCTGTATTCAAGAGGGGTAACATCCTTTGTACAGCATATTATTGCCACACCCCCACTTTACAAGAAAGACATTGTTTCTCTGCCACAGAAGTTGTGATGTGGCATTAGAGGTGTGAGCTTGAGCAAGCAGCACTTCACCTTCTTTATTTCTCCTGGTTTTCTTTGGTCGCTGCCTTGACAGTATATTTTGTTGCTTGTAGACGAACAGGGGCCCAGAAGGAATAAATGCATTTCTCAGATGTAAGAGTTATCTTGTTGCAATGAAGTTCAGTCCTACTCCCACACAGAGCCAACCGTTCTGCAGCAAGACCCAGATACATGTAAATGTAGAGCCTTTTGTAACTGAACCAAATTTCCACAGCTCCGGAGCTGGATCTGTTAAGGTTCAAAGCAGGAGGTGTTAAATGATATGAAATAATAGAAAGGAACGCGGGCAGGAAGTCGGTGCCAAAGGAATGGTGTCATTAGGAACCGGTGGGGAAGCCAAGCTGAAAAGGCAAACAACAGGTTGAGGGACCTAAGGGGTTTATTTATTTATAGGATGTCTTTTTGAAGAAGGGGACCCTGGACTGCCTTCTCACTATTACTAGTTGTAGCTATAAAAGATTAACGTATGATGAACAAAGACGAGTAAATAAGGTTTCCGGGAAAGAGATCCAGAACTGAACTTTAAAACGCATCTCTCACCATTTCAACAAAGTATAAAATGGCAAATCCTCCGAGTATTCTAGCAGCGTGCTTTGGTCTGGTGTCTGAAGATGAGGATGAAATGAGGGTACTATGCAAAAGCAGCAACCAGCTGTGTGCTATCCTGCTGTTAGGGGACATTTCTCTTGGGCCCTGCCACAAGGAACCGGGCGAACAGGTCCTGACTGCAGAGCTATAGCCCATGACTGCACTTCTCATTTGTACTTCTCCTTCATCACGGCACTACAGTGTACCGAGATGTTGATTCAGGACTTGCCTTTCATTGTTATGGATCTTGTTTAAAACTAACTATTTAAATACTAAAAGCAAGAGTATCTCCTATTGCTGCTCAGATTAGACAAGCCAAATGTGATTCTCTTTATGCTACAGTCCCCAGTGCATACAAAAAGCTTTCTCAGGTTGAGATCCTGCCACTCATGTAATTATTTTAGAGAAAGACAGCTCCACTACTTCAACTCCAGTACTTCACAAGAGGAATTGAAACATTAGGAAAAGTTTTTTCTTTGATGTAGAATATGCTGCCACTTTTTTGTTATTAAAATAGGAGCTAACTTTAAATAAATAAAATTTTGCCTGGAGGCTTCTGAAAACTAATGTTGTGTTTTGACAGTGTCATTTTTCTGATTCCTGAAAGTATTATGTGAGTTAGCTCGGGACTTCATCATGATTTTTCTTCTATGCTACATACAGTGAATTATTTTTTCAACTCTGGATTTTATTTGATTTCTCTCTCACACATACTCATACACAGAGTCACATCACGGTGCAACTCTCCTATTTGACAGGTGCTCCCCAAAGCTGGGTTTTTTTCCCCTGTTTTAAAGGATGGGTCGATTTACCCCCTGTAGAGAAATTGAAAGAAAGGGTGTAGTGAAGTGGAGGCAGCTACCACTATTTTTTATTGAGAAAAAAATGGATGAAAAGTAGTCATCTTTGAAAGTCTTTGAAAAAGAAAATAAGCTAAGAAATGAAGAAAGGACCCACAAAAACCCCGTGAGAGGACAGAATTTTGTCTAAAAAAACCCCCGCAGTACCTTTAACATGCCATTTGTATGTAATGCCTGTTTAATTGGGTTTGTAGGTTTTATATATCCTCTGAATCCGTGCTTTGCTACAAAGGATATTATTGTAAGGATGATACGGGGCTTTGAGAAGAAGATAGTCTCCAAATAACAGCTGGTTTGAGACCCCGGTCTTTGACGGTAATTTATGGCCCTCTTTCAAAAAAGTAAAAATTCGTTTAGGTGTATGCTCAACTAGAAAACTCAAATAATGTGTGCTTAGTGAGAGAAAAAAGATTGCTAACAGCACAATGTGTCTTACAGCATAAAGTTCGACCCTAAAATTGCGCATTGCTGAGCGTTCTTAATGTGCTGTGAGCAATTTCATACACTGTATTTCAAACACTGAGTGCACACTGTAATATGTACATATATCAGGGTTGGCAAAACTTTTTGATATGTGTCACGAAGTGATTTCAAGAGATAAAAAACAGCTGGCCAAAGGCCTTCAATTCCACTTTACAACTATCAAGGTTTCAAATTTGGATTTATTTCCCATTTGAATGAAAATAAAAGACTTTAAATGGGGCTTGCTTTGGCCATGGTCGCATATTTTTCCTCTAAAAGGAATCAGATCAAAGTGTTTATTTTCTTATTGAAAAGGTCATATTTTTCTACTCAGATTCTTTTTTTCTAACATCACCAGAAAGTGTTGGACCATGGAAACCTTTCTGTTGCAGAACTTGCTGCAAGTTACATCTCTTAAAATGTTTGGCTAGAATGCCAAATTCTATCTTAAAGATTTTTTTTTTCTATGATACTTTGAGACACCTTATTTCAAATTTAAAAAGAACCTTCTCTCTCTCTCGTGTGAATAACATTCAGAGATAGGAGCACAGTCCTCAGAGACAAGAACTATTAAATTCTGACGCTGGCAGTGAACTTTGCAATGGTTGTAAGTTATGTATTTATGACCTCTTCCCTCCTGTAAAATGAGGACCATAGTAATGGGTTAGATTAGATTGTTGTAAAGATTCTCTTGTAGGCAGTGATAGGTCTACAGTGAGGTATCCTGTAAGTGTTACATGTCATCAGAAAGAACATGCCTGATGCTTTTTTGCCCTTTGTTAATGAGGTAGGTAATTTTGAGACCTGAGTCAGCTGTGAATTACAGAGACTTTGTAAAATACAACACTTGAGAATTTTTCACTTGCTTTCCAGTCTACCTAGCAGACTTTCGAACAGTAATGGGGATTCTACTGCAGGCACATATTGACCCAGGAGCCTGTGTCTTCAATACAGCTTGCAGGGTAACCGTCCAGACCGTGTCTGGATTCATCTGCCTCTGCACCAAACAGCAGTACATAGCATAGGCATACTTCCACTTTAGAGACTACTCTTCTGTGGTTTTCTCTGTATCCTCAAAACCAGAAAACAGTGGGTTTAGTATTACTGAGGATTTTTAAAAAATACTTCTCTACAATAGCTGGGGGTTTAAGAACTGCAAATAAGGCAGGAGGATTGAGAAAACTGCCTTTTCTGTCACCAGATGTTGTATACCTTTGGTCTTTGGCCAACTCTTCATTTGCTACCACTGTGTGTCCCCTTTCTCCTCTTTCTATCTATCTTTCCCCCTCTTTGTGTTTCTGTTCTTCCTTTTTCATTTCTTCTCAACCTTCTCTCCCTGATACTGACTTACAATGTCCAGTGTGTGTCCACAAAAGGAAAGCCCTACATGAGCTCTTCGCTTGCAGTCACAACCGAGGACCTCACAAAGCAAGTTAAGACAAGGACCATAAGTGTTAGTGAGACAGCACACAGAAGAAAAAAAAAAAGCCAAGCATTGCAGCTAGCCCCCTTCGCATCAGGTATATCTAGAAATACAAACTATAAAAGTTTCATAGATCCAAGGTGTGGTGAGCAAGTCTGCCATGCTTTTACTTAGGTGTTACATGCATCTTGAGAATGCAATTCAGTAATGAAATATCATCTGCTGCCTTTATGAAGCCCAAACACTCCATGTGCATTTTTCAAAAGTACCAAAGTGATTGGGAATATAATTCACATTTTGACTGAGCAGAATTTTATGCTCCCAAGTCACGTAAGCACCTCTGACAAAATGTTTCTTGGGAAGGTAATGTTTTATGGTCTGGTAGCTTGACCCAAGACTTCCAGAGTTTACCAGAACAGACCTTATAAATAAATTGTAATGTCAACCCACTGCAAATGGTGTTAGAAAAATTCTCATTACTCCTTGTCTCCTTTACTCATGAGATGTGGGGTTTTAAAGTAGCTGCACGGAGAGTGCCACCCTGCTTGGGCTGCACGTGGAAGAGCAAAGCCTGTCAAAAAAATCTGAGCCTTTGCATAGTTGCCCAGAGAGGAACTGATTTAATCAGTAGTCAAACACTGGAACAAGCTTCCTAGGGAGATGCTCAGTGCCCCAAGCCTGTCAGTTGTTAAGAGGCAACTTAGCAGTTGCCATTAACTTTTGGTCATCCCTGAAGCTGGTCATGCTTCTGGACTTGATTGGTGTAGGTCCTTCCAAGAAAAAAGGGGCTATTCTATTCTATTCCATTGTCCATTCCTTTCCAGGCCCTTGTTCAGCCTCCTGTGCAGCCAGTACCTTGCATCTGTTGTTCAACACGAGGCCCTGGAGTTTTGGCAAGCGTGTTACAGGTTAAGCACATAACAAGGTACAAATCCTGCTGAAAGCCTTTTTAACTGTTCCTAAGCAGAGGTGTCGCTGACGCTGGGTGCTGGCGCTGACCCGATTTTTTTCATCTTTTCTTGTTTTCTTTTCCCCCCTAATCCCGCAGTCTCCCCTCGAAAGGGAGACGCGGCAGCGCTGCAAAGCAAGCCCCCGCGGAGCCCGCACAGCCGCGGAAGAAGAGAGCTTGCGTGCGTGCGCGCGCGCGCGTGTGTGTATGCATGTATCCCCCCCACCGCGGGCCCTCTTCGCGTATCCCGCCCGCCACCGCCATTCCGCGGGCAATGCTGCCCCCGCACGCTCCTGCCGCGCAACAGCACGGGCCCGCCCCGCGCCCCGCGGCCGCGGCGGGGCGGGGCGGGTCGGGTCTGGGGAATGGTGCTGCGGGGGTACGACACGCAGAGGCGCACACGCACGCCCCGAGGGGGTGCCCGGAGCTGCAAGCGGTAGCCCCGCATCCGGCATTAGGCCCCGGGGCACGAGTTGTGCGGCCGGGGAGCGACGGCGGGGGCCTCGGCGGGCCTTGCGGGGGAAGCCTGAAGCCCTCGAGTGAAGCGCTCGCTCTGCCGCTGTGCAAAAACGGGGCACAGTGATTAACATGAGTGATGACTGATAACGGCTGTGATTGCCGTTTAACGCACCGAGTGTTACACACAGCACACGCACACAGAACCTTACCGTAGAGTTTTCTGCCGTGCAAACAAAGTTGGGGTTGGTTGGGTTTTTCGTGGCTCTTTACGTTCCTGATACCATTTTTGTGTTACCTTGTCAGTCCTACAACCAGGAATACAAGAATCCCATTGAAAGCAAATACAGAGAGATCTGAGCATGATTTATCAGCTAGGAGGGCGGGAGTAAAAGGTTGTAGCATGAACCGTTGCCAAAAGGAGAGTTAAACCGTACTAAGAGAAGTCTGCTTTGTCTTATACTTTCTCAAACCCTTCTGTTGGTTGCTTTCCCGGGCTCCAGTTTCTTCCATATGCTCCCTACACCCACGAACACACCCACCTACACACACTCACAATTTACCAACATACTTTGTGTCTTTGCTGAATTAAAATCCACACCGCCATTCAAATAAAATAAAATAAACAGCTGTTTTCTTTCACCAAAAAAAAATAAAACCCATAACATTTTCTAACTTGGCGCTTGCAAAGCATTTGAAAGAAACAGGCTGCTGGAGATGCTTTTATACTAGCACATTGTGACACTGCACAGAAGGCCCGGGGTTGGATCTAGACACATACCAGTGCACTTAGGACCACTCCACTTTGGAAGGGGACACTTCCCAGCAAGAAGGACTTAGAAGTCCTACAAACAATGGAGAATTGTCCTGATGGTCCCTGATAGTCCACAGCGGGCATCAGCTGACTCTCCGGACCTGATTAAATAGAGTATTTAAAGGAGCACTGACAGGTGGAGCACTGCAGCAGTTTACTGCGTGTATATCTTTCAAAGCCTTCCTTCCTACTGGAAAACTACAGCTCCAATAAGTGCAGGCTACTTAAAACCAGGTATGCTATTGAAAGAGTACTTCTTTGATATTTATTTTTTTTAAGTTCATTTGAACTTTTGTGTTTCCTTCCAGGAATGGACCAGTGGCTAATTATGCAAAGAAAAGAGAAAGCAAATTATTTCTCTCTCTCTCTCTCTGTGCTTGTTCTCCAAGTCTTTGCTATTTCAGGTACAATCTCACTGCAAAGGCCCCCATTTGTTCATGTTTCTGAGCTAATTTGAATCGAACTGTGAATGATATTCCTATTTTCTTAAGAAATCCTCCGTTTCATTCAGAGTTACTGCACTGACCTGTTTTAGTTCTGATTTAACACTGTGAATTTGTTCTCTGAAGTACATTAAAACCTCAATTCAGCAAGATGCTTCACATATGCTTCCCTGCTATTAGTGAGATACTTAGATGTGTACTTACAAGCTTTGACAAACCGGGGCTGAAGTGAACACCAGGAAGCAACATAGTTTGCATCAGCACGGAAAATAAAGGGTCCAATACATCAGTGATATTTTCTAAGAGGCTACACTTTGTATTGGTTTTAGGATAGTGGACAGTATTTTATTATGATGCTTTTTGGATATTGAAAGCTTGTATTTCTCGGGCAGTTGCTTTTAGAGAAATTCCAGAAGGGAACACACTGTCCCCAAAGCTGGAGAAGAGCAGTGGTGAAGCCTACTGACTTAAAGTAGCTCGATAACTTGAAACAATGTGGTCTGCCCGCAGGAGTCAGGTGGCAGATACAGTCACATGAGAGCACCAACATGAGACAGGGTAAGAGGTGTAGAAAAGTAAAGGAACAGAATGAATAAGAATGAAAAATGAGAAGAAGGGAATGTACTAGGGAGAAATAAAAAAAAAAAAGGATGTAGGGAGAAGAGGAGAAACAGCCATGGTGAATAAATTTAAGTGGAGAAACATAAGAAAGAAGGAAAATACAGAAAACAATCTTTTTTATCTTATCACAGCCACTGCTCTTCCTTTCCTTAGACATAGAGGGCAGTCAGTGAGAATTACATATAGGAGAATGCACTACACTGTGAAATTAAAACAGCCACACTTTGCAATCAGTATCTTCACTCTTTCATTTTGTTCTGTTTTCTGGTGGTGCCAGCTATGTTCAGTGTTTATGAGCAAATAGGTCCATCTTAGCAACTGTAGTGGGTCTGGCTGGGATTAACTGGGAGTTGACTGTCTTTATAGCAGTCCATATGGTGCTGCATTTTGTATTTTTAACTAAAACAGTGTTGATAACACACCAGTGTTTTGGCTATTGCTAAACAGTGCTTCTTGGACGGTTACAGGGCCTTCTTGTTTTCCCACTCTGTTGCCCCAGCAAGTAAGCTGGGGGTGGGCAAGAAGCTGGAAGGGAACACAGCCATGACAACTAACCTGAAGAGGACAAAGGGATGTTCCCATACCATATGGCATCATGCTCAGCAGTTAAAACTGAGGTAGAAGGCAAAGAAAAGGAGGTCATCTTCCAAGATGGCTATTGCTTGGAGACTGGCCGGGCATCAGTCTGCTTGTGGGAGGTGGTGAGTGATTGCCTTTGTAAGCACTTGGCATAGGATCTCTTTTCACCTATTAAACTTTTTTTAACTCAACCCACAAGTTTTCTCACTTTTTTTTCTTTCTATTCTCTCCCCCATCCCACTGGGGAGAGGAGGGGAATGAACGAGGAGCTGTGTGGGTTCTTGGCTGCTGTCTGGGGTCAACCTACCACAGCAACATTTAACAGAATTTCATAGAGTCAGTCAAAATGTCTTGTAAATTACTCAAATTGCTACTTTAAGCAATGCATTCTGGCATACAGAAAAATCTCAAACAAGCTACAGTCTCCTCAGACCCTTAAGTTCTCAGTTTGGGACCTATTATTCCTCTTATGTAAACTGGGCTGCCATGGAAGGTAGGGAAACCTCTGCATTGCTTTGCCTACATGAGAACCTCAGGAAAAAAAGCCTGATAGTACAGGTCAGACATTCATCTGTATGACTTGCTAAAGAAGCCTTGGAACATGATGCCTTAGGCCTCTAGTCAAAAGACAGGAAAAGCAGCTAGTGAGAACTGATGGTAGGAAGCAGTCTGCTTCAAGACTGATGACAATAAGGGAGAAAAGAGAAAATGAAAAGAAGAACTCTCAGCACCCCTTCTGTGGGTATTGGGAAGCTGATTTTGGCAGCTCTGCAGGCTCAGAGCTCTGCTAAGGCGTGTTCTCTCTTAATATTTTAATGAGCTGAGCAATTGACAGTCCAGCTGAGTACTCTTTTTTGTTGCTGTTGCTAAGCAAAAGAATGGCAAGAAAAGCTCCTTTTTCATCTTCTAAATCATAAATATAATGAAAACATTTGTTAGATATGTGCAGAAATTCATTGTACCTTCATGCCAGCTCAACCCACGTACATCAGTTCACTCTTTTGTGTCTTTCATACATACTTGTTTGACACCTCCAACATACCCCAGGACACATGCGGATTTGTCCTATATATCCTTTGAGGCCACACAGAGTTCGTTCAGCTCATCCCCTTCATTTGGACTGCCCCCCCCCCCCCCCCCATGGTAACACATTTATCCTAGTTCTATTCTTCTCCATATTGGCTGAATATCTTGCCTTGACAACTCAGAGAGGTTTTAGAGTTCAGCAATGGCTGTAGATGTAAGAGATGTTGGAAAATTTATGCATTCTTTCCCCTTCTCCAATTACTTCCTGTTTTCTTACAAAAATCTTTTCAAATAAAGAAACCCTACAGACTGCCTTCTCTTTGTTATCTATTTCTCAAATATCTTTTTGTATTTCTAATTCTCCCTTGCTTTTGATCTTCTTGCTTGCATTTCAGTTTTCCACTTGTGGATAGTTAAAAAAGGTTCTAGACTTGTGTATGTTTTGATTAGGTCCTTTATTGTCTCTCCAACCCTGATCTTCAGTGGCATGTCTGCTCAGACCCTGCTTTGCGATAGAGACAATGTTTTATCTAATGTGATGTTAAACCATTTAGCCTGTAATGTGAGTAAGGAAATTCCCACTTAAAGCGTTAGTGAATCGTAACTAACTGCAGGATCCCACTTTGCATATTGAGAACATATTCCTGCTTCCACTCCTCAATCTTCTCATTATATGTTTTGTTTACTTTAAGCCATGCTTAGGAGCTATTTGTAGGAAGTTTCCTCCACATCAAAAATGAAACTGCCCTCCCCTGACTAATGCTGGTCTCTGATCCTGCACCCTGACCTGTAAGGCACAGCCAACAAGCATTTTTGGGAGCCACAGACATCATAGTTCCATTACTCTGTGGATACACAAAGTAAAATAAGCAAGAGATTATAAGCCTGCCTCAGGCCATTTCTGATAGGGCAGTAAGGGGGAAACCTCAACCCCCTGATGAAACTGCATCTGACACAACTGCTTTTGTGACAGGCAAAGAAAAGGTGCTGAAGAAGGAACAGTAAGTAGGAGAAAATATTTTTCAGTCATACTAAATGTTTAGCCTTGGTGGATCCTCCTTTGACTATGGAGTTCAGCATTACTACTGCCAGGTTTTTAACATACTGAGGTTACTATAAAAACACCACTACCAAAACAAAAACCCGAATATAACATCCCTTTCATGTTCCAGTATAGCCGTACTTCCTGCGCCAGAGAACTGAGCGCTCATGAGCTCATTGTCAATGAGCACTTCGCAGACAGGCTACTGAACCTCAAAAATGTTTTCTGTGTTCACCACAGTTACCTCGTCCTGCTGGGGACAAATCCTGAGCAAGTTACAAAGCTCTACCTCATTTTCTTCAGCCTTTTCTCTCCTCTCTGGATTGCACACCTTTCAAGTGCAGTTAACCGATTAGACAGAGAAAAGGAATCTAATAAATCACATAGGCACACTGTAAAGGATTTTCATGCATTCCTTTCCTATGTAAATGGTCTGTAACTTTTTCATGAATCAGGCCCATAGACTCTTTATTTCACACTTCCATCTTCCATTCCCTGTAGAATTGCAATTTAAATGATCCTGAAACATTTGAAGACAATTAAAGGTTAGCTTTGCATATCCGTGACCTACCAGCAATTCTCTATAAAGCTCTGATGTATGTACAGTTTTTGATCTACAGATGCGTGATTTAAGAAAGGTAGGAGTGTTTCCATTCTGCTCTGAACTCTAGAAAATAAATTGGAAAATAAGCTCCAAAGGCACTGCAAAATAGCTACAACTTCCTTAGAGCTTCACACAGTTCTACGGCACCACTGTGGGTTGCCGGGACTTTTGGCTTCCTTCTAGTTTTGAGCAACACATAAATCATTAAGAGGATTTGGGCTACCTTGCTAGCAAGATTTAGAGGAGGTTCAAAAAATACTTCTGGTTGTTTATGTACTGTTTTTTATACATCAAGCCTGGACAGTATTTTTTAGAAACTGTGTACCAAGAGGCAGAAATGGAGATGTATGACTGAGGCTGCCTTATAAAGGGCAAAGTTATGCTTAGAGAAGAGGTTTAAATTGGAATAGCACACTGTGCAAAGAACCCCCAACCCAAACCTTGTGATTTCTATATTGCAGCAGCCCCGCTGGGCCTGACCGGAGTGGGTCCTTAGAGGAAATGAAGGCGGCCTGACAGCTTGGAGTGACCGCCTGCAACTTGATCAAAGGCAGAGTAGGAGGTACCAATCAGTAGGGACTTCTGCAGAGATGGGAACAGCCTATGTTGTGAAATGAGGGCTGAAATATAGTCACAAAAGCTGACAGGGACTCTGCACTTAACTAGATTTTCAGTAAATTGTGAAATATTTGGATAAGATTCTTTTCCTTCCCCTATAGCCTATTTCAACTTCCTCCCTCTGGAAAATCACTTTAATATGTAGAATATAAATTAACAGGTCCCCAAAAGAGTTGACACACGTTTGAGAAAATATTGTTGCACAGCATGACTGGACAGTTTTATTCCAATTGAGACAGATTCAAAAGATGGAAATTACTATAATATTGGGTGATGGAAGAGCTCCAGACTCTTTCAGCTTTGTCTGGAAAAGGCACAGCTTAGCTGCTATTGTCTTACATAGTGACTAAATATAAATACTATAAAATATTTATAAATAACGAGTGCAAATTGATCACATTGTAGAGTTTTACTGGAACGTTTAAGTCCTGTTATTAATCTGACATTTATAAAATTTTTACCACTGATCACTTAAGACAGTCATCTGTCCATATCTGCTGTCTTCTGAAGAAAATAAAAATGAGGAGATGGAAACAGCTTAGTGATTTATTCAAAATCTCTGAGACTATTTCTGCCAGTGTGTGTGCTGATAAATGTTACGTTAACAGGTTCTCTGTTTGTTTAACATTCCCCTGAGGAGGGCTCAATGTGATTTAAGAAGTCTCATATAGTATAAAAGTATAGCATTAATATCTAGTCTGCAAGGAGAAAGACGGGAAGGGTCACAGGTGGCACAGTCACTGGTCTTGCAATTGATAGACTTTCTCTTCTTTCATAAAAGTTTATTCACATCACAAAATACTGCTGATCTTTACAGTCTTGATTTAGGAAAATAGAGTGTAGAAATTACATCCCACATTGCAAGACTAACAACTTTGTAGGAAGTTGTCCAGTATTAGTCTAATGTCTGTGTTCAATGTCTTTGCCTAGGTTCGCCTGTACTTTGCTATACATCAGCTTTTCCTTAAAGGAATCAGAAGGCATTTTTACAACAGATTAATTCCTCTACATCATCAAAACACACACACACATGCAGGCACACATTCACACTCATATCCTTGGAAGCTATTTTCTAAAACATTTTTTCCTGTCAGTAATACAGGTGTGATGAACCAGGCCTTAATTATGATTCCAGATGCATCCCTGTTTTCCAGGGAACATCTGGAATTGCTAAAGTAATTCAGAGTCTTAGATTATTGCCTTTTTGTCATGAATATTTGTTATGCCTTGCCTGGATTTGATGGACATCTGATTAAAATGAAAAAAGCTGAATCCATATGACACACAGGCTCATTTTTATCACTGTAGACAGACTGAGGTTAAAAAAATGCTACTATAGAGAGCTCACTAGATCAAATAATCCCAGTAAGGTTATGCAAAGATAGTTTGTTGTTTGGTTGGGGTTTTTTTTAAATCAAACTTTATAGAAAAAATGTTATCACAGCATCAGCCATGGGAAACCCAGGCTGTTAGAACTTAATGAAATACTTTGTGAGGAGAGCTAATGGAGACTGCTGTGTGTCCAAGTTTTGATTCACCTGAAATTGCAAAAAAAATCCCACACATCAGGATCCAGGGGGAGAGTGCTTTCTAAAGGAGGATTTAGCAGATTATCTAGAAGCTGTCAGCTTTCCTTTGGGTGAAATGATAAAGTTGACAACCAGACAGTTTTCATTTTGTATGAGCTGGCACTGAGGGTGCAGAAGTTACTGAGGTTACTGAGGTTGCTGTAGTCCCTCCAACATCTCCCCTTCTGAATTACCTTTCATATAATGTAGTGCCTGGTGTGTATAATACCCCTAAGCGATATTAATTCCAAAAACCGGGTCTGCTCTTTATTCATAGATTGAAATAACTTTCTATTGGTCTTCAAGCTCACAGGATAACTAAAGATTTCAAAAGAAGGACAGAGATTCAGCACTGTGAGGCTTTTATCACCTGACACACAGCTGCCCATAAAGCATTTTTCTGTGGACTTTCTAAAATACATCACCAGACTGCAGAGGCCAAGTTGTTTGGGTTTTTTTTTTTCCAGATAATATCTTGTTAATATTGACAACTTTGATGACTTCCTACCTTCATTTTGGCATCTTGGTCAGCAGCAGCCTCCCCATGAATAACTACTGACTGGTCATCATCATTCTTTAAGTCCACAATGAAATATTAGGGCAAGCTCCAATCATGGTCTATGCTCAGAATCACCTGAAGGGATTTACTACTGCTCCTAAGACATTGATTCAGTGACTGTTATATACACAAGCAGAAGTCTTGACGTATTTCAGTTAAGAGCCACACTTCTGGACAACAGATTATTCCTATAACTCAGGGATCTTCCAAAGGAAAAACAAAAAGTGTCTGCAATGTTGCCTCTGAGGTCATGTGATACAGTAAAATGTCCCCAAAGTGTAAAAATTAAATCATATTTCATTGTAATATATTTAATTACATTATATTACGGCAAACTGCACATTGCTTGTGAAGTCCCTTGTCAAAGGTTCTTTTAAAGCAGAAAGACAGAAAAGACACAACACAAATAATTGTGTACCTGGTGATCCTGTTTATCATAGCTCTCTGTTTCTCTGCTTTTTACTCTTTGTCACCTGAGTTGGGTGAAACCACACTTGTCACTTGCAGATTTAACTGGCTTGGACATTTCTGCATAAGGCATGTTATTGAGGCTTTTATGTCAGCCTTAATTAGCTGTTCTTTTTACTTCGTATTTGCTGGTAAATGTAACCATACCGCTGTCTGTCAAGATACTGTTCTCTCTAATAAGTGCAAAAATGTAGTAGACTACTATTGTCACTGAATCCTCACTGTGTCGTTCAAGTAGGCAGTTATTATTATTGCCCTGAAGTTTCACAAAGTGAAAGTTCAGGTGTAAGAAGATGTGGTTCACCTAGGCCTTACTAGCCAACACGCTGATTTTTTACACATGATCAGTAACATGCTGTAATTCACAGTAACCAGATGCAACCACATAAAACACTCGGTGTGAGGAGACATGGGAAAGAGGCAAGACAGGAAAATTAGAAACATGTATCCCCAAAGCTTTTTAGTGGTTGCAACTAATTCCAGTGAGCTATATTCAAATGAATCTGATATAAAGGAATCCAAGGACTGGACACTCTCTAAAACTTAGCATGCAGTGGGTTAAGTATCTCAGAACACAAACGCTGGGGAAAGTTTCTTCTCTGAGCCAGACAGTGGAAGACAGTTTGCCAATATGGAAACAAGCCAGAAATGCCACAGTAAGGGAGGAGAACATTTTTTAGTTGATTTCTACCAGCTCTGGCAAATAGACAGCATAAGAGCCCTTGATGTTCTGTGTGGATTCATGGACATATGCCACTCAGTTATACTTTGGGGTTTTTTGTACTTCTCAGACTTTAGGAAAAAGCAATCAGTTGGTGGAGAATCCATGAAATTATTTGACTGGGTCAGGGACTTGGTGTCCTACAGTCATGTATGTAACCAAGATGGAGGAGAGAAAGGAGAAACTACTGTGGGATACATCCTTCTGATCAGCCTGGAACAGAAAATCTGCTGGGGCCAGTCGAGGACAGGATTTCAATGTTTTTAACTACTGAAATAGTAGTAGTTTTCATCTGCTCTCCTTTCTACATAAGCCACTTCTTAAAACAAGTAAACTGCATCCTTTTGTTTGTTCTTACTGTCATGTCATCAGGTTCATCTGGTCACCCACTGCTTCGTTCACAGGAAGAGATAGTAACAAGTAGGTATCTACCCAGCTCCTCCATTGCTGCTCATTCTGAAGTGTATGACGGTTTATACTGAAGAATACTGTGCCATACAGAGATTTCAATACCACAGGCATTACTACAGTGCACAAACTTCTGTCTGCAGTGCATTAAGCAATAAATTCCAATATCCACACTTAGTCTTCAGCAACAAGATAGAGCTGGACTACTGTGCTCATAGCCTGCAGGTTAGGTGAAATTCAGTTACTGACATATGTCATTCTCTTTCCTCACTCTTTTCAATAAGGATCAAAACATTGATGGATTGATGGTTGAGAACCTGCTGAAAGGATCAAACAGTTCCTCTCCCAGGTACACGCATATCAGGTGATAAAGGATGCTGATAATGCTGGGCATATATTGAGCACATCTGCTGGTGCCCATATTCTTTACTTCCTTTTGCAGTCAACTTCTTTGGACAATTTATAAGACATGCTTTCTAATATAGGACAGGTCAGTACAGGAGGTATGAGTGGGATCAGAGTGCAATAATTGTTGCTGTTGTTATTATTACCAAAACCATGAAGAATTCTCTCTGTTCTTCATAGGACAGCTGACAATCCAATTTAGACATGATGTAGCAAAATTAAATTAAAAAACCCAAACCCTAAAGCATTTGGCAGCTGGAAAAGGGCTAAGGACAGAGGTTATAGCATTACAGCTACATGATTAGGCAGAAAAGGCTAACATGTAAATGTAAATTTAGCAAAGAAAATTTATGAGAACAGAATAAAATTAAAAATAAAATAAAATAAATATATGTCTTTTACATCATGGAATTTAGTTATTATAATAACAGAGGTCTCTATAATACACCAAATGAGGTTATCCTCTCTATTAGAATGTCCAATTCAGACAAAATAAAAGTTAACAATGGATCAAATTAAATTAAAATATAGAATCCCCATCACACCCTTTCATCATACTTTAATGGCATGTAAAAAGCACATAGATAACCAAGTGAGTCTGAGCAAATCTTTATGCACAGATGTCATGGGCAAGGACCTACCTCAGCTTTTCACAATATTTTTTTTTAAGACTTGCACATCTAAAACTAAATCCAATTGTATTCTTATTTAGGGATTCTATAACCAGAGAGCTGAATCAGATAATTTGTGAGACAGAAACCAGTCCAGCATACAAGAAGTCTTTGAACTGTACATCTCATTGAAGTGTAGATTTTAAGCTTGTCTGTAAAGAACAATACACCACTGAACAGTTGAGTAGAAAAGGGCAGTAAAGCTAGCTTTTTTTGAAGCAATGAAAAGTATCTGAAGGAACTGACTTTGTGTAAGTATTTGGAAGGTGGATTCAAAGCATACTATCACCCTAAAATATTATTCTGTCATTAATTTAGAATTTGTGTATTCAGTCTTTATTTCTGTGTAAAAAGAATTCTATATTAGTTATTTTCCTGGCCTAGCTATAAAACCTGGAGGTTGTTTCTGTCCTCATTAGGGTCTGTCTGAGTTTTGCTATTATAACTCAGAAGGAATGGGACTTGATTTTATTACTACTGCAGGGGCCTCCTCCAGATTCAGTCACTCATCCACTTTTATATGTAAATCACAGAAATCATTGATTTACATGAAACTGAGAGGAAGAAAATTCCTGCGATTTTGCTGGGTGGAGAATCAAGGCCTAAATAATTGTCAGCTTTCAGAGTTAAAAAATTAAAGGATAAAAAACCCCTTCAAAACAGCAAGAGTATCCAGTTCATCATCATTCTGCAAATTGGTACCCTTTATGGTTTTTACTTTTTTTTTTTTTCCATCCCCACTGTTTTTAATAATTCAGTACATTCTTTCTTTAATCATATTATTAAAGGCAATGGACTGATGATTCATTTTGCTTTCTTTGCTTTCTTTGCTTCCTCAGTGATGTCCATTAATGAAGACTTACTTTTCAGCGCCATTGACTCACTTATCTAAATTATTTATTTGGTTGAGCAGTTCAGTGTATCAAACTTTTTTGCTCAGTGTAGCAACTACTTATAGCTCAGATTAGAGTTCCATATTGATTTTTCTCCTGGAAAATGTGTACAAAATGGATTGTGCTTTAAAGTGCCAGAAGTGGTAAATGCAAGGCTGAAGAAGGTATAGCTAAATAGAAAATAATAATTCCTCTTTCTGTAGCAATTTTTTACACTATTTCTCCTTTCCATTTGGAATGAGTAAAAGACTTTTGAAAACTGTAATGGCACTGAAATTCTCATAAAGAAGCCCATTTCTTGCAAGTTAGGTCATGGAAGTCAGACACTTTTTGCCTTTTGCATTCAGCACACGGTATTATGTATTATATGGCCACTCCATATTGGAAAAAAAAATCCACTAAGACAGGTGTCTTCCCTACCCAAGGGCTATATACTAAATCTTCACCTCCAGAAGAATTCATGTATTAAGACATGTATTACGAAAGTTTTTCTTAAAATTTTTGAGCTATTTCTTTTCTGTTAATGATTGCCCATTGCCTTGTTTGTCCTGATTCTAAGTAACACCACCTAGGTTGTTTGTGGCATATGTTGATGTGGCTCAACTTCATTTTATTCCCCTTTTCCTCTCCTACAACCATCCAAATTCATAACTGCTCCTTCAGCTGATTTCACAACTGATCCTACTATCGTCTTCTACTACTATTTCCCAATAAACATTTTTTCAAAGAAGAAACTGCTTTCAGTATTTCATGTAATCTAGTCAAAAGAAGTACCTTGAATAATATACTTCTATTTCTACTTGGATACTTGAAAAAAATAGTTTGATAAATTCCAGATACCCTTATTATCTTCTTGTGCTCCATGTGAAATTTCAAAAGTTTATTTTATTATGCCCAGATTCAGAGATTTCTGCATAATGTTGATATCACTGTTTCAAACTCTCAGTTGTAGATGAACATTGGGAAACCTCTCAGTCTCAAGAAAAAAAATCTCCATGAAATAACATTTCTTTTAGGGAACAATATATTTTTTCATTTAAATACAGTGGTTTGGGATGACAGGAAAATATTTTTCCATTCAAAGTCCTTGATCATCTGGTGCTTAGATTCCTAGGACTATCTGTACAGCTCTGATGCATTTTGTAGGGTCCATGTAAAGCTATTATCACAAAGCAGGGTGGGGGCTTGATTATGAGAACAAACAAGTGAAAATGAGCCCAAAAATTAAAGGAAAAAGAAGAAAACTAGAAGGTGAAACTTTTTATAAAACACAACTGATATTTGGCAGATAGGAAGGATCTTTATTGGCTCTTTAGTTTGTTGTGGAAATGATAAAGAAAAATCTTTAAGTGCAGAAGTATTCAAAGTCCTTTGACTTGAGACAGTACCACGACCTGTAGGTATGTCTGTGGAATGTGTTTCTGGGAGAATCAACAGAAATTGTACTGTCTCCAGGTAGGGGTATTTTTTGTTCATAGGCATTATGTGACACCAAGTGTCATGGTGTCTCAGCATTTCACAAGTAATAACAAAAAAAGTGTATTATGATCAAGAAAATATTTGCTGTCTCCATTTTACAGAAATAAACTGATGCACAAGGGAAGTTTGAAAGTTTTCTTTTCCTGTGTACTAGACCATGAAACCATTGATATCTGGAGGATGAGTGACATTTCTCATCAGAATGAATAGCATTTATCCTACTCTTGTAACCAATTACATATGGGAGCAAGATCAGCCTTTAAATGACTAATCTGTAGTGAGAAAGAAGTCTTCTGCAAACTAACCAAGAAATGTTACCCAGATCCTTAGAGTACACCGTATTAAGAAACAGAGTGGCAAGTTTTCAGGGTATCCCATTATCACTCCTTAATTCCAGCAATGCAGAGCAGGTCCCCTCCTCATTACTGCTGGAGTAAATTATACAATAGATACAACAAATGAATTATTTTCTATTTGACATCACAGAAAATCGTGTACTTATTATCTAACCCAGTCCAAGCTATACAACCCCATGCTTTTATAGCCTGAAATCTCCAGCAGAATTCTCCAGTGAAAAATCTGGGATGGAAATTGTTTTGATGATGTTTGACTGATGAGTTTAAGTAGCTTTGCTCAAATATTTGCTGGACTTAAATACCTACTAAATATTCAGGAAAAAGTGTTGTTAAAATATCAATGCCATAACTTCTGAATTAGTGAAAGCTCTCTACATAAAATTCTGCTGCTTCTTAGAGTGGATTCCTGCCCAGCCACTGCTTGTGCAGCACAGCAACCTCCCCTCTGCACAAACCTGAACTTAACATGAAAGTCTAGACATGACACTGCTCATCTCAACTCTTAAACATTTCAGCAGGAAAAGCTAACAGCATGAAAACAGTAACCAAAAGTGAGGTAGGAAATAATTACAGGCATTTTCCAGTACACTCAGGGCAGCCCCATGCCCCTGCTCTAGGAGCCCTGCTCCTGGCTGTCTATTCTCAAGTCAACGCAGACACAGGGCAGCTGTATCACCTGGACTTGGGGGTTGAGAAAAGAGTTGAGTGAGAAAGAACTGTAGAAGGCAAATGGTTGCCCCCCTCTGTTGCTCATAAGCTGCTTTCAAACCCCTGCCCTTGCCCTTGGTCTCTGCCAAGGCCCCCTGCTCATGCCTGGCAGGTACATGGCCATGTACCTATCTCATCCAGACCTGACCTTGACCCGACTGATTTGACTTCTCAGCTTGGACTTGCACCTGTCTTGCCACTACAGATTTGTCTGTCAACTTCTGGACTGTTGGCTGACCCTCAATATCATCAGAAAAAGGGCTCTGCTCTTCATTTTTGGTATGATGGGACCGGACCTTTATCAGTGCAATCACAGCACCGCACCTGCCTTGGGTCGCCCTCAGCTCCTGGCTCACCTTCCCCCACAGAGCATCCCACTCCTGATGCTCCATCTTCATATGCCATAAGAAATCCAGGCTGAACATACACATATCTTAAAAAAAAAAGAAAAAAGAAAAAGAAAAAAAGAAAAGAAGATGAACACAGCAAAAAAATCCTTTGCAGGTCACCTTAGGCATTGCTTTTTGGCAGAAACCAATTTTAGTATTTATAGCCAAGCTAAAACCCATTGAAAGCACGGGTCAAAATGGAAACACTGACCCTTACCTACTACAGGGCTAGTGAGTGCCATCCCTGTCTAAGTACTTGTAAGTTGCTTGCAATAAAAAACCCTCTTAGTTTTAGTCCTCCAAGTGTCAGTCCTCTGTACTGGTTAATATTATCAAGGGAACCCTTGCCTGACAGAAAGTAATTTAGGATCCATTAAATATGATTACTTGGCCTTGAAAATGATGGATATTGAACAGAATTATAGGATCACTTTACAAAAGAAAGGTCTCTTTTACATCCTTTCTTGTGGGGCATTAAATAAAGTCTGAGAAAACTCCTAAGGGATTCCTGGCATTTACAGGTTACTTTTATGAAAAGAAGGATTGATATTCATATTAAAAACTCTAAAAATTGAACAGGGTGATGTGGTAAGCACGTGGACAGCTGTGACATGTCTAAAAAGTGAGTGACATGTTCACAGACTGTTTTCCTTGCTTCAATTATACTAGAGATATGAAAAGTGCCTTTAATTTCAGACTAATCTTTCATGTTCTCTATTGGAATATTAACCCCCAAGCGGTTTCCTGAGTTCCCCATACTTCTCACTATATCATAATTTGTAACTGAAGTACTAGTGCCAGAGGTTTTCAAAATTCTCAGGTCACTGTTTTCATCATACCTTTTAGTAGCCACATGTTGAAAATGAGTTTTTATAGGGACTTGATATGTTTATGCTGCTTTAAACCAACAGAAATCTAGTCCTGACAAGACGATATGTTAGGTACAAGAGAAGTCTGACTTCTTTATTACTAAACAATCTACCCAAAAGTTTAAACATGCAATGAAAATTGACAGACAGTTTGATCTTCCTCATTTTTCTCCCACTTGAATTTCTGATCAAAACCAACAAACTAAAATCAACTAACATTTCTTTTTATTCCTTTCTCCATGGAGAAGGCTGGAAATAGGGCCCCAAAAGATAGAAAAAATAAGGTTTATGGATGGCTCCCCCAAAAATGGAGAGAAAATAAAATTAAGAAAAATGAGGTCTTCAGCTTTGATCTTCCTCATTTTACCCTGTTTCTACATAACAAGCTGCTCTAGAAACCACAGTGTCCTGGAACACCCATCTTCACTCTGTTTGGTCTCTATAGTTAAGAGTTCATCATACAGACAGAAATTCCAGATGTTTTGCCTGAATTTTCCTCATTGACCATAAAGTATCACTAAGACAAAAAGCACATTCATTATCTATAAACAACAAAATTGCAGTATGCCTGGGCACAGCACAAGACATGGTCCACTGACAAGTTTTGGCTTACATGCTTTCTCTTTTGAGATGAGGGAGGGCTTAAATATATTTTTGATGTAAAATTTTCAAGCCAGTATTGTCAATGGCTTTCCTGACAGCTGATTTTTGATATCACTATGTTTGGTGAGCACATCTTCAGACAATACAAGATTGCTGATGAATACTTTGAATCATTTGCATAGACTGTCATGTAAATTTTCCTTATTTTTTAAATGCTAATATATCATCTCAATGACATTAATCACCTCCCTAGTTTATTAGATGTGACTATAGGGAGTGCACACCTGCAAAAGTCTGACCACTTCCAGAGGCAGACTTTCTGCTACCTCCTATTATCTGTGATCGTCTGCATCCCTGTAAACATGGCACAATAATTTATGGGACTGCAGTGCTTTCATTTATACTGGCAACAGATGCTACGTACATCTAGAGATAGCCAGCTCTTTCAGGAAACCTCAGAGTCTACAGTAAAGTAGGTTAGCTCTGAGCTGCTTTTTTTAACTAGTAAAACAGGGACACTCAGCAGCCTCATGCCTCAGGCACCCATCACGTACATACACATGGGTTTAAATTCCAGTTTGCCAAATTCAGAGCAGAGATCTGAACTGGGATTCTCCACATCTGCTGTGAATGTCTTAGCTATTTGCTTGTTCAGGAAAGTGGGCAGTATCACCTTCAAGTTTCAAACCAGGTAAACAAATGCTTGACATGAAATAACTTCCCCCACAAAAAAAGGGTTGCATAAAAACTGATAGATGGCAGTTCTTGACCAGTACCACTTATGTCAGCTCTGCATTAATTTTGGAGACTTTTTAATATGTAAGAAAATGATGAATAAAGGCCCTATATTACTAATTATATTTACACAAAAACATTTCCTGATTTCATAATATGTAGAATGCAAACTAATTGAAGTACTTAACCTCTTGCCTTTTTTTTTTAAAGGAATCTATGATTATACATCTGGGAGTATGTTAATATGTAAGCAATATATTAAGTTTCTTTCTAGTTATTCTTTTCAGTATGCAACTGGTATCTCCTTGGAGATAACAATACTTGAAAAGTTCTATCAGCCAAGTAGAGAAAGAGATGCAGAGGAAAAAAAAGATAGTTGGTTGTAAACGAAGGAGCACTAGGTAGCCTTTGATCTAGATACTAAAAATCTTCATTAACTATGTTCCACTGTATGGAAGTGCACATAAAATTATATTTTAGTTATGCATAATTTAATTATTCCTTAGACAGCAATCTCAGGTAGCCAGGCTATGTCAGAAGCACATTTTTGTGGTTGTGACATAAACCCTGGAAGTGCTAACACAACCTTAGCACTTCAAGTGCAAAGGCTATAATCAAATTTAAAATCAACTGTATATCATCCTTTAAGTATATTGTAAAAAGCTGGCAGTACAACAGGGAAATAGAACAAAACATGCAAGCAAAATAAATCTGGATTGATTAATGTTTTTTATCATATGTATTTAGTAAGTTTTAAGAATAAAATTCCAACCTTAATGATTCTATGATTCTGTATTTTTCTCAGTGTTGTGTTTTTTTATAAATGCTGCTGACTATGATGCTGAAGTAGTCTAGCAAGCTGGATTGCAATGTACATTTTCTTTGCACATTCCTCTCCTCTCTCAGTTCTAGACTGGAACCTATCAACAAGCTGCAACACCCAGACTGAAGAGAGTAACATTTCATTCTGTGAGACAGTTTAAAAATATGTCCTCTGCTTCACTTGCATGCGTCAAAATAGTATATCCTAAGTTTTGAGTTTCAGGCTTTTCTGGGGTTATATCCACATTTGAAAATTGCAGGTTTTTTCTGAGGGTTAGACGATTTGACACACCAGCTCCCACCCCACTGTGCCCATACACACATCTAAACATCTTTTCTTTGGGTTATTGTCATTACAGTGCACTAGAGTGGTTTAAAAAAGATGCTGAACACCATGGTCATACATTATACTGCTCTGCTGTGTACTGCATGTATTGCAGGGTTTATCACATCATGCACTGTCGGATCCCTATCAGAAAACCACACAATTTCAGACGAGGAGTGAAACTAAACAGTTCCTATAACTTTTCTTGTTTCATCACTCCATCTTTTTTTTTTTTTTTTAATGAAGACATGGCTCTTTGAACACTGAGTGGGACTGAGAGTAGTCCTATGGTCCATTCAGGCAAAAATAGAGGATGATTCAGGACCACAGTGAAGAGCATTAAAACTGCTGTGATTTGGCCATCACTACTGCATTATTAGTGGGTAACTGCAGCAACATGTTCTCAGTTAATCATTCACTCACCTTGAAATGAAGGTGCTTGCAGCTTCTGAGTGAGTGCCTTTTCTCTAACTTATATGCCTGGGCAAAACATAAGACGTTCTGTTGGTTTGTGGTCACTGAGTCCCCACAAGGTACCAAGGCAAGTAATGGGATACATGGAACCATTGTTCTTCCACGCCAGGTGTCAGTACTCAGTAACAGAAAGGAAATGTTTGGACTGGCGTTTTGGTTTCTAATCTTCCTATATATTCTATTGGTCTCTGGCAGGTGACTTTTAGGTTTTGAGATCATCTACTTCATTTGTTCATTGGCTGAACTTCTGCAGTTTATTGACTCTTCTTAACTTTTTGAAGTTACTAAGTTGCTACTGTAGAAAAGGTGGTTTTATAACAAATAGCCCATGCAAACCTGGAATTCATCATAGGATAGTAAAATGTTTTTGCTGGACCGAAGACCAGCTTTTTTAAGTGACGCACTTTCAATCTTTGGTTTACTGGAACTAGACTTTGGATGGAAGGTTACTCAGTGAAGATGACAAAGCCTAGGAAGTTTTTCAGAGTATTATTTGCTTTCTGACTAAGAGATAAAGCAAAAGAAGTTACAGACTAAGGAATGCATAAGTTTTTCAGAACTTGTGTAAAAACCCATACATCCCTATACGTTAGTGATTACACTACTGGGCAGAAGCAATTCCAGTGTCAGTTTTGAAGCCAAACATGTCACTTACCCATACTGCTCAACTACTGGAAGGCTTTCAGGGTTAGCTCGGAGCAACCCACACAGTACTACTAGCAACAAAGCTGCTTCTTAGAGCTGACTCAAGGATGTTCTTTATGTGAAGACAGGTCCTGGAACTTCATGCCTAAGCCTGGCAGCTTGCTTATGCCATCGATCTGTGCAGTGATGTCAGATGATTGCTGTCAATCAAACAAGGTAGTTTGGACTTTGTCCTAGAAAAGCCCCAACATCCTCACTTAGGGCAAGGTTTGACAGGGTTTGTGAACAGATGAAATTCAGATTGCCAAAGAAGGAAATATGACTGCTTCCAGATTTTAACAGGATCTTGGATCACACTGAGCTCTTAGGATTGACCAGACATCCAAGCTATATCCCTTTGCTTAACGGGCTTCAAGAATACTTAAGCTACAAATAGAAAGCTGGCAACTTCAATAACATATGGTAAAAGGTAGACAGTCTGTGGAAGGGAGGGACGGGACCCTAAAGAATTGGCATTTTCTAGCTCTCAAATGCAAAGGGGTGTAGACAGCTGTAGGCTGGTACTTAAAGGGAAAGGTGTAATGATCTCATGAAAAGTTTAGAGTAGAGGACACAGAAGTAAATGTGTAGGCTTGAGTGTGACATGAGTACCCATAATATATAATGGTAGCTGGAGGACTTGGAGGCTGGGCAAAATTTATGAATTTTCTTCCTTTTTATAAATAGTGTTGTTACTTATGTTAAGCAAAAGGTAATTTAATGCTGAAATCAGCAGCATGAAGCACTGCAAGATGAAAAATATTTTTTACCTTAATATCCAGTCCTACAGATCTTATGCAAGTAAAAATCTATCCCTAGAAGCTAAAAGTGTATTTTTCTTCAAGTTAATAAATTTATGCTCCCTGTAATATGAATTTAACTGACATTAAGCACATCTATTAAATTTCAATGTCTGAACTTGATTTATCAGAAATACTTAAGCTACTTGTAATTCTGTGTGAGACTCCTACTTCCTGATTTTCAGAGTAGCTTTCTGACAAGGAATCTTGCACCTGCAAAGAGCTCTACTAAGTTTTAGAGGACTCTACCCAAGTGCAGAGATCTGGCTGTGGACAAGTGCTTGCAAGAATGAGCCTAGATTGTTACTGAACCCCTGATCTTAAAATTTAAAACACTTTCTTTTACCTATCCACAAAGGATAATTTTTCCAGCTGCATCGCACTGCATTTATATGCAATGATGTGCCCATACTTTCTAAATTAAAAGATCAAATCTGAATGTAAATATTTTTATTACAAATCAAGCTAATTTAATTTGTCAAGGTACTCTGTGGTGTAGAAAGAACTAATTGCATTGATGGACAGGGGGTTTTGTACAAGTCAATACAAGAGCACTGGAGTTGAAGAACTGAAAAGATTTCTTGGTTCATCAAATCCAATTTCCTGCTGTCACAGGTGGTCATGTGTTTCATATACTACATCCATTACAGTTCTGAAAAAGTGAACATACAGCCTTCCTAACTGAAGCACATCAAGCTTTACCAGTTTTGCTACTACTTCAGATTTTCAGTCCCCCTTTCATCTATCTTGTGATCCATATTGAAAACTGAGGCAAAATATTCAAATACATTTTGAACCATACATAATTTATCTTCCATTTCTCCTTCATCTTCAGTGCACAGGGATCTCACTTACTGTTCTTGTAAATTTACGTGGCTGAAGAACATTTGCTATATATTTTTTAAGACAGATAACGTTCGACTTTTGGCAATTCTTGTTTCACCACTACAATTCCCATTACTGAGGTTTAGCTTTCCTTGCTGACTAGTCTTTAATTAATTAATTATCATAATTTCTTTAAGTTCATTCGTGAAACTTAAATATTAACTTCTACTAATCCTTTCATTAATCTAAATGTAATTTATATGTGACCACTTAAAAGAAGCTTGTTTTTATGACCAACTGTTCATTAGTGCAATTATCGCTCACCAAAACCAAATGTAAATAAATTCTAAAATAGAATCTAATCTTTATTAGTCTTAATTGTATTCCAAACTTGTTTGTTTCTCCTTAAATCAAGATGTGGTCCCACAGAACTGTAAAACAGTTTAATTCCTAGAACCTTTGGTCTTTCAGGCCTCCATCTGCTCAAGGTGTGGATTCTTTGTTCCTCCCTTGTGCTAGTTCCAGAGCTCTTCAAACCTTTAACAGAACCACTCCAGAAAAATTAATGACAAATAAAAAGCTCCGCCCTCAAAAATATTATTTAGAGCCAATGGAGGAAAATTCAAGTCCTTTGTAGACTTAGATCAAGACTCTCAGTGAAATCTTAGGCTTAAGAAGTTATAATATAACTAACTTCAGTGTCTTCCTCTAAAAGAAAGAGCAATGTTAGGTAGGTAGATGCTTATGCTTCCTTGAGTACACAGGCCTCAGAAACCAACTACTTCAAGGCAAGAACTTGATGACTAAAAAGCAGGTTTTAAAATTAAATATTGCAACAAGTCCCTTACATGTTAAGCATGTGTCACGAAACATCACAAACCAGGCCTGGTCAACTAACAAACTAAAAACGGTTTGTTTCTTTTTTATAAGATGGAAACAAACTAAAACTAAGGTTTCTCTAACTGAAACTGCTTTGACACCCTAACAGACATTAACAGTCTAGAAGATCAGGATGTAAGATGAAATGTTAATACTACACTGCTGACTTAAAAGCTCCTAAGGTCAACGACCCAAGAGATGAGATGCACAGAAGATGAACCACAGTTGGCATCCAAACCCATGGAGAGAGCATCCAACTGCAGACCTACTGATCTCAAGGAGACCAACTCAAAAATGGCTTGTGAGACTCTACTTATATCCAACTTGAATCTGATCTGTAGTCACATATGGTCACATAGCCTTCCCATTGTCCAAAGGCCTCAGTTTTACCACCTTTCAACAAAAATGACTGCTGCCGTGTGGACACAATTCAAACTGTGTCAGGAGGGTTTTGTCAGGCCTTTGTTAGGTTTTCATGAGATTTGTGGGGATGGGTGCATCTGCCACCGCATGTTAATAATATCCACAGAATCACAGAACTGCTGAGGCTGGAAGGTACCTCTGGAGATTATCTAATCCAAGCCTCTAGCCAAAGCAGGGATAAGCCAAGTCCAGTGTATCTCCAAGGACAGACTCCACAGACCTCTCTGGGCAACCTCTTCCAGTGGTTTACCCTTGCCAAGAAGAAAAAAAAAAAGAAAAAAAAAGGAAAAAAAAAAAAAAAGTGGGCTTTTTTCCTCATGCTTAGGTGAAATTTCCTATGTTTCAATCTATGCCTCTTGCCTCCTGTTCTTTCAGTGGCTGCCATCAAGACAAATTTGGCACAAACTCCTTTACTCCCTCCTGTTACGTATTTATACAGATTGATAAGATCACCACTAAGTCTTCTCTTCCTGAGGCTAAACAGTCCGAGCTCTCTCAGCCTCTCCCCATATAACATTCCCCTTAATCATCTTAGCAGCTCTTTGCTGGACTCATTCCAGTATGTCCATCTCTCCTCTTGTACCAGGAAGCTCAGTACTGAACACAGTACTGAGGAGATGTTTGTTTTCTCCAGCTCTGTTTTTGCTTATGTTCCTTTTACTGGCTTCATGAAAGAAATTAATTTCCAGCTTACTTAGAGTCATTTTGAGCTTCACTCCTGCATATGTACATATACCTTGGCAAGATACCACACGGTTTATTGTTTCAGTGTTGTAAGGAGTGCTTTGTTAATCAGAGGCTACCCAGGCTAGCAAATGACATCCAAGATGCAAAACAAGAAACAAAAACTTACATATTATATACAACATGTGCAATTTTATATTGCATTTGAATCTTTCACTTCTACATAATCAGAAATCCCTTTTATATTGAAACGAATCTACGGGAAGGAGGCGATGAGAAGGGGAACTTTCTATGGGCTATGTCAATCTGTAGATTAATTAATACATTGATTCCATTTGAGAGTCTGCATGTACCTGTCTTCCCACTGAGATACCCACTGTGCAATCAGTGGTAATTTAAAAATCAATTGCTCTTCTGTAGTAATTAAATTTGTCCATTTAAACAGATATAATTGATAGAGCCTGCAACTAATTTCAAAGCAGGGATTCTTGAGGGATTCTAGAGATTAAGGGCTGTGAGCCAGCAATTTGTGGGGTTTTTTTACTCAACAAATGAACATCTAAATCAACTGTTTTCTGTATCAGTTTTAAAATGCACTATATCAGATATGAAATTTATCTTAAAATATACTGTGCTAGGGAAAGCAAAATATATTGCTAGACAAAGCCACAAAGTTAGTGGAAGTGACTGTAGTTAGAACTCTATCTTAAAGGTACTGAAATACAATTATTCTTTCATTTCATAGAACTGCATGTGCTGCCTATAAAATTTCATCATATTCTCCCTTTTTTGATATGATGACCTATCTTTTTATAAATCTGACTGAAGTTTGCTTTTCTTGAAAATGTCACTAAAAGTTGTGTTTTGTTTTGACCATACAGAGAGAATTTATGGATCTTTTGCCATGTATTGTGCTTTATCAAATAAAAGATCATGCTTGCAGGTGTAGAATGTTCCTGCTATTCATTAAACAACTACCTCCTCTCAAGGTAATTCATTGTTATGCACCAGGGGGCTTTAAGATGGACTATTAAGGAAAAAAAAAAGGCAGAAAACAGGACAAGAGAAAAAGGGAGAAAGCTAAAACTGGCACAAAATGCTTGTTCACAGTTCTAAAAGTCTTTGCAATTTACTTCAGCCCTGAGGTGGCATTAATTGACACATTAGCAAGTTATATACTGTGATATGTGCCTATTTAGCCTGGAATTCAATAAAAAAAAAAAGCACCAGGGAAGTCACTGTAACACACTGCATATACAGCAGGTGTTTAAGGTATGGAACACCTTACAAAAGCAGATGTAACATTAATGATAACGCGTCGCAGTTAACTTGTGGACTGTCTCTGCAACTTCTGTAATTGAATTGCCAACTGTTGGTTTGCAGAGGCATCTTTACAATATTTAAAGGCAAAATCTTGTCATTCCTAAAAATTAAAGAAAATTCGATCAATATCTGGTTTTCCACATCAATATACTACAGCATACACCCACAAAAGAACTCCTTTAACACTAAGATGCGAGTACCTACTCTAAGCAGTATGTCTTCTATAAGAAGTGGAGTAATACACATTTGGAATAGCAGGGTAAGAGAGTTACAGCTTGTTAGAATCACAGAATCACAGCATGTTAAGGGTCGGAAAGGACCTCAAAAGATCATCTAGTCTAACCCCCTGCCAGAGCAGGATCACCCAGATTAGGTCACACAGGAACACATCCAGGTGGGTTTTGAACATCTCCAGAGAAGGAGACTCCACAACCTCATAGCTTATGTTGTAACAAGTGGGAAATAAGATTTGTTTCACAAATTAAGAGACAATTCAGAGCTTCAGGATCTCAAGTTCTAGCCAGTGAAAATGTGGTATTACACATTTTTCTTTAAGGAAAGTTTATGAATTCTTTCATTGTTTATTTTTTTATTTTCCTTTTCTTTGAAACCAAAAAAAACTAAAAAAACCCACTAACAAAACCTAGAGCCTTACATGTGACAGGCTTACAGGCAGATCTCTTTAACCTTTCATGTGTAAAGTCAGGTAATAATCATACAGCTGTTAGTCCAATTCTGTCATTCTCTTTGTTTTCTTGCGAGTAAGAAGAGTTCTGCCCCATGAGTGAGGAGCAAGTCCCCCATAGGAGTGGGCAAGGATGAGGTCTTCCATGCAATCAAAGTGACAATGAGGTACCTACAGCTTTTATTGGGGCTGGTAACTTCATCTGCAGGTAACTTAAAAGGTCGAGACCAATAAAATATCCCACAGAGAAGCCTAGGTGAAATTTTTTCTCTGCATTACTGTTATTGACAAAACCATAATGTGAAGAGATTTTTTGTAACTATTTTGTAAGTAACCAGGACTTAGATCATGTACATGCTGGAAAAGAAAGCTGAAATTTCACCTTGTAAGCTAATTGGGTTCCTCTCTGCCACATGATTCTCAGCTTTCTTAGCGCCTCAATTTCCAGCACGCTTAGCCAAATACTTCTGAAATAGCCATGAGTTTCCTTGGCACACATGATTGCCTACTGAATTTCCAATAGGGCTGAGAGGGAGAGAAGGGCTCAACACACACAGCAGAAATAAATGATGCACATGCAAGTAGTTATCTTTCTTTCATTCCAGCCTGCATGAACAAAAGAAAGAATAACACTATATTAAAAAAATAAACTTTCAATAAAGTGCTATTTAATAGAACGACTTACTGTGTTTTCAGTATTGCAAATTCACTCACAAAGATGGTCTAATCAATTATTAGGTTCTTTAAAAGGTGGGTTTCTGTGGGTTTGGGTAGGTTGTCTTTTGTTTTGAGAGAGATAGGAAAGTATAAAGAACATCTACTGGTTGCAATTCCTGGGATAGGGAAAATTTAGGAAGAAAAAAAAAGAAAATGTTGATAGAGTGCAACTTTTGACTCCATATTGAGCTGTACATGCAGGTGGCTGAGTCAAAACACTGGTAGTAGCTGGAAATTCTCTGTCGTTAAGGGACTACAACTTAACCAACCTCATCTGTGTTGTTGTGATTTATTAACAAACTTCTGTGTAGGTATACCTCTAACACTTCTGTGGTGGGTTGACCCTGGATGGAGGCCAGATGTCCACCAAAGCTGCTCTATCACTCCCCTCAGCTGGACAAGGGAAAGAAAATACAACAAAAGGCTCCTGGGTCACTATACAGACAGGGAGAGATCACTAACCAATTGCCATCACAGGCAAACCAGACTGACTCGTGAAAATTAATTTATTGCCAATCAAATCAGAGTCAAGTAATGAGAAATAAAACCAAATCTTAAAACATCTCCACTCAGCTCTCCCTTCCTCCTGGGCTCAACCTCAGTTTTTCTCCCACCTCCTCCTGCTCAGCAGCACAGGGAGATGGGGAATGGGGGTTGCAGTCAGTTCATCACACATTGTCTCTGCTTCTTCCTTCTCAGGTGCAGGACTCCTCACATTCCTCTCCTGCTCCAGCATGGGCTTCTCCTCTTCCTCCTTCTTCACTGACCTTGGTGTCTGCAGAGTTGTTTCTCTCACATATTCTCACTCCTCCCTGACTGCTCTTCTACTGCAGATGCTTTTTCCCCCTTCTGAGCTATGTTATCCCAGAGGCACTACAACCATCACTGATAGGCTCAGCCTTGGCCAGCTTCAAGTCTATCTTTGAGCCATCTGGCATTGGCTTTGTCAGATATAAGGGAAACTCCTGGCTGCTTCTAAATGTCTGATCTAAATCTACCATCTTTCAGTTTAAAACTGTTGCCCATTGTTCTGTTACCATGGGCCCTGGTAGACTCTCATAAACCCCTTTTAAGTTTTGCAAGGCCACAGTAAGGTCTCCCCAGACCCTTCTCTTCTCCAGGCTGAACAACCTCAAGTGTCTCAGCCTCTCCTTGTGCTTCAGCCCCCTCACCATTTTCATCACTCTCCTCTAGACCCACTATAACAGCTCCATGTCCTTCTTGTGTTAGGGAACCCAGAGCTGGATGTGGGACTCAAATGTTAACAGTTTCTACCTTTTTCTGGAAGTTTTCACCCTTTTGCCTATTGTTCCTCTGAGATAAGCTCAGCTAAGCTGTGCTCACAAGGGGACTGGCTACTGCAGGATCTACCCGAGCTCCTGTACCTTGGTCCCTCTCTCCTGCAGAGAAGACAAAACTTCTGTTACTCTTGTGTGCATGCATTCTTCCAGGATTTTTAGACCTCACAAGGAAATGTCTCTTTCCCCCTTCCAGGCAGGGCTTGACCTTACAGTGTGTTACCACACAACCAGGTAACTGCCAGCACGCTTCACTTGAAAACCCGAAACCACCGGGAATCGGTCATTAGCATTTATAGGATGCTGAAGGAGAAAATGTGTCTTGTAGGGAATAACGTGTCACTAGCGGCTAGTAATACTTCATCAGCAGAGACAGGATACATTATCGACCCGTAGACTTAAAATCGGGGGCGCGTCCCAAAGCCCAGCCCTAACTGCATCCCCGATCAGGCCGCAGCCTGGCGGCGGAAGGCGGGGCCGCATTGCGCGGGTGGAACGGAAAGCTTCGGCCCGGGTTTCCCGGCGTCGCGGTGCCATCCGGAGGGAAGAGCTTAGGCGGCAGCAACCCCGGGAGGGATGAGGAGGGTGGAGGTGCGGTAGCTGTTTTTCAGGTCGTTCCCTTCTGCTTTCCCGGCTGGCGGTCAGCGCCGCTGCGGGCTCCGTCGTAGCACCGGGCCGGCCTCGGCTCGCTGTTGCCGGCCGCCAGCGCAGCGCGTCGGGGCAGAGCCCCTGGGTATCGCTGCTGCCGTCCCGGGCTATTCGTTGCCTCTCCGTCGGCAGGCGGGGGTAGTAACTGCGCGCCGGGAGAGCCGCAGCGGGAGCAGGCGGCCGCTGACCGGGCCGGCGCGGCCCCAGCCGCTGGGCGCCTGTTCGCGGTCTGTTTGGGGGGAACCGCATCACTGCTCGGTTTTAAGTTTTTTACTGGATTTAAGTTAACCCAGCTGTGGGGGACGGAGGTTTGGTGGCAGCCCCCTTCAGCAGAACGTAGGTTTGATCTTAGTGCTTCACCATATATTGGGGTTTTTTTCGCTTCAGAAGATGTTTTAAAAATACATGGAGAATGGGGGCGGGGAGTGGATGAGATATATTAGCCTTGAGAATCCGTGATGCTTTATGGAAACTTAGATGTGATTATAGGTAAAGGTTATTTTTTTTTGTGAAATTTGTTTCCTCATTGCAAGCGTCTAATGCTTTCCCTAGGGAGAGCTGGGGAGGAAATCCAGCGTGCAGTGGTTTGGCTGGGTGCTAAGATCCTTCTCACAGTTGGGTGTGGTGTGTTTCATAAATCAGCAGCTAGATTCTCACTTGTCAGTTTTGTAGTTAATGTTACAAGAGGTGTCTTAAGTTGCTTTACACACTTACTGTAACTATTTTTTGTGTAATTGTGTCTGGAAAGCTATGAACATTAGCTTATCTCAAAGGGGATATATTGATAATAATGATGTGAAAGAATCCTTCAGTGTCTAGTTTGGAAATACATTGAATTTTCATTTCTGAAGTGGTTTCTTTTGGATCACTGTCAGCTGCATGGGTGCGGAAATTTGAGATACATTTGTAAAACCTTTGGAAACTTCCAGTGTTGTGAGTGGTCACCCAATGCAACTTTGTATGCTCATTAAGAAAACCTTTACAACTGTAAGGACAGTAACGTACTTGAATCCTCTCTGTTGTAATTTGAATCCCTTTCTGGTCACAACCAACAACTGTTTTGGGGAACAGCTTATTTCCATTTTCTTTAAACCTGTTTCTTACGGTTGGTTTGTTTGGAGGGTTTTGTTGGGTTGGTTTTGTTTTTTTTTTTGTTCTTTCTAATCAGACTTCCTCTTTTTTAACTTAAACATTCCCAGTTCCTTTAATCTTTTCCTGTATATTATGCATTTAAACTCTGATCATTCTTGATCCTTTTCTCTGGACTCACTCCAATTAGTTCATATACTTGACTCAGTTCAAAGGGCAGTACTCAAAACTGGGTATCGAGTGCTGCAGCTGAATTGTGAAGAGTAGTGAGTAGTATTGAAGATTTATGTGCTGTCAAAGCTTTACTTCTATTTATGTATCCTGTTACAAGTGGCATGCTTGCGTTTGTCATATACACCTTCTGGTCCAGCTTAGACTCTATGTCTTTTCTACACAGTTATAGCCTAGCAAGTTGATTATTCAACCCTGCCAGTTGACCATTCCTGCCTATGTAGAAAATCTTACATACATTTCTTCATATTAAAGTTCCCTTACTGCTTTGGGTTGGTTTTTTTTGGGTTGTTTTTTTTTTTTTGGTGTTTAGTTTAGGGGTTTTTGGTTGGTTGGTTAGGGTTGTGAGGTTTTTCTGAAAAAACAAAGCCTTCTCCAATTAATAGAGACTGGACTAGAATTCAGAATTTTCTTCCATTATCTCTTAATTTTGTTGCAGTTTGTTGCCATCTGCAATATTAATAAACATAATTTTAAATGATTTAATAATAGTAAAGAGGGTCCTTTGTGGACCTTCAATGGCCTATGCTATTTTCTGACTGTTTTTCTGCGTGACCTTGCAACCAAGATGAAAAGCACTGTCACCATAATATTACTGCACATATGCCACAGACTAAATCCTTATCACATAGGGAAGTATGTTTTCTGAGTCTAATTTGGATGGGCCTCTGTATTTCCAAGACTGGATGGAGGTAATATTCCAAGCTTCTCTTTTGTCCTTTGAGCTTTTGCGGCAGCATGTTTATTCCGTAGATGTGCAAGGCACAGAGCACCCTAAAATAGATGTGCAGAGGTCTGTCCTTAGTAAATAGGATTTGAAAATATACTTGGTCCACAGAGTAATACCCATCTTAGCTCCTTTCTCCTTCCCTTGCATCCCCTAAATTTACCTCAGCTGAGCTTTTAGCCTTTCACAGGCAAGAAGACCACAGCAAGAAGCTCTATTCTGCATTTGACGCCTTGTACTACAGAGCATTTTCCTCATTCACTAGATGGAATCTTTAAAAAAAATTATTAGCTAAATACAAAATCCCTTGTGTAATATGCCACAACTGTCTTGGACTTTTTTTCCTTGCATGTCACTATAGTGTTTGAGCACTTTCCTGATGTGTAAATTAGATCTGTATGACAGAATGCTCACTAAAATTCATCAGTCTTTACACTTCTTTCTCAGGAGGTTTTCCTTCCCTGCTAATGGTGGCTGCCTTAAGCTGTACAGAAACTTCCAGCATCGCAGAGAGTCTTTTCTCCTTTTCTCAGCCTACTTGTCTGTAGCTTCATGGTAGCACAGACTAGAAAGCATTTGGTTTCATGCGCTTATTCTTTCTAAACTCCCTGCCTTCACATGATGTGGTGACAAGGGGGAGGAAAAGAGGGGGGATGTCTCCTAAGAGTGTTGTGTTTTCTTGCATCTTCAAAAAAAAAGACTGAAACTGAGGAGTTTTTAAAATTCTACAGGAAAAGAGAATAGGAAAGGAAAAGTTGACTTTCTCAACTGCTTCATAGCATTGTTAAGTCCTAACCTGAATGATTTCGGGGAGATTAAGTAACTCCTCTGTGTACTGACAACTGACATCCAAACTTTATTAAATAAGGCCCAGAATTTTACAAGAACTTATCTATTAGAGGTGGAACAGTCCTACAAGATGACCAGGTTTCTTTCCATTAAGCCTAAGAAAAATCTTGATTTACCAGCTGTTTTCGGTCTTTTGTGCATGTGTCTCGAATCTCATTGTAAATTGCCGTAAATTTCAGTAGGCTTTTATTCTTTGCAGTGACTTTGGACTTTTCAGGTGTTTCTGAATTTTTAAAAACTAGGGATGTTAACTCTTTGTAAAGAGGCAGGACTTCTGGACAGACCAAATAAGTTCATTTTTATTCTGCTGGTATGTACAAAGAATATACAACTTGTGAGCTGTAGTATCAAAATACCTCACTTTATAGTTAGTAGAAATGTATCGTGTATCTCAAAGCTATTACAAGTCCTGATTATTATGCTGCTGCTTTAAAATATGCTCCCTCCATGCCTTTTTTTTTTTATAAGGACATTTAGGTAATAGCATAGAGATATTTTTATTCTGTTTTTCTTACTATTCTTGTGGACTGGAATACTTAATCTGAGATACTGCTGTGTAGGAAGGATGTGACCAACTGAAATTAGTCCAGAGACAATTAAAAAGACTGATGAAGACTGTTCAGCTCTTTTTCTTCTTTTTTTTTTTTTTTTTTTTTTAGTGGACCTAAAAGAAATATTTAGGGAAAAAACCAGAATTTTCCTAGTTTAAAAAAAAAAACAAAAACAAAAGGAAAAGAGAATTAGAATACATAAAGTTACAACTGAGAACTGAGTTATTTTCCAGGGGAAAGGACAGTTAAAGTAGCTTTGTAGTAAAAAGGGGCTCAGCTGAGTGTAGGAAAATCTTTTGTGAGACGGTGATGCGTAGAACCTGGGACCCTGCTTAAGGAACCTCCTTCAGGGGACGTTAGACCAACTTTGGAGGCTGCTTAGACATGAGTTGGCTTACAGAGTTGGCTTGGACTTTTGAGCTGATTCTATGTATATTTTAATAACTTTTCATGCACTCAAGTACTTGCTAAGTTACTGCTTCTTGTTGGCAAATCATTATGCCTTAGCTGAGACACAACTGCTTGCCCAAGTTTTTGTTTGTTGAAAATGCAAGGAAAATCAAAACTGCCATGATTTTGGTTTAGACAAAAATATTTGCTATGAAGAATTATGATAATAACCTCTATGATGACTTCAGAGTATACACATGTAGGTACCCTAACTTGGATATTCTGTCTCTGTGGTGAGATAGTGGATACAGCCTGTGTGCATCCTAGTTTTAGAGGTTATAGTCATTCTGGTTTATAGTTTATGACTAGTGTTCTTGCTGACTGGTTCTGGTGTTTGCCATTTTGAGATAAAGCAAAAATGATTACACTACAGTTTCTTCTGGATATAGTTGATAGGATGCAGAAATGTGAATAGTATCTTTGTACATAGTTTCAATGCATTGCTAATGTTTATTTCTCACTGCTTTCATTTGATTTTTATTATGGAAGCCCAAGAATCCCTAGTACTTCTCTCTTTATCTTGCATTCATAAATATTATATCTGGGAGTTGGAATTACAGCTGTTGGGGAGAAACTTTTTACAATTCTTGTAGATATTATTTTTTTAAGAATATGCTTTATTTGCATATAACCTAAATATCATAATGTAGCTGAACTGTATATTATTTGGAATGAATATGTAGGGCTAAACAATATCTGCACAGATGACTTAAACTTGTTTTTTCTGGAAAGTAGTCTAGTTTTTTCCTGCATCTTGTAGTTTTGAGGGAAGCATCTTAAGCTAAATTAAGTGAGAAGTATTCTAATCTAGATGCTCTTGGTTTCTTATGTATAAAATGAGACAAATGTAGGCAATTATGTATTAATATAGTCTAAATTAATACTTTCTCTCTTATTTTAGGGACCCGTGCCATTTAAGAATCTCTCTCTCTCCTGAGAACATCTGCTGCTTCTACGGCTTTTCATCTTAGTGTGTAATTGATTTCACTTGAATCACCTATCTGAAGAAACAGTAATCAAGGTGTGATTGCTTTTTAAAAATGCTAAAAGTTCAGCAGTGTGTAACAGTGGACAGGACGCCCAAGAAAAAGCCATATCCTTGTGACATTTGCTATAAACAGTTTGAAACTCCATCAAAATTAGCTAGGCATTACCTGATTCATACTGGTCAAAAGCCATTTGAATGTCATGTATGCCATAAAACATTTAGGCAGCTAGTCCACCTGGAGAGGCATCAGTTAACCCATAATCTGCCTTTTAAATGTATTGTTTGTCAAAGAAACTTCAAAAATTTAATCACTTTCTTAAAGCATCAGCAGCTTCATAATGAGAATTCTAAGAATGATACCAAGCAAACAGAAAACTCTGTGACTTTTGAGCAAGACAAGGTCACTTCCGGCGTATTTCGATGTTCCATGTGCTGGAAATCTTTCACAACTGAAGAGCGGTGGATGCTGCATCAGTGCCTGAAGGCAGATCATCTCCGTGGTGCCAGAAGGAGAAAGAAAACTCATGTTTGTGAGTCATGTAACAAGACATTTCCATCAAGATCGAAGCTAGAAAGACACTTCCTTATTCACACTGGCCAGAAGCCTTTTAAGTGTGCTTTGTGCGGTAAATCTTTCAGACAGTCAACACACCTGAAAATCCATCAGCTCACACACACAGAAGAAAGGCCTTTTCGGTGCTGCTTTTGTCAGAAGGGGTTTAAAATACAGAGCAAACTCATGAAGCACAAACAGCTCCATGCCAGAAATAAGACTTTTCACAATATTTTATACAAAGCAAAGACACTTAAACATCCTAGATCACAGCACCTGTCGGAAGGAAGGAAGGACAGGGTTGAGAATGCTGAGGCTTACAAGTCACAGGAGAACGACCCACGCGATGTTCACTCCATTTACATTGTACCCTTTCAGTGTCCAGGATGTGAGAAGTGTTTTGAAACAGAGCAGGTTCTAAATTTGCACAAATGTTGTCCGAGAGATGGAAAAAGTTCAAATAATGGTATGCCAGCATGCAGCCACAGTGTCGGCATGAAAAACAAGACCCTAATGAAGCTGAAGCATACTGGAGGAAAGGCAACAGATTTCTCTCCGACTGACAGAAAAAAGAAAAAATCGGGTCACTTTAAAAGTCCTGACCTGGTTGCAGCTAGAGATCAGCGTTCTGATCAGCATGCTTCCACTAAATCTTTCAAGGATTGCCACGGTAAGCTTGACGTGCACAAGGCACGTAGTAATCGGATGAGAAGAACACTTGCTCTGCCATTACCTTGGCAAGAGCACCCACAAACTCAGGACTTCGGAATTGATTTGAAAGGTATGCTTACTGGCAAAAGCACCTTAAACACGGGTGATTCACTGCATAATAAAGATGACTCTTTTTATGGTTCATCAGATGATGGTTTCTTTGATAATCCAGAAGTACTTCACTGTGCTTTTTCAGCTTCTGCTAAAAAAATACATAACAGACAGAAAGTGTGTAAATGTGACAGATGTGAAAAAATCTTTCCATCTTCATCCAAACTTCAAAGACACTATCTTATACACACGGGACAGAAGCCCTTTGGCTGTAATGTTTGTGGGAAGACATTTAGACAGTCAGCTCACTTAAAAAGACATCAGCTCACCCATACTGAAGAGAGACCCTGTAAAAGCCCCGTTTGCCAGGTAGAATTTGAAAACCTGAACAAACTTTTCAATCATCAGGGAGATCACATTGAATTTAAGTCTTCTCAGCCTGTGGGTTATTCAGGTTATTCTCAGACACCTTCACAGGCAACCGGCTTTCAAGAGTTGGAGCTGATCCAGTCAAACCAAGCAGCTGAAATCAAAGTTGAAATTGAGTCAGGGGACTTTGTTCTCAACACCAGCAGTAGGACCACGCAGCCATATTTGTGCAGTAAATTGTTGGAAACGGAGCAGAGCTGTTACAGCTGTTGGCATGATTTTTCTGACAGCACTGAAAAAAGTGAAGTTAAATTGTATCAATGCAGTATCTGCTTTAAAACTTTTAAATCACCTTCTAAGCTTGAAAGACATTACATAATGCATGCTGGACAGAAGCCATTTGAATGTTTAGTTTGTGGCAAGAATTTCAGACAGGCCCCACATTTGAAAAGACATCACCTTATTCATTTTAAAGAGAGCTTAAAGCTGAGTTCCACTGAGCAACAACCAGAGAATATATTCTTTTTATCAAAACTGGATAATGCCCTATGAAATGATATATAAAAAATTTTGGTTGCAAAATTATTTAAAAGGCTTGTAATTAACTGAAGGGGAAGATCTTTTTCTACTGTGGAGATGGTCTGCTGAAGAGTTAATTTACTGTCTTTGAAACTAATTGATATAACTTGTGATGAGTATAAGAAGGTGTTTAAAAGAAAAACCCATACATCAAAAAAAGCAGCTTTGCATTCTTTTCCTAAATTAATTTATAAATACACATTCTGACTGTATTAATAGTGTTGCAACAATCTGCAGTGGTCTGTGGATCACATATTTTAAAGTTATACCTTTTCCTGTACAGTTTTTTATGACATTATGCTGTCCAATGCTATCAGAAAAGTAACAATACAAAGGTAATCCAAAGTACAGGAAAAAAAAGGTTCTTTTACATTCTTCTGGCTCCCTATATGTTGCCAAGAAAGGATGCTTGCTGTAGGTATTTCATACTTTAAAAAACCCAAATGGTTCTTTTCCGATAAAAGATGCAAAAAAGTAGAAAGTAGGAAAGAAAAAAGTAATTAGAATTAATGTTGATGTAGCATTATGGAACAGTTATTTTTTTTCTATTAATTGCTTTGTAATGTGCTTGGAGATCTACAGAGGAGGAATTATACCTCTTCCATTTTTATGATAAAATGTTAAGTAGACAATGCTAAAATAGCAGGGTTTATAATCAATTAAGCCATTTTACCACGTCATTCCTCCACTTCTTTGTATACCCCTTGCCTTTCCTAGCTTTTTTGGCCAATTCATACAATACTAAACTATTTTTCTGATAGTGATGTGACAGTAACTCAGATGAGCAGTTTTGTAGGGATGTCATATTCTCATTACACTAAATATAAGAGACTGAAAATTACTTCAAGCTCAAATTTAGTAATTCTGATCTGGTATTAATAGAATCTGTAGTTATATTTTCTAGTAAGTCAGGCTTAGCCCATTATTCCTGTGGGTTTGGCAAAACATTTGTGTGGTGGAGTTTTATTCATTATGAACAAGAATGAAGTTTGGTTTTGTTTGTTCCTCTCCCCCATAAAACCCAAACCACTACCTTTTAGGATAATTTCCTTTGTTATGCAACTTCTGAATATTTGAACCCTGAAGTTTTTAGTCCTATTTCTAAATTAACATATCTGTAAGATACATGGCATTCTTTTCACTATTTAAATACATCCATATTTATTAACTAAAATGTTCTTTATTTAAAAAAAAAAAAAAAAAAGCTTTTGAAGTATCTAGGTTTTGCTGTGGCATGAGCTTTGTAGTATTTGGTATAAATGAAGTGTGCAGGGAAGTTTTATTTATTTTTGTATGTGTTATTCTTTCCCATTTTCAGAGAGAATAAAATTAGGAAAGATACCCAGAAACAGTCTGTAGTTATTATGATTTTTCTATGACTGATAAATTCTGTATGTTAATAATAACTGCAATTATGTATTGAGAGTCTTTTCTCCCTATGTAAATTGTTTCATATTGAAAGACAGAATACTGTATAAAATGTTCTGGAAGTGTATTGTAGAGCTCCTTTAAAATACTTGTAATAAACTATTTTATTTATATTCTATTTTTATTGTGTATTTTTTGCAAACCAAAGTTTTCAAACAATGTAACATTCAATATACAGAAAAGTTTTAAGACTACTTACCAAAATAACTAACTTTGCATGTTAGAACAATAGGTTTTGATTCAGATATTTTTTGTTAAAGAAATAAAACAGAAATATGTTTAAAGATAATAATATTTTTCTTAAGGAGTCACAGCATTGAAGAAATGCAGTGTTGGAAAGTAATGTTTCAAGAACTAAACTTGTTATGTTTTGAAAATATCAAGTTGAATAAAATGAGGGGCAAGTAATACAGAAAGTTGCTTTCCAGGGATGGAGACAGACATATGTGGGAACAGTTACTGTCTGATTAGTTTGGAAACTAATGTAATCTTTGGACTTCATGGGATTCCAGAAGGGCAGTAAGGGCCACTTTGTTCATCTGGCTCTACTCATTTAGAAAAAAGTTTTGTGTGAGGACAAATTAATTATTTTAGGGGGATTATACTAGCTAGAAAGGGGTAAAGCAGTTTCTAAGAGGAGAAAAAAATCCAAGGTTGAACTCTTGTCTCTTTTAACATTAACAGTAAAATTCTCCAAGTACCTTTGAGGATTTGAGCTAGCATGGTTTTCCCAGTGTTAACAGTAACCCTTTGTGGTGTTCATTAGTATGTTAGTCAATGCAGAGACATTGCCTGTGGTTTTGTTAGAATGAGCTGATGGCTAAGAGTAATAATCTCACAGTACTGAAGCAGTGGATTTTTAAAGACTGTAGCAAAGACTTAACCAAAGCATATTGTAAACAGGCAAACAGTGGGTCCTCTTGTGTTATTACTGAGCTCCTCCCAAACAGAACTTCTCAAACTACATGGGTTCAACTTTGAGGTAATCCTGTGTGGAATAAAAGAAGGGTCAAGTATTTTAAAACAAGCAGAAAAAAGGTGAAAGTGATTGTCTTTTTTTAAAAAAAAAGAAAAGAAAAAGGTATGCAATACTAAATTGACTGGAAGTGCAGTACTAACTGATCACTTTGTCCATTTTTTATCTAGGGAATGTGACTATGGCTAACTTTAAAATGTGGATGATTGATTTCTGTGCTATGTTTGCAGCAATGTTTGCAGAAAGTCAAACTTCCAAAACATATGTAAGTATTCCTATTTATGTCTAGGGAAAAGGAAAAAAGCCATCATAAACCACAGAAAAATTTTGTTACTGCTTCTCACTAGCGTTCGGTTTCTCAAACTTGTCTGATCTAGTCTCACTGTTACACCCAGGGCCAACAGGAAAAGTTAGAGAAGCAAATGGGAGACAGACATAAAAGTAAGTTAATTGTGAGACCTGAGGCTTCAAATTGAGATGCTGGATCTAATGTTTGGTGTGCCTGGCTGTCTACTAGTATAGATGTAAAACTCAGGAAGTCATAATCCTGCAACAGTAGCTCACTTGAGTAACACTTAGATGATGACTCTTAAATCAGTAAAGACCATGGATTTGGTCCTTATAATGACCCATTTAATAATGTTGAAAATGCCTGTATCACCTAAATAACCAAAGGGGTTACGGTTCCTACTCCTAGCACAAGGTTATGTGAATTTTTAATGTCCAGGTTTTAACTTAATAGCCTAGTTTTATTGCCTGATTGCTATGGATGAGGTATGTCTGAAGGCAGTTATCATAAGGAAAAGAACCTGCCATTCTAATGTGAAAGTGTTTTAATGGCTGCCCTGAGTTAGCAGAAGTCTCTGAATGCTGTTTAACATGTGTACTCTACCATTTCAGCTCCAGTATGCTAACATGGGGCTTGATTCTGCTACACTCCTGACAGATGCATGTGCGGCGGAAACTTTTCCTCCTCCAGTGTCCCTGGTCCCAGTATGTACAGATCTGTGATTTACAGAGAATCACAGAGGTGGTTGTGGCACGTGTGCTGCCATGATATGACGTGACGTGCAAAATGGTGCCTGAGGAGGAGAGAAGCTGCCTGGCCTGTCATTCTCCACAGAAAGAGGTCTGGGTACGTACAGTAGTAAGAGCAAACGGAAATGATGGCCATCCAGCTTTGCCTGTCGCTCCTTCGCTACTTGTGGAACTGGAATGGGCCTTGCTGACATCATGACGAAGGCAAACACAGAGAATTATGTGGCCACTGCTATATAAAAAGTAAAATTCTATTCCTAAGCTAAAGAAACCAACTACACATGCTGTCTCCCATTTCTACTGCTAATGCACTGCACTCAATTTCTGCTATCATCAAGGAAAACATGCTCCTGATATACAAATGTGCATTATTTTATTTGTGCAATTTTTTAAAGAGTATAAATTTTAATGTTTACTGTGTGCTTGCAAAAGTAGTTTGCTGAGTAACAGAAACACACAATTTCTTCAATTTCTTTTTTATTTTGTTTCTAAGAGGATTGTGAAGATACAGCTGAGCAGAGATATTCCCACTAGTGTCAAAGCAGCCTTACTAAACTGAGTAGAAACCTAATGCCTCTAGACACCTCAAGTGTCTCAGCCAATTTGAGGATAATTTTTAAGATCAAAACATAACTTTTTTGACACTACAAGCAACCTTGGATTAATATCTTGGCAACCTTGTTTGCCACAGTGCACTCCACCTTGTCTTTGATGCTTTGGGTCTTCATAATAGGAAGTACCTGGGTAGGGAGATACCTTCGTAAGAATTTCCTCAGGCATCAAATAGCTTGTCTGATGCTAATGCAATCAACAGAGGAAAAATATCCATTTGCCAATAAGCTAAAATGATTTGTTGTGTAATATTTTAGTTTAAATCATATTAGGAGGCTTTTTATCAGTAAAAGAAACTACTAAAAGTTCATATATTCTTTTTCATTATTACACTCTGTGAATTTTGCTGTTTTCAGTATGTATGTTGTTCTATTGGCCCTTTTATCTTCTCTTAAAAATCCTTACGTGCTAATGAAAATGGCTACAAAAAGTCTAGAAAATACAAAAAAAGGCAAGGATGAAAGCTTTAGGAACTGGCTCTCAACATCTTATAACTGTTCTGTTTTCTTTGATATGCTTCTGTTTGCAATCTGTATGTTTTTGTTTTCTATATTGTGAGAAAGGATATGAGATCAAGAATCTTTTTATACAATTATTCTACAGATAGACTCAACTTTCTGTAACATTTCTCAAGCTAGCATTAGGAGAAAGGAAATTACTTGCCTTAGAATCTTATTTCAGAGATGAAGGCCTTGTGTTCCTCCATCAATGATTTTTTTTTGCCTCATAGAAGTTTTATCCCATAAAAGCCTCTCAGAATTTCTAGCAAATATTTCTAGTGCTTTACTGGTCGTTGGCTTCTTATGATCATAGTGCTGTTCTGCTCCAGCTGGTAGGAACCTTGCTAAGTCTCTGAAGGGAATTTGAGTAGCCCAGAGCCTGCTTTAACTTGAGCTGTTACCCAAATGTGTGCCCATCAACAGAAAGCTAAGAATGACATAAACTCCCGTACTTCCCCACCTCCTTCACTAGAGGCACTGCTTGCTATTCTGGGATATAATAGCAGCTGGGTTGATGAATTAACCATATTTTTCTCTAGTCATGAGCTCAGAATTTCCATTGAAGTTACTGTAAGTTTTGCACTAAAATCAAGGGCAGTACATTGGCCAGAACGTGTGCTAAATAAATATTTATACACAAATCAGAATGCTACTGACGGCTTCTTTACACTTTAAAATTCTAAATATTTTAAGAAGCATCTGTTACTAAACTGAGGCATCATTTTTGAAAGTGCCCATATTTACTGAGTGGAAGTACACATATTTACGGAGTGAGTACCCATATTTAATGACATGAACACAGTGACAAACTCTTGGACTAGAAGAATGCACATAAATAAAATAGTAAAAGCAATGTGACTTGATTGAATTAAAATTACAATGAACAGACTGAACATTTACTTTATGTGAATATTAACTACTACGAAGGATAAACTATAATGAACTCTTATCATTGTGTCTAAATCTTTTACATTGAAAGATTCCTCTGATCTTTTTTGAGAAGCGCTTCCAAATTTTATTTACCCAAAAGCTGTTTACATCCATTCTTCTTCTATCTTTTCAACAGGTAAGAGACACAGGAGGTTTCTGGTCATCTTTAAATAATGTACATACCATGCCATTTTCGTACCATTCATCCCCCACACCTTTCAAAACCTTAATATAACTTTGCCAGTCAGATTTCAAAATTTTGTATATTTGTAGTCATTTTCTTTTGGTTAGAAGAAAAGCTGATTGTACAAGGTTGTACATATACATGATGAGACTTGAAATTCTCATGTTTGGAGCTTTGTTTCAGAGCTTTTCAAAGGCATGCCTCAGAAAACCTTTTGTTCCTGTGTAAAAGTCAACAACTAAGACATAAAAGACGATTTTAAAGGGATGCAGTCTCATAAGCTTTACAGCCCTGCTTCACAGAGAGCCTACTCAACATATGACTTATGTGGAGCTGGGATTCATCTGCCTTAAGTTAAAGTATCCAGTTAGGTATTTCCCCAAAGCTAATCTTTATGCATTCAGTTTAATACAATTATATATTAGACCAGAGATTAAATACCTTGTATGCCACTGAGATGCACCTCAGATATCCAGACCTCCACCTTGGGAAGCGCAGTTCTATTAAAAGTCACCCGGCTCACCTCAGTATTTTTAAGCCTTGAAGCTGTGCACAGGGAAAGCACAATTCAGCTGCTAGGACTTTGGTGTCTGACTTTCTGCATACGATGAACTTGCTGTCAGAACAATTACAGCTCACTTTTGAAAAAAGTGTTGTAGGCTTCCCTTTGCCTCTGAGTTATCTACTAGGTGGCCCAAGAAATGGTAAAGGTATTCAGCATACATAGAAAAGAGTAAAAACTACCGTTGTAAGAAGTCCAGCTACATTCAGTGATTTTTGGAAGGAAGAAGAGGCCCCTGTATCTCCATCAAGAAGGGATGAAGAGAAGATAGCTTCAGCTCCTGCTGATTACCACTAGATGCTTCCTGGCCCACTGATAGTGTATTTGGGAGAGTATAATTGAGATTAAATCAATGGTCAGCTTACTGATGACCTTGGCTCATACAGTTTACAAGGAAGAAAAGAAAATAATATTTTTCCTGGCTACAGTAAAACAGAAGGGCAAGCATCCAAAACAAGAGGAGCTAATTAAGCAAGAAAGCAGCGTTGAATACAAATTGACCAGGACTGTATGCAGCCTAGAAATGAATAGTCTTGAAAACTGCATCTACTCAAATGTGTGACTTTTTAAATAATACATGGCTTCATGAATGAATTAACAGGTTTTTGAAAAGAAAGAATATTTGATTTTCTTGACGTGTTAAGTCAATGAGTACAGAAAGATGGAGAGTTTTGCAGAAGGCTGTGGGGACGACAGGGTGCAGGGGTTTACTTTTCCCCTGACTACAAAGCAGTTTGGGGTGGAAAGTGACAGACGTGCCTCCACTCTGGGGGAAACTGCGTGTAGCATTCAAGAGACAGTCGTAATAGACAGGTGTGAGCTGGGGTGTGAGCCGCAGATGGGGACATGGGTACAACGCTGGGCGTCATTATGCCCGGTCTCACCGCAACTCCCCTTTAAAGGTTCAGCTGCTCTTGAGGCTTGAAAGCGACGTGTTTTGCAAATGCACTAATTTTTGCTTTTTCTATTCATTTGTAGTCCTATTGTCACAGCACTCTGTAACTTACCAATAGCCCTTATCAAGAAATACTGGAAACATTATTCATAGGGAGGAGATCTTTATTTGACATTGCCACTGAGGGATGTAATCACAATACCTAATGTTAGCTAATACTCGTTTCAAGTCTCAGAAACTCCTTCATAAAGAGAGTCAGAGCACTTAGATTAGTTTGGATTTGCCCTCTTGTAGGACCCCTGTTGCCACATTGACTCCAGAGAGGTTTAATACAACTAAAATCCTTGGTGGGACTCCCATATGCCAAAAATTAAGTAAACACGGACTCCTCCTTGAGCTCTCACAATTTTGATGCCATATGGAAATTTGTGGGTTTTTATATATGACTTATTATTGATGATACAACAGACCTCAGAAGGTTTAAGTTAGTCTTGTAAAGCTGTTCTACAAAATTTACCAGCCCAAGTCCAAAATCTATTTGCATACCTACTTTTTGAAACAGTAATAGCTCTGAAAAAAATGTCACCTTGTGGGTGATAATTGAGCGTGTGATTAGAAATCTGAGGTCATTAATTACTGTTACCTCTGATCTCCAGAAATCATCACAGCCTCTTCTAGGTGTCCCACACTGACTTAAATACAAGTAAAACCTTTGGGTCCCATCTGAAAGTCAATTTTAGAAGCTTTCTTATTTCAGCCTTTATCCATAGGCAATGAACTGTGCTAGTGTTGGCTCGGATGGAGTTACATTTCATCATGGTAGTTAGTATGGGACTACGTTTTATGTTTTGCGCTGGAAACAGTGTTGGTAATGCAGGGACCTTTCCTTTATGGCCAGAGCTATTTCCTTTATTCTAGTTGATGTGATACATGCAAATATAAGCTATGTCAGTTTCTGAGGTAGTCAACCACAGAACAAGCTAAGCATGGAAGATAATATTGCCTCTTCCCAAATTTATCAGTTAAGATGCAGCAACACACTAACATGGCTCAGCCAGCCAAGAGCTCAGGTAAATTTTACTTGTATTTTCTACACCTGTCCATGGATGCAAGTGTTGCATCCAGTTGTACCAAGTGATGGAGAAAGGGTAAATAAAAATACTGCTTTTCATGTCTGCAGATTTCGAAAAGACTAAGCCATTCATAAAGCTCTATGTCAATTAAATTGAAGCATTCTAATTTGTTGTTACCACAAATTAAGTGTCCAGTGGGGTACATTGGTTTAAGTGTATTTAATTGCTTTGTGCTTGCACATTTTCATCAAATAAGGATCTCCCTAAAGGCTCCAATCCCTCCACAAGACAGTACTCAATCGTTGTTACATACAGAATTTGTTATTGCCGCTTCTGTAACTTTTGATTTTACAAGTCTCTATACAGAAAACTTAGATTTTCTGTATCTTCTAAAGGAAAGGCACGCAGTAGGCATATTTATTTGAGTGTAGCCATTGTCTGATCCCATTGAAGGTACTGTCATTACTTTTTCCGTTCCCATTGTAAATTCTAATTCAACTTCAAAAAGAATATTTAGCTTAACCTCTGCTTGAAGAAATGAAATGGAGATCACCTTGATATCATAACAAAGGAGGTCATATTCAAAGAGGCTTCAATGGTATCTGCTTGGAAGTTTAAAGTACTCAAGTGGCAGGTGCTGGATAATGAGCAAACAAAGCACTGTAACCTCTCCAGGGAGTCTGTTAATTTCCTGCTTAATTAATCTGTTTACCAAATAGAAGTTAATTGCCAACTATTCTAATTTATTACCAAACTGCTGACTTGTGACTGTGGTTTTTTTGCTCTTACCTTTGACTCTCCTCCACTCATGTCCCACACTACAGGGATGTATGCCACAGCGGGTATGGTGTTTTGCTCAAGTCTCGGTGGTGTTTGCTAGCTGTTAGTAAGAGTGGGACTTTTCCACCTTAAACGGGCAGAAACCTTTGCTCTGGAAAAGTAAATAGGAGTCACCCCAAGCATATTCCCAGAGTACAAAATAACTTGGTGCCTAGCTGCCTCCCTCTTATCGCAGTCTTTTGGCTTTCACAGATTCCTGTACCGCTCGTTCGTGTTCCCTGCAAAGACGGGAGCCTCTGGCAGGCGGCCCGACACCGCAGCTGGCCCGGGGTCAAGCCTTGACAGCGACCGGCACACTGCGGCTCACAGCACAGCTCAGGGCCCGGGCCTTAGCTCTGGGCCCTGAGCGGTGCCGCTCCGCGCCTGCCGGTGGCAGTTCCCGGAAGAGCGCGGCAGGTGGCGCGGCTTCCTCGCCTCCCCGCGACCGCTCTAGCGCCCCTCGCCTCGGAAGTGCTCTCCTCTCCGCTGCTCCCTGCGCGGAGGTTACTTCCGCTCGGCCTCCACACCGGCGCGCTGGGCCTGGCTCGCTCTGAGACCGGCGGGGGAGAGCGGCGTGTGCCAGGCGGCTTGGGCCGGCATCACTATGGCGGCGCCGGCGTCCTCGGCCCCGCCGAAGAAGATCGTGGCGCCCACCGTCTCGCAGATCAACGCGGAGTACGTGACTCAGGTAGGGCCGGCGGGAGAGAGGCCCGTAGGGTCTCCGGGCCGGCGGGACAGCGGCCGGAGCCAGGTGCTAGAAAGGCGTTCCTCCTGGATAGTCTTTGCGGCCCGTGGGTGTTGGGAAGAGGGTTTTCCTATGTGGTGAATGAGGAGAGGTGTGCCGCCAGTGCTGCGTATGAAAGGGTTTATGCCCCCGGCCTTTCTAGGCTGGAGGGATTTACGAGAGCAGTACTGAAAAATTAATCTTTAAAAAAGATATAATACGTGAAAAGTTGCTGACAGTGTTTAGTAGCACAGCGTTTCAAGAGTTTTTATGCGAGTGATCGTTTGTCTGTGCTGGAAGTGCCACTTTCCTTCCTCTTCTACAGTATAAAGAAGTTTGAATAAAGTTTGTTAGGAAGCTCTCGCCCCCAGAGCGTACGAGTTTTGGTGCAGTGATGGCTATGGCAAATAGCCTTAAAATATTATGCCTTTAAGTGTAGCCTCTGGTTCTTTGTGAAATTCACATACTCGTTTGTAACCCAGGGCTAAGAAAATAAATTGTTATATAGCAGTGTGTGCATCCAAAACTTTTCACAGAATGTTTAGGCATAAAGCCTTAAGCAGCTGACGAGTGTTGCTATTGGAGAGCATCATTTCATTACTTGTAGTTACCATAAGCTGAAATTAAATAAGATATGTGAAATAAAGTTTGGGTATGGGATGTGTTATAGAGGTATTGTATCACCACAACTGAAAATGTATGTGTTTAACCTTTTTTATCATTATTTTCCCCCCATACAGTTAGCAAATAAATACTGGGCTCCACATGTGAAGAAAAAGCTGTCTTTTGATTCAAAGGTAAATATTTGTGTTGGGGTGTAAAAAAATGAGCATTAACTGTTTTCTGAAGTATCAGCTTCCAGGGGTGCTTATTTTATATGGGAATATAGGACTTGGCTTGGAAAGTTAACAGTTCTTTAGTAGCCTGTAATTATAAAATGTTTGTTATGTATTTGTAGTTTATAAATGTAGGCACTGATACGAAGGTGTGCTATAGCAGTGCACTTCTTTTCTGTACTATTTGTTCAGTTTGTTTTGGCCAAGAACTTAGGAGAGTATTTTGATCATTTCCTTTGAGGTTAAAAGATGCTTGAGGAGGGCATCCTCTTAGAAATCAAAGAAGAGGGAAAGATGCAGGTGTTACTGAGCTGTATACTATTTCTGAAAGCTTCTTCAGGGAGTTGTGCTGTTCTGGTGGATGCTTATAGAATCATAGAATCATAGAATTGTAGGGGTTGGAAGGGACCTCGAGAGATCATCGGGTCCAACCCCCTGCCAAAGCAGCTCCCTAGGACATTTCACTGAGATAGGCGTCCAGACGGGTCTTGAATATCTCCAGAGAAGGAGACTCCACCACCTCCCTGGGCAGCCTATTCCAGTGCTCTGTCACCCTCACTGTGAAAAAGAATTTCCGCATGTTGGTGCGGAACTTCCTGTGCTCCAGCTTGCAGCCATTGCCCCTTGTCCTGTCTCCACAGACCACTGAAAAGGGGCTGGCTGATTCCCCCTGCATCCCCTGCTTAAGATAATTATAAACATGAATTAGGTCCCCCCTTAGTCTTCTCTTCTCAAGGCTGAACAGTCCCAATTTTCTCAGCCTTTCCTCATAATTATGTTATGAATGTTTAAAATTTGGCCTGCTGTAATGTTTTTTGTGCTGCTTTTCTGTAATGTGGGGCTCTAAGTGTTAGATTTCTTTCCCTTGTGGGCATTTGGCTAATCTTGCTTTCCAGCCTTGCCTTAAAAACTGTCTCTCTAGTATTTGCGATGCTATTTGTCTGTGATTGTTAGAGCTCTCATATATAGAAGCAACTGAGCTACATCTCTGTGTCATACGAAGTCGAAGTGTGCCTGTTGCAGCAGATGGCGCAGATTCTTTCGTTTCTGATGGGAGAAACTAGGTGAAAGTGTCTGGACTTTGCTAAATGTCAGTTAAAAGGCACAGTGACAACAGATGATTGAGTTGATGCAGACTCATCTCTTAAAGACTGTTCTTGAAATTTGACAGTAAACCAAAGGCGTAACAATTAAAAGGTCTGCAGATTTGTTTGACTTCTGTGGAAAAGTCTTGGTGAGGTGTAGGTTATTCCTTCAGAATTATTTGAATGAAGGTTTTCAGTCTTTTCTCTGTCATTGTGTACTTGCCCCTGATTTTCTCTGTGGGAATGTATGTCCATGAAGCTTTTGGACTCTTCAGAGCTGACACATACTCACTGTGACATTTTTTTTTTTATCTAGTAGCAGTAAGCAGACAGTAACTAATTCAGAGAAACTTCAAGTGCATGGGATACCTCAATGCATCTTTATAATCACTTTATGAAGTCTATACAATTTTTAACCTTTTTTTTGAAATATTCTTTCTCATAGGTTATTGAAGATGTATATGCAAAAGAAATTGTCAGGTCAAAGTAAGTATGCCATGCACTTACGCTTAGAGACAAGCATTCCAACATTGTCTGTATGGTTTGTAATGTTTCACAGAATATTTTAAAATGCATTAATGTTGAAAGTGGATAAAAACATCTCAAGTGCATTTAAGTCCTTCAATCATTCTGCTATTTAGAAGTCTGAATGTGGCAAAAAGAAAGTTCATGAGCTTGTAATCTTTAAATGCAGTCGTTGGACATAGTATCGATTGGTTCCTTCATCTGATAGTCTGAGTTTTGTGGTGGTTATAAAAGGCAGGTCCCTTCTTTTGTCAGTAAGGTATGTAAAGGGGAAAAAAATGAGTGTGCTGCCTCTAGCTTATTAATCTTTCTCCGGTTACTGTTACCAGATTTATAGCGGGCAAGTCCCATTTCAATGAACTGTAATATTAGGTGGGGGAGATAAAGAATTCAAGATAAACTGCAGTCTACAACTCTGTGTACAGAAAAGAATTGTTAACTGTAGCTGTTTGGAGCACTTCAGGAGAAGTTTGAGTTCTGTAGAGAATTCTGTTTATGATTTCTTTCTGAAAGTATTCTAAGACTTGCCGTGCAGGATCAGAGCAAACTTCCGTTTCCAGTCAGTAAGAAGTAATACCATTACCAACTGATCAAATGTGTAGAAGGCATTCTCAATTTCTAGCAGTTTATGTCAAGGCTGTCAGAAGCTGTGTTTTTATATTTGAAAGATCTAGATGGATTTTTTTTTCAATGTGAATTTGATTGTTTAATGAACCTGCATGAACACTAGCTTCCACAGTGTTACAGCAGTTGCTTCTGCATTCAAGCAGTTTTCTTGCATGGAAACGGTGGGGGGAGGAGGAGGAGGAAATAAATCCTAGATGTTTCTACTGGTTTTGTTAAATAAGAAAATGTCCTGGTTCTTGCAGAGTTAACCTCCCCAGGCAGCTAGCCCAGGTGAGGGGAGGCAGCCCAGGCTGTTTCCCACACTACCTGACATCACTCCCCCATAAAAGGTGCTGGTGGGGAGCACTTATCCCTGTGCCTCCAGGGTGTTGCAGCTCTGTTGTCACTCTGTTGCTGTCAGGTGGTAAGGTACTCTGTGTTATCTCCAGGTGGGAGTGTAATTTGGGATGGGCTGTTACTGTTCCCCTTTCATGGTGATTTTGTCAGTTAACTGTCCTTATCCCAACCCACTGTTTCTCCTTCGGGAATGAGCAAGCTGTGTGTGGTGCTCAGCCACTGTTTGGGGTTGAACTTTCACACAAAATAAGGGAAAAATACAGCCAATTTCCATGCAGCTAAGAAGTTTACAGGAGGCTTTCTTTCCTGTATTAATTGATTACTTTTTCCTTTTTAGGTTTGCTATTAGAAAGATAATGCTTCTGGAATTCAGGTAAGCTGATTGCAGTGAAATATTAAGGGTTTTTTTAAATAGGAATCTGTAAAGATGAAGAGCAAATGCAGGGCAGTAAGTCAGTTTGAAGGTAGTATATTCATTTGTTCCTACTTATTAAAGCCTTGAATTGTGTACATAGGGAAGTTAAGCAGGGAGAGCTCAGTTTGAGAAGGAAGTAATTTCATAAACATAATATATTGGAGTATCTTGTTTTATAAACCTGAATTTCTACAGTAAGTGAAGCACCAAAGAAGATTGTGTGAATGAAAGAGGTGAAAAACCTGGTTGTGTTATTTGGAAAGTGTCATTAAATCAGAACTCGCCAAAGTCAGAGGAAGTGTATGAATTAAGTCACTTACTGCAAGGGTAAAAATTAATTGTGGTACAGCACTATGGCTAAAGTTTTCTTTACTTGAAATAGAAATCTGTTTAGGAAAATTTTAAGCTACTTCAGAGTTTTTTGGAAGAGCTTATAAAGCATGTCTAAAATGATGTAAAATAAGTATTTGTGGCCTTTATGTATTTAGAAACACAGTATTCAGTGTTCTGTTTGGTTCTGTTTTATCTCTCAAATCTTACGAGCAGACAAAATAATAGGTGTTTTGGTTGAGAGAGATCCATTGCTTGAAAAAGCCAAAATACATAAGTAGTACCTAATAAAACAGGACAAACTTCCCTCTGTTTTGTGCTCTTTTGTTAGAAAAGGTGAGAGAGAAAAACGTAATGTACAGTTTGGGATTTGATACTAACAAGTGGCATGCTGGTGGTATGATTTCTGGAATTTGTATACAAGCAGTACCATGGAGTGAGAGGTTTTTAGCCTGTCTGTGAACAATATTAACGTTACCAGTCTTTAAAATAACGTCAGTAGTTTCTGGTCTATAGCCCCATCTACTGCCATTTGTCCTGTAAGCAATTTTCTCTTCGTGTCCCTCCCCCTCCCCATCCATCTGTCAAATGCTCCTCTCTCACACACAGGAGATTTTCCTGTCCTTCGTTCTTGCTCACATACCTTTTTTCCTTGCTTAGGGGCATAATAATATTTTTACTAAAATGTACTAAATGTACTGTTTTGTTTTAGTCTCACTGTAATGTAATGTTTTTATTGCCTTTAAGTGATTGCAAGCATAAAATGTCTCTAGATGATTGTTTGCAAAAAAAAAAGGGTATTTAATAATACTGCTATATTTGCATCTTTTGCTAGGAAGTGCTGCATGTAACATTCTTTAGACAAGTGACAGTTTTGGGGTTTTTTTCCACTCTTTGGAAAATCAACATGAGTTAATTTTCTGACTTTGTATTGAGCGGTGGCTATTTGTTACATTTGGAAACCCACTGGCGAATGTATCTTGATGATAAGAAGCTCAATCCCTCTCTTGCAGTAGTTACTAAGTCTATCAAGTTTTGCTGCAGTGACCTAGATGAGAGGTAACTTCAGGAACTACTCTCAAACTATAAAGATGGCTTTAAGGAGAAGGAGGAAAAACACCCCTGTGGATAACTGCTCTTTTAAATGAGTGACAGATTATGTGGGTGGCAGCAACTAATGAAATACTCTTTGTCTCTTCACAGCCAGTACCTTGAAAATTACCTCTGGATGAATTATTCTCCAGAGGTGTCCAGTAAGGCATATTTAATGTCAATCTGCTGTATGGTGAATGAGAAGTTCAGAGAGAATGTCCCTGCGTGGGAGGTAACCAATTTCAATTACATTTAGAATTGACTTTAATCTGTAAGTTGCAGCTTGTGCAGTGTGCTCACTTACACTGACAGAAGGTAGCAAAGCTTGTCGTGTTAAAAGTAAATGGTACCTCAGCTGTAATGTCTCATGATGTTTTAAAGTGTGTGTTCTTTTTTGAGAAAGCAATGGACAGATGAAAAATCACCTGATTCCTTCTGGTGTGTGAGTCCTTTGTTCTGCGGTGTGATTCCTTTACATTTTCAGCATTTGCTGGTTTTGCCATTTGACAAAATTCATGTATTTGCAGAGAAGAAAGACTAGCTTTAACATTGAAAGAAAAAAGAATTTTTAGATTTATGGATATAAGAAGGCACCCCAGGAAGCCTAACATTTTATCCAGTAGGGTCTTGCTTAAAACCTCTAAGTACAGTTTTGTAGCTTTTCTGCATGAAATTTTATACTAAGATAATTTCTTATTCTGCCCCTATGGTATACTGGTTTTTTTTTTGTAATAATAGGATCAGAAATAATCTAGTGTTTCTATGAACAGTCCAGTTCTCACAGGCCATTCCAATAACATAACCGTGGCTAGAAATACTATGCAAGTGTCACTTCAGAAGCACGCTTACTCCTGTAAGTGTGGCATTACTTCAGTGCTGGCAGATTACAAAGGATTAATAACTTCCACTTATGATATCTCTGCCTGGTTTTTTGCTCTGGCGTAGGTACTAAAAGCAAAATGACAGATGAATCTTACTTTCCAAGTGGCTTAGTTAACTCTTATTTGGTACATGGTTGCCAGTGTTAAGAAGTTGTTTTATTTCCAGTATTATTTGTGTAATCTTTTTCTGTCTGAGATAGCTGAATGGGAGTTCCACAACTGTAATTAGTTTCTGGTGGTTTTTACCTGCTCATTTTTTGCAGATCACTAAACAGCTGCTGTAATTTTCACCAAAATCTGCTAATTCTCTTCTAACTTGTGTCATTTTACAGTAATTGTTTGCAATCCCTACAGCACAATCCACTCCACTTGTGCTGCTTGTTCTGTTTGTCCTGTGCATCACCCTTACTGGGCCACACCAAAGGCAGTAGTCCTGCTAAGAGCTCTCCAGCACTGTGAGGATCAATGTTCAGGAGGATATCTTTAGTTTGTCTTGTGTCTGCTGTCTGCTCAGAATAAATGGAAAAGAGACAAACTAAACCTTCCTTTTACAGATTTAAGTTCATTTGGAGAACTTAAGCTATGTAACATGAAGGAAATTTGAAATGATTTATATGAACCTGACTCAAAATCTACCTCCTCTTCTATTCCTAGACATTCAAAAAAAAGCCGGAACACTTTCCCTTCTTCTTCAAATGCATATTGGAAGCATCGCTGGTTGAAAATGACACTGAATACTCTCTGCATGAGCAGACAGTCCTGCTGCTTTTCCTTGATCACTGCTTCAATAGTTTGGTATGTTAAAAGTAACTCTATTTCCTTCTCTGTGTTTGTGTTGTTCTGTGCTAATAAGAGTTATTTTGAGCAATTTCTTTTTGTGAGACAGATGAAACAAAATCTCCCATATAAGGAAGAAGACAGTACTTGCTTTACTCTCTCATCATGTTTGCTTTCTCTGACTCAAGGTCATAAAAGAAACTCAAAGTTGGATGATTGAACTTTCTGCAATTTAAATTCATGTATTCAAACTTATATTTAAAGTGGTGCTTAAAAATATGTATTTATATATGAAAAGGTGCTTTACACTTACAAGCAGACTGTTTACTACTGTGTGTTTTTTTTAGTTTAGGAGGGCAGTTACACAGTATTAGTTCCATTCACTACTGAGACAATATTTTTTTCACTTTTAAAACCAGGTTTAGATAATATTTCTACCTGCACTTCTCTTGAACTAGTTTTAAGAAAGCACTGGACCAAGTTATGTTCTCAATCTATAGTAAAAACACACTTATAGATCCTAATTAGCAAGTGTGGAGAACAATTTACAATTATCTGTTACATAGAACAGTACTCAGTTACCTCTCTTCCTTCTTGGCTTTTTCTTATACTGCACACAGGCTGTATCATTAGTGACTGTATGGAATCCTGCTTGCAGAGTATGGAGAGAGAACACTTGAAAGAACAGTTCAAGTTACATGAATTACAGAGAAAATTAGTCATTTCACATAATACAAAGAGTGTAGATGAAGTAGGAAAAACTTAAATGAGGGGCTGAGGAAAGAAGAGTAGAATCAAAACAAACAGAGAAAGCACAGTAAGAAAAGTTAAAAAACGAGAAGTGACTTAAGAAGGAACACCAGTCCTCATCAGTTTATATGGTAAAAATACTTGAAAGGGGCCACTGCTGAAGAACTGCCAGAATCCATGAGGAGAACCTAACATGCCAACCTCATCAACAGTTTCAAGAGTTGCTCGGTAGGCTACTGGGTAGTTTCCTGTTAGGAAACTGGGAAATCTAATACAAAAATACACATATTTTTGTCAGATGGTAATATACATTGATGTATTTTGTAAGACAAACACATCAGAAAACATAAGAATTTCAAAGAAACCTTTTCTGTCTAACTTTCTAACAGGAAGTGGATTTGATCAGAGGTCAGGTGCAGCAGCTCATTTCCTTACCAATGTGGATGGCTCTACAACCTGTAAGCACAAACTAAACTGACAAAGCAATCTTCTGGGTGTTATCCAAGTCCTGTAAAGTGACTTTTTATGGAATACTGTTATGGAAGTCTAATATTTAAATCTTCTTGCATTGCTATGGAATTAGATTTGTGTGCTTGGTAAAATTATCTTTATTGTTTGTTCAGAATCCCATGTAATTATTAATGAACTATGTAATTTTTCAGAAAACTAAGCTTTCTTGCTAATAGCTTCTTCAAGCTATAATTTATAGACGAGGCCATGAGATCATAGGGATTGGGGAATGGATCTTATTTCTAGTCATGGCTAGATTCTCTGCTATTACAGAGACAGTATTACGTTCTTGTTTTACAGTAATACTTACTGAGATTAATCTGACACAACTGTTTATTTTGGTTTGTTATCTATTTTTTTATTTTTTAAGAAGACGACAGGTCTGTACTTTTATCCCCCTTGAAAACAAGGATTATTGGTGACTGAATAATGTTTTAACATTTCAGAAAAGGCTGGAACAAGAGCTGAAAAAGACACCCAAACTAAGAAAATTCTGGAATCTAATTAAGAAAAATGATGAGAAAATGGATGAGGAGGCAAGGATGCGGTATGTTTAAGAAACCCTTTTTTCCTCTTAAATCCAAAGCCTTTAATGCACTCGTTTCAGCTGAAATAAATAGTTTCAATTAAAAAACGTGTTTTCTAAATAAACCCTGAAGATGACAAATAAAATCATGTGTGGTTTCCTGCAGACTATTTTGTTTTCCAGTAGTCTTTATGCAAAATACTGTTACAGAACTCTGATCCGTGAATTGTTGACACCATGCCTTAGAGCTATGGGATAGGAGCCATAGGCAAACACTCAAGTAGGTAGTTGCATTTTTTCATGGCCTTTAGTAAATGTGCAGCTTTTAAGCAAATAGCTTATGCAAGTATTTGAATAAGTTTGTGTGTATCTCACCAAAGTTCAATGTTCCAGTACTTTTGTGCTGCAATGTGATAAGTTGTAGGTAGTGACATACTTCTCATTGAGTAGAAGCATGGGTTGTTATTTAGTTCTGTGCCTAAAAATGTAGACTCTGCTAATCTGTCTTCGGTTGTGCAGAGAGAAGAGTTATCTAAGCAGTTCAAGTGTGTTTCAAAGCAACCTGTTACCATTATATATACTTTGAAACAGCTAACTTTGTATCACTTAAAGATAGGATATAGTTCTAGTCTGTGTTTAAGGCATATTAATGTTTTTTGTCATATGTGTGATTCTAGAGCACATCAGGAGAGAAAATTTCTTTCACAGCTCATTCAGAAATTCATTTCTGTGCTAAAATCAATACCTGTGTCAGGTAACAGTCTTTCTTTTATTACTTTGCTATCTGTTTTAAATTCTTTAAATCTGTTTTAAATTCTTCTCTGTTGCTGAAGCAACTACTCTTCAGGCTACCAACCTGAAGTTGGAGACTTTATCTGGGTGAGGTTTTAGTGAAATCTATGCCTGTCTACTTGAATTTCATGACAAAATTAGTATGCAGTTTATTCAATACAGTAGTGTGTGCTTGATAAATGAAACAGCAGAAAGCTACTTTAAACCTCCTTCTGTTTAGTATGGACTTAAAAGAATTTTTTTGGTGTGCTTACAGTTGTCTTGCTGCGTTAAAGCACTTCATACAGGCTTAGATGCCTTGTTAAACAGGTGGTATAAATGCATATCATAAGGCTGTATTCTGTCAGTACTGTTGATTTACAGTAAGAACAAAAGTGAAGTGAAATTCTGTAAGATTTGACTGCTCTTGATTGTTAAGGCATTGTGTCAAGTGAAATTATATGCTTGCCTGACATAGAAAGGGAAAGTGTTTGTACAGGAAGGTGTTAGCCTTTTGACAAAAAAAAAAAAAAAAGAGCTTATTATGCTTTAAGTACAGCACAGTGTTGTTGAAATTGCTTCCCAGAGTGCTGCTTTTGCTCTTAAACTCTTAGCAAACTTCAGCTCTTAACTGAGCTGCAAGGGGAAATTCTGTGTATTGTGGCTCCTTCAGAAAGGATGCCTGTCCCCTCTGTTTTCCCGCTTACTCAAAATTTGTTTTAGGAAGACTTACATTAATAGCCCTTTGTAGGCTTTAGGAAGTATGTATTCATTGAAGCAGACTGTTGTGTTTTGCTGTGGTCTTGAAGGCTCCTTAGTAGTCACAACTGACTTCCTTTTGAATATTGTGAAGGCCTTTTGCACACTTCTTGATTGCAGCTTTTATATAGGTATTTTTGAGTACCCAGAGTTAAAAGTCCTTAGGAAGCTTACCAGGTCATATAGTATCTTGCAGAAATATGCATTTTTGTATGTTGCATTGATTGTTTCTTTTAGAATGGAAAAAAAGACTCCTGAAACTGGTTTCATAACTTTCGTTATATCCAAAAATTTTCTAGTTTGTGATGAAAGAAAAAAAAATTTTTAAAGTTAATACTGGTATATTAGTAGCATTTATTACATTTTTAGAAAATAATTCAAATATGTTGTGGTGTGGTTCAGTTGAAAACTTTTTTCTCTCTCTAGGTCCTATTTCTATGGATAAAGTTCATTATTGTGAGAGATTCATTGAACTCATGCTAGATCTTGAGGTAAGTTGTTTAATTGTTTCAACTGGTTCCCATGTGTACTTTTCTAGGTTTTAAATATGTAAAGTCATTGTTACTGCCTTATTCCAATTAACAGGTGGTTACGGTTGTGCATTTGGCTGGTAATAGTGGTTTTCAGTCTGTAAATAGGAGGTTGTAGTACTGCATCCACATTGGGAACCAACTAGTGATGTTTATAAACATATAGCAGATGAACTGTTAGAGAAAGCTAAGATGATAGCTTGGAGGAGGGTGAGGGGAGACCTTATCACTGCCCACAGTTACCTGAAGAAGGCTGTAGGGAGATCGGTGTTGATCTCTTCACCCAAGTGGCAGGTGACAGGGCAAGGGGGGAATGGGCTCAAACTGTGCCAGGGCAGGTTCAGATTAGATGTCACTGAAAGGGCTATCAGGCACTGGAACAGGCTGCCCAGGGAGGTGGTTGAGCCACCGACCCTGGATGTATTTTAAAGACGGGTAGTTCAGGTACTCAGGCATATGGTTTAGTAGATGATGGGTTTGGATGGACTTCATGATCTCAGAGGTTTCCAACCTAATGATTCTGTAAATTGCTCAATGAGGACTTCGTTACTGGGGGATTAGTGATAATTCTGGCAAGTGATGAAAATGTCTGATGCTGTAATCTGTTAGGAATAACCCAGAAGTATTGGTTCTTCCTGATTATTACAGGAAGGTTAGAATTGAGACAGTTTATTAAACCTGTTCAAACAACTGGAACAAGCAAATGAACAATTAGCTGTAAATTCAAGTCTTTCAGCCTTGGTAGTACGTACTATGTTAATATGCTCTTCTTACCTGTGTTGAGACCTTTTTTGGAATATTAGTTTTGGATTACAGTGTAGACTGATGTCAAAACTTGGTGATTTGATAGTTTTGAATGACTTAATGGAAAGTTCTTAACAGTTTTCTGAGTTTGCATTTTGTAATTATTGTGCAGGACTATTGACGTTTTCTACTACATGTTCTTTTATTCTCTTGGTTCTAAACACCATAATGATGCTTTATTGGCTTTCTAAAATCAATCTGTAGATTTCCACTGAGAACAGCTAATTTTTCTCTTGTATCCTTGAGGTGTACTACTGGAGGCTGTTGAACGTTTGCTACATATAGCAGCTTAAGCTATTTACATTGAGAAGTAATGATCTTTTTTAAAATAAGATTGCTTTTGTAGTTTTTTAGTGCTTTGAAAACATGTATTATCTAATTTGAGTATCTTACAAAGAACACAAGATACCATATAGAAGAAACTCAGTTCACAGTCTTGAGAGAGAAGCTTAAAATTAATTGAGTGTAGAAATCGAACATTTAAGCAATGTGACAGCAGTTTGACATATCCTTTGTAGCACAGAGTATACAGTCATTATGCAGACACTTTACTAGTAGAACAATTGCTTTATTTAATTTACTTCTATTACTGGCAGGACGCAGTCTCACTAATGGCAGGCTTGCGTTGTGCCCTGTAACAGGCTGTGTGCTTAGCAGCTACCTGCATAAAAACCAGTGTCTTGGTATGCATAACTGCTGCTTTAACATGAGAACTGCATTAGATACGTAAATAACTATGTAGCAGTCTATCTTGATATGGAATCGCTTGAAATGGAAAACCATGAGAAACCAGGATTTCTTAGGTTTTGAAGAATTGCTTATGCTAACGTTAGGTGGTTTACCACAGGCTCTGCTTCCCACACGGCGCTGGTTTAATACAGTGCTGGATGACTCCCATCTCGTTGTTCACTGTTACCTGTCCAGTCTTGCTAAAAGAGAGAAGGAGGGTCATCTTTTCTGCCAGGTGAGATACAAAGTTGTTGAAAATACCTTTTTTCATTCTGATGTGCCACTGAATACTGCAACTGTTTTGGTTTATATTTGTTAAGACAGGTTTTTCTGCTGAGTGCAAACTACATTTGTTTCAATCCTTCAGACTATTTTTTTTCTTATCTTCACCTATGTGTGTGACTGCTTTTCTGTTTCTAGCTCTGTTTTTGAACTGTTCTTAAAAGTACAACCTAGAAAACACTGCGGCTTCTGCCATGTTTTTCACCATACATAGCAGAAGTTGTCACTATTAAGCTCTTCTGTGCTTTTTGACATCAGGCTGTTCTACAGTGCAGCAGTTTTTCACTACTATCCTTCAGTTAGTTTACTCAGTCATAGACAGTATATGTGTTTTTGTGGCAGAATCTGAAGATACCTTCCCTTTCTTGCATCTCAGCTGTTTTTCCTGCTGCTTGCTGTCCCCCACCTCTGACATTTATTCAGTTTCTCTGAGGGTCAGTGTTGATGGAACACAATGCCAGCAGCACATTAGAATAATTTTCTTCATCTGAGTTAAATATTTGTGTTGAAAGGTAGGGTGAATTCAGAGCTGGCATTAGAAAGGGCAGGAGAGCAAGATGTCTTCTTTATGGTAGCAGCAAGTCGTAAGCTGGATTCAGTGTACCAGTGAACCTCTGGCTAGGTCACCTTAATGCACTTAGTTTCAGTTTCAAGTCCTAATATGTGAAAGAAACTACATTGGTTGTGGGCTGTGCTGAAAAGTTTATATGTCTTGTAGATGAGATGTAAACAAAATTATTTTGTGCATCAGTCAAGTATAAGATTTACATACCATTGCATTTCTTCAGGAGCTTTGAGGAGCTCTTGTTTGTGCACGGGGCCCAAATTTGTGGCTTTGTTTGTGGTAGAGTGTCTCATGTTGTTAATCCACTAATTTGTATGGATGATGCCTCAGCTTTTAGATATGCTTAAATTCTACACTGGCTTTGAAATCAACGATCAGACTGGAAATGCTTTGACAGAGAATGAGATGACAACAATTCACTATGACAGAATTACTTCTTTACAGGTAGGCAGATGGTGAAGTAAGTACTTAAGGGAGGGAAAGAATTTGGTTTTGTTGGTTTAGTCTCATTTGCAGCTGGAACAGGCATGAAGTTATTTCCCAAAGCGAACCCCTTAATTTTCCTGTTAAGTTACAGGAATACTTTTAAATTGATTTTTTATACTATATCGAGGACATTAATGCTACAGTGTTTTCTATGTGACTGACTAAATAATATGCTCTAGCAAAGCACCACCACTTTCAGAGATTGTTCAGATAAACGGCACCCATTAAAACTATTCTGAGAGGAAAATTAATGCTGTAGGAACTAATGCTATCTTTATGCAGTAGGTGGCACCATTTCTTCAAGATCAGTACACAGGTATTGTAGCAGTAAAGGTCCCCCGTACATAAGACACAAAAACATAATAATAAGCTATAAAGAAGTGTAAAGATAGTTACATTTAAAAATTTTTTTCCCATCAGATTCAACAACAACAACAACAAAATAATCAAAGAAGTACAGTTAAATTAACTTGTTCCTTATTTTTCTTCGTTGCCTGCAAGGCTACATGTCTGCCCCTTCATCTTTTATTTTGATGGAACAAGTGCTTGATAGTGTCTGTAGAAAAGATGCTGTGTCAGAAGCCCAGGAGTAACAAATAGCTGGTGCTAAGAAAAAGGGAGATTTCACCTCGTTTTTATTTCTATCTCAGTAGTGTCCACAAGGTGCTGGTGTGGATTACAAATCAGAAGAAATTATGCTTTTATATCATAGATTGCTAATAAGCAGTTTTTGGGCATGGGTCTTTTGCAGAGAGCAGCATTTGCCCATTTCCCGGAGTTATATGACTTTGCACTCTCAAATGTTGCTGCAGTAGATACGCGTGATTCATTGCTGAAGCTATTTGGACCCCTTAGGTAAGTTACCAGAACAGAATTTAACATGAAATTGAAAGTCTTTGTTTTCAGTATGTTTAATTTAAGGAATTTCTCTTTTTTCTTTCTGACTTCCCGTGGGTCTTCTCATGGGATTTCTCAGTGCGTTCTTGCTTGTCACGGTGCCTTTACATCTGCTGGAATAGGGAGATGGGTAGACTTCGCGTTCAGTAGCAGTGAAGTGCTAGAATTCTAGTGTAAGAAAAAGGTATTTTCTTTTTTCCTAATGAGTGTGAGAAAGTACTAATTTTCTGGAAAATAGCTAGCTGCTTAAAGTAATTGTAAGTTAATCACTGCTACATTAGTTAACCTCTGACTTTTTAAATTCAGCTTTTTTACTCTTCTATACAAAAACTACAGCAGAAATCATAGAAGTATACTGCTGTATTAACTGTACCATGTGGTAAATGCCGTGATGAAAAGAACAGCAGTCTGTATTTGACAAAGGCAGTATGTCCTCTGGTTCTGTTTTCAGGTCCTGCCTCGAAACAATGAAAGCATATTCACACCTGGCTTTGTTTATTGCTGATGAGCGGTTCTGCTTAATACCCGGGGAAGTGCTCTGGGGCATTTGGTAGCAATTCCAATAATGAATATTTTAAATATCACAGAAAATACCGATCTTTAACTTTTAATTAATTATGATACTTTTCTCATGAAATTCATAGGTGGAAATTGTTTGGGTTTTTTTTAAGGAGGGTGAAAAAAAAAAATAGGCGGGTAGGGTAAAGTGTCTCTGCGTTTTGATGTGAGTGACCGACTTGTGCTTGTCCTCCCGCTGTGCAGCTCGAACGTTCTCCACCAGGTGGCGTCATACCTCTGCCTCCTGCCGCCCCTGGGCGAGGGGGAGGACTCCGGACACGAAAAGGAGTTTCTGCTGGAGCTGCTGGTAAAAACAGAATTAATACTGCTTTTACTCTTTCGCTGCAAACTCGGGATGTAGCTACATCTAGCCACTACGTGGTAATAACCTAGCCATTGCCGACCACGGCTGTGTTATAGCAGTAAACTGCATACTGAGGTGGGATTTAAAACCATCTAAATATTTTAAAATGTTTTGTTGATAAACTTAGTTTCCCTGAGTAGAATTTCTGTTTGGTGTAATTGTAAAGATCATTAAGCAGAATCTCAGCAGCAGTTTTGAGGAGTTGTGAAAAAGCTGTTGTTGTTTATGTAGTAACCTGTTTGGCTCTGCTAAAGCAAAAAAATCTGCCAAAGTAGATCTAGATCTTCAGTTCCTCAAGCCCTGTTGAATTTGATGAAAGTTCTTTTGGATATTCAGTGGCTAACAATATTACTGTAGGTTTCTAATCTGATACCAGTATTTGAATGGCATAGCAATTCTTAAAATATTTTTCATAGATTTTGTGTTGATTTCTTTAAAAATCATGTAATTTCCTAAGGTTTAGATGGTAGTAATACGATGCTTATGGATGTCATGGAGAGGTATTTGTTCAGCTGACCTCATACTGAATGGATTTTCTTTTTTTCCTCCCAAAGAGGGAATGGAGACTAGCTGTGCCTGAATGAGCAGAGGTAATTAGCTAGTATTAACTAGGAAAGCAAAATACATTTCATTTGGAGTTGATTGCTGGCCCTTGATTGAATATTTTCAGTTCTTTCATGCCATTTTTTGTCAGCTGAGTAGCCATATGAAGGTTTGTTTAACTCTAGTACTGTGCATGTGTTTAGTTGTACTTAATTAAAAAAACCAAAACAACAAAGCTTATTAAAAGAGAGAAAATGGTACATTACCACCAGCAGCCTTATGGATCAATGTTTTTTCCAAAGATAGCTTTATTGTCCCTTTTTGATTTAAGGAGTTCTAAAATTCATGCTTGCTTTAGGTTTCCCGTCACGAGCGACGGATATCTCAAATTCAGCAGCTCAACCAGATGCCTCTCTATCCCACAGAGAAGATTATTTGGGATGAAAATATTGTACCAACTGAATATTATTCTGGAGAAGGTATGATTAGTGGTTCAGTAAATGCTGGGGGTGAGGGTGGGGGAGCAGTTCTCATGTCTATGTTCATTCTGTCTTGGGAACTTATGTGCAGTCTTGTAGCATTTTTCAGTATCTGACTTCAAAGAGTTTAAAGTGAGTTGGGAAGTCTGATTTGCAAATTTGATTGCAAATTAATTATGGATTTAAATAAAAACCCTAAGGCCTATATTTACACAAAAATCATTTATTTGCTTCTAATCTGGCTAATAGATGTTCTGTACCACGGTCTGTGGCACACATAGTTACTGTAAGGTGAAACAAGTTGTAAACATACAGCAGAAAAACTGTTGTCTGTGCTCTGTTCTTAACTATGTTCAAGAAAGCCTTTCTGAAAGGAAAAAAAAAAGGATGGTATGGAAAAAGGTAATACTACATATCCTGTTCTTTGCTTTCAAGATAAATGTGTGTACACAGTCACTGAAAGGTAGTATTGGGTTGAGAATTGGCTGTCGGACCGAGCCCAGAGGGTCGTGATTTGTGGAGCGGAATCTGACTGGAGGCCTGTTACTAGCAGTGTTCCCCAGGGCTCGGTGTTGGGTCCAGTCCTGTTTAACATCTTCATTGACGACCTTGATGAGGGAATAGCATCGACCCTCAGCAAGTACGCCGATGACACAAAGCTGGGAGGAGTGGCTGACACTCACTGTGCTGCCATCCAGCGAGACCTGGACAGGCTGGAGAGCTGGGCAGGGAGAAACCAGATGAGGTTCAACAAAAGCAAGCGTAAAGTCTTGCACCTGGGAAGGAACAGCTGTTTCTATCAGTACAGGCTGGGGGATGACCTGCTGGAGAAGAGCTCAGTGGAGAAGGACCTGGGGGTCCTGGTGGATGACAGGTTGGTCATGAGCCAGCAGTGTGCCTCAGTGGCTAAGAGAGCCAATGGGATCCTGGGGTGCATCTGGAGGAGTGTGGCCAGCAGGTCCAAGGAGGTGATCCTCCCCCTCTACTCCGCCCTGGTCAGGCCCCACCTGGAGTATTGTGTCCAGTTCTGGGTGCCTTGGTATAAAAAGGACAGGGATCTCCTGGAAAGAGTCCAGAGAAGGACTACAAAGATGATTAAGGGCCTGGAGCATCTCCCCTATGAGGAAAGGCTGAGTAAGTTGGGACTGTTCAGCCTTGAGGAGAGAAGACTAAGGGGGGACCTAATTCATGTTTATAATTATCTTAAGCAGGGGATGCAGGGGAATCAGCCAGCCCCTTTTCAGTGGTCTGTGGAGACAGGACAAGGGGCAATGGCTGCAAGTTGGAGCACAGGAAGTTCCGCACCAACATGCGGAAAAACTTTTCCCAGTGAGGGTGAGGGAGCCCTGGGACAGGCTGCCCAGGGAGGTGGTGGAGTCTCCTTCTCTGGAGATATTCAAGACCCATCTGGATGCCTATCTGAGTGAAATGTCCTAGGGAGCCTGCTTTGGCAGGGGGTTGGACCCGATGATCTCTCGAGGTCCCTTCCAACCCCTACAATTCTATGATTCTATTATTACCCATGTATTGGTAGCACTTCTGTGAAACGTAACTATTACTGAGAGACAAGTATTTTTCTATTTTGCTTGTCTTAGTTTCAGTTCACACTCTTTTTTTCTATTTTTTTTTTTCCTCTTTTTGATCTCCGTGTATTCTCCAGTCTTGATTTTAACTAAGTCAGTTTTGGCTTTGCAGTCTTGCAGGGTATTTTTTTTGTGTTCTTAAAAGTAGCTCAATTATTTTGGTCTAAAACTTAAGAGTAATTTAGCCCAAGGAAGATAGGAGTATTGTTTCTATTTTCCTCTAAAAAAAGAGAGAAGAAGTATATCTGTTTGATCAGTGCAGTACAGCCTTAAAGAAGTGTTGCTTCTGGCCCTGCTCTTTGTGCATCTAACTAACGTATTTCCTAACAGCAAGTCCTGTAAAACTAAAGTGGTTTATTACCATGAGGCTTTCCAGAATCAAAACTGATTGTTTTGAATCAAAAGACTGTGTTCTGTCACCTTTGCTCACTGCTGTTGTCTCTTGGTGTCTGTGAAAGCCAGTATGTGGTACTTAGACCAGTGAAAGGTTTTAAGGATAGTATTGAAAGTTACACAAGCCTGATCCTTTCACAAGCCTTAAACATAGGTGTCAAACTGGAACATTACTGCAGTGATGTAAAATAAGTAACATTTAAGATTTTTTTATGACAGAAAACTTGCATCTAAGACTACCCTAAAGCTATGCAAGCTTTAGGACCTGTTTAGAAGTTTTAATATTCCTTGTAGAGTTTGAAAAACATGGGAAGATCAGATCTTTCTCATAAAAATGAAAAAGTAATTATAATCAGTAACAGAAACTTCTAAAGAAAGCTGTGTATTAAAATATGATTTATTGGCCTAAACCTTTTTTTCCTACTTTAATAGTTTTGTGGTTTCTAGTAAATGTAAAGGATTGTAATTGAGGAATTGCTAGATAATGTTCTTTTATTACTTAATGAGACTTTCATCATTATTTAATGATGACTTAATTTTTGAATTTCCAAAGTACTGTTACTTTACCCTGCACTTGTTTTTTATAGAATCAGTTCTGTTGTAGTCTGATTACAGAGAAGGATTCAGGCTTTGAATAGCTCACTGTATTACTTCAGGGAGCATGAAAATTCCTTTAATCTTGTGCATGTTCACTTTGAGAAAATCTGAAGACTTGGGGAAAGGAGGGGGCAAAATGTATGCTTTTTAGTGGCATATTATTTACAGGAGGAGTAGTTTTTAGAATCTTCTGGTGTAATTATGGTGGTTTTGTGTGTGTGTGTGTGTGTACTTATGAAGTTGTAGAACCAATATATTAATTCATCTTTTTGTTTATCTGTCAAATACATCTTCCCTTTCACCCTTCCCCCTTTAGGCTGTCTTGCACTTCCCAAATTGAATCTGCAGTTTCTGACTCTTCATGACTACCTGCTGAGGAACTTCAATCTTTTCCGCTTAGAGTCTACCTACGAGATCAGACAGGACATTGAAGATAGTGTCAGTAGGATGAAACCATGGTAATATTTACTAAATGATGCAAACCAGTCAGTTAAATTCTAATAAAAGTGCATCCAAAAATAATAACTCACATTTTCTAAGTACCAAATATGTAGTAACAATTGTATATTAAATGTTTACATAGAAATTATGTTTCATACTGGCTTCTTCCAGAAAGTGTTGCCATCCTGTGGGATGATTTTCTAGGAGTGTGTTGATAAGCCTCCTTGCAGGTGTGTTAAGACAGTGTATTGGATGCTGACAACCAGCCTTTGTTGTGTTGAGATGGATGAATTGTGGAAAAGTACTAAGCCTTGGCTGACACTGAAAGCATTACCACCAGCTCATCTGGTTTGTGAGAAGTGTTGCTGACTATTCTTGAACTTGGCATCTTCTCCGTTTTGATCCTCTTTAGATTTCAGAGGTCATTTGGTCGGTGTGATCTCTTATACTCAGTAGTTGTTTATCTTCCCTTTTTCTGCTCTCTGAGTTTGTTTTGTTTTGGTTGGTTGTATTTTATAGTGCCAGCATAGGTTTCCTGTGTTTCTTGATATACCAGAATAAGTCAGTTCGCTTTACTCTTCGGTTCTAAAATGCAGGAGTATATGAATCTACTTCAGTAGCATGTAAAATGAAGATTTCTACTTTTGTCTTAGAGCTGACTGTAACAGTTAAAAAGAACTAATAATGACTAACAAACTAATGCTTTGGGTTTTTTAGGTTATCAGAATACGGAGGAGTGGTCTTTGGTGGATGGGCTAGGATGGCACAACCCATTGTCTCTTTCACAGTGGTGGAGGTGGCAAAGCCCAATATTGGTGAAAACTGGCCCATGCGAGTACGAGCAGATGTTACAATTAATCTGAATGTCCGAGATAACATCAAAGATGAATGGGAAGGTACTTAAATTCTTTGAAATAATGCCCTTAAAATAGAAACTCATCAAAATACACTCTGATGTAATCTTATTTGTAAGAAATCGGGTTTTTTTAATCTGAGATACAGATTTTCCAATCTTAATACACTGTTTAAAAGTCAGTTACTCAAATTCTAAGTCTAAGAAGTTTATTCTTTCCTAAAATGAAGATTGAAATTCTTAATGTATGTACACATCCTTTGGGAAAAGTGTGTTTACTGTTTTGGTCTGATGACATTTAGTTTGTAACTATAAAATTCTGCCCCTGACAGAATTTTATGGAAAAGTCTCTGTCAGGCAGAGAAGGACCTGGGGTTGTTGGTTGACTGCCGACTGAATATGAGTCAGCAGTGTGCCCAGGAAAGCCAATGGCATCCTGGCTTGTATCAAAAATAGTGTGGCCAGTAGGTCTAGGGAGGTGATTGTGCCCCTGTACTTGGCATTGGTGAGACCACACCTCGAGTACTGTGTCCAGTTCTGGGCTCCTCACCGTAAGAAGAACATTGAGGTCCTCGAGTGAGTCCAGAGAAGGGCAACCAGGCTGGTGAAGGGGCTGGAGTGCAAATCATATGAGGAATGGCTGAGGGAGCTGGGGATGTTCAGCCTGGAGAAGAAGAGGCTGAGGGGGAGACGTTATCACTGCCTACAACCACCTGAAAGGAGGTTGTAGAGAGGTGGGCAATGGTCTCATCAGGCATGTAACAGGAGATAGGACAAGGGGAAATGGCACAAAGCTGAGCCAGGGCAGGTTCAGATTAGATGTTGGAAAAAAATGTTCACTGAAAGAGTTGTCAGGGCCTGGAACAGGCTGTCCAGGGAGGTGGTTGAGTCACTGACCCTGGATGTGTTTTAAAAAAAAAAAAAAAAAAAGGGGGTAGATGAGGTACTTAGGGCTTTGGTTTAGCATAGGAAGGGAATGGTTGGACTTGATGATTTTAAAGGTCTTTCCAACCTTGTGATTCTGTGATAACTTAGCATTTTAAATTAATACACATGCCAGTAATACTGTTTTGGAAAAGTTTTGGGGAAGGTGATGCATGTCTCATACAAGGAAAAGGGCAGATTTTTATTTAATTCAAACAAGTACATTTTAGTAGTTTTCGTTACATTTGAATGTTAGTAGTGCTGTTTCTCGTATCTGTAGGCGACACTTCTTTTGCTTGGGAAATTGAAGGCCAGCCATAGAAGCACGTATTTGCACTTGGATTACCAGTAAATGTCACTCCTTTCTGTTTTGTTAGAGAGCCCTGTTAAATGTGCTGGAGCTGCCCACTGGTGCTGTGATTACAGGTTCCATAGCACAAATGCTTAAGCGGGAGCATGTGATTGATAAACAGATACAAATTTGGAAATGTAGACTTTGAATAGAACTAGAAACTAGGAGGGATGGTAACAAATGACACACCATACTGAAGGTAGCTATATAATCATGCACCTAGCTTTTTAAAGACTAGAACAGCCTCTGTAATTTCAAAAGCAATAGTGCTTTAACTTAATCCAAACTGACATGAAGAATTTGATGAATCGTTGCCTGACATAACAGGGTCTTGATTAAACTACTTTAGGTTGGATAATATCCAGCGACTAATGAGAATTTGTCACATGAAAAATGCAGCATGTGTTTACTAAATTTTGAAGGTATCTTAGAACTGAGAGATCTGTAGGTATGTGGGGAAAAAAGGATTAGTGTTAAATTACATTGGTGAATTGTTAGGGTATAATTCAGTAGGAATGAATATTTAGATACTAAACTTAAGCAGGACAAGTCACTGCACAAATGCATGTTGGGGGAATAACTTGTTAGGCAGTAACTGCAGAATGAAGAGAATCTGAGGTCATCGTTGCTCAAAAGCATATGTGGCTTCACAATAATATGTTACTTCTGAGGGAAAATGAAAAAAGCTGAACTAAATCACATAAGGATTTATAAAGTGGAATGTAGCACAGAAAACAAGTAACTCAGTTAAGTGACCTTTTACCCTATTAAGTAGATAAGTAACTTTGTTTAGGATTATGTGTCCAGTTCTAGGCACTGCTTTGAAATTGTAATAAAAAAAGTATAATTGGAGGTAGTCCAGAAGAATGCAACGAGAAGAAGAGACTAATGACACTCTTGTTTTTGAGATAAGACGGAAAATACTTAGATTGTGTAACTGAAGTAACATTACTGGGAGAAGGATAGCCTTGGGATAGTAAGCAGGTTATCATGAGAAAAGCAGTCAATTTTTCCATTTTATTTCTGAAGTCTTAGCAGATATTGTTGCACAAGAATAATGGAAAGGATGACAATATTGTGTGTTAAAAGCATATTTTGAAACAACACATTGCTCGCAAAACAGATGGGGTTTTAGTTAAAAGAACTTTTAATGTATTCTGGGTGTGTGTGTATATATATTTTAAAGAATGGAAGAGCAAAATAGCATTCAAGCAAATGACTGAGTGTTCCTTCTTGGAATCAGGTCTGCGTAAACATGATGTTTGCTTTTTGATCACGGTACGTCCAACGCAACCTTACGGCACCAAGTTTGACCGTCGACGACCTTTTGTGGAGCAGACTGGCTTGGTATATGTCAGAGGCTGTGAGATCCAGGGCATGTTGGATGAGAAAGGACGTGTTATTGAAGAAGGTATGATACCGAAACTTGCTTAAAAACTTATTTTTATTAACAGCCAAATCTTTGACGTGCTTCACTTTTAAGCAATGTTCACTGAATTCATTGCCTATTTGAAAAAACAAACCAATTCCTTAAGCAGTCCTGAGAAAGGTCAGCTAATTTCCTCTGGTAAAATCAGGTGTAATTAGATTAATTAAGTAACTCCAGTACACTTTGATTTTAGGAATAAAATACCTTCTATTCAGAAACTGTGAGAAATGGGATGAAAACGTGAAATAACAATGTTTGTAATGCCAAGTAGAAATTGCTTTCATCATCTGAATTTGAGTTTCATTTCAGGGATTATTATAGATCACTAATTTGAGCAATAATCTGCCTTTAGCACTATTGCAAATTCTAATCTTACTGTTAAATTACGGACAGGACCTGAACCGAAACCAAGACTTAAAGGGGATTGCAGAACATACAGAGTATTTTTGGACCCAAACCAGTATCAACAAGACATGACCAATACAATCCAAAATGGAGCAGAAGATGTTTATGAGACATTTAATATAATAATGAGAAGAAAACCAAAAGAAAACAATTTCAAGGTAAGATACTGCTAATTGGCTCCTAGGACAAGAGTTTGTCTGAATATGCCACCGTTACGTACACTTGTTCATTTTAGGTGCAAGTAGTTGGGCTTTCTAGGTGGTGTTGGATCACTTCAGGAAGTTAAAACCTGTAGGCTGGTGATAACTTACCTTCTACAGCTAAGTGTCAAAGTGAAAAGTGGAATATTCCTTCTTCACTTGAACATATGATAAAAAGTTAGTTCATAGTTTCAGTCTTTTAGCAGGTAGCCTACAGATCAGTTGTGTTTGGCCTTCTGAGTCAAGGAAGCACATGGAACATTTTTGTTATGTGATGTAATAGGAAAACGAGCAACTAGTCAAAAGGTGAAATCTGAGGAATTTGTTAGCTTTTTGGGAGCATCACTGGATCAGTTTCTTGCTAGGTTTTGGAGGGTGTCGGACAAGATCTTTAGTACTGATATATTAGGTACAGATTGTATGCTAACTGGAGCTTTATAGATTGAATGGCTCCTTTTCTTCCTGCCCTGACAGTTTTCACAGTTTTATTGTCCTCACAATAAAAAAAGTGCTATGTTGTCTTCAGATGAAATTTGTGGTGTTTTAATTTACTCACATCGTCTCCTGTCACTGGGCACTACTGAGAAGACTCTGGTTCCAGGGAGACCTTATTGCAGCCTTCCATTACTTAAAGCAGGTTTGTGAGAAAGATGGACCCTTTTTATTTAGTAGGGCCTGTTGCAATAGGACAGGATATAACAGTTTTAAACTTAAAGGAGGCAAGATTCAGACTGGATACAAGCAAGACGTGTTTTACAATACGGGCGGTGAAACACTGGCTCAGGTGGTGCCTGTCCCTGGGCACATTCAGGGTCAAGGTTGGATGGGTCTCTGAGCAACCTGATCTAGTTGAAGATGCCTCAACTAGGGGTGGGACTAAATGACCTTTAAAGGTCCTTTCCAACCCAAACTGCACTGCTGAACAGAGTGGAAGGAGCACCTCCCTTCACCTGTTGGCAACTTCCTACTGCAGTACAGGATATTGTTGGCCATTTTTGCTATGAAAGTGCATGATTTTATATACCTTTGCTACCAGTTTGAGTGCAAGCATTCCACGTCATCCACAAACCTTTCTAACTTCTGCTAGATAGGAGAAAACAAGGTATCACTGATTAGTGTTCATAGTGTACTGAGCAGATGGAAGGCAGCTTGAAGTTTTAAGCTGAGCTTGTAGGAGAGAAGACAAGGGAGCACTTGTGCTGTCTTAATAAATTAAGCAGATGTGACAGCACTGGAAGTGTAAATACAATGTGTTTGCTGGAGGTGGCACTACCGTGTCACTACAGTTGGTCATCAGTGTTCTTGCTATTTTTATGTATATAAAAATTACTTTTTTAAAAGCTGGAGCAAACTTTTATGATGTAAAAACAGCATGTTACCTGTTAGGGACATGTTTCTTAAACTTTCCTCTGAGAAATTGGACATTATATTTAGAAAGACAATCTGAAGTAGCTGTGTTTTCAGATTTATTTGTGCTTTTCTCAGTACAGAAGTATTATGCTATACTTAAAGAAACATTTAAGGCAGAAATGCTACTTTTTGATATTTGCAGTAAAAATATAAACACTTGCAGTTGTTATGGGACTCACCAATCGCTGTATCTTAGGCCTCTGAAGGAACAGCAGGACCTTCAGGTGTTAGAAGTCAATTGCAGGGCCTCTCTGGTCCTGCAGGTCAGAGAGTAAAATTTTGGTAAGACCAAGAGCATAAAGAAATACACTGTGTGCATTGGGGAGCCAGAGAGAAGAGTGATTTGTAAGCATTGGCTACGATTCTTTGAGCAATCACCTTAATTATAAAATGAGGCTGAGCTAAGAGTATCCTTTGTATTATGATGATACTTGATAATGCCAGCTGCATTATCTCATGCAGGCTCACTTCTTTCCACAGCTATGAATTTGACTATTAAGAGTTTCCTGTATGAGGACTGACTTGCTATGTGTTTCCTTGGTATGAAAATCAAATTTTAAATAGGAGCCATTGTCTTGGTAGACAATCTAAGAACATTTTTAGGAAAGGACAGAGTATATAAGTTAACATCAGTCTTTAAATTTTATAATGCTAAGTTGCCTTCAAGTTAGTAACTTCATAGAGCTGTCACAGAAACCACATCATGGTTGAGACTGGAAGGAACAGAATCACAGATTCACAGAATGATGGATGTAGGATTGACCTCTGGAGATGACCTAGCCTAAGCTGTGCTTAAGGCAGTGTCAGCTAGAGCAAGTTGCTCAAGATCTCCCTGCTTTGTACAGATGGAATTGGATATCCACAGCAGTGGAGACTGAGACTGAGGGGAGACCTTATCACCGCCTACAATTACCTGAAAGGAGGTTGTAGAGAGATGGGTGTCAGTCTCTGCACCCAAGTGGCAGGTGCTCACTTTCATGGGCAAGGGGAAGATAGAAAATACTGACTTAACCACAGAAGCATCGATAAATTAATCTGAGCATGAAGAGGAAGCTTTTGGAGGGAACCATTAACTGTCTGCAGGGGTGAAATTCATAGGGTTGAAGGAAAAAACCACTTAAGCTACATGAAGGTGTTATTGAGCTGCTTAGATTCCCAGTACGAACTGGAGCTAGCTTTTAGTGTGGCTGAAGCATTCATTTGCTATACAGTTGTGCATTATATTAAATAGGATTTTTGTGCTCGTCAAAGAACAATTGTTTTAAAGTGCCCAGTGCCTGTCGTTTTCTAAAAGCCTGACATAAGGCTTCCCATTTGTTGCTTCTAGAAATTGATAGCTCAGTCAGCATCCACAGTGCTGAGAAGTTTTAGAATTGAAATGTTTTGGGGACTGTGTGGAATCATCAGTTGTATGGTTGGATTAGTGAATTTAAGTGGGGAAAGAAATAGTTGAGAAGCAAGGATGGTGCACTGTAAGATTGTATATAGAAACCCAGTGTGCCACAGGACTGTGACCATGCAGGACATTTAATGCATTTTTGATGTAAACAGCATGATCAAAGAAAAATCCTTGAGGAAAAACCTCAAGCAGAAATTGATAACACATGAATTTTTTGTCCATGGTAAAACTAGGGCCACATTAGATATTTTGTTTATAGGTTATTTTTAACTGTACCTTTTTTCTCCTCTGAGTATTCTGGAATGAAAAATGTATTGGTAATTATGGTCCTTTCTACTAACAGGGTAGTATAAGAATTCTGTGGTTTGACACTGGTGTTCTTGTTGCATATGTACACTATGTATATGTATTAACTCAATTTAACCAAACACCTGTCAATTAAAGACCGGTACATGCTAGCATCTTGGAACAGACTTGATTAGTTTTCAGTATGTCTCATTTCCTTGGTAAAAAGTCAGTCTCTACAGTCACATTTATTTCTGTTTTTCTAATTTGCAGGCTGTTTTGGAGACTATTAGAAATTTGATGAACACGGATTGTGTGGTCCCTGACTGGCTGCATGACATCATTCTTGGATATGGAGACCCTAGTAGTGCACACTATTCAAAAATGCCAAATCAAATCGCAACTCTGGATTTTAATGACACTTTCCTGTCCATCGATCACTTAAAAGCTAGCTTTCCTGGATACAATATTAAAGTGACTGTGGACAATCCAGTTCTGCAAACACCCCCTTCAGGTGATCTCAGAATGTCAAGTATTCCCTGTCGGGTGTGCTTGCTGAAGAGCTTTATTAGATTGAGTTGAGTCCACTGGTTGAAGGGAGGCACTCTTTCCTTTCAGAAAATATATTAATATAAAGATTTAGATCGATAATGGATAGATATTAGAGTACTTTATCCAGTTCTGGGCTCCCTGGTACAGAAAAGACAGGGATCTCCTGGAAAGAGTCCAGCGGAGGGCTACAAAGATGATTAAGGGCCTGGGGCTGTCGTTTCCCCTATGAGAAAAAAATGAATAAACTGGGGCTGCTCAGCCTTGAGAAAAGAAAACTGAACAGGGATCTGATTAATGTTTATAAGTATCTTAAGTATGGGGCACAAGGGGCAATGGCCAGCCACTTTTCAGTGGTCTGTGGGGACAGAACAAGGGGCAATGGCTTCAAGTTGGAGCACAGGAAGTTCCACACCAACATGTGGAAGAACCTTTTCACAGTGAGGGTGACAGAGCCCTGGGACAGGCTGCCCAGGGGGGTTGTGGAGTCTCATCTCTGGAGATATTCAAGACCCGTCTGGACACCCACCTGTGCAGTCTGTCCTAGGGAACCTGCTTTGGCAAGGGGGTCAAACTTGGTCTCTGGAGGTGCCTTCCAACCCATACTATTCTGTAAATCTGAGATAACTATACTACAGTTAGGCTCAGGATCTCAAGATAATTAGATAGCCATTGGAATTCATGCACCGTATATTTGTTTCTAAGTTAGAGAAGCTTGCTAATATGGTATACAGAGGACTAGGAAAAAAAATAAAAAATGTGGGGTAAAAGGCTTTGCATGTTGGAGCAGTTTATAATATTGATGTATCTTGGATAAGGAAAAGTGTACCAGTTCTAGAACAAAATTGAATTATTACTGTGAACAGACAGTACCAGTGGCTTTCTCTTGCACCTTTTCTCCTGTCCCTTACATTTTCACTTATGAGCTGTTTGCCCTCTTACGTCTTTCCAGCTGGCTCTCAGCACTGCTTCTGGCTTTTCAAGCTATGTAAAGAACACTTTTGACATAATCTTTGTCAAATACGCTTTTTAAAAATCTGCTTCATCAATTTAGTTATCAATCCTTTTCCTTATCCTCATTAATACTTTGTTGTCTGCAGAACTCTTTTTTCCTGTTGAATCGAAGTTTGTTGATGGTGACAAAATCTTCCTGTATGAACTTCTAAGACTTCTGAGTCTGGTATCATAGTTAAAATGTTGAAATGGAGTCTTAAATTCTATATTACAGAATAACTTTCCCAATAAAGGGAGGAAAAGGAAAGAAAAGAAAAGCAGAGGATGGGAATGAAGAAAAACCTGAAGAAGTTAAAACACTGATTGTAGAGCCTCATGTCATTCCAAACAGAGGACCATATCCATATAATCAACCAAAACGGTAATAAATGGATGAAAACTTATTTACAAATGGTTAACAAGTGCATAGTAGTTCATCTTTAGAAATACTTAAATATAATGTTATTGATTATAAATGAATTGTCATTTTGATATCACTACTAATTGAGTACGAGATTGTTTTGGTTTATATTTAAATCAAACTATTCTAGTATCCTCTCTCTCTTAAAAAAATCTCTTGAAGAACTATGAGAAACACTGTTAGTATTTCGTCAGGACTTTGAATGTTAGGAGCATCATACCTAAATAACTTTAAGAATTCTCAGCAAGTAATAACTAAAGACAGACATTGTTTTTGATGGGATGACTTTGTTGTCACACAGATGTATTTTACCCTTGCTTAGAAATTGCAAGATGACCACGTCTATAAAGAAGGTGGTTGTAGTGACAGTTTAATTTATTTAGAAGTTTACAACCATGTAGTTCTGGCAAAACATGTAGCCAATTAATTTAAATTAAAGACTTGTTAAAACAACTGGTTTTATTGAAACTGCTGGCAAAGTCTGCCAGTTTCCTGATTGTGCTTTTCTTTGTTACAGCAATACAATTCAATTTACCCATACTCAAATTGAAGCTATACGTGCAGGAATGCAGCCTGGACTAACAATGGTAAGAATATTTGTAAGGATTTTTTAAATTATTTGATTCTAGCTTTAGGCACATTCAGTGTAAAATACCTTATTTTTTTAGCCTTGTTGAGGTCACTTCTAGTAGTAGTAGTTTAAAAATATGAATAACACACAAAGGTTCCACATCCTTCCCTCTTCACAAAATCATACAGAAACACATTTGATCTGTTCCAGCTGTATCCTGTGTTTCAGTGGCTGAAGACTTTCTACACCAGCTGAATGCACTTTCTCAGTCGTCGTATTGCTCGTTTCAGACTGTTGAGCTTTTGCCATGTCTTTCATTTTTGGCTGTTTTAAATCACTTGCATCATTTTTAGTTTGATCTAACTCTATTAAAGGAAATGAAAGTCAGTCAGTTGTCTTCAGAGCGTATTACTTCCATAGCATCAGTTACAGATTTTTGAGTAAATAGAATGAACTCTTCTTACCTGTTCTTTATATATCTGCCTCTTTATATATCTTTGATGTTTTTTTCACCATTTCCTCCAGCCCATTCTGAGGCTAAACAGCCTTTTTTTTTTTTCTCTTCTTTTAGAAGATCTGTGTTCATGGGTTGCAAAGCAAAGTAGTATTTCATATGCTGGATTACTATATTACTCTTATGCAGGAGTCTGCCTTAGCATTGGTCTAGGTCTTTCATCATTTGTACATGAAGCAGATTTGTTGTTAGTGATGTTAATGTCTTGTGAGATTGTTAGTTCTTCCTCTCCCCACCCCCTTCCCCTGCTGGGTATATCTCTGCATTTTGCAATATTCTGACAAATTGTGTATTGATTTTTTTTGTTGTTGTTTTGTTTTTAGGTAGTGGGGCCACCTGGTACTGGAAAAACTGATGTAGCGGTCCAAATAATATCCAATCTTTATCATAATTTCCCAGAACAACGAACTCTTATAGTTACCCACTCTAATCAGGTAGAGTATCAGTCATATGAAATTTTCTTGTAATTAAACTCTAGAAGAACAGCAGGTATTGAGATCAGTAGGAATGGGATTGCAGTTGTCTCTTAACAATGCAAACTGGAGTGGACTTCTGTGCAATTGTGCCAGTTTCATAGTGTGAAACTACATTTTTGCATTTCAGGTTTGCAGTTCTGAACTATTTATCAGAAATTTTCAATATATTGAACTGGTTGGCTGTTTAATTGAGGAAGTATTGTGAAAAAGTGTCTGTGTAGTTCTTACAGTTGCACATAACTGTGTTCCTGATAGACTTTTGCTAACTAGCTTTCTCCGACACTGGTTACTCTGCTTCATACTTCTGAGGGAAGGCATGAAAGGTATCTATAAGTTAATTCTCAGGTATATATAAAATAATAATAAGGATGAAAGACTTAAAAGATTCTTACTCTAAATCTGCATCTCATTTGGAAGAATTTGTTTGGAAACCCAGGTCCTCTGTCTCCCTAATTAGCTGGTCCTATTTCAGTTATGAACTGTTTTAACTGAACATACCACAGAACTATTTAATTTTTTTCCATCAAAACAAAATCAGGCACATATGGTATTGATCAATGAATGCTTTGTTTTGGTGAGGAGTTTCAGCCTGGAACAATACGATGGGTTGTGGAAGAGTAACAGGTAGTGACGTGTTGAGAGCAATTCCACTGAGTAGGAAAGGAAGGAAATAGTTCAAGTCTGGTAAGACTTACAGGAGAATGGGAACTTGAAATTGTACTTCAGGAAATAAATTGTATCTCAGCAGGGTTTGTTCCCTGTGGCTTCACACTGTATTTTGACATGTTTGCATGACTTCCTGGTTACTTGAAGTACAAGTGGTACTTGCTCATGCTCATTCTTAGTTGCATAACTTGATGATCCAGTACTTACAAATCTACTCTTTCGAAATACACTGATTTGGACAGTTGGTAGGAAGCTGTTAAAAAATTGAAGGGTTTAAGGCAGGAAACATAGCACACCTTGAAGTTTAGTTCAGGCAAAATTTATTTATCCATATGGAAGAGAGTCACAGTACCTGCCAGTCAGTGCCAGATCCCACTCTCCTACAATACAGGAGAAGTTAAATGGTTTAAAGTAATCTAAAACAATCAATGTTTTCGAAGTGTGCTTCTTGAGACAGTTTTATAAACTGATAGCTTTATCAACTAAATTAACCAGGCTATAGAATCAAATTTTAAAATTGTAAAATCAAGTTTAATTGTTGTATAAGCAATGTGAGTACAAGGGGTTTAGCAGACCAGTTTCCCTGTTGTCAAGATTAAGAGCTCTAATTGCAGTATTAACTTTATGTTTGCTTTGGCTTCCATTTATACCAAAAAAGGCCTAATTTTCTCACTGACTTATCAGCAGTTCTTCAGTTTTCTGCTCCAAGAGCCTCTGAAATTCTAAAAACTACTTTTTCTCCTGTTCTTGTCAATCTTTTAGGCCTTGAACCAGCTGTTTGAAAAAATCATGGCTCTAGACATTGATGAGCGCCACCTCCTGCGTCTGGGTCATGGAGAAGAGGAATTAGAGACAGAAAAAGACTTCAGCAGGTGAGAAAAGAGATGCTAATGATAAACTCATTTGCATAAGCATTGTAGCAAGATGCATATGTTGGATCCATTCTGTCTCCCTTTCTGATATTATTGAATACAAGGAGTCCATTTGTTTCCAATACAGGGTTAAGTGACTTTGGTTCTTGCTTAGTAGAGAAGCTCTGTTCTCTTGAGAATTCAAAGGCAAAATTAGGGAGTTGCTTGTTTGCAGGCTCAACCGGTGGAATAAAAGTAGTTCATTCTATTCTGGGTCCATATACATTTTATTGATACATTCCGTGAGAGAAAGTTGAATAACAAAGGCACAATTCTGCAGCAAATATTAGATCACTTCTGCTGATACCATGAATATTGTATTAATAAATGTAACCGTGAAACTAAACTGCTTTTAAGTCTTCAGAATGTTGCTCATTTCATTGGGAAATAACACATTTTGAAGCACACGTACATAAGGAAAGCTATCAAGTCTGTATCAGTACACAGACTTAAGAACCTGTTCTTGTAAATATTTGTGCATTTGTTACACGTTAGTCCAGTTGACGTCAGTAGGATTACACATATTCATAAGTGGAAGCAGGGCTATAAGGGTCAGGCGCTGAAAATAACTAACTGTCCAGTGCTGAATTATTATAGCAATACTTTTGACTTCTAAAGCTGTAGTAAAAATTATATATAGTCACTAGTAGCTACTGACATATGCATAGTTGAGTGTCATTTAGCAAGGCAAATACCTCGTTATTTTTTTTAGTGTGGTTTTTTTTTTTTAATTTGACTACTTTGACGTAGTCAAATTATGCCAGAAATATGATATCCAAAATCTTAGTGAAATGATGCCATGAGCAGATAATTACTTAGTAATATCCACTGTTTAGGTGCTCATGACTAAAATGAGTTTTCTTTGAGATACTCCACACTGTCTGTTTTCATTCTTTTTCAAGGTGACTCCAGACCTACAGGACATCACTGCAAGTCCTGTGGGTTCTGGCAGTTTAGGAGGGAGGGATCAGAATGAGGAAAATATTTGAAGTTGGACTGTGAACTGCTGTGAGATGAAAAGTTTATATCGTGTATATCTTTTGTTTGCTTTTAAGTTGCTTCTGAGTATGGATTTTTTTTTTCTGTGTCAGGTTACTTTAGAGGGCACAATGCTGCTTAAAGAATTTCTACTGCTTGCAAGCTTAGTGTTCCTTCTTTCTTCCTCTGCAGGCACAGCAAAGCTGGGCAGGGGGTATAAGAACATAAGGTGAAGAGGAGCTGATTAAACTGATACTGTCACATAAACACACTAAGGAAAATTGTTCTAACAATGAACAAATATGTAAAAGAGGACATATGACTAGAATTGTGAGAAAGATGGAAATTGGGGGGAAAAACCAAAACTGTTTGCAGTCACATTGTAATTACAACAAATTGATTTTATTGCAGAAGAAAAAAACATTTAGTTTTCCAAGGATCTTAAGTTTACCAGGAACTTTGACAGTTGTTCTTTTCCATTTGTGATGAACATCATATTCAGGTTTGTCTTAGTAATTCAAACCTCTAGTTGTAACAACTGTCACCCTTCCAAATAAGACAGTAGAACCTGTTGTGATTACTAGGGACCGTTTCATATTTTTTCTTTGCAGAAAGTGTATTTTATGAATAGTAAGTTTGGTAACAACTTGGAAGTTACTCATTTGTGCTTTTAAGTACATGTGCATTTTTAAATAAAGGTATCTTGTTGCTCTCACTGTTTTTTTAATTCCACTCTTTTATACCACTTTTAAATTTGGGGATCTTTTTTAGAAAATGTGATTTTATTTATTTATTTTCCTCCCTTGTACTGCTTCTGGGAGTGGGGAAGTGCATGGAATAAGGAAATGGATTTTATTTTTTTTTTAAGTGGGGAAAAAAAAAGGGGGGTTGAATTGTGTAAGAGGAGGAAGAACAGAAGGAGTTAGGTTACAAATTAATCATAAAAGTTATTCAAGAGGCAGCTCTCAGTCCAGGACCTCCTGTGTCAGGGTGCAGATCTGTCTGTTATGGTAGGCTAAGTATTATTGCAAGACATTCCTTGTATTGCCAAAGGAACTCAGTCTTACTGTACTGAAACTTGGGGTATAGGTTCTATTTACAGTGACGGTAGACTTGCGTACTTTACTTGTGTAACATGTGGTATACCATCATTCCTAAACAGTACATTAGAAGTAATGCTTTTCTGGTTTACAGGTACATCATGAGGATGCTTTACTAACACTCATTAAGCTTTTGTTGAAATGATAGGATGAAAGGAGCTTTTTCTACAGCAATGGCTATTTTGCAGCCTTGTAAATTATTAGGGGTCAATTGATAGAGATAGTTAGCAAATTTTTGGGTTTTGGAACCTGGTAGTAGTTGGGAGGCTTTTGGGGTGGGTGTTGGCTTTTTTGTGATCTCTTTTATAAATCAGTTTTGTAATAAATACATTTAAATACAAATTATATTCTATTTAATCCATTTTGTAGGTATGGAAGAGTTAATTATGTGCTGGCTCGAAGACTTGAACTTCTACGAGAAGTTGGTCGATTGCAGGAGAGTCTTGGAGTCCCAGGAGATGTTTCTTACACTTGTGAAACAGCTGGCCATTTTTTCTTATACCAAGTAAGACCTGAAATACTTTTACAGAGACTGTATGACCTCAATATTTTATTAAACACTTTGTAAAAATTAGAATGAATTTTTCAGAATTGAGTCTGAAAAAAGAACCCACTACACCCACGTTTTCATTGGTGGTTCAGAATACAGTAACAGCTAATGCTGTAATTGCAGCAGTACTTGTATTGCTGCTCTTTTAAATCCTGCTTGATGACTTGCCAATTTAAAGATTAGTATCACTGCAGTCTCTGACTGCAAAGGTTCTAACCTGAAGCTTCTCCTGTAGATAGGAAAATCTGGGCTGCTTTACGTTTTTGGACAAGCATTAGAGGAAGGAGTCGCAGAGATTTGGTGTTAAGCACTTGAATGATCGGCCCCATTCCTCCTGCACAGCTCAGAGTGGGGATGAGGTAGAAGAGTTGGTAACAAAGGATTAAAATAGGAAGAAGGAATGGGGTGGAGAAGAAAAGTGGCTTTGCATCTGTCTGTTTCTCACTACCCTATTCTATATTTAATAGGCAACAAATGAAATGTACTTTCCCCAAGTCAAGTCTGTTTTGTCTTTGATGGTACCTATGAAGTGATCTTCCTGTCTTTATATCAAGCCTTAAGCTTTTCCATCTAATTTTCTCCCTCTGTCCTTGTTGGGGGGGACGGGGGGGAAGGTAGCGGTGAGAGAGGCTGGGTGAAAGCCTGGCAGCCAGCCAAGGTAGACCCACCACAGCTTCAAAAACGTCATCTGGGTACAACGTCTCATGCTAGTTAAGACATACCTTGCTTTTATGATAATGTTTTATTTTAATACTGTGTGTGCAAGACTGCATGTTGCCAATGACTTTACAATATAAATACTAAAGTATGACACTTGTTTGCCATAGGTGATGTCTCGTTGGGAGGAGTATATCAGCAAAGTGAAAGTTAAAGGTGGAAAACTGCCAGATGTTGCAGATGTCTCCGGTTTCTTTCCTTTTCACCAGTATTTTGCAAATGCTCCTCAACCTATTTTTAAAGGCAAATCCTATGAAGAAGATATGGAAATTGCTGAAGGGTGTTTTAGACATATTAAGAAAATATTCACTCAGCTTGAGGTAAGACCTATAACTATTAAAGGTAAGTGGATGTGGCTAATCCTATTAAAATAAACTTTACACACTTCCAGAATTCCCTGCCCTGCATTCCAAAAGGAGTTTATACCTCTAAGTGGCATCATTAGCTTGTGAGGCACTCAGGTGAGGATCTCTACCTTTGGGTAATACAGGCGCGTTTCGCAAGAGGGACAAAATGTCTAATGTGTTTTATTTTGATCTTAGGAAGCAGCCATGCTGTGTGTTCCACTTTCACTGATTAGGTTGCTAGGGTTGGTGCACCTATCACTGTGAGTCTGATCCTCACAGGATCTTTGTATCTACAAGGAGTTGCCTTTTACTCAGAGAACCTGGAAGTAACTTAAACAGATTATCTACTGGTTTTCACAGAATTTCCTGAGAGGCTTTTAAAAAGTTAGGATCAAGGTGATCTGGCTATCATTTGGTCATGTTAACTGTATTGGTCTTTCTAATATTGAATTGGACGTGATGATATAAATAAAGTAGGAAACAAAAAGATAAAATAACACAATTTTGGGGATTCTGAGAGGATTCCTCAATTGAATAATTGTCTGCAAATGTATGTGCACAGGTTGCAGAATTAAGGAATTAAATGTTGTTTCCAGGTTTAGCATAAAAACCAAATTCAGGTGAGATTGTTAACAGCAGAGACTTTCATAACTTTGTTGCCTAATTTTATTAAGAAGGTAGCTGGATAGCTTAAGTCAATGCATTTTTTTTTAAGCAATAGCTTTTTGGATTCTGACTTTCAAGATACTTTTTTTTTTTTTTTTTCCTCCTCTATAGGAATTCAGAGCATTTGAACTCCTCCGCAGTGGTCTGGATAGATCCAAATACCTGTTGGTGAAAGAAGCAAAAATCATTGCCATGACTTGTACTCATGCTGCTCTGAAACGCCATGACCTGGTTGAATTGGGTTTCAAAGTAAGAATTTTACTAGTGCTACTACGCTAATTGTTTGTTGGGTTTGTTCCCCCTCCCTTGTATATAAACCTTTTTTATTTATCTCAAATCTGGGCAACAAGATTATTTTGAGTTACAGTTTCTTACCAGTATGTTTCAGATTGCAATTTTACTGAAGGAAAAAGTTAACTTTTGTAAGTAAAAAGATGAAATCACTTTTATTCTATATATAGAAAATGCTTAATAGTGCCTATCTATTAAAAAAAACCAACTTTGCCATATTAGATGATGAACTTCAATGATATGCGGTGATTGACTAATAAAATAAAGGTGGAATTGGGGGAAAAATGTGGCCTTTATAACTTTGGCCAAGAACCAAACAATTTGAGGAAAACTAACTATGATGCAATGCTAGTTTTACCCTAGTGTTAACTTAATTTAGTACAGACTTTCATCTGACAAAGCCAAAACAAAAGCCCACCACCACCACCAGCTCTTGCAGTATTATTTTTCTCAGAAGTGCTCTTCTTCTGCTTCAGTGCAAAGATACCAAATTATATTGCTCCACTGCAGGAAGCTTTTCTCTTGCAATATGGGTTATGGCATATGGGAAGCATGTCATGTGTCTCAGTCATGGATTCCTTCCTGATGTAAGCCCTGATTGGTACTCACATATCTGTCATTGATGGGAATATGACTTCATGCTCTGACATTAATTTTTGGTAATACTCATATTTTACCTAGAAGGTCAAATCCTGCTGTAACTGTCCCACACATTGAAAACTGAATGAGTAATTGATGCTTTCTTTTGGTAGACAGAATAATGTCATTAATTTGTATTGTTTGATTGATGGACATCCTTTTACTTTTTCTTTCTCAGTATGATAACATCTTAATGGAAGAGTCTGCTCAGATTCTGGAGATAGAAACCTTTATACCTCTTCTGTTGCAGGTTAGACCTGAATTATAAAACATGTTACAAAAATGTTAAAAGAGAGTCTTTGTTCTTGAACAATATAGAATACTAAAAGGAAAGTATCTTGCACAGAAAGTAACCTAGACACTTGTCATTTGAGTGGACAGTAAGAACTTCACATTGTTCTATGTTAGTTGTTCCTTGATTATTTTTTTTTAATATTACGGAGTAAGCTAATAAGTTCTAAATATATTGCTTTTATTGACTAAATAATAGGATCAGCGGGCTTTCATTTTGAAAATAAAAAGCAAAGATATTTATATAAGGTAGGCTTTGTTAAGAGTGTAAGACTTACATAATCGCTCTGTGTCATCCTGTCCGCTTGTGGCACATGATCAGTTCAGTCAAGAGTAACAGATAGATACTAAGCACCTACAACTTTCTGGAAAACCAGGGCCAAGCAGAGAGGAGACATTCCAATGGATGTTACACTGCTACAGAAAGGAAAGAAATAGTTGCTATGTTTGCCCAGTAATTATGTGTTTTTTTCTAGCTAACTGGTAAATGCTTAGCCTGGTATCAACTGCATCTTGTACTGTTGGCAAACCAACAGCAGGTGGATGAAATAATACAGATGTGATGGTTGAGTGAAAGTATTCCAGTTGCATCTGGAAAGGTACTACTAATGCAAAGGAGGAGAGAAGAAAACTGAAGCTAGAGTGGCAGGGAGGATATTTGCAGCACAGCCTTTAGGAAGCCAGGTAGCAATAACCCTAACGTAAGGGATTGTTGTAATAGCGGGGCAACACTGCTACTTGTAAAGTTGAGTGTCTTTCCCTAAAAGCATTTACTCTGATCATTCTAAACTCAGCACGTTCAATCAGTCTTGAAACTCTTGGTGCCTCCAGTGAAGGTTATCTGTGGTTGCTTTTAGCAACATGAGCTTGGGAGGTATCACTTCCTTCTTTAAGAGCTAGAGGATTTCATAAGTAAGCAAAATGGGTTTCTTGCACATCTGTTATGTCTGTAAAGTCAGATTATCACGAGATAAAATTTCACCTCTGGAAGTGAAATATGGGCTCCCTCAGGAGGTCTGTGCAACCTCTTTAGCTGCGAATCAGAAGCTGATATGTGGGAAGTCAGTAAAACTGAAGGGAGTCTGTACTATTGATTTGGTTCTTACTCCAGTGGTTTTCTGAAGAATTCAGAGTCTGCATTTGGTCACATTCTAAAATTAAGTTTGCTTTCAGAAGCTTTGTCTGAATCAGATATTTTCATTGAAAAGCAATAATTTTAAGTCTTTTAGAAAACGAAATCTGAGCTTTTGTATTTTTCATTCTAAGATAAAATCTCAATTGAACAAGGTGTGATAGAACCATCATGAAATACTTGATATATTTGCAATGGCAACTCATAGTTCTTCACTTTGCTCTTTAACAATGGAGAGTAGAGTACAGTTACAGAAAAGTAATTAAGTATGGGCCTAGTGTGCAAAAAAATGCATGTTAAAGATTAACTGTATTGCTGTTAAACCCCAAGTCCAGTTCCCAGTTCTTTTATAACTGTAGTTTTTCAGTTTTAGGGGTATAAATGTAGTTCTTTAACACATCAAGGCATTGAAGACTGCTCAGTTTTAATAGTTCTGAGCAGATAGGCAGCTAATTCACCCTCCAAACCCTAAATACTGCTTTGAACTTTAAACAGGAGCACACATTTCTCCATTTTGTTTTTGGGTGTATGGAAAGCAAACCTCTGTTGGGTGAGGCTTCTCACAAATCAGTGACAGTCAAACTCTCACTTATTAGTTCAGCAGTTACAATAATACAGTGAAACAGACTTTGTTCCTTTCTGTCCTGAGGGCTTAATGAGTCCTTGTTCTAGTTGCTAGAACAATATTCAAATTGGTTAAATCTGAAATAAATCTCTTCCTTCTGCTTAGTTAGATGTCCCTAGCTGTCAGAAAAGCATGGAGACCTAAAGTGTCATTTAGGTGGCTTCTCCTGCAGTTGGATTTTTAAATCTCTGTACATAAAGGTATATTATTTTTAGACTGTTGGTTTTACATTTTGACAATCTTGAATTTAATGCTACAACATTGTACTGCACTGTTGTCATGGATAAATCCTGCATAGCCTTTACTGTGGTATTCACTGTCAAGGAAAATATTTTATTTAGTGAAATAAGCATCTTAAATTGTTTTTTCAGGTGTTTTTCAGATGTTTGAATAGGCATTGAATAACCAGGTGCATCAGCCTGGTGCAGGGAAATAAGTGTATATGGACAATTCAGGAACTGAGAAGTTTTGTATAATTAAATCCCATGCAGCACTGCAGGCTTGGGGGAGACTGGCTGGAGAGCTGTCAGGCAGAGAAGGACCTGGGGGTGTTGGTTGACTGCCGACTGAATATGAGTCAGCAGTGTGCCCAGGTGGCCAGGAAAGCCAATGGCATCCTGACTTTTATCAAAAATAGTGTGGCCAGTAGGTCTAGGGAGGTGATTGTGCCCCTGTACTCAGCATTGGTGAGACCACACCTCGAGTACTGTGTCCAGTTCTGGGCTCCTCACCATAAGAAGGACACTGAGGTCCTCGAGCGAGTCCAGAGAAGGGCAGCCAGGCTGGTGAAGGGGCTGGAGGGCAAATCATATGAGGAGCGGCTGAGGGAGCTGGGGACATTTAGTCTGGAGAAGAGGAGGCTGAGGGGAGACCTTATCACCACCTACAGCTACCTGAAGGGAGGTTGTAGAGTGGTGGGAGATGGTCTCTTCAGCCAGGTGACAGGAGATAGGACAAGGGGAAATGGCACAAAGCTGTGCCAGGGCAGGTTCAGATTAGGTATTAGAAAAACAATTTTTACTGAAAGAGTTGTCAGGGCCTGAAACAGGCTGCCCAGGGAGGTGATGGAGTCACCATCCCTGGATGTGTTTTAAAAAAGGGTAGATGAGGTACTTAGGGGTGTGGTTTAGCATAGGATGGGAATGGTTGGACTTGATGTTCTTGAAGGTCTTTTCCAACTTTGTGATTCTGTGAAATGAGGCTTTTTCGCCACAGAGCCACATTCTGTGGGAAATTCCATGACCATTCTTACAAGACCCATCCAGATAGTCCTTGACATTTGAAGGTTGGTTTTTTTAACAAAGCCTGAAGAGCTAGGCTTACAGATGAATAGTACTTGATTTCTTGCCCTTGCAATTCAGAGTAAGAATTTTTTTTTATATCCATTCCTTTGGAGGGCTCTGTCCAAGATTGAAATTGCTGATAGGAGCAGAATGATTATATAGAATACTTGGTTTTCTATAAATCAGTAATGTTTTTGAAAGGGGAGGGGGAAATTTTCCAATGTCATTGAAAATTATTTCCTCCTTCTTACTTTGTTACTAAGGAATCTTCAGGCTTTATGAACAGGACAGTCCAGCATTCAGGTTTTTTTCTTTGCTGTCTGATCAGAGAACGTTTTGGCGCTCTTCCACTTCAGGGTGCAGGAAAAGGGACTTTAGGTTCTCTGTTGAATAGTGCTTCTATGAGGAGTGTGTAAGAAATGAAGGTTTGAACTGTAAAACTGGTTGGTGGAGATCTTCAGGATTCTGATTCCTAGATAATGTTGCCCACACATCTGTTCCTTTTTTGTCCCTATCTTACAACATTTCTTCATGAGCTCTGTCAGTATGAATCATAGGTACACAAAGGGTGATGAGGAACTAAAGATACTGAAGAGCAATCAGGCCAAGAGCCAGGATGAGGATTAATTAGAGGTACATCCTGGTAATGGAAGGGGCTGTGTGGGAATTCTAGAGGTAATCAGATGAAGCACGTGAACTGCAGAGACAGTTGAAAGGCAGGCCCTGCTTGTGCCGTTAGCCTTGTGAGTACTAGAATTTTCAGATGCTTCCAGCACTTCGTGTTCACATTCTCAGAATTCAGAAAGTTTAAAAGACTGTTTGAGGTTAACAGTACTGTGTAGCAATCAGGTCTTTTACTACTGTAACTTCTTAATTGTGGTTCTTCCCTTTGTCTTCTGATGATTTTGGTCTTTAAAATAATGTATAATATTTATCCTGATGTTTCTCCACTGACCATAGTAATTGTTTTTAAAATGACTGCAATTCAGTGTAGCTTAAGAAGAAATGTTGAACTTTAGGCCTTAGCCTGAGATGGATGATTTGATTACTATTGTGCTGTAATTGAGTGTCTCATATTGTAATAATTATAATTGTGTCATTGTTTAATTGTAGAACCCCCAGGATGGATTCAGTCGTTTGAAGCGGTGGATTATGATCGGTGACCACCATCAGCTGCCACCAGTCATTAAGAACATGGCTTTCCAAAAATACTCCAACATGGAGCAGTCCCTTTTTACACGATTTGTTCGTGTTGGAGTGCCAACTGTTGATTTGGATGCACAAGGAAGAGCAAGAGCAAGGTGAGACAGAGAAAAATGGCCTGTATAGCTTGTAACAAAATACCAGGTTAAAACTTAGAAATTGTATTGTAGCTGTTAGAACAGGGGTAAAACTGTACTTTATTTGTTCCATCTGTTTCGGCTTAGGCTAGGAAGAGAGACTTTATTGCTGACCTGCCATCAGATTTACTTGTTTTGTGTGTGTCTAGTAGTACTCTGCTTTTCTATGAGTACTTTACTGAAACTTATAATAGAAGGAATTTTGATAGTCATAAGTGTTAAAGAAAAAATTGATTTATTTAGCCTTGAATATATAACATTTCAATTAAGTTCTGCAAAAGAGTGCTTCTCTTAGAGTAATTCAGCAGAGCTTCAGCTTTAATTGGAGACAACCAGGTTGTCCATACTGCGAACCTATATTACGATAACTTTTCTATGTTATCCATGTACTTGTTATTTCTCTACGGTAGTGTAGATGTTCTGGTGTATTTATTTATTGTGTGAAGTAAGTATTTGTGGTAGTAAATTAACAAGGAAAAATAAAACGACAGAAGAAGAAATTACTCTGTATAGAATCTTGCTACTTTAATTTTAAATCCTAATTTTTTTAGGCATAAAGTGGAAAGAACAATGTGAAGAACTACTACTTTTTTTTTTTCCATGTAGAGATAGTCGGGAGTGGTAGAATATTATTTTTTGATTATATGAACAGTATTTAAGTATGAATTTTAAAATGCAAGTTGATATATTATGTGATGATGATAAATAGAGTTTATTTTGCCATCTACTATTTTGCAGCATCTAAGCAAATTTCTTAGGGATAAAGGAACAGTAGAATTCCTTTGCATTGGAAGCAAATTCTTGATCAAGGATTTTTTTTCCATACCTTTCTACACTTTGTCTTGTCTTACCATAAGTACCTTCCTCATGAACTACCCTATTTTATCTTTCTGGATATTGTGCATTTGGGAATGGGACGTTCTGGTTATATTAACACCCCTGTAAATAAATAGCAGAGATGATGCAGAAGTGTGTAGATTGTGGGTGTATCCCTTCGCATCTCACGTTAATAAACGGCAATACACAGAATAAGAAAATAAATTTGGTTTTGAAGTAAAAAAGTTTCACAATGGATATTCCAGAAAATTCTTTTCCCCTACTCCTTCCCTTTTGTAAAAAAGCATTAATATTCCTTAAGTTTTGCTATCTATGATTCCTACTAGATTGCTTTGCAAGACTTGTACCCTGCAGTGTAAACCTGATCAAGTAGAACAGGCTTAAGGCTGATGGTGCTGCACAGAGCTTCTAAAAAGAAGTGACATCTGGAGTTTTCTGAGAGAGAAAGCTTCTGAGGGAACCAAACAGAATCTTATTTAGAAAATAAAATTGTTGAATAACTTGTAAATAGCTAATATCTATGTAGAGGCTGGATATGGCAGTCTTACTTTTTTCATTGTAAACCTACAGAAACATTAATTTTGAAAGTAAAGGGGTCATGTGCATCTGAACTATTTTGAGTGTGCTCAAGAATCCATTTTAACTGTTTGGGGTTTGTCTCTTACTCTTTTGGACAGTTTATGTAACCTCTACAACTGGCGTTACAAGAATCTGGGTAACCTGCCTCATGTGCAGCTTCTGCCAGAATTCAGAACAGCCAATGCTGGGTTTTTGTATGACTTCCAGCTTATAAACGTAGAAGACTTCAATGGTGTGGGAGAGTCTGAACCCAATCCTTATTTCTATCAGGTAAGAAATACTATGTATATGCTTTATTTAATCTGGATATCGTTTACCAAATCTGCAGTGAAGACTGATTATCAGGTTAAACTGATGTTTCATTCATGTTCTCAGACAATTGAGTCGCGTGTATTCATGTCTTTTCTTTTTCTCCTTTTAATCAGTTTAGAATGTTGAAAATGATAACATATGATGTCGTGCTTTTTGCTCCAAGTGAATGACTTTGCTTGATATCTGTGTTTTCTCAATGTTATGAGATGGGTGAGATTTGGTGTATAATTCATTATGAAACGTTGTTTTGGCCTATGGCAAATTAAAGTCCATTGTAATTCAGCTGTACTGCCATGATAGTAAAATAAACAGTAGCATTTTCCCTGTATGTGAAGGATCAAAGTTGGCTCTGTTGCACATATTTGAGCCTGAAGAGTCACTGCTTTGAATTGATCTTTATGTAAGAATGCTGAAAAGCCCATTCATAAATGAATGAAACAGTACTGCAAAAAATATGTCTCTGTGCAAGAGACAGATACTGAGACTGAAGTAAATTACCAAAAAAACACAAGAAACAAATTAGCCTTGGAATTTCTCAACTAAATTTTCAAATTAGGCCAGCAACAGCAGCCGCCGTCTGTTTCTCTTAAATACAAAAACCCCTACGTTTGTAAGGAGATGCTTATGTTTTCAGTCCTCTTAGTCTTCTTGTTTTAAAAACAGCAATGAAAACAAACTCTGGTACTTAAATTACCAGTTTGCATTTCAGCAAAGTCAGAGGCTGGAGCTGAGTGCAAGTTATCAAGTTTCATTCAAACATGGAATTAACACCTTATATTTTGTTTACTATTACGGAAAGCAAACAATGTACTTGAAGAACATAGTATTCCCTGTGAAGATCATTGAGATTTATGTCAATTTATATATTGAAAAATATGAAAGATAATCATAGTTTATGCTTGGGTTCCCCTCTCAATTTTTTAAATACAAGCTAGCATCCTGTAAATGCATGAAACCATGGTGAGCCATAATCCACTGTATGTCATTCTTAGTTTGAGGGTAGTTGTTTGGAGGTAGAAGCTGTTTAGGTTTTTGTTGTTCAAGCTGTAGCACTGTAAAGAAGTAGTAGAAAAGAGTTGTCCTCTGGAACAGCTGAAATTAGTGCCTTATAAACAGGATTCTGATAACTGAGAATCTAAACACTGCTTTAGTCCACTCCTGGGCCAAAGACTACTGACTCATGTAAGGACACAAACCACCTTTATCATTACAGTACCTACATGAGTAAACTCTTAAAATTTGTATTAGAGTTATTTTTCTTTTTCGTGGCCCAGAGGATTGAGAGATACTAGCAGATGATGTTAGAGGTAGTAAATTCCTATCATGCATTATTTCTCTCTTTGATTTTGGGCATTTCTGTCCGGATCTAAAAGGGATTAAGATTTGCAGAATAGCTTTATGCTACACTGGTATGTGTAGCAACTACATTTTCCAAGTAATGCAGAGCTCACATAAGAAGAAGTAAAGGAGGCTGGTATGTCCAGCCTAGCAAAACACACAGCAACTGGGAGTAAGTTTCCCAGTATAAATAGAGCAGGAATAAATGTCAGCAGTTGAGCATAACTTTTTAGCCTGAAATGTAATTTTTCTTGATGGAAAAGGGATTTAAACAGGCTATGGATAACTTCACTCTGGAAACTGGACAAAATTTCTAGTCAGAAGAGTGATGGTTTTAGGCATTAGGGGGGAAAGTTAAGAAATACGAAAAACAGCTGTTTGTTTGAAATTGAATAAGTATGGCCTTAGTAGAAATAACTGCATTTAATAGTCCAAATGTGTCTCTCCTAATTAATAGTTGAAAGGACTTTAGTTATTCTAGTTCAACTGGTTCTTACTTTCAGCTTTGGTGGAGAGCGAATCATTGCAACATTTTTGTGTGTTTATTTGGAACTGTGTTAAATCTGAACTTTAAAAAAAACCAAGTATAAATACAGGAGTCTATAGGCTATCAGCTTGTAGTAGTTTTTAACAAATAATAATAATTTGGGGGTTTACGTAACAGATTTTTTTGGTATATGACCTATAAGAAGAAAAAATGAAATATTGTACAGGTTGTGTTCTATAATAATAGTTCTGTTGGACAGATAGCTATAAGTATATAAATGCATTTATATTCAAATGTGTAAATAATTAATAGCTCATAAATGCAATTTAAATGGACTACTAAATATTTAGAGTTTAATCTTGTATTGAAATAAAACTGGGAGCTTCTGATTAGGTATTGGGAAGTGTCAATTAATAACTGAGAGTAATATTGATGCAAAGATTTCAGCAGGTCTCTGAAAAGGAACCAGAATGAAGTTATTAAACCTACTTGTGGATTTATTTCTTTCAAAACTTTTAAGTGAGCAAAGACAGACCAGATGTATAGAAATTTCTCAGCACTGAGATTTTTGTCTAAATATATGATGTCATAGATGTTATTCTTCCAACCTTACAAGCTCAGTAATCCCTATTTTCTTTTTTTTTTTTTTTTAATTTCTCTCCTTACTTAAATTTAAGAATCTTGGTGAGGCAGAATATGTTGTGGCACTCTTCATGTATATGTGCCTGCTTGGTTATCCAGCAGACAAGATAAGTATCCTGACAACATACAATGGACAGAAACACCTAATCCGCGATGTCATTAATCAGCGGTGTGGAAATAACCCACTGATTGGACGGCCAAACAAGGTGACTATGAAAATACATCAGTCATTGGAGTGGTTCTGGTTTGTTTGTTTTGTCATATTACAGAACAGACTAATTGGATAGATTCACAGGCTATACCGCAAGTATTCCCTGGTCAACTACATTTTTATTAACCCACATTCTATGGAATTTCTTAGAGCAGTGCTCTCACTTCTGCCTGTCAGTGAAGCTGTAAAGACTACAGACTAAGTAGTTTATTTTGTCGGGTTTTTTGTCCTCAAAAAAACCAACACCAACCCCAAAAAACCACAGCTTTAGGAAGATCCATCCAGAGGGCAAATTATATGATAAAATATATGATGACAAATCCAGCGAAACAACTAGAAACCATACTTATGAAAGGCTGGTGGTAATTCTGGAGGTTAAAACGCCATGTTATAGAACTGCTGGCTGTCCATAATCTTTTGGTATTAGTACTCCACTGTTAGCTGTCTGAATTGAGTAACAACATAAATATTATAATGTATATGGCCAGATAAAATCTCCCGACATCTCCCAGAAAAGGCAGCTGATTTTTGGTTAGAGACCAGTTGAGAGCTGAAGAAGCATCTTTTCTCTTCCCATTTATTGCAGTATCAGTCCGAAGTTGATGTTAGAATTTTAGTGTTATGGTCTAATTGAAATGACAAAGATTAACCCTTGGAGGGTGTTTTTTTTGTTTTGTTTTTGATTTTCTAGGTAACAACTGTGGACAGATTTCAAGGTCAACAGAATGATTATATTCTCCTTTCACTAGTGCGTACCAAAGCTGTAGGCCACCTTAGGTATGTAAGAAGAAACTCTTATCGTGTCATCAAACTAGATCTTTTCTGAATCAGAAAGATATTTATAGTACAGTATACAAAAGTGTTCAGTTGTTTGAGTATGTAGTAAAAACTAAATTTAATGCTATGCACTGAATGAAGTTCAGACATACTTCCTTTTATAACTGTCTGGTACCCTCTTCACAACCACTTTATGCTTTAGTAATGGCTCTCATACTATAATTAGTTTATATTACTGCAGATAGGCTGAACTTGGTTTCACCCTAGTAGAACCATAGGAATGCAATGCTTGTTGAACAAATGCAGGCTTAAATTTTCTCATAGGTTCTTTCCTGTAAAGGTTTTTATTTGTTTTGTTTCAGAAGTGTCAATCACTGCGTGATCCATTCACTGCGTCAATTATGATGTGTAGTTTAAAACGTTTGCACTTAATTTGTGAGGTGGGGTGGAGGAAGACTTGTCTCTTCATCAGTAGCTGGATGTGTTCTCAAACTCGTGTTTACTCATTCAGGGATATGGAGAAACTATTGTGATTTGTTCTCAGTTTAATCTTTGAAGTCTGGGAAGATAGTAAAGGGCAATTTTTCATATTATCGGTACAGTGAATGTGCTTTTGTATAGTGGTTCTAGGATTTGGTAGTTACTGAAACAGTGTGTAGGGAAAAAAACCTAAATACATAACACTATTTTAACAAATGATTTTGTATTTTCTTTAGTGTAAGACTTCTAGTTATTTCTATTGCAACGGTCATGAGTGAGAAGAACGTGGTTGATTTTATTTCTTCTGGTTTGCTTTCTGAAGGGATGTCCGACGGTTAGTCGTTGCCATGTCGAGAGCCAGGCTCGGGCTTTATATCTTTGCAAGAGTATCGCTGTTTCAGAACTGTTTTGAGCTAACTCCAGCTTTCAGCCAACTCACAGCTCGACCACTTCACCTCCATATTGTTCCCACCGAACGTTTTCCAACAGCAAGACAGGTAGGAAAGGCTGTCCTGAATCGCTGCCTGTATTGAGTGTGTGTGTTTGCCCACTTTTTTGAATGGGTATAAGAGGTGAGACCATCTTTTCTGCTAAACCAGTGCTACTTGGTTAGTATGTCCCTAGAGTTTACTTTTATCGTGATACACACTAGCTGGTTTTGATTCTTTCACAAAACTTAGTTATCATTGTAGCTGTTGTGCTTGCTTTTTCCTAAGTACTGTTATTTATTTGACAGCAAAACCAAAAATATATATCAGAGTAAACACCTTTTATCATAAAAGGAAAATACCAAATCTCACAGGAAGTACTTGCTGTTGTTGCTGAGCTAGGTTCATCAGTACAAAAATGTAAATTGTAATGCTGTACTAGATCTTTGTATTAAGCATCTAAGCACAGGACATGGGGTAGGATGGTAAATGAAGAAATGGAGGAGCTCTATCTGCTTTGCTTCCAGGAGCTATGTGAAGAGTTGCCTACAGGAACTCAAAATTCAGTTACAGATCTTTCTCTGGTCCTAAGTGCTGTTGACAAGTTTGGGAGGGAGCCCTTCAGTTCAAACTTACAGATCCACTGTGCAACAAAGGCAGCAGTGTGCACAGTCACTGACTGTGAGCCACTAGGAACTGGACAGTAGTGGACAAGTAGGCAGAGTCCTGATCTGATTCTACGCTATTTGTGCCTTTAATATCTTACATGTGCTAAGTCCAAAATATACTTTATGAGTAAGCATCAAACCCCAGCCTTTCCTTTTGAAGTTTCTTTTTTGGGCTGTCGTATCATCCAGTTCCCCAGAGTGTAAGACCAACACTTCCTGTCTTCCCAAGGAATTTAGTTTTGTGGGTTTTTTTTTTTTTTTAAATTAATTTCTTGGAGTTTTTTTCTAATACAGTTAAATAACCTTTGAATAATGGTTGTTTTGGTTTGCTTGCTGAATTTCTGATTTTTCCCCCCTTCTTTAGAATGGAGAAAGACCATCTCACCAAATACATGTTATTAAGAACATGCCTCAAATGGCTAACTTCGTGTACAATATGTATATGCACATGATACAGAGTACACGCCACTATCAGCAGGTAAGGACCTTCTAATTTTGCAAACACATGCATTTAAAATAACATTTACTTTCAGTAAGTGGCACAAGATACTTGCGATTTTTGAGACTGTTTAAAATTCAAGAAGGTTTAATGACTCAGAATGAGAATATTGAGGTCTTTCAAATCTTGCAACAGCAAGAGCTGTATGTTTTAGTAATTTAGGCACCAAAACCAGCAGTAATTAATGCCAAGTGCTAGACATGGCTGTGTCTGGGCTGAAGTATTCCCCGTTAACATTAAAAAACTAGCTTGTCCACTATTGAAGTAAACCTGTGTTCTGTTTCAGGTAAGTACAGCTGGTGGTATGATAGCCAGTGCAACATTGTAAAACAGATTTGCATGACAAGCTTGCAGTGTGTAGAAAGACCAGATTGTGTCTTGGAACCATTGTAACCATGTTACTTCACTGCCTTATCCAGGCTGGTTAGCAGCTGTGCTGTTTTTAATCTGGGCCAATTTTTTCAGTGCTAGCTTAGCACCAAGTAAAATACCGTGGGATAGGGTGCAATTGTAGATGCTTTCTCAATTGTGTACCTAATTTTTGTTGAGTGTTTAACCCTGAAGCAAAATTCATAACCCAGCAGAACCCCCTCGCCTTCTTGCAAATGTAAGCAGAGCTTTAAGGTAGTGTGCTGAGCAGAAAGCTGCCTTTACTCAGCATGCTTGGATCTGTAGAGGCCTAGAGGTAGCTGGTAGCAAACAGGAAGGGAAAGGTTTTAAATGCTACCCTGCAGCTGCATCAGCTTTCATTTAATATCTGGGGTCTAGCACAATTATAGTACCTGTAACTTAGTCTTTCATGGTACTCAGAAGGTCCCTGGTTGGCTTTTGCTCTTCTGAAGGACCTCCAAAGGTAGACACTACTCACGCTGTGTTAGATGGTTGTGGGATGAGAGCATGAGCATGGCTCTGTATCCTTGAACGTTTTAGTCCAAGGTATTTGTCTGTGAGATCGAAGTTCTGTACTTTAATGCAAGGATGTTCATCTATCCTCTTCCTCCTTCTAAGTGTCTGTTTTGTCTAATTGGAACAGTGTAATCTAATATGAACCCAAAACTCCTTTTACTGAATGTCAGACTTCCAGTTAGAAAATTTTTCCTCTGCAGTTCTGTCGTGGTTTCACCCCAGCTGTGGGCCGAGATCCACGCAGTTGCCTGCTCCTTAAAGTAAAAGAGCAGGGGAAAAGGGAAAAAAGGGAAAGGGAAACAAGGGAAGGGAAAAGGAAGGAACAAATAACTCCAAAACAAAAAAACTAAGAGGCCCGTGGGTTGGGATAAGGATAGTTTACTAAGATAACAGAAAAAATAAAATATAACAATGCTAACAGGACTTTAGAGCAAAAGAATATGAAACTATTGATACACAATGCAGCTTCTCACCGAACCACACAGCTCAGGCCGTACCACTCAGAGCTGTCCCGGAACCCGACCGTCCCCTCAAGAAGCACGCATCCCGAGACCGCCCCTCTTCTTCTTCCCAACAGCCCCCCGTTTTCCTAGGCAGGACGTAATTGGCATGGAATACTCTCTTTGGCCCATCTGGGTCACCTGTCCTGGCTTCGCCCCTCCTTTCTCAAGAATAGAGAAATAGAAGAAGCTAAGAAAGTCCTTGACTGTCTGACTGCAACTAAGAACATCAGGGTGTTATCAGCACTGCTTTCATTTTAACTCCCAAGCACAGCATTCCATCAGCTGCTACAAATGAAGTTAACTCTATCCTGACTTAAACCAGGACATTCCACCCCTTATTCCATACCATTTACGTCATGACCAGGTCCAACCATTTCTTTTGGGTACAACCAATGTTTCAGACACACACATATGTATTATTCCCTTAGTCTATGGACCATTCATCTGAGTTTTGTTGAGTAAATGATTTAGTCCATGATTTTCAGGCTCCATTCGTTGTAACAGTCTCTCATGGTGTCAGCATGCGCCACTGGATCGTTGCATGCTGCATCTCGGACTCTCGATCGATGCATCTGACATGGTCCATGGTCATAGTCTGTGAATCAAAAGTGTTCATTTTCAAAGGGGAAGAGGAAAAAGTTCTTATGATGGCAGGTCTTGGTCCCATCATCGTGGCAGTCTTCCTTCATTGTCGTGTATGATTCCAGCTGTAACTCCATTGGTACAACAAACAACAACATACAGCAATTATAGTAATAATGAATGTAAAGTAATGGGTTATTTAGTACTTATTATAATACAATTTCTACCTTACTAATTGCATTGGCTATTCTCACCTAAAATCAAATCCCTTTGAGGTACACATTGAACTTCTCCATCCTTCTGCATTACCCACCAAGTACAACCAGGTCCTTGAGCAAAAACAATTCCCGACATAGGTTTACCTTTACCTGAAGCAGGGATGACCCAAACAGTCTTCCCTAATATACTCTTCATATGCACCACTGGGACTCTGTCTCCTTCTACAGTTCGTGGAAATTTTGACTGGGCAGGGCCAGCCCGATTGGTAGAACCCCTAGAGTTAACTAACCACGTGGCTTTGGCCAAATGTGTATCCCAGTGTTTGAATGTTCCACCACCCATTGCTTTTAGGGTAGTCTTTAAGAGTCCATTATATCGTTCAATTTTCCCAGAGGCTGGTGCATGATAAGGAATGTGGTACACCCATTCAATGCCATGCTCTTTGGCCCAAGTGTCTATGAGAGCATTTCGGAAATGAGTCCCATTGTCTGACTCAATTCTTTCTGGGGTGCCGTGTCGCCATAGGACTTGTGTTTCAAGGCCCAGGATTGTATTCCGGGCAGTGGCATGGGATACAGGGTATGTTTCTAGCCAGCCAGTGGTTGCCTCCACCATGGTAAGCACGTAGCGTTTGCCATGGTGGGTTTGTGGGAGGGTGATGTAATCGACCTGCCAGGCCTCCCCATATTTATATTTCATCCACCGTCCTCCATACCAAAGCGGCTTCAACCGCTTCGCTTGCTTAATTGCGGCACACGTCTCACACTCATGGATAACTTGTGCAATAGCATCCATGGTTAAGTCCACCCCTCGATCTCGAGCCCATCTATATGTTGCATCTCTCCCTTGATGACCTGAGGAATCATGAGCCCATCGAGCTAGGAATAATTCACCTTTATGTTGCCAGTCTAGATCTACCTGAGCCACTTCAATCCTAGCAGCCTTATCTACCTGATGGTTGTTTTGATGTTCCTCCATGGCTCGACTCTTAGGTACATGGGCATCAACATGACGTACCTTTACAACAAGCTTCTCTAATCGGGCAGCAATGTCTTGCCATAAGTCCGCAGCCCATATGGGTTTGCCTCTACGCTGCCAGTTGTTCTTTTTCCACTGTTGCAACCAACCCCACAGGGCATTAGCTACCATCCATGAATCAGTATAAAGGTAAAGCATTGGCCACTTTTCTCTCTCAGCAATGTCCAAAGCTAACTGGATGGCCTTCACCTCAGCAAATTGGCTTGATTCACCTTTTCCTTCAGTGGCTTCTGCTACTTGTCTTGTAGGACTCCATACAGCAGCTTTCCATCTTCGGTGCCTTCCCACAATGCGACAGGAGCTGTGATTCTTTGATTCCTTTTTTTTATTCTGGAAGGCGTAGCTTCAGCCAAATTTGAAGCATTTTTCTAGATAGAAAAAGCCCTTTTCCAGGCACACAGGCTACTTTCTCACTATTTGTGGGAAGTGCTCTAATTATCTGTCTGCTATAGAGAAAAGGTGATAGAGAAAGAGGAGTCACACCACTGAAATCCCTTCTTGTAATTTTACGTAGTGAAAGCTCACACTGTTTTGTTAGAAACTCAGGCCTAAAAGCACATGAGAAGATGTTTTGGAGCCAGTTTGTCTAATACAGCTGGAGATCTCTCAACCATGAAGTTCATATGTGATGAAGACTCAGTGGAGTGTGCAGTTGGTCACATTCAGACACTAATGAATAGCACTGTCAAAACTGAGAAGTGTATACGTGTCCTGAAAAGCAGATGGTAGCATCTAAATTTTACCAAAAGATGGGTTTGCTTGACACTTGAATCAAATATGGACATGATCCTTCTGCTAATATTATTATTCTTTTTAGCATCCTAATCTTGCCCATTGCAAGCTAAAATTCGTTACAGGACTGCTGGTTTCCTACTGTGGCAATGCATCACATTCTTGAAGGAGAAACCAGAAACTGAATTACAAAAAAAAAATAATAAATGTAGGCATTAAATTTCTTTTACCCTATTTAATACAATATGATACTTTACCTGTTCTTTTACACTAGTTTTAACAGCAGTAGTGACCAAGCACAGCATGTATCTAATTAAATCACAGAAGTACAAGTTTGTCTCATGTATCAAGGATATAATTTTGTAATGAAAGTATCTCTGGTTTTGAAATAGGCTTTTTTGTGAATGAATGGATTATAGGAACCAGTGTGATAACTTCAAAGTCTGCAGAAAATTATTTTCATATCTCTGCTGGTAGTCATAATTGCTTCATAGATTTGACTATGCTTGTCAGAAATTTGTAATATTGCTGTCATCTAATTGAAGATAAGACTTCACTATAATTAAACCCTTAATTTGCTATGTGAAGCCAAGTTGCCTTTAAGCAAAACAAAATTAAAGAATCATCCATGGGAGATTTATCAAGCTTTCATTTCATCAAAATGCCTCACAGATTCCAAGAAAGTACCCATCATGCCGTTAAATAATGCTAGGCTGCAAGAAGTATGAGTGTTTTTGTGCAGCCTGGAGTTGTAAGGTATTCATCCATACTGTTCAGCTTACTGTATTCCTGGTATTTCTTTTCCCAAGTCTGCAATGTGGCTACCATTGCTGCTTATGTTTTGCAGACTAATTTTTTAGTTGGAAACAAAACACTTCGAGCACACCATATTAGCTTTTCCGAAAGTATTATGTGAAAAATATCTAAGTACTGCTTTAACTTGGAATAGTCTACACTTACAGCAATATGTGTAACCTGTATAAGTGCAGATAACATTCACATAACATTTAATAAGGCTTTTCAATAGGAAACTACTGGAATGAGTTGTTAAAGACACCAAAAAACAAGTTAAATATATCTAGGAGTTTGAAATGGTAATAGATGAGATTATGGTAGGAATGTGCTTGTTGCTTCAAGTAGAGTTTCACTTTAACCCTATTAATTATCTGGCTGTTTGGGATAGTTAAATGTGTTTGACATCCTTGAATTGGAACTACAGAGTTTTTAACAGCCTCTTGTCAAGAAAAACAAGTGTAAATAAAACCATTTTGTGAACCAAGATTATTCTTGATTTTATTTTTTTTATATAGGAGTTAAGTGCCTACAAATGATAAAGGCTTCTAAATGGTAGTCTTTGTTGTTAAATTGTTGCCTAATGCAACATCTTAAATGTAAGTTGGACAGTTCAAACTAAAATATGTATATGTGCCCAAAGAGATGCATTTTCTGTAAAAACTGAAAATCCTTTCTTTTTTCATCATCTAGCGTTTACTTCCTCCACCTGCCATGATTGAAGAACCAGAAACTACTCAAACTCAAGAAACTGAAGCAGAAGGTGAAGTGCAAGGTATGCAGGAAGATGCTGAGAAAGAAAATAAGGCAGGGGAAGGAACGATAAAGGAAGGAGAACTGAAAGTGCCTGAAGTGGATGAACATCGAACCATGCCAGAACACCCCGGAAGAGACAGCGATAGTGGAGACAGTGAACCCGAGAATGAGACTGAAAAGTGATCTGTGGGATGTTTGTCCTCTACATGTTTTGGAAAGGGACAGGGTAAAAAGCAGTTTAGAAATATGATCGCTATTTTTACAGTGACTTTTTTAAAGGGTTGCTTGCATGACGTGACCCACTGGGTGTATTTTTCACGGAATACTTTGTGGACAAGCAAAATGTTTGGCAAACCTTGTACTGAGTTCTTGTAAGTATCAGTAACGTAGTTTAATAGCCTCAAATGATACATAAGTTGCTTTTCATATGTTGTTCAGTAAAGATGCTTTTTATACTGGTTTTGAATATTTGACCTCTAATTTCAGTCACATGAGCTGATTAAGTATATTCAGATAAAGACACTATGATTTCCTTAATATTTTGCAATGGAGAATTCCTCACACACAGCTATCCCTGTATACACTGAGATGGTATTTTAGGCTTAGGCTTAAATTCAGTAAGATAATGTGAATTATTGTAAGAGTATGAAATGTTAAAAAGCTTTATTGATTTGGGACTGTATTGAGACCATATTGACGCATTGAGAATTTCATATAGCCCAAGTGCTTGTAGAAATTTCTCATTGCTGAGTTCTGATGCTGTTTTTAATTTATTGTTATTTACAGAAGACACAAGGACATGGCTTTTCAACAGCACAGCTTTTTAAATTAGTGCTTTGAAATAAATTTCTTTTGCTTTAAGAGGACACAGTAATTGCCTGGGATAAAGCCACATGCAGAAGACAAAGGAAGATAGTTCTATGAATGCAATGACACACAGTTGAGTGGGTTTTCTAGGGTAACTTCCAAGTGTACATCCTTCATAAAGTGATCAGAGAGGTTTTTCCCTGGTTCATTAAGAATACCTGCCAACTTGGCAGATTATCGAATGGTTCAGTAAAACTAACAAAATTCCAAGTAGATTTTCAAACAAAGCAATAGCTATAGGAACACCTTTTAGTGCTGGCAAAGGGAAAATACTTGGGTTTTAGAAGTTGCAGTTGTGAAGTTGTCAGAAGGTCTTCCTCGCTAAATTGACTACAGAATAACTAAATTACAAGCTTGTATTAATAGCATTGAAGTTCTTTGTTTCTTAATACTTTTATTAATAGTGTAAAGCCAAGCTCCATGAAACAGATCTATTGCATACTTGTGTGTCTGTGCTGAGATCTCATCAGCTTTTCCACTGAAATCACTCCACCCCCATGAGTTAGAGGTTTGCTTACGAGCAACAAATCCTAATGCTTGCAGTTGGTACACGGTGTTCTTTTAACTTCATTACAATGAATGAAAAGCATTTCTCAAACAAGAAAACTAATAATTTGGGCAGAATTGTGTGTTCTTCCATTGCTGTTTACTACCAAAGTGTCTGCCTTGGGAGAAAAATATTACAGTAGTGAATGCGTGGGTGTCAAGTTCTGTGTGCTAACGTTCACATGTTCATGCAGGGTCAAATAATACAGAGCCTTCAGGCTACAAGCGACTAGCTCAGCTGAGGGTTGTCATCTTCATTTTCCAACCTATTTTCTATAAATACTTCTGTCTGACAATCATTTATTTTGTTTAAATATTTTAGGAATTGGAAAAGGACTCTGGAGGGGTTTTTTTCCTAAAATGGATAAGTTAAAACTAACAGATTCAATCAGTAATTAGGACAGAATAAGCTTTTCAGTTCTGTTTTTCATTTTTAGTAAAGGATGAACTTTGTCTTTTCCACCAAAATATTTTTTGTGTTCTATTTACATTTTCTTATAAGAAAGAGTAGATGGGAGCAATGAACCAGTCTAAAGCTGTGATTTTGATCTACGTGGGATTTTTTCCACTGTCGGTACTTGTTTGGAATGCAGTGTCACCCTCTGATGTCCCTATCTTCATTCTGGTGAACAAGATGAAGTTGTTAAACTAAACTTACTGAAATTTTTAAAAAAGACATGTACAAATCCATTTTTAAAAGACAACATCGGTAAGTAAGTGAACAAAAACTATTCTAATTTAAAATACTAAATTGCAGCATTATGGCAAAGAATTACACCACTGCAAAAACCTAGCAAACAAGATCTTTGTGAAGACAGTAAGAGTATCAACTGGAAGAAAAGATACAAATTTTTTCTTTCATTTTGCTAAAGCCATGTAATAAAATAAAAAAAATCCACACCCAAAACTAACAAGTAGTAAGGACTTTCTGAGTGAAAGTAATGAACTAGTAGTGGTTTATTTCATATTTATTTAGCCAGCATTTCTATGAATTGCTTCATTTTCTTCTTACACTGATCCTGTAAAACAACTGAGGCACTACTTTCCAGATTTGCTTAAACAGAGACTGGTTTAGAAACAGCTCCAGCCTTGGACTCAAACAGTGTGGTTATAAAAATGATACTGTAATTCAGTGAACTGTTCACTTCTGTAATAGCCAAAAAACCAAGGGCAAAGAGCAATTTACTTAAGGTTCAGTTGCCCATACATAGCTGAGAGAGTACTATGTAAATATAGGCCCTTTTCCCTCTGTGGCTCTGAAGTAATCCAGTAAGCACAAGTTTAAGTCCAAGCAAAAAAAATGCCTTAGCAGTGCTCTCATGGTATGGCTTGCTTTTGCTTTTGACTGTGTGGGCCTTTAAACTGGCTGGTGGGTAAATTAATCCTGAAAAGTTCAGGATTAAATTTGCCAAAAGGAAGGAAGAGACAAGACAGAGGTCTCAACAAGCAGTTTGCAATAATGAATATGTGCATGAAGTCCTCCAGATGAGGCCTACTTTGCATTTGCTTTAATAGTGGATACCAAAGACTGTTCTTATGGAACAGGTAAGGTAGGTTCTAACTTCTTCCAGAAGGTCCCTTCTCCTCCCTCCTCAGAATGGATCTCTGGAGTTTCCTAGGATGGCTGAATGCTTTACTTCAGAATACTGAAGAAGAGTATTCTCCTGAGGAATGGAAGTTAAGTTTTGCTGACAGAATGGCTTTGACAGGACAAGAGGCCACTTTTATTCTCTGAAATCACAGAAACCTTTTGAAAAAAGAAGACCCGGAGGCAACGTTGATCACATGCTGACATTCAATTCTATTGAAACAAGAATTGGGTAACACTCGAAATCTTGTGGATCAAGTAGACAAAAGCAAAAGTTCTAGCCAACAAATGAATGACAACCCACACCCCTCAAGAAGCTGTGAATGCCATCAAGATGCATGGCAGTGTAATTTCCTTTGCCAAACATGGTAATCTTCCCAGTAGAAACAGTCAAAAGAGACTAGATGTTCTGCAGGGATTTTTGGAGGCTGTTTTCATAGCCCTTAGTGCTTCTTTTGCTACATGGTTTCTCAACTTTAGTTCTCTTAATCCTTTTTCTCAAAGGATTTGGACTTGGACAGGTACCTAAGCTCCAATAGCTGTGATGTTTGTGCTGCACTACTCATTTGAAAATTGAAAAAGAACTTTCAGCTAAGCATCCTCTGTCAGTCCATGTATTTTTCTAACTTTTGGAAGGTTTCTGAAAAAGGACAGCATTGAAACTTCCAAAATAAAATTCCTCCTTGCCAAGGAAATCTACAAAATAACCAGTGAAGAGAATGCAAGAAAAGAGGGAGAAACAGCACCTGCAATACTACTTCCTCTTACTTTGTAAATAGTAGTAGCCCAGGACACTAACTACTGTTGTTGCAAGAAAATGATCCTGTGGTAGGTAACAAGGACAGATTACTGCTCTGGGCCTTGCTCTGGAAGGGCTTTAATCAGCTTAATCTAGTCTGTATGTAATATGCTGCTGTTAAGAAAAATAGTATGTTTCATTTAGCTTTCAGTATGATTTTCACTCACCTTGGAAAAAAACAGCAAGGACACAGTCCTTAAATCACGTAATAGCATTCAGGGTAATGCAGAGAAGCTTGTTGCTATACTGTTATATCTGGGAAACAAAAAAGAAAGATGGAGAAGAGCTATTTCAGCCATGGGTAAGAAACTTTTCAGAGTTCAGGCATTATCTCTCTGCATGAGAAGCACTATCAGAGCAAACACAGTATGGTTTTGTCTGAGCTCAAGCAAAAAGCTGAGCCAGCTGCTGTGAATTGCATAGTTCATCTATAGATGTCAGTGAAAAAACATACACAACTACAGTGCATGTTTGCCTGATGAAACATTAGGATTATATTGTTCCAGAGAACAGCATAAAAGAATAAGCTAGAGACCCAAATAAGGGTCAGGAATATATCAGTCCTGGCACCATTTTCCAGAGATAAAAAGAAGCCGCCCTTACTGCATTTATCACGTGTGAATTCCTAAATTGCTGCAACCCAGTGTAAGAGAAGCCCTGCTCCGCGTCTAGAGACGCTTCAGCATCCTGCTGTGCTAGCCTGACATCTCTTGTGTGTCAAGAGCACTTATTTTTAGATGGGACAGTCACTGGGGACATAACGTATCATAACTACTGTAAAGGAAGTAGTTCAGGGACAGCAGAAGTGGACAAGGAGAAGCTCGGTATAGAGGCACTAACATCCTTTTTCTGACCATAATCCACAGCAGTATAGACTTGCCCTGTTTTTTCAGAGTGTTTTTTGGCAGCAGCAGTCACGTCCTGTTGGGCAATACCATGTTTTCTAAAATGAGACATACCCACATGGTTTGCCTGATGATTCAGAGAGAGGAGAAAGCACCAATAATCCTCTTGTGCCGAGGACACATGCAAGAACACCGAAACAAGACTAACCAGGAACAGGAGAAGCCCGACTGCTCTCACCACCTCTGGAAACATGAACATTCATGTTACTGTCTGTTGATGTCTGTAAATATGACCAAAGTTATGAATTTCCAAATACTGCCTCTGTATGGCTCTAAACTAACACTAATAAAAGACTGATTTTGAAAATGCATAACTTTTTTGTTACCAAACTGCTGTTGTCTGAGACAGAGTTCAGTTTTGCAGTTTCATACAGGTCCTATAGGATAGCATTACATATTCATCTTCGAGAAGATGTTGAGTTCTTATTTTGTAGACTGGATTTTACTCATACCCTACTGTGTATTGGTCTAGATTTTCTCATCTCTGTCAGTATGTAGTAGTGAAAAATCATGTGGAGTGGAAAGTCAGAACACATGGCATCCTGGTCAGTTCTGTATTTCTTACACTACTTTATCTAAACTTCTGAGTTACATAAACCTTAAGTGGTTTTCAGAACAGAAAACACAATGGGGAATTAGGAAACTTTTATGGGTTGTTGTGATTGTAATATCTCTGATTGTACAATTGATTATAATTTTCCAAAAGCAATACTTTTCCCAAAATGTTAGTTAGATGTATCTTTGGTATCATATTTAAAAGTAGACAAACAAAACTAGTTCAAGCACTTGGATTCAGTAACGAGCTTTTCCCTCAAATGAATCATATATAAGTAGGAAGTCAAGTGATAAAATAGAAAGATTCAGTATTCCTCTGGTGGTTTGACCCTGGCTGAAGGCCAGATGCCCACCAAAGTCACTTTATCACTCTCCTTTTCAGCTGGACCTGGAAGAAAATATATATTGAGAGGCTTAGGGGTTGAGATAAAGACAGGGAGAGATCATTCTGCAATTAGTGCCATGGGCAAAACAGACTCAGCAGAGAATAAAGGAAAGAAAACTCTCTAATTTTATCACACTACACTGCACACACAGTGATGCCAGTCAGGTAATGAGAAGTGCGACCAGATCTTAGAATACCTCCCCCACTCCTCCCTTCTTAGCAGACTTCACTTTAGTCATGATTTTGCTCCCTTCTTTCCCCTGCCATTGTGGCACAGGGAGGGGCAGGGACTGGGGAAATGGAGTTTTGGTCAGTCCTGTTGTTTTCCTTCTTGGCTGGGCAGCGCATTCTTCGCACCCTTCCCCTGCTCTACTGTGGGGTCCCACCCATGGGAGACAGTCCTCCACAAACTTCTCCAATGTAAGTCTGTCAGGGCTTCACCTTATCACCAGCTACCCCAGCGTGGGTCACTTCTGTGGGGTGCAGTAATAAACCATAGAATGTCTCAAGTCTCTCAGGCCCAGACTGCTCCAGCCTGGTCCTCCACAGTCACAAGTCCTCCCAGCAAACCTGCTCCAGCATGGGTCTCTCTGTCCTGCTCATCTCTCTGTCTGTCTCTCTCTCTCCATGGGCTGCAACTGCTGGCAGAGGCTTGCTCCAACACAGGTCACAGCATCTCCTGTCCAGTTTCTCTTCACCTGCTCCAGCTGGGGCCTCTCCACAGGCTGCAGGTGGGGTCTCAGCCTTTTCGGGGAACACCCGCTCCACCATGTGTTTCTCCATGGGCTGCATCTTTACCTCCTGCACCTGGAGTGCCCCCCCACCCTTCACTGACCTTGGTGCCTGCAGAGTTTCTTACATCTTCTCACTTCCATCTCTGGTGGCAAAATGCAGCTGCTTGCATTATTTTTCTCCTAAATGTGATTCCCAGAGGCACTGTGACTGTTGCTGATGGGCTTGGCCTTCGTTATCAATGACTCTGGCCTTGAGCCAGCTGGTGTTTGCTCTGTAGGGCCTGCAGAGAGCTTCTGACTGCTTCTTGCAGAAGCCACCCCTGCAGGCCCCTCCTCCACCAGAACCCAGCCATGCAAAACTACAATGCCAAAAACTACCACACCAGAAATGCTAAAATAGTTCAGTGTGTTTCAACATTCTGTTTTGTTTGGGGTTTTTTTGTCCCATTAGCATGAAAAGAAAATGTTAAAATTTGGAATTTCACACAAACAGAAAATTTGATACTATGTATGGATGTTGAACCCCTCCTGTGGTACCATTTGAGTTCCAGTTTTGAAAACTGGCCAACTGAGACACAGAAGTGAATGATTTATTATAATAAAATTCAAGCTATTAAGATTGTCTTCAACCCTTGTTTTCCTGCCCTGGTATGGGACGTAGGAATAAACATTTTCTCTACTTGTTCAAACAGACCTGGTTTGAGGCACCCACTAATTTTACTCCCAAGTAGCTCATTGTTTTCACAGGTTCCATTCTTCATCTCATTTGATTTCTAATGTACTATGAACTCATCCTTCTCCTGTGCACCGAGATACTTCAGTGACGGGGCAGTTGTCCTAGATTGCTCCCTGCTCCTGCAATGTTCACCCACCGGCATTCTGTCAGTCTGAGATGTGTGATGAGATGAGGCACTGAGGACAGCAGCTGCTCCTGACTCATCTTCGTGCTCAGTCCTGTGCATGGTACCATCCTGCATGTCTAAGCTGAAACAGTTATTGTTATAAACTGGAAATAAAGGAAATGGAAGGAAAAACTTGGCAAGCACAGCAGGTTTGGCAGTTTAGATTTTATTTATCAAAATGCAAACGTCAGTGGAAATGCACATGCCTGTCTTGTGTAGCAGTGATACCACTACATTGTGTATCACCAGGTTTGTATATTTTGCTATAACATCCTGTTATAGTTATTTCTCTCTCCCTTTCCTGTCCCAGTAAACTGTCCGTATCCCAACCCATGAGGTTTGCCTTTGTCTTCCCATGTTTCTTCTACCTCCTCGCGCCCTCCTTTTTTTAACCCGGGGTGGGGGAAAGCAAGAGAGCCACTTCGAGGTTGCTCAGCTGCCAGCTGGGGCTAAACCACAACACAGTAGATGATTCTTAAAGAGAATTTCTTACTGTAATCAAAACTGTGATATGCTTAACTTTGTTGGTGTGAAACCCGATATTTTGTTTAATAATAAGCAAAGCCTATTTTGCATGCTGAGTTTAAAGCAGGACTTAAAATGTTTTTGATATTATTAACAATATACAGAACTATGAATGGATATATGCACCCATGCTCTATGGGGAAAGTCCATTTAAACAGAGTTTAATGTAAGATGACTGTAAAACTGTTACCCAGACTTCTATCTCTATCCCTGCCATGGAAGGCAGGGGGAGACACATTTTTAATACCTCTAGGATATGCCAGGTCTCTCCTCCAAAAGTTTTCACTAATCAAAACATTACATGCACAGGTGTTGGTGGCTGTCTTTACTTTCTCTACCTCATGCTGTTTATGGTTGAGATAGAAGATGCTTACTGTACTAAAATGCAGCTGACAAACCATGGCTATGACTGGAAGTTACATCTTCAGCTCTGTGGCAGAGGTGACATACCATTGCTTTAGCAAGGTAGCCGGCTGTTCCCCTTGGTATGTGCAGTCTCTGGCTGATGTTGGTGATTTCAACATGCCTCTGTCCTTGCCCAGCAGCTCCAACCACCCTGTTGGGATTACTTTCTCCCAAGGTTGCAAGTGTTTAGGTGTGAATGTCAGGGAATGCCAGGTGCCTCCATTCCTGAGAGAGGTTTGCTGTTTGCAGATATCCCTCTGTTCCTTGAGGGCTCCCCGCCCGGACCTAAGCCACCTGCTGAGGCCTCTTCTATTGCTGTGGGAATGTCCGGGTTTTGGTGCAGTGCAGCCATCTCCAGGTGAGAAAAGAGGAGACAGGTGCTTTTGCCTGAGGTCGTGTTGGTCACCTATTGTATTAGCATCTGAATTAGAGCAACCTGTTTAACTCAATAATACTGTGCCATCCGCAGTGATTGCTCATTAGGCTGAGTAATACTCCTTTTACCATCCTAACTTTTACTTCTGTTCCTCTCTTCTTGACGTTTAACTACTTTGTCAAGTCCTTTGATAACCAAGGAACACCTAGCAAACACTTGGGTCTTAATTTTTAAATAATTTCCTCAGCAGTTTGTATTTTTACCATTAAACCTCAATTATGAATCATTAAAAATGAAACACGGAGAAACATTCCAGTGTTTTAGGTATGATCAGTTTGTTTTTCCATTGTTTGAGTTTCCTTGGCCTATTTAGCTGCTGGACATCTCACAAGACCAGCAGAAAATGCCAGGTTGTGGTTTTGATACTGTAGCATTTTCATATATATAAATATATATGCAATTTTCCAGACTGCTGAAAGAATGAATAAGGCAGAAATAAAATGCTCTGACAGCTCACAACACATCTCAGTCACTGGGGAGATAACTGTTAATAGTCTTGGTGGATAATAGGCTTGATGGATCTGTTAAATAAAGCACATAGCCTCAATGCACAGCACAGGGAGTAGGTGATAATGAAAAGGACCAGCAGATAACGTAAACTCAATTAACCTGGTACTAGATGTGTGCAACCTGTTTCTCACTAAGCCAGAGAATGAGCAACGGGAGATATCCTCCTCAGGTCGCCTGTTGACAGACTGAGTTCTGCAACTTTATGGTCCAGGCATAGGCTGGCTTTCCAGATTTTCTTAATGCACTGCATTGTATTCTAAGCATTAATTGTGTTCTTATCTGCAGTCACATTATCTCATGTGTTGAAGAAACTTTGCAACTTATCTCTGTCGAGCTACATTAAAAATTTGCATCCAAGTCATTCTGATCTAGAAAACTATTCATTAAAGTGAATCTGATATTTCCCTTCCCTCCTGAGGAAATTTCCCAGGGGGCATGTGTGACTTGGTATTTGTTATGTAAGACTTTTGTTAAAAATAGGAAACAGATTTGTCTTGGCTGAAAATATCTTTTTTCCTCCAAAAAATTAGAATTGTAAACAAAAGATATCTCTATCTCAAATGTCTATAAACATTTGCAGTCAAATTTAACCCTTCTCTTCCCTGCCACTGCATTTCAGATGGCAGACTGCATCTGGCACGGGTGTTATTTTGGCTCATTTTGCTGGCGTTTCTTGGCTGGCCCATAGGCACAGCCCTGTGTGCCCTCCACAGATTCCATCCCCCTCTCGCTACTCTAATAAGACTAGATGAATTAAGCAAAGTGTTGCTGAAGGGTGCCTGTTTGGGGAGGCTCAGAGTGTGAAATGGCAAGCCCCGGCGTTAAGCACTGAAGACAGACATACGTCGGACAAACATCCAAGTGTACACTGCTGGATTTCATCATTTACTCTGTTCATCACAACTTATTTTTTTTTTTGTTCTAAACAAACTTTTCTTCTATTTTTAACTGTGTATGTTCCTCTAGAGGGTGTCTTAGGAACCTTAACAATCCAGAGGTTTGTCTTCTAAAATACAGGGTAAAAGTTGCAGCTGTTGTTTTGAAAATGAGGAGTGATAGCACATACATGGAGAAGGTAGCTATGTAAACATTTCTCAGGTTTTGAGCTCAGTGTTAAAAACTAATTAAATAGTTAAAAATAGCTGCCTGAGAAGTGGAATTCACTTACTGGTTCTGATCATGGCACTTGAGAAGAGTGGATTCTGAATTGGAGATTTATTTTTGTGAATATTTTAATCTACAGTGTATGTTGCTCAGCAATAAGAAAAGTGAAATTCTGACCTAATGTCTTTATAGTGTTTATTATTTTATATGTATATTTCTATGCCAGTTTAGTTTAGTTCCTTTGCAACATTAGGAATCTTCTATGCTAACATTTCATTTTCAGTTAATAACCCGTGAGGAACAGTTTTTCAGTGGAACAACTTTGTTTATGTGGATTCACTGCAGTGATTTCAGGTATATTAAATTAATAGTTTCTGTAAACACAATCATTGAAATGTCTCCTACTTTGTCCTTTGGCATATTTTATATTTTTATTATCAATTTAACATTATGCATCGTCCAACCATTTACTTATAATTGGATTTCTAAGAATTTTATTCTGTCTCTAGGGAAAATATTTTTCTTTTGCTTTTTATGAGCTGAGCTTGCTGGTTCTGTCATCTCATATTTTTATTATAGGGACTAATTTTATGAAAAATCAAATTGGCTTATTTAAAGTTTATTCTCTCGTTTAAAAAACACTGAATACCTTACAGTGACTAGCTGGCAGAGTGACAGTAACTCCATTTTCCCCTGTATTTACAGAAATGTTTTAGAAATTAGTGAGCCTAGAAAACAGTTTAAAGAGGTTTAGTTGATCCAGAGGAGGGTATGATTAGATGAAAAAAGCGTTTCAATGACATGTCAGTGTACCAACAAAAGAAAGAGCTTGCTCTCTGAAAACTAGAAAATCTTCAGAGGTCTATAGTGGCTGTTTAGTAAGTTCAGAGCTATACCCAATGATACAAGTGAATTCACTGAGGACAGGGAAAAGTCACTTTGCCGTTGTAAATAATTTTCAGTTGTTTATAACTGTATCCAGTTTGCCACTGAATGTGTTTTCACTTAAAAATAAAAAAAGAAAGAAAGAAAAAAAAAAGGAAAGTTTCCCCCAATTCAGCTGTGAGAGACTTTGTCACAGTGGGATCAAATGCCTAACTATTTTTGAGTAGGATGTTCTTTACTCCATGGAAGGGTTAAGTAACATGACATGGTCTCTGTGGTAGCTGGAGATTGGACTTGATAGCTTTAGAGACCTCCTGTATCTTGCTGAAACTGAACCTTGCTACTCCTGTGACAGCAGTATCAGTGAATGTAAAGACACCAGCTTTGCTGGAGAAAGAGAGTGGAATCATTACAATGCCATATGAATTTCAGCTTTCTTTTTTAACTTCCCCAAAACCTTTGTGCAAAGGTAGTTCAGTGAAAGCATATCATGGTTGCAGAGTCAAGCACCCAAAGTCAATACCGGTCCTCTTACAGGAGCTCAGGAGCTGTGAATTCTCCTAGGGCAGAGAAGGCAGCTGAAACTTAGGTATTAGACATTCATCTAACGTGTGTGTTAATACGAAAGGTGGAAAAATGAGCTTTAGAATGATCACTGTGTGTTCTGGATATTGAAAATGAGAGAAATAAATGCACGCAAACTCAAACCCTAAAACTAGTATGTGGTCTATGTGATGGACTCCTCATAGGGAGCCTTCAAAGTTCTGAAACAAAAGAATATTTTTTGTTTGACTTATTCAGCACAAAGAGAATGACTTGGATATTTCCTCTTTTATAGCTACATAATAATCAAACAGAATTGGAATAAACTTCTGAAAAAATCAGATTTTTGTTGAAAGCTACTTCTGAATTATTTGTCTGTGATAACTTTTCCTCCTGCACAGAAATAAACTTTGTGGAATCAATGTTGTAATTAGATTGCCACCTCAATCATAAATATTACTGTGTGACTTCCAACAGCAATTGTGCCAGCTGATAAAATGGAGCCTGAAATGCACAAACATTTTTCAATTACTGTTTAAACCTAGCAACTACGCTCTGGGAGTACTGGAGGATTAATTATTTTGCTCTTTGTTTTTCTTCTCTCACATATCTGGATGGTGCCACAGAGGAACTGTTGTGTCGTGGCTGTCTCTATGATGCTGAGTCCCAGGCGGATTTGTAAGAGTTATACTGGGAATTAGAATGCTGAGTAATCTTTATGAGCATCTCGTTATGCTGCTCTTCCCTCCCCAGTGCAAATTAGAAATTAGTAGGTGATTGCTAAAATAATTTTGGAGTCCAGCAAATAAGAAAGATGAGAATGTTTGCCAGGATAGCCTCCATTCTTCTCTCTTTTTCTTACATCCCTAATCTAATTGTACATCTTTATTCTCCTTACCTCCTTTCTCTATTTTTCCTATTCTTGTTGATTCTGATTTAATTCATCATAATTTGCCTCCTTTTATCTTTTCCTATGAGAATTTTGATTTTTTTTCATTTAGGATTTCATTAATTGATTTTGTTTTCCTTCATTATGTTTTCCCTTTATCTACTTTACTTTGTTGAATTTCCTTTTATATTTATAAAAGTGCTTTTATACCTGATACAACTGTTGTGAAATGCGTTGTACTGAGTGTGTCTTAGGGGGCCGTTGTGTTTTCTGTCTGGATCTCAGTAAGTTAAACATTATGCTACTGAGTTTACTTAGCCACCATTGATCAGATTTTGGACTGTATCCTATTGTTTATTTCCTTTCAGGAATAGGCCTTCAGCAGTAAGTGTCCTAGACTGGCAGTCTCCAACTTTTTTGACTGCTCACCCCATCAGTAAAAAATTTTTGACCACCCCCCCCACACTATATCTATATTTATTAATGTGTAAATGATGTACTACTGTACTAACACATTCTGTACATTATAAAACATATACAAAAATAGAAATTAAAAAGAGAATGAAATAAAGATTAAATAAATACAATTTTAAAATATTTTAACATTTTTAATGTCATTTATTAATGGTACAAAAATATTTTCTTCCTGCACCCCGATGGACTGTCTTACTCAACCTCTGGTGTCCATGCTCCCCACTTTGGAAAGCACTGTTGTAGATATTCCCAAAAAAAGCATTGGTAACCCCAAACACACTTCAAAAGAGCACCTGAGTTCTATCAGCATTGGGAGCTTGTCCAAAGGATGAGGAAGCTGGTGAGGGGTCTAGAGAACAGGGCTTAGCAGGAACAACTGAGGGAACTGGGGTTGTTTAGTCTGGAGAAGAGGAGGTTGAGGGGAGACTTTATCCCTTTCTACAACAACCTGACAGGAGGGTGTAGCCAGGTAGGTGTTGGTCTCTTCTCCGAAGCAGCAAATGATAGTACAAGAGGAAATGTCCCCAAGTTGCACTGAGAAGGTTTAGATCAGACATTATTTCTTCACCAAAAGGGTTGTCAAGCTGCCCAGGGAAGTGGTTGAGTCGCTATCCCTGGAGGCATTTAAAAGATGTGTAGATGGTAGATTTGGTGCTTAGAGACACAGTTTAGTGGTGGACTTGGCAGTGTTATATTAAGCATTGGACTTGATCTTAAAGGTCTTTTCCAACTTAAATGATTCTGTGATTCTATTATTAGTTTATTACTTTTTTTTTTATATCTGATAAAGAAAGTGGATTTTGTAACAGGTCCAGAGTAGCTAGCACAGCAGCACAGTTAGATGAAACAATAATTCCTCAAATTCATGTCCCTCTTCACTATTTTCTTACTTTTCTTGTGTACTTTTTCCCATCTTTTTAAGTTAAACACCAAAACACTTTCACAAACTGGTTACCCTTTTACACAAGGCCACATGCATTTCTGCCACTGGGTTAGAAATAATTCCTGATATGTTCTACATCGGCCCACAGATCTTTCATTAATGGTATAACAAAACTTATTTTAACATCATTCTTTCAGAACCTCTTACACAGATCTGTGCTAGAATTAGAAACTACTTAGTTCTGCATTATTAGTATGTAATTCTACAGTGAGAAATTATCTCCCCTTGGTTATGGAAGGGCTTGATTCTGAATGACATCATGTACTTCAGGATGCTGCTTTTCTTTCTTTACCAATTTTTTTCCATCCTTTAGAGATAGGAACAGAATAAACAACTAGAATCTCCCACAGAGAATCTAGAGAGCATTACTAAACAGGCTGTGTTTTTGTAATACTTTAAAATTTATTTTCTTTAGTCTTGTAAAAAAGTAATGATGTATAACAGATAAGAACTGATGGAAGCTAATGTATAAATATGCTTATGTATGATAAATTAAATGAATATGCATTACAAATAAAAGGCCATTCAAACTCATGAATACTGAAAAGCAATAACCTCATGTTTAGCTTTATTGAAGCTTTATTTGCAGATATATCTACTCAACATTTACAGTTCCCTGACTCAAATTTCTATGGTTCTGTGTAGAACCAGGATCTTTTCTTCCTTTATTTTTCACATACATTCTCACCTATCCCACGTGACTTTCTCCCAGGTTAAGTATTAGTTGTTTTAGCAGCAGTAACATTTTGAAATCCAGCTCCATTTTCACAGCATTTCCAGATGCAGGAGGCAAAACAAGTATTTATGTAAAGTTTTGATTTTCAACCCTCTTCTGTTTCTGTGCTCATTTGAATTCCAAGATTATCTTCCTTCTTTTCATTTGAATACTGCAGAGATATTTTTCCTGAAAGGTAAGGTAAGCCCTGCGGTATTTCATTTCCTTATTGTTAATAACTGAACTCAGGATCTCATTCCTCTGTGGCTTCCTCTGGGTATAACTTTGCTGAAACCAGCAGAACTTTCAGGCAGATCAGCTAGGTGAATCTGGCTGAGCAAAGCAATTTCTTCATCGTGACGATTTGATCTTACTATAGTCATCTGTAAAACTGCATGCCACAGAACACCCGTAGGAATGGGGAAATAACTGGAAAATCTGAGGACTACTGGAGTGATGCTTAAAACACTGGACCGGTACTTCCAAGATTAATTTTTCTTTTTCAGATTGATAACCCATTTCCTATTTATTATTAGGTCAATTCATCTCTGTCTCATTGCCTAGAACATAAAAAGATCTTAGGAATTTTGGGATCTTAAAATTCACTTAGAAACCTTGGTCCTCACTACCTCTATTGGAGGATAATATCAGTGCAAATCGATCTGTGTGCCCCTGGTCTCTGTATAGCTCATTCAAGACTGGGCAACCTCAATCAGCATATAATTTTTTACTGATTTTTACAGAGTTCCTTGTCTTAGAGACATTTTTTTTTTCTCATTTTGAAGGGCATTGTGCTATATTTTATTTTTTTCTCCATGCCAAGCATTGTCAAATGTCTATCCAATGCTTTGGTCTGTCCAGAACATTTTGCACTGGGAAACAATTGCTCATCATGCAAGTCATTCCTCTGAGGGCCCACCACATGGGCTGGTAGTTTTGATACTGTTTTGTAAAGTTGGAAAACATCTAGATTTTCTTGGTGATGACTTGCCTTTGGTTGTGTTTTGTGCATTATTTTAGAAGACATTTTATGGGAAAATAATTGCTTTATGAACCATCAAATTGACCTTTTTTTCCCAATCATCTACCATGCTTCAGGCAATAGATTAAAACTGTATTTTCAGCAACATTTTCCCCAGTTGACTTAAATGCTGAACTTTTGACAATGAGATTTTACTGATGCCATCTGGTACTTCCTCTGATCTTGAATCACTGAAATTTAGGTAGATTACCTGTTCCTTAAATATGCATTTAAACCTTTCAACTTTTTACCTCTTTTTTCAGAAGTTTTCCATGTTTTTATAATAGTTCAGCCTCCTGCCTGCAATGGATCATTGTTCTCAAGTTCAGGGGAGTTATTCTCTGGGCCCTCTTTACAGTAAGAATATAACAAACAGAAAGTTTAGCTGTGCCTTAGAAATATCTTAAATGGAAAAATACACTGCTGCTGTCCACAGATCTTTATTTATCTCCAGGACATGTTGAACACCTTTATACAAAATGCTAATTTAAATTTGACTTTTAAACGTCTTTGTATCAAGCATGATTAATTACTAAATTGCCTTAGCCAGTAACAGGTCTTCCTATCGTAAGGGTGACAGTAATGGATCAAAGTATTCCGACACACTAGAAATTAAGCATTCTGTTACATAGGTAACATAGATAGGACTACCATAGATAGGACTTTGGATATATAAGTGACATAAAACATTCCCCACTGTCATTCTAGAATACTGTTTAGAAAGTTATTACACCCTAGAGGTAATCCTCTTTTAGTTCCCTGAATTTTTTTCCATCACCAAGCATTCTAGAACGGTTCAAAATACAGTTTTGCTATTTTTTTTTCAGTTGAACTCTATTTCTTTGCTATGGTATTTTTTTACCCTGCATGTATATGTATATGTAGCTTAGTAAACACTCTCAGAGATCTGAAAAATCACTGTCAGCACTGTTATTGTGTTACACATATATTTTATTGTGATAATGAAAAATATCAGTCTCGTAGAGATTCTTTTGAATTACTTTAAACATATTATGGGGATGCTGGTTTGAAATGGAGACTACATTACTGAAGATAGCTCTTCGTACGATATCCATTTTGGAAATATTTGGATATTTCTTATAAAACACACTATACAATCAACTATTCCTATAAGCTAGTGAAGGACATACCTAGGACATACCCGCACAAATAAATAAATATACATACTCATATTATGAACGTACCATTAAAGAAATTTATGATCCAGTGGCTGACTGAAAATGGAGAAGATTGAACCCATATTACGTACCTATCGTCTTCACTGGAAAATCTAGGTTTTTGAATGATGCTTTATCTCCCTGCTCAACTTCAACCAGACATAAGGAGCAATGAATGGCAAAAAGTGGATAAAATTTGCATTTGCAACATGATATGTAGTCAGAATACACTTGTAGTGTGGTTTTTATATTACATAAAGTCTTTTTCTAAGGTAGCTTTGTGCAGCCTTCTACAATCTTTTAGTTAATTGCTTAATTCCTAATTGCATAATTTTAAATGGATTCTAATGGTCAGTATGATTCCATAGAAACTTAATATTGATTATCAAAGTTTTAGCTTTGATTAATAAACTGCTGTTTGAGGAATTTTTTCCATCTTTTGAAAAAGGTGAGATAAAAATATTTTTCTACTGAATTTAGCTAAGAGGTAAATGTCTTGAAAATGCTCTGAAACAAAATATGAAAAAAATTGTCTCGATCAATTAAAATATTTTGCTTGTAATTCAGATAGTGCTTTTCTGCAAAATAAATCTACAGGTTTGTGGAGGTTTTTAACCTATAAGAAAATGGAATAAGCTTACTTGACAGCATTCTTTAAAAAATGGAGTAGAAAATTCCTGGGGTAAAATATATTTTGAAGAATCCCAGGTTTTTAGCAAGAGAAATTTGGCAGAAAGTTCCAAGCCAGTTCTGGTCCTGAATTCACTTATTGCAATGTTTTCTCCATATATCATGGTCGAGTTACACATTTATTAATAACTGAGATGCTTTTATCTTAGAACTTTGCAAGCTTGGAGGTTGGAATAATAATTTTTATGACATTCATGAAATATCTTTGTGTTCCTAATAGCAGCAGTAAAATCCAGACATCTCTTAACATGATATTTCTTGTAAAGGTTGTATCTATCAATTGTGGCAAAGCAAACAGATTCTATGTACACCACATTCAGAGACCATTATGTACTTTTATTTGAGAACAATGGCATGATTCTTGTTCAATAGCTGGAATTAATCTTCAGAAGTAGGATTCAATTCTCACATAAATGTTAATTTCAAGTGTGACTTCAGTCAAGCCACTTCATCCTACTTAACCTTACTTCTCATCTGTAAAGCAGTACCTCCTATTCTTCTCAGTCTACACAGATTATGAAATGCAGGTCCTTCCTCTTTAACACAGAGTACAAGAGAATGCACACAGAGACATTAAAAGAAAAGCCAGCGTTTGATGCTTTCCTTTACTAAAAGCCAATTCCTTAGCTAGAATGCAATTAGAATAGACTGTTTCTTTGTTGCTTTTCTTGTAATTACACAACATCTGTCTTTGATTCTGAAAAACAAAAGGCAGCTGAGAAACAGTGGAAACTCACAGAGTGTTTCACAGTAATGCGTAGATTCAAGTTCCTTTTGTTTCAGATAATTGAACCCTATCCATTGTTATGGACTTCAAATCTGCTCGTGCAGACTGATGAGATGAAGTAATGTGGTGGGTTATAAATAAGAAGCCTGGCATATGTGGTATGCCAGTAAAGACAAGATATACAGACAGGATTTCATCTTCCTGCAACTGTATCACAGAATCACAGGGTTGGAAAAGACCTTTAAGATCATCAAGTCCAACCATTCCCATCCTATGCTAAATCATATCCCTAAGTACCTCATCTACCCTTTTTTAAAACACATCCAAGGCAGGTGACTCCATCACCTCCCTGGGCAGCCTGTTCCAGGCCCCGACAGCTCTTTCAGCAAAATATTTTTCCTAACATCTAATCTGAACCTGCCCTGGCACAGCTTTGTGCCATTTCCCCTTGTCCTATCTCCTGTCACCTGGTTGAAGAGACCATCACCCACCTTTCTACAACCTCCTTTCAGGTAGTTGTAAGTGGTGATAAGGTCTCCCCTCAGCCTCCTCTTCTCCAGGCTGAACATCCCCAGCTCCCTCAGCCGCTCCTCATATGATTTGCCCTTCAGCCCCTTCACCAGCCTGGCTGCCCTTCTCTGGACTCGCTCGAGGACCTCAATGTCCTTATGGTGAGGAGCCCAGAACTGGACACAGTACTCGAGGTGTGGTCTCATCAATGCCGAGTACAGGGGCACAATCACCTCCCTAGACCTACTGACCACACTATTCCTGATATAAACCAGGATATTGTTGGCCTTCTTGGCCACCTGGGCACTCTGCTGACATATCCAGTATGCTAGCTGGAGAAGAAAACAGATATGTTTCTTGTTTCACTGGAAAACTTTTCCTTGCAAATTGAATCCTCTTTCATCTTCACAGAGTGGGTGTCTGATCATCTTGCATAGATATGGCTGCACACAACAATCTATGCATACTGAAGAGTACCGAGACGGAAAACTTACAGGTATGTCATGATGAAAACAAAGATGGAAATGGCAAAAGAAGGTAGGTGAGAATAGTGGAAAAGTGATAAAAAAGGTAAATAAAAGTAAAGGATGTTGATGAAGAGGGGCATATTAGAAGCAGTGAAGAAGAGAAAAGATCAATCCCTAGTTTGAAAAGTTCTGAGAAGTTCTTAGAAACTGGCTTTGACATGAATTACCAAGGTCTCTGTGACTCAGAGACCTTGCAGAATGACTTACAGTAGAGGACTAGAGTAAATCAAAAGGTTACAGATGTGTGCAAGAAACACTGACATTGGTAGCAGATTTGCATCTGCTTGTAGTGCTGGCCTGGTAGCAGTTGTGATGCTAAATTTGAAAAGCAACACGTAGATAGGCTATGAAATTCTGATCACTTTCTATAGAACATGACAGGTGCAGAATCTATGGCAAAGAAATAAGAGCACAGTGAGCTTGGAGGATGTTGAAGGTGGAGTGAGACATACATCAGGGTGAGGAAGTGCCTTTGGCTGCAAATTTCTGAGTCTGTGTCTTGCCTTCTCTCCCTTTTGCTGTTCTCCTTTGTCATTTAAAAGTACCTCGGTATTTATTGTCTTAGTTTATATACTAATGAAACCTCTGCTAAAGTCCCAGGTAATTTCATTATGCTTCCTGGGTGACCGTTCTGCAAGTCTGAGCTTTTTACCATATCATATAACTTAAATAAAAATAATCACAGATTTAATTTAACTGGACAGTATTTAGCCTTAAGCATTTGTGGGTTGTTTGTTTTTTTTTTTTTTTTAAAAATACTCCTAATATAAGATATTGTCAAAGCATCTAGCAATTACCTATTGCCTTTGGAATTGTTATTTATTGATACAGTACTAACAGCCGTAGACTCATCAATTATCAAATGATGACTGTGTGATACTGAAAAGGCACACACAAAGGATTTTTTCATGTTCCATCTGTTCTGGTGTTTAGGAAAGATATGTTTTCTAACTGGAAAAAAACCCCACAAACAACAGTTGAAATGAGACTAAGAAATACTGATAGAAATACTGCCCATCAGCTTTGTAAGGCAGGGCAGGTATCTCTCAGAGATACTGCATGGGACTGGCTGCTGAGATGCATGCTGGGAACAGCAGAAGTGTTCAGGAGATACTTCTGTCCTCTTGAGCTGTTACTCTATGTTCCTCAGTGCGTCAGGCAGCCTGAAGATCCAAAATTGTTGCAATTTCCCTGGGCTGAATTTTATTTGAAAGCAGCCTGCAGTCTTCACTATATGAAATGCTGAAGCCCTACCCTGTCATGCCTGTCATGCTCTGGCTTGTGAAAGAAGCACAGCACTTCTGGAAGCAAGACATTCCTCGTGTGCAGGCACAGCGCTTTTAGGATCTCCCAGCACTCCCTGAGCCCTCTTTTCACTGCAAAGGGGGTGTAATGGGAGTGAGAGTCCCAGCCTTTCTTTCTAGGTGACATGTGGCACATAATGATTCTGGGGGGTAAGAGACTGGGAAGCACCAATTCCTTCACTGCCACTCACCCCCGCTGATGTTGCCAGTGCCCAATTCTCCCAGCTTCATAACAAGGTGCTTCAGCTGCATCTCTAACTCCCAGTGCCCACCTCATTAGTCTGTTATTTCAGTGCACACTTAAGATTTTTTAGGTTAATTATAGATGTGCAGCAGTACATGAGTGACTGAGAGAAAGAAACATGGAGAGATGATAACAGTCTGCAACTATGCAAAGGGTTTAAATGCTGAGAAGACAGGGCATGTACTAAGTATGAAACATGGGCTATTGCTAAGGCGAATGAGACATAGCAAAGAAAGGGAAATACCTGATGAATTCTCTGAAGAAGTTTGCTTGACAGTGGTTATTAAATTGGGAGACTCTCCTCTAGCAGAACAGAAGAAAGATTTCTCACTTGTGAGGATCACAATCTGATTGGAAAAGTGTGATAGAGCTTTTTATAGGGAACAATTTCATGTTGGTGGAGACGTGTTCATAACCACACAGATGTAAGTAACCATATATGACTCCATCAATGACAGTGATTCATTCATGACAGTGATATTCATCATATATTTTATGTTTGGCATTCTCATCTCATCAGGACTCCTGCCCATCAGTAAGATGCTGCTGCAATGCTTCTTATATTTCTAAAGGATATATAGCTTCAAACAGCTGTCATGGGACAAAAGAAAACCGGTCAGAGTGGCATTTGCTTCTTATTCTTGAAAAAGTAAAATTTTTTCCAAAGATTACACTGGCCTGAGGCTTAAGAGACATAATATTTGGCTCTGTGCTAGGACAGATTTTATATGTCATCATCCATTGGATTTAGAAATAGCAGATTTTAAGTGAGAAATCATCTGCTCCAAGACTTGCTAGGTCAGGGTATACTGTGCATGCAATGCTTTGGAGTATTATGAGAAGTTTATTGTTTTTATTGGAACATGTACAGATAATAAAATAGTAATCTGAAAGACTGAAAAAAAAAATTGAAAGGGCTTGACCCTACACATTTTCAATTTCTGAATGCAATGTTAACTACTGTAAATAATCTGAAGTCTGTGGCAGTAAGTTCTCTGTGCTTTCAAGTTTTTGAAGAATCAAAGCTTTATTTTTAAGCTAAATGACTTTTTCATTCAAAAGCTGAATAGCAGTTGGAAGGATTTTTGAGCATCATAAGATCACAGTGTGATTTTTTCATATGCATTTTTACCATGCAGAGGTAAGAACAAATTCATGGTGTGATTTTTGGTTGCTGTCACAACGGTGTCTTTTTTGTTGAATAATACAACCAGTTTCTTCTGGGTCCACATGTCTTTTTTTTTTGGGGGGGGGGGAGGTGTTGTTGGGATTTTTTTGGGTTGGTTTTTTTTCTAAACCTAGTAATACTGTGTACACATTGAGGCTTCATGCTCCTCCTGTGCAGATCATGTCCACTGCAGATCTGTCTGCTCTCCTAGTGTTCCGTACTGCCGTCATTTCCTTTGTCTCTTGGGTCCCTCCCAACAGCAAAGTCATGAGAAACGTGCACAGCATGTGGACGCCCTGGTCAGTCAGATGCTGGAGTATATAGATGACTTTGCATAACACATTTCAGTAGGTTTTTGGTTTTTTTGCTTGCTTGGTTGGATTATTCGAGGTTGTAATATCACTTCATTGCAGAAAGCAGACTGATTTTGGCCAAAGGAGTAACTTTAGCTGGGTACTTTTCAAATGGCAGCGAGGAAGCATATGAGATTTTGGATTTATGTACATGGTGTTTTCGTTTGACCTTGCAATACACAGGTGTGGGGGATTGATGAGCTCTCAAGTACACCACGATCTGAGATGTCAGTCTTGCTGGATTAGAAATGTAAAACTCAAGGAAAGGGTAGAGAAAGCCAGTATTTAATTATAAATGAAACAAGAAAATACAGAACATTTTGTGTAGATTTTGCAGGGAGAGCTGGCTCTGTCTCAGTTTCAGCAGAATCGCTCTCTCTCTCTAGCCAAAGGGAATGTAGGATGGGACAGAGAAGGTCTGGCTGGGGAGGAATTCAATGCAGCTATCAGCAACCGGCTTCTATGTAAATACTGCAACACCTCTGAGCAGAGGAACAGCTGAGATAACACTGTAAACTAATCTCTAATGCCGGAGAAGCGGGCCAATCCCTCACATTATATGGTTTCTGTAGAAAAGATGTGCTAGGAACAGATTTAAATTGTATATGTCAATTTACCATGTAATTAAATATGCTGACTTTTTTTTTATTTGAAAGCAGCATATCATAGTATCATACAACATCCTGAGTTGGAAAGGACCTGTAAGGATCATCGAGTCCAACTCATGGATCCACGCGGAGCCAATATATGGTAAAGTATTTTTTCCTTAGAAAAGGTTCTCTGTGCCAGGGTGTATATGCCTGCACATTCTGTCATATATATAAATTCTTATGTAGAGAGGCATCATTATCAAAAAATATTTTCAATTGTTACCTGTGCCTAACAAATTTAGATAAATATATACTCACCTAGGGTCCTTATCCCACCAGTATTCATCCTGGTTAATTTTTCTTCAATACCAGGAAAACTAAGAGCCAATGTTTGTCCAGAGGAGAGACAGTGAAGCACAGTCTGTCCCTGCTTTGACCTTTGGAGGTCACTGTATTTCACAGTCCCCCACATTCCTTTCTGATGTAGCTAAGAAAAAAAAAGTAATATATACATATATATATACACACACATACATGCATATAGAATATATATGAAATAGACATATACATGCCTTTATACCCAAATGGTGTCTTACCTGAAACAGGCTGTGCCTCCTCAAGGCATTTAAAGAGAAGAAAAGCATGAGCTATCAATGCCCAAGATGTTTGCTGCTACATCTGCTTCAGAGTTGTGCTCATAATTGGGTACAACTCCAAAATAAACTGGGGTTGGGGTGGAGCTACCTACCTCATTAATTGTGCTAGAAAAGAGGAAACTGATTCCACTATCTCCAGTTTCAGAAGAAATTAAGATCTAAGTGTCTCTGATGCCCCCTTTAGAAATAAGTAGTCAGCAATTTCCAGTTCTCTCTGTCAGAGCCAAACCACAGTGCAAAAGCAGTTCTTACACCAACACCACCCCCCACCAGTGCCCTCATTTGCAGGTTAGGATGCATTCATAAGCTCTTTCCTTCCACTTTGTTTAAGATGCATATAATCACGTGATGGCTGTCAGCCCTTGAATGGCCTCTAATAAACTAGACCTGTGTTTAAGAAGTTGATCCAGTTTACTGAGTGTTCCTCTCTTGACCTTTACATCCCACTCTTCCCTTCTGTCCCAAACCTCAGTTATTTTTTTCCCCCATTGTGTCTTACATGGGCAGGCAGTGGGCAGTTTGTATGCTGATCTCCCCAAGGACACTGTACTTTTCATTATAACACAGGTCCTCTGGGACACATGTTGACAAACTCTGCCTTCACATACCACGACAAACCCACTCAAGGGATGCCTCTCCAGTCTTTCTATTTTTAACTTTAAAAAAATGTCCTGAAGACACACGGATTTTCTAGGTTCCACCACTGGAACAAATTATCAATGTGGATGGTTCAACAACTGAGCAGGAAAACAACTGTCACATTACATTAATACCATAGCTGGTTTTTGTCCAAGCTATTCCCATCTCTCATCCTCTGCTCTATACATACCACTACGTGTTACTGATCTGAGGTGCATTGAAAGAAGAAAACATGAGGACTTTAAGTATATGTATGTAAATGTAAGCGAGTAGAACCAATTCTGTGCTATAGATGTCAGCCAAAAGCAGAGAGAAGCACGGGGTTTGCTGCATGGGTTCATCAAAGTTTAAAAGAAATTGAGTGTGTGCTGCTCCTTCCTAAGGCAATACAGGCAGCAGATGCTGCCTCCATGCAGTAGAAGAGCCCCAGTTGTTGGCACCAAAGTAACCTCATGGCTCGTCGATTAAGTAGAAGCTCGACTGGCTTTTTCTCAGCGGAAAAATGAATAGCCGGGGGAGAAAACACCCGTGCAGCTTCTCCCGCACCCTCCGCCCAGCTCGAGCATCTCAAGTTTCCGGGCCCACCTGGGCCGACAGCCGGCGGGTGTCGACACCTCGGGGTGCCGGCGGGGCCCGGAGCCGAGCCGGGCGCCGGGCGTGCCCGTGGGAGGCGGCCCGGGAAGCCACCTTTCCTCCCAGCTCCCCGAGAGCGCTGGCCCCCGAGGGGCTGCGCGGGGCTCCCTATTTGGCCATGCGGCGGGCCGGGGGCGCGCTGCCCCGCGCCTGCCTTACATGGGCCGGGCGGCCGGGGCTGGCCGGGTTCCATTCATGGCTGCGCGGCCGCTCAATGGCGCGGAGCCGACCAAATAAGGAGAAGGTGGCTGCCCCGTCCCGCGGCGGCCCGGGACGACGCTGCCCCTCGGGGGGTTATAAATTGGGGCGTCTCCGCCGAGCCGGCACCCAGGCTCACCTCCGCAGCCCCCCGCCGCCGGTGCTGGTCTGGTGAGTAACCCAGCGGCTCTCGCAGCCCCGCGGGGCGGGCAGGATGGGAGGAATGGGACGGGACGGGACGGGACGGAAGGGATGGGACGGAGGGAGGGATGAATGAATGAATGGGAGGCACCGGCGAGCGGCGGATGCCGGTCGCGCAGGTACAACCACTGCTCTGCCTGCGCATCTCCCGGCACGGCGTTATTTCTGCCGGGGACACCGCACCGTAGCCTGCCGCCCCGTCCCCGGCCTCCCCCCAGGCAGCGCCAGCCGCCGCGGCTTGACAGGGCGCGACGCCCCGCCGCCGATGAAGTGCTCTGGGCAGGGCCGATCTCTCCGATTTCCAACGCTTTCCCTCCCATTTCCATCTGCGGCTTGAGGGTACCGCTAACGATGCCCTAACGAGCGTCCCGCAAGCCAGGGCGCCTTTCGGAGAGCGGAGAAGAGAGCTGCTGACGGATCCTATTTTAAGCCCTGCCCACGAGCGTGGCTGAGCCATCGCGCATCGTCCCGGGACGAGTCAAATTTCCCGCTCCCGCTGACAGCTGCCGGTGTGCCGCCGCCCGGGATGGCGGGCGGGAGGGCGCGGAGCGGAGCGGCCGCCCGAGGGGCTCGGCGGGGCCCGGCGGCAGCGCCTCACTGTCCGCGGGGGACTGGACGCGCCGCCGTGCTGTTTTGCAGGTCCGTGCATCCCTCCCAAGATGTGTGACGACGAGGAGACCACCGCACTGGTGTGCGACAACGGCTCGGGGCTGGTCAAGGCAGGCTTTGCCGGCGACGATGCCCCCAGGGCCGTTTTCCCGTCCATCGTCGGCCGCCCGAGACATCAGGTAAATACGGAGGACAGGACCGGGGTAGGGCAGAGCCTTCCCCCCCCCTCCCAAAATAGCCTTCCTTGGTTCTTTTGTCCTGTCCCAAATACCCTGCCCTTCCAACTGCTCACTTCTCGCGGTGGCATTTGCCACGCTTTTCCAGTCCTCTCTAGTACTTCCCTCAGCCCCCCAGTTTGGCAGGCCCGGATCTCCATTCTATCGCTGTCTCCCTTTCTCCCAGTTATTTCCAATTCACCAACTTTCCTCCTGACTTTCTCCCAGTTCTGTCTCCTAATGAGCCCAAACCCAGTTGCCTACAAAGCTGCTGCCCACTCCACGCTCCATCCCCTAGGCCAGACCTGCTGCTGGTACTAGTTCAAAGAGATCTCCATCAGCTGAATTTTCCCACAATGCGGTTTGTTTAAGGTCTTTCACACCCATTCTGTCCAATGGGTCTCTGATCTTTTCACAGCTCTCTAAGCCTCCTTTTCTCTGTTCCCATTTCTTTCTTCTCTTTTGTCACACTTATATCAGCAGATCGAGAACACAGTATTTTTTCTCCTACAGTATCCTTGGTATAAAGTTTGTAATATTTTTTTAAACCTAAAGCGTTTGCAATTTATACTGTGTTACTGTGAATAGATTGCTGCTGAGGCTCCATAGCAATACGGAGTACCTTTCTTCACTAGAAAGTTCATTTCCCCCTCTTTTTGTTTACAGTCTCTCTTCATATGTCTCTCTGTATCTTTTCCTTGTCATGGTATTGTGCAGTTTATGTTCAGTCAAACTTTTGGACCTGAATGGAGTAAGTGAAAACAAGAGGGTCATTAAAAAAAGGGAAAAAATCCTTCCATCTGATTAACGGGAAAATGTTTAGGAAAAAACTTCAAATTCTGTTGACTTAATATTTTAATAATTTATTTTCATAAACAACCTTTTGGTGGTGTGACTGCTTGTACATTTCTTGAAAATAGATAGTTGACTGTGGGCTCTGTGATGTTCTCTTCCCAAAATAATGCTTTTCTGTATTTTCTTCTCAGGGTGTTATGGTTGGTATGGGTCAAAAAGATTCCTATGTGGGTGATGAAGCTCAGAGCAAAAGAGGTATCCTCACTTTGAAATACCCCATTGAACATGGCATCATTACCAACTGGGATGATATGGAAAAGATCTGGCACCACACTTTCTACAATGAACTCCGTGTGGCCCCTGAGGAGCACCCTACCTTGCTCACAGAAGCCCCCCTGAACCCTAAAGCTAATCGTGAAAAGATGACCCAGATAATGTTTGAGACCTTCAATGTACCTGCTATGTATGTGGCGATCCAGGCTGTCCTGTCCCTGTATGCCTCTGGTCGTACAACAGGTAAAATAACAAAAATAAACACTCTCTAGATTTCTTCCATTTAGGAACCCTCCCTCCTTCTCACTCCAAACAGGGAATAAACCCCCTAACTCAGTCAAATTTAGAAAAAAACCTAGGTATTTTTCACTTACAGCAATTGATGATAACAGTAGCAGCAAAGCCAGTGTCAAGTCTATAGGCAGAACAACTTCTGCATTGCTTTCAGAGAGGCACTGTGGAACTAACTCTGCTGCCGCTTGCCATGATGCAAACAAGGAGACATTCCTGTGAAGATACTGCAGTTACACAAGTATTACACCAGTTTAAGGGTTTAAAACTGGACCAAAAGATGCCCATTATTAGACCAAATCCAACCACTATGGCAAACTTACTGCTCAAAGTGGTAGCAAGGGAAGGCTGTTGTATGCACTGGCTTAAAATATGTGCGGCACAGCAAACAGAAATGCCCAGGGAAGGCAAGATCTTTATGGCTAAAACTGAATGATTCCACTTTATGGTGCCTCAAAAATCTTGTATTTTGTGGCTGCTTACTGTGCCTAAGGGCTCTAAGTATTTGCTAGGTGATTCCAATCGGTCTCTGACATTTCTCTCCCAGGGATTGTTCTGGACTCTGGTGATGGCGTCACCCACAATGTACCTATTTATGAAGGTTATGCTTTGCCTCATGCCATCATGCGTCTGGATCTGGCTGGCAGGGATCTGACTGACTACCTCATGAAGATCCTCACAGAGCGTGGCTATTCCTTTGTGACAACAGGTCAGTCCTTCAGATTAGCCCTCCTGTGAAAATCCTCATGTCGTTCTTGTCCTGTCTTCTTCCTGTAGCATTTTGCTTATCCAGACCTTAATCCATTCCCCTGTATCTGCAGCTGAACGTGAGATTGTCCGCGATATCAAAGAGAAATTGTGCTATGTTGCACTGGACTTTGAGAATGAGATGGCCACTGCTGCCTCTTCCTCCTCTCTGGAAAAGAGCTATGAATTGCCCGATGGTCAAGTGATCACAATTGGTAACGAACGTTTCCGCTGCCCTGAAACCTTATTCCAGCCATCCTTTATTGGTAAGTGTTCCTTGGAAATTCTTCTTTCAGTAGGAGGTATGAATGAATCAGGAGATCTAGAAGGTGTCCTGTTCCTCTTCCTGCTAGCTAAATTTGGTATGAAATCAAACATAAATAATGAGTTAGATCATCTGGTCCCCATAAGCTATGCTTAATATGAGCTCAGCTAATTACCAGGTCTTCTTCCTTAGTTTCGACCAGGTTGTAACATCACAATATTTTGTGGTTGTGGCAAAATGTAGTTAGAATATCATCAGGTCATGATGGAAAGAATAGCTTCCAGGGCTGTATTTGTAAAGCTGCAAGAAGTAAAGTGTCTGAGAGGGATAAAGGAATGGAATGAAGGTGTGTGTCTAGTAGTATGCACTGTAAGTGAACATGGCCGTGGTCAAGATGGCAAACTTTGCTGCTTGCAAGTGCAGCTGACAGATACAGCAAATGCTTATCTTTAAGTCCTGAGCAATAAATGCAGTTGTTCATCAGCTGACATCTTACTGTGGATCTAGTGTCAGCCCTTTCAGGAAGCACCTGTTGAAGTTAATAAACTGGAATGCAACGTACAAACATTTGATACTGGTTTCTTTTTCCCTACAGCCAAGTACTAATATGTTTGTTATGTCTTGCCTTGATGTTTATAAATAGACTGTGTTTTGAGTAGAGTGAAAAAGAAATTAAGTAACCATTGTCTTTAGGTCTACTTCAGCTGTTTAATTGTCTTTATCACTCTCTTTCTATAGTCAACTACTGCTTTTTGTGAGACTCTGACATATCTGGATATTCGTGGGTTTTATTCTATATAATTTTCTCTCATTGCCGTATATTGAATGAGTTTGTCTTGTGTTTTTATCTCTTCTCTTACTGTATATTTTAAGTATCTTTCCTTTGCACGTGCATTGTGATTCTTACCCTTTCTAAACAAGTACTTTTTTTTCTTAGTTAGTTCTTTAATTTTTTCCATGTATTTTCTATGAGATTTAATAATAAGTAATTTAACAACAAAAATATTATAGCAGCTGATTTTAATGATGAGGAGAAATGCCAAGAATTCTCTTCACCAAGACCTCTTGTATAATTTACTGACCTACAGTCTTCTTTCTTTCTCAGGTATGGAATCTGCTGGTATTCATGAAACTACCTACAACAGTATCATGAAGTGTGATATTGATATTCGTAAGGACCTGTACGCTAACAACGTCCTCTCTGGTGGAACGACAATGTACCCTGGCATTGCTGATCGCATGCAAAAGGAAATCACTGCACTTGCTCCTAGCACTATGAAGATTAAGGTGAGGAATTTGACTCTGTACTATAAAATGTGCGGAACTATGGGGAAAATGTTGACCTCACTAAATTAGGATACAGAAACAACTCAAAAATGAGTTAAACAGCTGATGGACAAATGAGAAGGAATTCCTTTTAATCAGCCTAAAAATATTGACAAGAAGCAAGTGTAAGAAAAAGGAAAATATGGTTATAGATTTTCTTAAGGAATATTACATGTATTGTACCAGCTGCTATTGTAGAAAAGTTCTTTATTTACTTAAGGAAATATCTAGTAGTTTGTTACATTGATGTGGGTTAGTTGCTCAGAACTGTTAAATGAGAATTCTATTGCTTTTCTTTATCTAGATCATTGCCCCACCTGAGCGCAAGTACTCTGTCTGGATTGGTGGCTCCATTCTAGCATCTCTGTCCACCTTCCAGCAAATGTGGATCAGTAAACAGGAGTATGATGAAGCTGGTCCATCCATTGTCCACCGCAAGTGCTTCTAAGCACTTTTCCCCTCAATTTACTTCCCACTCAGGATGACGACAATATGCTTCTTGGAGTCTTCTGGCAACCCTTCCTGAACTCTTCAGTCATTGTACAGTTTGTTTACACACCCGTGCAATTTATTTGTGCTTCTAATATTTATTGCTTTATAAATAAACAAGATCCGGGACTTGCAACCTGCAAATTATTGTCTTGTTTTATTATAAGTATTCTTTGGTTTAAAAAAATGAGACTAAACACCCTGGGGTCTGGAAACTCCCACCAAATCTATTGAAGCCTTCACTGCATGCATGTCTAAGTAATGTAGTCATGTTAGGTTATGGCTTTCTATTAGTAAGAATTTATACTTTATAGTTGTAAGTTTGAAACTTGAAACAAAAAAGCATCGTATATCAAGGCTTACAAAGAAATAGCCTTGAGGCTAGCCCTAGTAAGTGGAACAAATGGAAGGAAACCTCTCTTACTCATAAACCATTTCTTCTGTTGCCTTTATTATAACCCTGGTATTTGAATATAAATTTATTGAAAGGCAAACCTTCTGCAAAATACTTATGCTAATACATTTAGAAAGTGATTTATAGCTAATTAGCTCAGTCCTAAAGAGCCACACAATTGTTTTCTGTGGGCTATAAGTATTTATGACAAAATATTAATTCAAACTGACAGTTTACGCATCTTCCCCCATCTCTTAAAAGCTGGAGATAAAGAAGTGAAGCTTTTCTTGTACTAATGCACAAGAAGGAAACTTTTGCTGTATAAACATGTGATTGTTATAATCACAATAATTTTCACATCATCATCCATATATTTTAGGCCATTTTTAATCCTTAATCCATGGTATTCTTTATTGGTATTTGACCCAGATACTACAATCATAAATTTCCTACTTTCTGTGGGCTTTTGTGTTCCTCACCATGATTTCTCATAACTGTACTCTTTGATTTATTTTTTTTAAGAAGTGATATCTAAAAGTGAAGTACAGAGTGATCTGGGATTTTTCCATTAAAATAATGGAACCAGTCAGTGTCATAGTTTGAACTATGCACAGACTGATGTTCACCTAAACTTGATTTAAGAAACCAATGAAACCATTTATCAAGCTGTGCATGTGGTTGGGTGTGTGCTCAGCTGACAGCCATTACAGATATTTGAGAAGGATAGATTTCATGACATTTTTATACTTGAGTGATAATTCTTTTTTTTAACAAAACTCAACAACCCACCACAATAAAAATAGGTAGTTCACACAGTTGCAGAGAACCTCTGTTTCTCCCACCTCTTTTAATGTCTAAAAAGACACTAAAACTGTCTGTTAGATGTGATCTGCTTTTAAGCAGAACTGATTTTACTCTTTGAATATATGAAAATATATTTAGTATCTGTTCGTCAGTTTGCTTATCATTAGAAAACATCTTAGTGAGGTGCAGTGATAAATGCCTATCAACAGCTTGCAATTGAAATGTCCAATGACATTGCTTTTAATAATTCAAACATAAATTTAAACATTTTAAATGAACATAAAAATGAAATTGTAACAGTAATAGGAAAACTTAACCATAAATATAAAATACTTCATACTGCACACAGTATTACTGAAATTGCAAACAGGCCTTTCTACAATACAATAGAAATTAACCTGTGAATCTGTTAAGACAAAGCCAGCAGCTTCCAGTGTTCTTAAGGTTTCCAGAGTAGGGATTCACTCTGAAGTTCATGCCATAGAAAAGTTGAATATGTTTTGAAAATATGGGAACATTTCCAGATTTCTGACCACCAACACAAATTTAATTACTCAAATTTAAAATTACTTTTGCCAATGACACTGGCATAGTGTTGTTTAGAAACACTGTACTTTTCTTGCTTGTTCTTGCTTGCTAATTTGAATGATTTGCCTGGTTCAGAGAGGTCATCTCAGGTATTAGTGTAAATTAATAGCATGATACTAGAGATAAATTGCATTTAATTGGAGCTTAAAAAGTTAAGCAAGTATGCAAAGGGCGTTCTAAGTCAGACCCAGTGGATTCCTGATTGAGTGGCTCTGAGCAGTAGGAATGGTCGGCTTACGGCTGGCACCACATTCTCAGATGCCATCAGGACTTCACCCTTGAGCATGTGGGTGTTGGGAGGGAAGCCACTGATTGTATGTCAGATGGAAAAATTCCTTCTACAGACATTTTGGTGTTTGTAATAGACATGGAAATGGACATGAGCAGCAAGGATTTTGCAAAATGGTGAGGTGATATGCTTGCATATATGTAGGATACGACTGAAAAAAGCAATGCCTCACTCTTTTTTTCCATTCTTATAGCACGTTTCCAGATGTATTCATTTTTAATGCAATAATCCCATATTTTGCCACTGAAAAATATATATTCACACGCAATGCAGTAAGAACTTTAATAATTCATTGGAATGGGAATTATGGTAACTATTTATGGAAGCAAAACTAGATCTTCTAAATATGGATAAAGCAACTTATTGATTTGATTGAGAGGAGTTTGAGTGTTAAATCACATAAGCTAGGATTCAAAACACCAATAAAAGATGTCACTGTTAAAATTTACCCTCCATTTACATTTTACAACAAGCCTTAATTACAGTGGCATACATTGTGTATGGCAAATGAAGATGGTGGAATGGGCTGCAGAAGTTAACCAGAGAGCACCTATACAATAAACAGTAAAACTCTTGCAGATCCTTCCTAAAAAGGCAAGTTAAAAAAGAGCTGTACCCCAACCCTACTGTGATCATCGATTTTCATCTCTGGAACACCTCAGCTACTGAAGACATTGACATAAATTTTGAGACATGGAAGGAGCATGTGGGCACTTAAGGAGTATTGAGCAATACGAATCTGATCAAAACAGAAAGTTTGTAACACCTCAATGGAGTATGTGCTAAGAATCTGAAAATCCTGTGATTTTGTGTTAAAAGGTGGAATTTTTTTGACAGGAAATAAGATGTTTCAGAAGTCACTTGTTAGTGCTTCAAGGCTCTTTCAAAAAAATGGTAGAACAATCATTATAAATTTGATAGAGTTGTCTACTTTGTGCTAATCTTCTTAAAAAATGCTGTTTTAGCTAAAGCTTAAAAAAGGTCAGCCTGAGGGGAAAGAATTAATATGGAAATTTTTAGCTTGAATAATTGAATTCTGTAGAGTGATAATTTTTTAATGTAGAATAAGAGAGCTTTACACTTAAAAACATTAGGTGACTCTAAATATATGTGACACGTTAATCTACATTAATAAAGCAACAATAAAAAAAAAAAAAAAGAGAGAGAGAAGAGAACAGAAAAATCTGTTCTCTGATGGTTGGATAAACTGAATATGAGGTCCAGGCAGAGTGTTGCTTTCTTCCAGTAACAGCTGAACCCAGTCCCACCCTGAGACATCCTGTGACAGAAGCCTCTGTCATTATCAAGACGCAAATAATTTATAAAATTGAGTAATTAATAACTTTCACTTGTTACACTCAAGAAAGAAGCAATTCAGGCAGTTAACATGACACCAGTTACCTTTGCTTTTTCTCCTGAGGATGACTATGATTGCTTAAAGTTGCAAATTCAGCATATAGAAATGTCAATTGTAGGAAAATTGTTATTATGTTGATATATATTTAAAGGATGGATTTAATTTGTGATTAAGCTGTTCTGTATGAATAATAATGGATTAACAGGATTTAGCAGACATTAGCAAAAGTTAATATACCTGGTGGCAATGTTATTTTTCAGCAGAAATCATTCACAAAAAAGAGTATATCTGAGTTCTTCCAAATATAGGGCAGTATGCTCTCTTAGAAGACAGGAATTGTATTTTAGAGACAATTCTTCTATAAGATTTTTATATATATATAAATATATATGCAGGAGGAAAAGTGGATGTGGAATAGCATAAAGCTTTAATGACATAAATTTATGTAACATGTAAATGCTATAGTAAGTTGGGAAGGTACCAAATAAAATCCAGGTAGCAAAGCAGTAAGAGAATTTAAAGATTAGTTCTGAGTCTGTAATCCCCCAGGTTTAGATCACCAGAAAGGGTATTGTCAGTGATAACGAGGACTATAGAAGCTGCTGTTTTAAAGAGTCCCAAATGCCTTAATGAGCTATATCGTGGCTTCTAGAAACACTTTTGCAAAAAGGTGATGCTTGAAGAGAAATCAAAGATCTCCTGGATGTCAAAGAGGGCCTGCAACTCCAGCTCTTCTAGAGAGAGTGGAAATCAGTGGCTTTAGCAGCACAGCAACTGCTGCCATGTATTCCTCCCTCTCCCCCAGCTCTCTGTTGCTGCCTCTATCTGCCTCAGCTGACAGGAGAAAGAAAGCAGGTGAAAAATCTAGTTTCTTTTTTTCTGGGGTGGAAGGGGGCTATGAGGACATGTTGCTGGGCCAGTTTTGACACTGAATTTCACGCTGATTATGATTATGAAATTATATAAATTATTTTCATGGGACAGGCTTCCATCTTCCAAACTGTCTCTATTTTATAAAAAACCAAAACCAAAACCATATGTAACCCAAACAAAGTAAGGAACATTAGGCTTAAACCAGAAAGTTGATGAATTCAGTTATTTTATAAAAACTAAATATTTTTGGTTACTAAAAATGATTTAAAGTTAACTGTGTGTGTGTTTGTATGCTCTGATTCTCTGGTAAGCTAGAGGGAAGAATAATTCTTGCAACAAAAGAGATCTCATCAGATTTTAAAGACAAACCATCGAGGAAGTCATAAGGGGAAAAAAGCACTCCACTCTTTACTTCTTTACTGTGTATTGTGTCTTGAATTCAGCACTTAGACTAGAAGATCCTTCCCTGCCAAGGAGCACCATCTATAAGAAAAGATTGCCTTGTACAAGTTGAATCAAGGCCATTTCTATGGCTGTAAATTCAGGGAAAAGTTTAAAGGGAATAATCTCCAGCTCAGTCTTCTATTATAGGCCAAATGGAAAATGCCTTTCTTGTGCTAAACTTCTGGCATCATTATCAGATGTATTAGTTTGACCACTTGAGTAACTGATTATTGAAATTAATCTAATTAACCGAGTTACTACTTCAGCATTGGTTGTGAATTCAATTTTGTTACTACACTGTTTCATTCATAATTAAAACAATGAACTGAAAGCAGGTGGTCTGTATATGCAAAAATGTGAGTTGTGAAAAGTGCAATCTGTGGTTTTATTCTCATAAATGTTTAATGATTTCTTTGATCCATATTTGAAAAGTCATAGAATTGCAGGAACGGATATATGGGAGGTATTTTATATATATAAAATGGTTTATTGAATGTCACAATTTGTTACAAGATAGTAAAAAATATACCAGATAGATACACTTTTAAATATTAATGAAGTGTATTGTAAAACCCAAAACTTGTAATATGTGACCAAATCTTTAATAAATGATAAATAGGTTTACAAAAATGGTCTTAGGCCTTAATAGTCTTACTGTTTTAATTGAATTGGAGCTCTCTTGTGCAGGTCAGCTCTGTATTGCAACTGAATGAACCACAATAATGCAGTAGCATTTGATCTCTTACCCATATATTTTGTCAGCTAAACGGAAAGAACTTTGAAATTGACTTACATGGAACTGATATCTTCAGTCTACATAGGAAAATGAGTGATTATATTGCTGCTGGTGATAGTGACTCTTGCATTTAGTTCTGGGCTCTTCAAAGTGTTTGCTGTAATAATACATATATTTATAGATATATTTACACATAAGTGTGTTTATAAATATACATACGTACAAATATTTTGCCTAGTTCTTCTCTTTAAATTTCCAATGGAAGAGCATCCCTGGCTTAGTAACATGTTTCAGAAACCATGTCTGTATGACATAACATAAGACTATACCCTCTCAAAAATTAGCAGAGTTAATTTGGAAGGGCGAACATGTCATGTCAGAAATATCACGTAGATATTTTGCTGAGACAAAAGATATTTTGTAGCCTGTACCTAAGACAGAAGCTAATTCCCAATTTAGTCTTGTATTCAAGGGAAAACCTCTGAACTTTGGAATTCTGAGAAAGGATCTGAACCAGAGTGGTTTTAGCGTTAATGTGAAATACTCTTCTGTTTGTATATATTCTTCAGATACATCACATACTGCTAAGAGTGTAAAAGGTACCCAGAGTCATGTAGAGAATGGGTTTAAAATATTTGGTGTCATAATCTGCATTTTAATGACTGCAGCAATAATTTTGTAGACTTTTCCTTTCTGATCAAACATAGCAACAGCTGTAGTCATCAACTGGAGGGAAAAATTTGCTTCTGCCCTTTTATTTCAAAAGAGAGACTATGAATTCTGCCCATTTTATTGGCACCTGACAGTAACTGGAAACTACCTTCTGACCTTAGTTTTGCAAATAGACGGCATATGAAATTATCAGGAATAGTTTTTCTTCTGCCAAAAGGCATATGAAGGGTTCCTTTGCTCATTCTGTCTCTGTCTATATTATATGAAAAAAATATATTGCCATTTAGCTTGCTAAATGACTATTTATTTTATAAGTAATAAGAAAAGATTATTAAAAATAATTTTATAATTAATAAACAGAGATGGTGATTGTGCAAACTCCAAATAGGGTCATGTAGTGACAGAGAGACAGTGGATGCTATTAAAAGCTTGACATTTATCACTCACACTGGTTTAATTTGTCATGGTATTTGTGGCATTCGCCAGTCTAAGTATAGAGAATGCCACAAATACCATAGAACAGATAAATGCTGCTGTGCAAAAACCAGCAAACTACTGGTGGTGTTTTGCTAAACTCACAGCACTCTGTGTTCTGGAAAAGCAGTTGCAGGTGCTATTGGATTGGACTTTCTCATTATGCAAAGGAAAGAAAAACATTTGTTATGCTCTTCTTTTCCTTCATCTTATCTGGTTGGATCAAAGGGCCTTTTGTATAGGAAATATTTCTGCACGTCTGTCTGTAGCCTCTAGAGCGATGGAGACCTTATCAGAGTGTCCTAAATCACAGAATCACAGAATGATAGGGGTTGGAGGGGAAGATTATCTAGTCCAACCCACCTGCCAGAGCAGGATCACCTAGATTAGGTCAGACAAGAACACGTCCAGGTACGTTTTGAATGTCTCCACAGAAGGAGACTCCACAACCTCTCTGGGCTAATAAAGCTAATAAAAAACCAGATCATGGCATGTTGTTCACACAGACAAAATGTAGTCTGACCAGTACATGAAAGTTAGGAAGTGTGAAAAATGTGCTATGGGACAAACAACACACTGTGCCTGTCTTGTTGGAAAACATGGCTTTTCAAGCAGAAAGTTGTTCTCTAGGACACAATTTAAGAGCTGTAGAGCTCTGTTTAAATCTGGAAAGACAGAAAAGACATAATCAATCGCATTGTACACTCACTCCAAGACACATAAAAAAGTCATAAATTATTTTCTTAGCAGAAAAGTCATTAAGATAGCAAAGTGCATAATGGTACTATTTTTTTCTTCACCTAATAAAGCAATGTGAATGATGGTAGAGGAAATAAAGGCATTGCCATTGTCTTACAGTGTTGGGTTTTTGGAGTCTATGCACTCAAGAAAAATAATTGTTTCCTGACTTCTCCAGGTTCACAGTGTGATCATGAAATGGACAGCTGCTCTCAGGTCAACATGTGTATTTCTGTCCCTGCCTGACTGGAGGAGGTGCTGTGGTGCTAAAGCACTGACTCTCATAACTATTCAGTTGTGTAAAGAGTCTTTTGCTATAGCTTAAGAAAGTGGAGCACAAAGACTGCCACTGTAGTGTTGACCAAGCCCTTCATCACTGCAATGTGCGCTTGAGACCTTAATGGGATTCTACCCTTGTAGGACAGACCTAAACCTAGAGTTAGATAATTTCCCTGCTATGGAGCTCTTGAGCTGTTTCATTATCTCTCAAGTTTTTGAATGCATTTGATTACAGCAGATGGCACTGAAGAGTATATAATGAAATTCATGGACTATGGACAAAATGTGAGTATTACAAGTCAGTCCCATGGTCTGTCTTTGCCATAACTCTTCACATACATTTGGCATACACTCTCTCCCGAATTCCCTCCTCTTTCCATGAACACAATTTGCCTGGTGAAAGCAATGGAGGGATATATACTGGAAAAGGAGGGTACTATATCCACCTTCAGTCATTTCTATAATAATTTAAAATTTAACCAAATTGTAGGTAAGTTGATCTCATTAAAAATCTCTTGAAGAGCGGAATGCATTTTTCTTCAGATAGTATTATTTTGGAGTAGAGGAGTAGAACTTCAGATATGACTCCCACCTGGAGTGTTGTGTCAAGTTCTGGGCTCCTTGGTATAAAAAGGACAGGGATCTCCTGGAAAGAGTCCAGAGAAGGGCTACGAAGATGATTAAGGGCCTGGAGCATCTCCCCTATGAGGAAAGGCTGAGTAAGTTGGGACTGTTCAGCCTTGAGAAGAGAAGACTAAGGGGGGACCTAATTAATGTTTATAATTATCTTAAGCAGGGGATGCAGGGGGAATCAGCCAGCCCCTTTTCAGTGGTCTGTGGAGATAGGACAAGGGGCAATGGATGCAAATGGAGCTCAGGAAGTTCCGCACCAACATGCGGAAAACTTCTTCACAGTGAGGGTGACAGAGCCCTGGGACAGGCTGCCCAGGGAGGTGGTGGAGTCTCCTTCTCTGGAGATATTCAAGACCCGTCTGGACGCCTATCTGAGTGAAATGTCCTAGGGAGCCTGCTTTGGCAGGGGGTTGGACCCGATGATCTCTCGAGGTCCCTTCCAACCCCTACAATTCTATGATTCTATGATTTATGATTTAAATGTAAAACAAAATTATGCACTGTGTACTTAGGGTGATAAAAATAATAAAAAAATAAAGGGCCAAATTCTCAGCTCAGTTTAATCAGAATACTAGTCTTGTTTTTAGCCAGTGATATTAGTAGGAATATCAACAGTAAATGAGGTTTTGGCTTTTTTTCCTAAATATTTTTTTTCTTAAGATGCTGTAAATTTCCCATGTGTGCTTCTAATTAAACATTGGATATAGTGGCTAAAAAGGGTCACATGGAGACATTTGAGCTAGATTCTAGTGCAACTTCTTGCAGGTACTGAGAGCTAACTTAAATGCTGGTGTGTGGAACTTTTGAATTGTTTATTATGCCCACCAAAATGTTGGAGGTTCTATGCTTTAAAAGCAGCTGTATACCTGTGAATGAAAATGAAAAAATATTTTATTTAATTGATTTGATATATTTATTTGATATTTTTCTCTGACCAAGACTCCCGGTGAAAAGAATAGCTCTTATGTCAAAACCAATGTCTTGCTTTCCACTGTACACTGTACCTTCTTTTCCCAAATTCATATCAAAATCTGAAGAAAACCACATTATTGGGAAATGATAATCACAAGAGGAAAGACCTTGTTTCTGTGGTTTAGTCCTGGCAACTAAGCAGCATACAGCCTCTTACTCACCCCCTTGTGTCAGGATATGGAGAGAATTGGAATAGTAAAAGTAAGAAAACTTATAGGTTGAGATAAAGGCAGTTTAATAAGTAAAGCAAAACCAACCTGCACAAGCAAAGCAAAATAAGGAATTCATTCCCCGCTTCCCATGGGCAGGCAGCTGTTCAGCCATCCCCAGGAAAGCAGGGCTCCATCACATGTAAAGGTTACTTACAAAGACAAATGCCATGACTCTGAATGCTGCTTGCCCCTCTATTCTTCCTCTTCCCCAAGCCCCTTATAAGCTGTCACATGGTATGGAATATCCCTTTGGTCTGTTGGCATCAGCCGTTCTGGCTGTGTTTCCTCCCAACTCCTTGTGCATCCTCTATCCTACTTGCTGATGGGGGGTGTGAGAAGCAGAAAAGACCTTGGCCCTGTGTGAAGTGCTCAGCAATAACAAAAGCCATCCCTGTATTATCAACACTATTTCCAACACGAATCCAAAACACAGCCCTGTACTAGTGACTATAAAGAAAATTTACCCTACCTCAGCTGAAACTGGAACACTTATAAAAAGGGAAACTCAGTTCCTGTTGTCTGCTTGAGGGATGTTTCTATCATCACGGGACAGGCAGGGGGTGTGCTACCCAATTTAATCTAGCTTGTTGGCCACACTGTCTTCCTCAGTGAAACAGGCTGTATTAAGTGTATTTTCCATTCAACAGAAGCTCTGCCCGCACAGTACGTGTGAGTCATCCACCTGTCTAGTTGGTGTTCTTTGGATTAATTGATCTATCTTTGAGCTCATGTTTTCTCTCATGCCTTGTTTGTCTTTGTGGCAGTCATATTTGCTTTTCACACATTCACTTTTGCTGTACGTACCACCTTGAAGCCCAAGGAACAGTTAGCACTGACATTTCAGGTAGCATGACACTGGACTTTGATAACTAGTTGGTGTAATTAAACAAAATATGCTTCACAAATATTAATTAAAGCCCTGTGGTGACTTGGCTGTCCTTCCTTTTCTCTCCCTCACTGCACATGCTTTCCTGTAAGCCTTTTCTCTTTACAACATAATTTCTGCCTCAAAGCAGATCCTTCACTCTGAGGAATTATATGAAATAATGAAATGCATCAAAAAACACTAATGAAACAAATCAGGACAATAATTTATCCACATCTTTTTGACATGTTACTTGTTGGCATAGTGATATATGTGTTCATCAGAAAATATTTCAAGTCATTTGCCTGGTTTTTGTCTACTGGAACTATAGGATGGATATACTTCTACAGTGAAATCAGGGCTTGAAATCTACTGATTTCTATTCCTTAACATCAGAAGAGTTCTGGTTTTGAGAAAACACTGGATATCTGTGTCTCAATGTGAGGCCTTGCAACTCCCATCTGAGAGTGCTCTGTCTGTGTGTAATTTTCATCTGTTTTACCCATGTCAAAATCCTTATTAAATCTCAAGCTTGTGGACCCTGGTCCTTCTGTTTCATTGATTCACTGTAACCCATCCTTTCTTTCTAGGCAGAGTGGAGCTTCTGTAATAAGACAGGTTCTCTGTACACTTGTTCTTAGAAGTCTCCACAAGAAAGGCTGTGTTTCACTGTGGCTCTGAGCTGAAGAAGGAAAATGCAGTAAATCAGGATGGGGAAAGGGAAGTTCACTGTTCTGTGTCAGTTTGCACTCAGCCTGAGTAAGTTTGCTCTGAGGAAGTTGTGTGTGGAATGGAGATATTCTGGAGGTGTAACTGAAGAAAATAAAATCCTGTGTTTTATTGTTTGACCAGCAGGTACAGACAGCCTGAAAAACAGAAAATGTAGATAAAATCCATTGTAGTATTGGCAGAAAATCTTATGAGTTGATAAAAAATAATAGTTGATAAAATTGTATGCATAAATTATTTACCCACTTGCATGTAAGTGTAAATATATGACACTGTTCTCACTCTGGTGTAGTCTTTGAAGTTCACTTGATGAACATTTCAAGTGGCAAATTCTATAGTTTAGGGTCTGCATTAGGTGTTCAGCCCTGCAAGAGGTGGGCAATGGAGCCTTTTGGTTTCCCATTGTTCCTTGACTTGGAGTGGAGCTGGGCAAGCACCAGCAGGAAAGGTACCCAGGGGTGACCAAAACAGCGGCTTGGTGCTGCTGTTAGTGTGAACCAGCCTGCTGATGCCAAGACCCTGGACCTCCATGGAATGGCGTAAAGGAGATTTGGATAGGGTAAAGGAAGGTACATCTTTCCACGCTGTTTCCAACTCAGTTGGATAGAGCTTTAGATTAAGGAAATCATTGACCAAGGTACCATGGAAATTCTTTTTTCCCTGTAAGTCACTGATACTTTGGTTAAGTTTCTCACAGGAAAGCAGTCCCCAGTTTCTTACAGGAAAGTGTGAAAGAGGTCACAAACAGCTATGAAACAGTGTTTCTAAATCTAAAATACAAAGTAAGTATCTGATTAAAATGAGGACAGATTTGCATAGCATGTGTGCAAATCAATGCAGCCCTTGAGCAACCCTGACCTATGTGAGAAATTACGTGGGCTTCACTGATAACTAGAAAAATAAACTGTAACTTCCTGTACCATAGCAACTTAACAGCAAATCAGCAAATAATGCTGATTTGTCTTTTTCGTAAGAGCACAGAAATAAACCATGCACAACTGTAGGTGTTCTACAATGCTTTATGAATGATTGAATGTATCTTTTTTCTCTTGCTGTGTCACAAGTTCTTTCCTGCAGCACAGTAAAAAATACATCAACTATAACAGATTCTGGAAAACACAGTTATTAATTGAGGATTCATAATACAAAAATTGTTACAAAACCTATAGGTAACTACCTAAATTTTCGGTGGGAGAAAACAAATTGAGTTTCATAATCACAGATTTATAAAACTCAGGGCTTTTGATTCCTAGAAAACTTTTGTATTCTAAATTTGATTTTCCTCTATTTTGGAACAGAAACATTACAAAAATTTAATTAAATGCTCATCCTGGAAAACTTTTTGCTTAGGAAAGAGTAACAAATACTGATCTGAAAGCAAAGCATGCTCTGCAGCACTGAGCAGATGTTGTTTGTTAAAAACAGTTGTGGAGCTCACAAAAATGCCAGTTCAAATCACCACCTGTGAAACTCTAGATCTGCATGATTGGGATGGGCCTGGGAAACTATTCTGGGTTTATGAATGAGTATTTTCTAGCAAAATTGTGCAGGCTTATGGACTGGACTAAATACTTTAGACTAATAAAATCACACTTTTGCATGTTTATAAAATTTACAATTACTTGAAGACTTTTTTTTTTAATAAGCCATGAAATCTACAAAATACATGAGATTCTTCTCTCAAACCCATTACTGTATATTCTTGATCCTCATGTACTGTCACTGGAAAGATAAAACAGTATCTTTTACCTAGGGCCTCACCTGGGACAAAGTCTAAAATCACATGAAATTTAAATATATTATCCCCACCAAGGTCATTTAAATCACTTTTGTAATCTTACATACCGGGCTTCCTAGAGAATGCGTTTTCCTATGGAATTATTTATTAAATGTTATTTCATATTTCTTTTTGCAGTCTGTCAACAAATAGACACTAATTATAAAACACACACATAAATACATGCACTTGCATACAGCTGCATATGTGTACGTATACATTTATATCTTATATACCTGTAGTGGATTTCATATCAAATATTTTTCAAATGTTTTTATTGCAAATGTAGAATTTTTGAGTGACAGCGGGATTAAAAAGACTCTGCATTTCTTACTGGGCTCCTGATTTTCACTCCTGTTCACTGACACAGTTTACTTTCAAATCAATCATTTCACTGCCCTAGTTATTTCAAGGGATTGTTTCAGCCTGGCCTCTGAAGGGATGCTTTAATGTGATGTGAATTCCCTTCTGAGGAGGGAGAGATGGGGAGGGAGGGGGACGAGGAGAGTGAGGGGCACCAGGAATACTGCAGACATATGGTGGTGTAACAATCAAAACAAAGAAAAGCAACTCTGCCGTGAATCACGTCACTGCCCTGAAAGCAGCTGGGAGTACAGGGATTCAGCATTTGGATGAAGACAAATGTAGACAAGGCAAAGCAAAGCAGTAGGTCTGAAAAAAATGCTTGATGTAATGCATTCATACTGAAATATTGAAGCATGATTTCTATTTTTTTTTTCCTAAAGGGTACAAGAAGCACCTAAATGCCGCTTAGTGCTCCAATGTAGAGGATTCTTTTCTTATTATTTAATCTTATTTTTTGGTCTTCTTGGTGCTCTGAAGCATTCAGTAACTTTCTCATCATTACTATTCCACATTAGAGATTTAAAAATGTTCCAGTGTAAATAAGATTTTTAGGATTTTAAAATTTTTGCTCCACAAAAGTCAGTGGAAGTTGCCATTAATACCACAAAAATTGACTACCAAGGGATGGGAACGTAATGATATAAATTGAGAATAAATTTATATTATGTTTTAAAAAAATATATTATCATTAAATCTAATTGTTTCTTCTGATTACAGTTTACAACTCCTTTTGTTTTATAAGGAAAAGAGGAAAATAAGGTTTGTCAAACTGAGTATCACCAATATTCAGCATTGGTTCTTGCAAAGTGGCTGCATGATTTCCTGGTATTTTTACCATAACACACTTACCAGTTATATAGGAATTTGGAATACATATTTTAGAAAGAAGACTCTAGGAAAAAAAAAAATCAAGTTTTAATGCAAGAAAGATGATTTTCATTCCCATACTGATTTTATTATTGTCTTAGTACTTGCATATTTCTTTGCATCTCTACAATGTGTATAGTAGGTAATAAATGTGATTATGTGGAACCCTTCCTACTCTTTCTTGCCCAAGGTATTTTTGAAAGGATCTTTCTCTAGTGAGTATGGAACCTTAAAGTATAGTGGGAATCCATATAAGATTTGCTCATGAATTTACACGTAAGGAATCATGCTCCATGAAGCTGCATTAATGGATGCTTCAGCAGAATGTGCATGGTCTTTTGAGACTGGTGAAAGACTGAAAGGAAGATCAAGAGACTGGCAGCAGACAGTCCAGCCCCTGGAATATTTTACTACTTTTGTACTTCTTTCCAGAGCCTGTCAATTCATAAGAGCTTCATTGATTCAATGAAGTTTTCCTTCCAGATGCAGCCTGTCTGCAGATAAATTGAAGTTTACTCTCAGGAGTTTGCAAGACATGCAGATCCTGCTGCGCTGGGAGCTTTAAATACACCAGAAGTATATGCAACTGTGTCTCAACATATATGTTCAAATTATCTCCAAGGAAATTGGTTTGAGTTGTCAATTTGTGCATTAGAAGGTCCTTGTGGACAATCATGATAATTAAAAATACAATAATTAAAATTTGTTTTCTACGTAAAGCAGTTGCATTTAGATATTTTAAATTCTCTTTGTTCAAACATTGTAAAATATCTACTTAATAGCTTCCCTCCTTGTGAATATTTCTTATGCTGCCCCCTGGCAAGAATACTTAAGGAAATTTGACATTACTTACAAGCCCTCAGTTAAAAAGCTCGTGAATATCCATAGATTTACTCCTTCTTTATGATAGCTTTCATTGATTTGCCAAAAACCTTTCGATTTATAGTAATACTCAGTTGTAAATATGAAACCATGATGGAGTTTAATATGATAGTTGGGGCAACTGAGTATTTTGTCTGTGCATTATGGAAAGACCTGAGTTTTGTGCACTTGACACCTTGCTGTTCTCAAGCACGAAGAGTATAAACTCAGGCTGTATTCCCTCCTCACAAGAAGGAACTCAAGCGCTTGCCCTGCTGTTGACAGCTGTGCCAGAGATGCTGTTGACTAGATGTGATGAGTGTGCTACCTGTTTCTTGGCAGTGAAATGATGCTGTTCTTGAAAGGTTCTCATGTGAATGGATGAGATCATTAGTTCATCCAGATCTCATACCTTTTGGGTTGTCTTTACTTTTCAAGAGTAGGAAAAATACACTTTCTGTGGAGTTTTCTTTTCACTGGAGTTTTCTTTTGAAGGAATTTTATCTAAAAAAAAAACCAAACCCCACCACAGAGAGGGATTTCTTATTAAGATGCACATAGCAGCCGACTGCAGCTGGGGTTGTACTCATACAGCGGGGGGAGAAATACGCGCAAATGCTCATTTTAATGAGAGAGAAAGTGTAGGTGGAAGCAGATGACCTAGATGATTTTATGAATAAAAGATATAATCTGATGTAATCATTTCATTAATACACACATGGCACCAAATGAAAACAGAGCATAGCAGATGGCTATGAGAGGTCTTAAAAAGGCATTTTCAGTTTAGTAGCTAATGACTTAGATTTCACAGACTACACAAAATACTATCAGAAAGGAAGCACTTGTCAGTCTTCCAAAGAAAGTTCTATGGCCTTATGAAAGTAATGCTGAAAAACCTCTTTTTTTTTTGTGGTACTAGCTAGAAAATGCAGTCACAAAGCAGATAAGGGGTAACAAGTTTCACAAAAGCTTCTAAAATAAACACTTATTATTTTCCTTAGTAATAGCTTACAATTTTTAATTAAAAGCATATTCTTTGCTCCTAGTTTGCTGCAATCGGTGGAAACAGTGTTTTGCATTATAGTAATGGAATATTATATGAAATTTGTCATGCAGTTTTGGAATCTAAATATGACCTTTATTTATCTGCTGTAATTAATGATCCATTGAGAGCGACTGCAAAAAAAATATTAAAAAATCAAGAGAGGCTGTTGGTAAAGCCCTAAAAATATATAGAATTATTTTAAAATAAAATCATTGGAATAAACTTGGGCTCAATATATATATTTTAATAGGAGGTAGTATGTGGGGAAACTGTGTGTAAGATACAGATTTTTTTTTACATTAGGTGACCTCAGCATATAAAATAATGAAGCTGGGAAATTCTGTGGTTTGGCTCACTGTCTGATAGTGGGCATGGCACTACCGATGTGGCTACTTTAACATGCCATCCAGTCATGTCGTCCACATGCAGGCTGCAGGGGGTCTGACAGGACAGCCAAATATGTCAGCTCTGCTGTCAGTGTGATATGCTCCCTGCTTGAGGAATGTGGAACCTGTGAGATTTGGCTGCTCTCTGGACCCTTTACAAAACCAGATCAGGGCAAAAGAGCTAGATTTCTTAGAGAGAATCTGTCCTACAGCTTCTTAGAGACAGATTAACCTCGGTTTGGCATCAAACTGAGGACACACACAGGCTCATTCTTCAGACCTAATCCATGATCAGCTCAGTCTATATTATTTTATCATGAATTAATATTGTGGCACTGGCATCTTTGAATAGACTCAGACTCTCAAGTTTTCTTTTTTGCTTGTTTGAGCTCCTATTAGGAACAACAGAGTTTATACTGATTTTTTTTCCATAGAGGCATACTCTTCCTCTTCTAATGCCAAGCCAAACAAACAAAAATACACCCTCCCACCCAAAAACCTGTATGTGGAGTGAGAAGGTGATTTTGTCTCCTTTGTATGCAACAGACAGAAAATATTGAACAGGACAGCCCTGGTCCTGCTGCAGTCTGGTCCTGCTGCTTCATTAGGAAATGGTTCTTTGTGAGCCGGGAGACATAAAGCTTTGATAATCCTAAATGCTTGTGAATGAAAAGTAGGCATGGTTTTCTGATGTGAATACTGCACACTGTGCAATATACATCCACGGCACTCTTGGCAGGTTGCTGTTCTGCAAATCCTGGCTTTGCCACAGGCTGAAGCATCCAGGGGAATGGTGTAAAACCCAAGATGAACCTTTAGAAGCCGAAAATCTTCTTATGTCTACAACTCTCTCTTACAATCGTGACTATACATAGTCTGAGTGCTTTGTGTTTTAGACAATTTGTCAGGTAAGTTCACAGGTTGCTGTTACACACATAATGGGTAATGGAAATGCAAAAATTACATTCTTCATACACTTTTCATTGTTGCACTAAGCACTCGGGGAACATCACATTGATTCTTATTGCTTCTGTTTTTGACAAGTCAGGGCTCAAATTAAGGACATCAATTCATAGAAATTGTGAATGTAAGTTTGAGATGTATCAAATTCCTTTGAGTTTTCCAGTTATTTAAAATGCTTTAGCATCATGAAAGAGACTCTCACATTATTTACTTTTTCCCCCGAACTCACTAAGGTCTGAAGCTTGGTAAACTTTCTTAAGCCTAAGGCCATGCATCCTACATGTGCATATAGTTGGGAGGTGTGTGTATGTCTGAGTATTTGAGGCTACTGTTAAAAAAGGAGAGGTCATATATTTCAGAATGAGATGCAACTCCTCTAAGAGCAGGCCTGAAAGTGTTTAACTTTTAACCATATTTAAATAAAAAGCAATTTCATAACAGTGTTTATATGTTTGTAGCATTCATTCATGATATTTCTCCTCCATGTCTCCACAGCTGAGCTGTCAGTCATAACTAGAACTCATCACACAGAGCAAACACTGATTAACAATTCATTAGTAGGCTAGTGTATGATATGACCAGAATTAAATTCCCTCTTATTTACTGTTCCTAAAAGCTCATATAAGTGGGTTTTCTATTCCAGTGCTAGAGAACAGCTTTCCCCTATATTCTTATATTGGTCTATGAACCAGTGTCCTCTCCTCTCCTCTCCCCTCCTCTCCTCTCCTCTCCTCAGTAATTTCAATCATGAGCTTTCCCTCTCTGTTTGGTTTGCTAAATAGGATTATGATCATTAGCTTCTTAGCATATTCTCTGCCCTCTCTCCTTCTATACATCTTTTACTGCTTCCTTCACTGCTGTCATTTCTTTTATTTTCCTGATCCGTCTCCAAACACATTCTTTGGTGCCCATATGAAGCACAAGTTGTCAGGGTAGTTGGATACCTCTTAGAAGAAAAAAACCTTGTATTTTTAGTTACAGTGCTGTGGCAGCAGGAGGTTCTGCAAGCTACAGGCAAAAACCCCAAATGCAGGAATTGTAAGAATCAGCATTCAAGAAGAATTCAGTCAGATTTTAAGGAAAAACAGTTCCCAACAGTGTGGGAAGGAAACAATCTGATTATTGAATGTCCTTCACAGACCCTTCATTGGGAAGGAAGAAAAATCTGCCAATTTCTGTGCAGAGGTATTCATTGATGTTGTCTTATTTGATACTTTTCCTAATTCAAAGATTTGGGTATCCAATCAGGCAACTGACCCACTATCATGTGAATCAGAGACCATCTGCACACTCCAAATGAAAAAACAACAAACCTTGGTGTGTCTAAGACACACAGATGTCCTCTGCACAGATGAAGCATGGTCCCATCTATTCAGAAAACACTTAACATCATTAATACAACATGGAATTGGTTCATGAGAGAGCTGCAAAGAAAACTAAGGACTACACTGTTTACAATGGCCTGACCAGTTCTGCTTTGGAAAGGGGCTGATTTCACTGAGTTTGGCAATAGGACAATTATAACCCAACTGACTAGAATTTTTCTTATGTTGCTTTTTTGATGAGATTAGTAGAGCAAAAACAACAGCAGGTATGAAGCTATACTTGATCTTTATGGAAATATACAGAATACATTTCATGCTTCCCCACCAGAGAACAGTCAATTGCAATTGGTGTGAATGTTCTGTGTGGAATTGTTTGGTGGTGTCTCAGGTACAGTCTCTAAGGGCATCTGTAAAATAAACCACAAAAAAAAATAAATGTTGTATAATAGTTTATGGGAATAAAATATGTAAACTGATTATAATGCAGGGATTTGATAAAGATATTTTATTCTTGCACTGTTAAGAGATGCTTTGTGTGAAGGTTTGGAGTCTTTCCTAGCATAAATCCAACCTCAGTCTCAGAATCTTCTGAAATGGCTATATATACATCTAATTTCTCTCTAGCGATTTTTATATCTGTAATCAGGGGAGAATAAAGATGCAGTTTTAAGGCAAATACCTTCCAAGGGTTCTAGCAGTTCTAGCAAGTAAGGTTATTGCTATATGACTCCGCTGTCTTCTGAGCGGCTTAAAACCCAGTCAAGCTCTGGGAGAAAATCAAAGCCTAGCAACCCCAGGGAATCCCCCCCTCGCTCCCAACCCCTCGGCAGGCAGGCGTTCCTGGCTGGAGGGGCCGCGGTGTCACAGTCACGCCCTAGAGGAGCTTTCCAAAGCTGCAGCCGAGGGGCAGCGCCCGTTCCCTGGCGGGGCTGCCCTCCCGGGGCGAGCCGGTCCCGCCAGCGCAGAGCCGGGGTGTGCGGCGGCGGGCGGGGGCGGCGGGGTGCCAGCGGGTACCTGGCCGGGGTGCTCCTGTAAGAAGGCACTCGGTTGCACAACGAGCCTCGTACCGGCTGGGGCAGCTCATCCTCCGCCCTGCCTCCTCCTCCTCACTTATTTATTTCATTTATTTTATTGCATTTATTTATTTATATTCACCGGAATAATAAAAAATGAGAAAATCCGAGCCCTGCTCTTGGCTGCTCTCCACCAACCTGTCAGTGACGCAAGCGGAGACTACTTAAAGGCAGATTAGAGGCAGCAAGACATTAAAAGCCAACCTTCCTCCCTACACGCCGCGGGTCCGCCGCGCCGCGCCGCGCCACGAGCCGAGCCGGCCGGGCCGGTGCCGGCCGCCGCGGGGCCCCGAGCCCAGCCCAGCCCAGCCCAGCCCAGCAGAGCCCTGCTGAGCCGAGCCCAGCCGAGCCGAGCCGAGCCGAGCCGAGCCGAGCCGAGCCGAGCCGAGCCGGGAGTACTCGGCTGGGCTGCCGCCTCCAGCCGCCTTCCTGTCACCGGGCTGCAGGCGAGAGAGAGGGCTTGCTCTTTTATTTTTCCTCTCCCTGAAAAAGAAAGATAAAAAAAAAAAAAAGGAAAAAAAAAGGAGGTGGGGGGGGAAAGGACGGAAGAAGTGAAGAGATCCCCTCCGCTTGCCAAAGTCTTTGTCTCCGGATGAACAGCGATGGGGGAATGGACTATTCTAGAGAGGCTACTGGAAGCTGCCGTGCAGCAGCATTCTACTATGATAGGGAGGTAAGGGCTACGGGGGAGCTAAGGGGGGTACGGAGGGGACCCCCTTCTGCCCGAGCGGGCCGGTCGGGGGGTTCCGGCCGTGCGGGGCATCCTTCGCGCGGGGCTCCTGGGGTGTGTGCCGTGAGTGCGTGTGTGTGTTCGTGCGCGGCACAGGTCACCGAGGCGCGGGGACACCGCAAACGCCTCCGATCTTGTCCCCAACGAGCCACGGGGCAGCGGGCGGCCATTGGGGGAAACCCCGCCGCCATCGGTGTCCCGCGGCCGGAGCAACGCCGTGCAGCATCCCCCGGTGCAGCCGGGTGCTCGAAGGGCCCGTGGCATTGCTTTTTCTCCAAAGGGAGGTCGGGGCGGGGGCAGCGCTGACCGCCGCCGGAGATTTTTTTGACAGCGGCGGATTCTCTTGGCCGCACATGGACGCGCCGAGGCGATGCCGCGCAGTCTGCGCGCTCCCTGCGCGGCAGCGGGGCTGCCGCCGCCGGCCGCCGGTGCCGGGTCGCCGCCGGCGCTGGCGGGAGCCGGTCTGGGGGCCCCGCGGGCCGGGGGCCCGGTCAGCACCGGACAGCTCCCGGCCGCGCGGCGGCAGCGCGCACTGACGGGCTTCTCTGTTCCAGGATCCTGCTGACCGTGGTGGTGATCTTCAGGATACTCATTGTGGCCATTGTAGGGGAGACGGTGTACGATGACGAGCAAACTATGTTTGTCTGTAACACGCTGCAGCCAGGCTGCAACCAGGCTTGTTATGACCAGGCTTTCCCAATTTCTCATATAAGGTACTGGGTGTTCCAGATCATCATGGTGTGCACTCCCAGCCTGTGCTTCATTACGTACTCTGTTCACCAGTCTGCTAAGCAGAGGGAACGGAGGTACTCCACTGTCTTCCTCACCTTGGAGAGGGACCAGGATTCAATGAAGCGGGAGGACAGTAAGAAAATCAAGAACACGATTGTCAATGGGGTGCTGCAGAACACTGAGAACTCCACCAAAGAGGCAGAACCAGACTGCTTAGAAGTGAAGGAAATCCCCAATCCTGCTATCAGAACTACAAAGTCAAAGATGAGGAGGCAAGAAGGCATTTCTCGATTTTATATCATCCAAGTGGTCTTTCGAAATGCCCTAGAGATTGGATTCTTAGTGGGACAGTATTTTCTGTATGGATTCAATGTCCCTTCCATGTATGAATGTGACAGATACCCTTGCATTAAAGAAGTAGAGTGCTATGTCTCTAGACCCACTGAGAAGACTGTATTCTTGGTATTCATGTTTGCTGTCAGTGGGATTTGTGTGGTGCTCAATTTGGCAGAACTGAACCACCTGGGCTGGAGAAAGATCAAAATGGCAGTGAGAGGAGTACAGGCAAAAAGGAAATCCATATACGAAATCAGAAATAAGGACCTGCCAAGAATGAGCATGCCTAACTTCGGCAGGACTCAGTCAAGTGACTCAGCTTATGTGTGAGGCTGTGACAGAACTGAAACTCTGTGCCAGGTGGAACAGACCCAGACGCCATTAGAGAAAGGTACATTGCTTAGGCAAGCATTTTATCAAACCACCAAGAAAGCCATTAAGGTATTGGATCTGCACTTACTGAACTAGCTGCAAAATGCAGTGCTATGTAAAGGACTGAAAAAAACAGCTATAAACCCACGCTTGATCTAGCCTTACAGCACAGCTACTATTATTCCTACTTTTCTTTCTAACAATTGGGTGTTATCTGTCGGTGGAGCGGCGTTTTGGTCAGCATTAGGAAAAGTTTACAGTTTGGACTGTCAGACTAATTGTTGTAAACGTGTAGAATGTTCATATTAAAAACCTGCAAGGATACTCTATATGGGGTGGGGATGGGGTGGGGGAAGCTGTTGCAATATGCAGACGTAAGCATGTTTTAAAAAGAGGGTAATTGCACTGTAAGGAACCTGCTCAATCAGGATATCTGCGTTCACCTTTCTCACAGATGTCTTACATTATTTTGCTTGTCTAAATCACGGAGTATATTCCTGGTGTGTATTGCTAGCTATTTTCCATAATAGTTTGTGCATCAATTAGTTATGCTAAACAATAAATGCTGAATATAATTTTGCCATTTTTTTTTGTTTGCCTGTCCACACACACACACACACACACACACACACACACCCAGAGACCTTAATCATCTTACGTTAGCTGTGATCTGCAAAATATATCAGTATGTTTCAGTTCATTCCCTAGTATGTGCATGAATAAGATGGAGTTGCTCACGCCAGCCAAGTTACATATTTACCTACAATTACCTATGATGACACACATACCAAAGGAACAGAGTTCATTGCTTTTAACTGTGAATATATCACCTTCTCTCTGCTCTTATTTATAAAAGTGCCATACTTGAAACATCTAACTCTGTACTTAGTCAAAAGGTTGTCTTGGGATACCAGCTGGAATAAAGTGATTTTATACTCTCCTTTGTTTACTTTATGCTATTTGTTTAGCTGTTGCAATGGTGTAAAAAGCAGCCAAAATCTCTGTTGATAAATAAAGTACTTGCCTTTTCTTCCTTTCTTTTTTTTTTTTTTTTAATAGTAGCCAGAGAGTCTTCTTTATTATTGTATACAATTGTAGCAACACACAGGGTCAAAATAATTGGCTTACAACAGTTATTCTTCAGGGTTTAAAGTGTCTCGTTGATATTCTAAACTCTAAGTGACAAAACCTGCGAAATCAGGGCTATTCTTTATGTCTTTTTTTCCTCCTTAAGCAAGCTTCCTCTGTCTTTAAAGCCTGATCCAAAGCCCACTGACACCAACAGCCTTCTTTCTGCTGACATTAAGGGCAGCACAGTTGGCCGCCAAGGTCACTCTGGGAATAGCCAGAATGCATTTACCTATAAATGAAACAATTGCAGCTTTTCATCAGGGAATACAAATAGTAACCTCAGCTTTTCTGCCTTACAGCTGGTTCAAGAAATACACTGCTTGTGTCCCATCAACTTACTGGTAAGCCACTGGGGCAATCATGAATTAATCTGTGTTAATAGCAGTCATTTTAATATGTGATAAAAAGTTTTTCTTAAGGACTTTATTAAATTCCCACTGAATTCAACAGAAAATATACCACTGGCAACAGTAGGAATTGGATCAGGACTAAAAAACAAAAAACATACATGTGCATTCCTAACTAAATATCATCTGACCTTTAAAGTAAAAGGTCAAAATGGTGCTGGGAAATATAGGGGTAGTTTATGACAGAAGAAGGAGAGAGGGGCTCAGTCACAAACCGCCTTTTGATTGTATTTTATTTCAAGCCTAAAAAGGGATTTTGTTGTATCTTTCCTTGGAGATAATACATATAAATCTTTTCTTCTTGGCTTAGAGTAAATACTTCAATGTTTTATTCTTGTTGTTTGCCAGCATTGTCACTTTAAAAAATGTTGATTAATTCTTAGATAGTGTATTCATTATCACTTCCATCTGTGGTCTTTTTTTCTTCCACTGTGAAATATAAAAAAGACTTTGAGATTTGTCATGTTTTTAAAGATTTTAAAAACATTTTTCCTTATGTATAAAATGAACAGGTTTTCCCACTTGATTATAGAAACCTATAAAGACGGATTTCTCAAATGATTCCTTGAGATATAAATGCATACTGATATTGCTAGTTGACTGCATGCTCACTGGAAAACTGCATGTTATTTTTAGAAGGACAACATGGCAGCTAAAATCTCCATCTGCAATATAACAAGCTTCTGAAGATTATTATTTGACATACAAATCCAAGTCTGATTTTCATTTTCCAGAGTTCTGGGATGGTTTGCAAAATCTCCTTCTGAACAGATATTGAAGGGGAAAATGTTTGACAGTCATTGTTTTAATGTTGAAGAAATGGGAGACCATGTGCAAAGGGCTTGATCCAGTGCCAATTAAAGTTGAAGGGAAAAACTCATTCGGAATTGGCTGGGCTCTGGTTCAGGTTCAGCATAATTTCCTGTTAGACAGAAGCCCTAATGCAAGTTATTTCCACTGGCTGCATAACAGTCTTTAGTCAAACTCTAGCGAAGGTGCATGTCTCGATAGCTGTAGGGTTTTAATAGCTTAGATTTCTTTAGATAAGACCAGGAAAGGATTAGTTTATATTAGTCAGTGCCAGTGGTTCAGTTAATTCAATTATTTTATGGAGTTGCACATTTTGTACTCCAGTAAACTGCGATTCTTCAGAGTTTTCCTAAGAGAAATATATAGGGAAATGCAAATGTTAATTTATGCAACAGGATCAGTGATAAAGTAGCCAAAGACTTGTACTTTGATCAACAGAAACACCACCTATCATATTTACACTAAACAGAATGTGTCTTTTCCTATTTCGGAAGAGAAGCAGTGTCAAGAGATCCATTGTTCTCACCTTCCTTTTCAATCTTTATTTTTCATTTCTTACCAACTACAAATTTGTCATGGAGAAGAGAAATATCGCAAACACTTTTTTTGTCAACCTATATCATGTGAGAGTCATATGATTGATGCTAATGGACTGTTTGCATGAAAGCTGACTATTCATTTACAAAATAAATGCTTTAAAATTGTCACAGCAATGGAAAAGTGTGTTAAGTGAACAGAACTGAGTGAACATGAAGCTGAAGGGCACATTACTGGGCACTTAGGTATTGCTACTGCCTTGATGAAATTAAATAGTCTCACTGTCTATGGAAGAATTAGAGGTTAAGTATGAAAATTGAGTTCATGTTGGTTTTATTTATTTATTTATTTATTTATTATTGTATATCCTGTTTTGTACTTGTGGACAATATTGTATGTCATCATACGTGCAACCATATAAATCATGTTCACAAAACTGTTATGGAAAATTGCAGTAGAATTTAATACATTATTGGTTCTATGGAATTTTAAAATTTACATAAAATAATGATATTATTTCATTTTTACCTGGGGTTGATCTTGTGCTTCTTGAACATATGTGGATTTTTAAAAGTATCTATATGGGGGTTTTGAACAATTTCACTAGGTATATACAAATTGTAATGCAATTCTATAAAAATATTTTTTTTTAAGATTTGGATTTTTTAAATAACGAAAGCTAGCAACATTTTAACATGGGGGGTGGGGGGTGTGGGGAGGGATGGAATGACTATTTAATAATTCAGTTTTAGAGACCACTGACTTTAAAGAAATATAAGGGGTTTCATCTTTCTTAAGGAAAACCTGAAGAACAAAGCCTAGCTAAAATGAATGTGTCACAGAAATTATGAGATAGATTTTAGTTTGTTCTGTGCTAGAGAAGTCAGAAACACTCAGAAACTCCAAAGTGGGTTCAGTGCTTGTCCTGCATTGTACCTAGTAGTGTAGGATGTGGCTGCTGCTATGTAGAGCTATTGGAAAAGATGTACACGAAATGTTAAGGTTAAACGTGACGATGAATTATTTTCATCCGTATCTAAAAGATTACATTTTTGTAGGACAAGATTGGGCGAGATAGACATCATTCTCTCATTCTTCTGGCTCTATTTGGTTTGAATATAAAAGTTCCACCTTCCTCCTTCAGTGAAACACGCTTTGGTTTGGTGTGCAAGTACGGAAATGGGAATAAAAACATTGAGACATATGAGGAGAAAACAGACTTAAATTTTCCTCATTTAGAGACCATTCTTTTCTTCATCAATTCAATGTGGAAACTTGTTTTTTCTGTGGGACCACCAAGTCAATTGCCAGTTTGGGAGGGAGGAAGGGGAACTCAGTTCATGAGATTACCAGGAGAGATTAAACTATCTCTGTATTGCGCACCCATTCCTTGACATTTTTGAATATTTCTCCCAGAAATTTTATTTTATCCTGAGCTTTCAGAAAGCATACTGAGTTAGTATCAGCTACTAACACCAGATGCTAAACCCTACAGTCCTCTTAATGAAACTCTGGTAATATCTCTGTGAAGCAAATTTGCACTAGGAAGTGCTTTGTATTATGTCTATTAAAACATACCGAAGAAGCCAATCAGGAGACCACAGCCTGTGAAATACGTGCAGATACAGAGAAATCCACAGTACTGCATTAGTAATAAACCATACATATACGTGTGCATATAACTAATTATATGCAAGATAGTTAGAAGAACTTTACCTAAATTATATTACTGTGTTGCAGATTGAATTTCAGAGGTGGATTCAGTGGACACACATCCAGAGACAGTTAAAAAACATGCAAGTAATGCACAGGCATGTACTCTTACAGCTGTGTGCAATAATCTATTGGGATATTAAAAAAACCCAGAGAAACAACAATTTCTTACCCTTTCCCTGTGAAATTCTGGGGCTATGGACTATACTAATTGCTTTAACGAGTTTAACTGAGCAGCCGTGACTCTAAGTTACAGCTGAAAAGAGACTTTCCTTCACCGCTTTGAAACCTATCAGTTTTTTCCTAGTGGTGCCTAAAGTAAAGAATGAATCAGATCTTTAACTCATTGAAATCTACATATATAATGACTCTTTGATGTCCCCTCAAAGTGAGAACCTCTCCAATATTCAACAGCATGTGAAAGTAAGGTAATTTTCTACTAATGTACTTTTTGTGCATGTGGTGTGGCTAGAAAGGGCAGAGAAAGGTTACTAGTACCTGGAGAATAATTAATACTTCCTAAAGTGATGAAGCAATTCTGGACTTTTTGTTTCTTCCACTGAAAACAATATTTGCTGCATATGATTTATCTATATGTATATTTTATTTTACATAATTAAATGTAACCTTCATTTTTTGAAATATTTTATTAAGTTTCTGATACAATCATGATCTATTTTTAAATTTTTTTTCCAAAGATTGCTGGTAGAAATTGACTCAGTCTCTATTTTTAAAAATGCATTATTAATAGATAATCTTATAATTTAAATTTGTTAACAAAAATTTTTTCATTGGAAGAGTACTACAGTAAATAATTATTTGCACCAGTAAAGCAGCATTTCCCCTGAAAGAGATGGTTTCTTTTTAGATAAAATTTTTATTTGTAAAATCTGTAAGTTTTTTTTAAAGAAATTAATATTGAGCAGGGCTTTTATAACACTTGAGAATTACAGGTTATGAAAGAAGTGAGATTAAAGAAACACAAATAACAGCAAAATTGGGGGAAAAAAAGAAAATATTTGTATGCATTAAGGAAAAACAGGTAGGACTGTTTTTCTTTTGGACTTTTACTTCTGAAGTTTAGGGATAAAAGCACCCTCCAAACACATTCATAAGCAAACGTACAAGATTCCTTGTGTTACCTCTTATGCAAGCAAAGCAATTCCACAAAGTACTTACAAATATTTTTCAGCTTTTTTGTTGAAGAATCTAAACAGTATCACAGAATTTTAGGGGTTGGAAAGGACCTCCAGAGATGACTGAATCTAACCTCCCTGTTAAACCAGATTCCCTAGGACAGGTCACATAGGTAGGTGTCCAGACAGGTCTTGAATATCTCCAGAGAAGGAGACTCCGCCACCTCCCTGGGCAGCCTGTGCCAGGGCTCTGTCATCCTCACTGTGAAAAAGTTCTTTTGCATATTGGTGCAGAACTTCCTGTGCTCCAGATTGTGGCCACAGGTATATTACACAGTCCAAAGCCATAGTGAATACTAATCGACCTGTGAGCACCACTATCTTCCATGACTTTAACGTAGCTGGAGGGTTTTTTTTTAAATTCACCACATTCTTCATCACTGATGTCCAATGAAAAATTTTGATATCAGAAAATTTGCCCAGCAGAAAACAGGCAATACTTGACATGGGCATCTAGCAGGCATAGATGGAGTGATCAAGCTTAAAGCTTCACATTTAAGGGTGATTTTTGGTGTGCTGCATTATGAAAGCAGTTACCACATGGCAAGAAGCACTTAAATATAAAGGGGTTTTCATGTTTGCATTACATGTGATGTACTAGAAGTTCAGGTGTTCTGAAGAATGATAACATCTTTAGGAATTTTACTTTTTCTTAAAAAAAAATCCCAAACCACAAAACCTGCTCTAGCAATGTCCTTTGTGTAAAAATGCGTGTAATTCTTTATATGCATTCTTGTACAGCTTCTCAAAGGGAAGAGCCCACATCTGACACTGCTAAATGCCCACAAGCAAGTGCATTTCAGCAATATTTAGTTTACACATGTATAGCGATGATGCCTTCAACTCTTTACCACCATTTTCTCACATGCAAGTGGGAATATAATTTGTAAGAGCAAGGAAATAATTTGCATCTGCTATATACTTGTACTAATTTCCCCAAAGTGAAGCACTTCATATATCTCTCCCAAAACTATTGCAGTTTCTCTATCTATAAAAGGGGTTGAGACACATCTTTAAAAATGATTTAACATTTTAATTTTAATTTCACAGATAGCTTTTTTCTTTTCTCTTTCATGTGTGGTGCAATTTTTCTTGATGCATTCTTAAATTTAATATTCTGGTTATTATTTAGATTGTGTCTCCTGTAATGTGTAATTTTTCTGTTTTTCTTTTATAATGACCATAATTAACTGAGATTCTGCACATATTTTAATGTATTGCAATACTTAAAGAGTGTCAGCAAAGAAAGTCAGTAGTTTTTTTGGCTAAATTTCCATGAGGCAGACAATTAGAATTGTGGATTTTGTTTAAAAAAACCCCAAACCACCCAACAACCAACAAACAAAATTCAGAAGGTTTTAATTTATCACTTTAATTATCAGTCTATTTTAAGAAAATACATCTTCTTCATTTATTCATATAATTAGTATGTAAGTGAAGACTGAAGATTTTTTTTTCCTGCCTTTAGCTATGTGTTGTGCATCTCAGATTTTGGTTTACTTTTAGACCGGTAATATCAGTGTGTGAGCAACCAAGGGAATCACAATGCTTAGTGGGACACATCGAAAAGAGAAGTGAGCTTTAGAGTGATGTCGATCTTCTAAATAACATATACTAAATTAAATCATTCTTTAATCACACATAAATATATAGATAACATTGCATATTACTTGCAGTGTTACTAACAAAAAGGCAGTGTTAGTGACAACTGAGGGATTTTTGGTTTATAGTCATTATTTTTTAGATTTCTCAAATAGTGCTTAAAAATCTGCTACCATAATTGTGAATCAGTCTTAAGTTACTCAAGCACAAATGATAAATAATCTCTGTTGATAAAAGGCTGCTTTGCTTGTATGTACGTATTCTTCACCTTTGCCTAGCTGGCAATCAAGAGAGAAGGGGCTTTAATTGTGTAAGGTTTATTTGACTGCAGTAAGAGCATAGACAGATAAAATATTTCTGGTACAATTTATGAATTTGTCAGTGTGACTCTTATTAACATTAATGGGGGGTCATGCAGCTGAATCTTAGTGTGTTGAGTAGAAAATATTCATCCCTGCTGTTTACTCAAGAACTTGACCTTTCTACTGTAAATTAAGACAATATTTTGAATTAACTTTAAACTAATTAAACTTTGAAGCCCTCCTGCACTCTTTCATGAAAACACATATCAGGGAGATGCTAACTTGTCAGCGTGAGCATATGGCTATCTAAATTTAGCCTATTTTATTGAAAAGGTGTCAAATTTGATACATTGAAACAATCACACCATCGGAATAGCAGCTTACACTTTGCAGTATTACAGGGTTTATGCTGATATGCTGTGCCAAAGAGCTATGCAGCACTGGGTATTCGATTCCTCTCAGTCCTGAAAAGTCTGTGAATTCCTTCCCCATTTTTTTTCAATGACCTTCTGCTTTGATAGGAGAAAAAAAAAAAGGAATTGTGTCAATAGCGTGGTCAGGAGGTCTGGTTGTGCTAAAGTCCCTGACCATGCTGCTTGCTTAGCAAGTGTGTGAGCTTCTAAAACAAAAATATAGAAAGGGAACCCTGTTTAGACTGTCAATCCTAGTCAGAATGGACTTCTTGGACACTTTCCCTGCTACTCTAATATAAGACTGTAAGTGACACTGCAGGGCTGTGGCAGCTACTGTAAGGCCACTGCACTCCTGGGACCAAATACTTAAATGTATCTAGCACCTCGGTGGCCACTGGACAAGTGCCTGTCTTGAAGATACAGTAGAGCTTGTCTACCTGTTAAACAACTAAGCCCCTAAGTTTTTTTGGCCAGCATTGCTCTCCATGCAACTGGCCACCACAAGGTAAAGCTCTCACTCGAGAAACGGTGTTTCCTCAAAGTTTATCCTCGGACAGTGGATCATATTCTCACAGGAACTAAAACAAGACAACTGGCCCCAGTCTGTTCAGCAGCATAAGCAAAACCACGGGAGATGGAGAGAGAACAGGAAGTGCTGGCTTTGCCAGTTTTCTGCTGCTAAGGAGAAGTAGGGAAGGAAAGCTGTGATTACTGCTTGTCCTTACCTTCACCCTGTCCTCACTTAGAGGCTGCTGTCACCTTGCATATGCGGCTGTTCCTGGGGTCCAGCAGCTGTGGTGAGCTCTGTGGTTGCCCCTGTTGTTCTGTCCTGGCTGCTGGTGCCTCTGTAGGGGCTGTAATGGGCTGTAATGAAAGACCCTGGCAGTTGGTAGCTCTTGCTTGCCCAGGGATGGCTTCATTGTTCTTCAGCAAGACACCCAGCATTTTTCTTGTGCAAGACAGCTGCCTGTAGTATCATGCCCATGGCAAATCTTGATAATTCATGCATTCAATTCACAGTGCTAAAAAAGGGTTTAATAAACACAAGAGTTATTTTATGAAACTAAGGCTGTAATTTCTCAGTTGCTAAGAGATACACACAACAAAATCCTTTATGTTGGATCATTCATCCAGAAATGCTGACTCATTACAGAAGTACTGCATATTTCAAGTTGAATTTTACCTAAGAAAGTGGGAGGGTACTTCTGTTCATGCCAGTTAGAAATCCTTTGACTTACTTATCTGAAAAAGACCATAATGCTCTATGCAAATCAGAGTGAAGATTAAAAAAAATACCCCAAAACATGCAAAATTTTCTAAAAAGTTCCCTTTTATTTTAAAATAAAACACTACGTATAGAAAAGATATTCCTTCTTTACTTCTAATGAACACAAATTTTGGGCCCCTCACTACAAGAAGGACATCGAGATGCTGAATGTGTCTAGAAAATGGTTACAAGGCTGGTGAATGGTTTGGAAGACAAATCTTATGAGGAGCAGCTGAGGGAGCTGAGATTGTTTAGTCTAGAGAAAAGGAGACTGAGGGGAGACCTCATCGCTCTCTACAACTACTCCTGTAAAAGGTGGTTGTAGTGAGGTGGGGGTTGGTCTCTTCTCCCTGGTGGCTAGTGACAGGACAAGGGGAAACAGTCTTGAGTTGCATCAAGGGAAGTTTAGGTTGGATATTAGGAAAGGTTTGTTAGATATTGGAACAGGCTGCTCAGGGAGGTGGTTGAGTCACCATCCCCGGATGTGTTTAAAAGAAGAGTAGATGTTGTACTTGGTGACATGATCTAGTGTTGGACCTAGTAGGGCTGGATAGATGGTTGTACTCAATGATCTTGAAGGTCTTTTCCAACTGTAACCATTCTATGATTCTATGATCAGTAATATGCAAATTTCCCCTTACAATATTATTTTAATACTTTTTCTAACACCTTATTCTGGCACACAGCATATTTAGAGGTTCAGATGGCTCAGTGCTAAAGATGAACATACTTAAACACATAAAGACTCTCAAGCGAAAAAAGATAAAGTTCAAAGAGTCTTCAAAAAAAGAAATATATATACTACCCAGAAATAATTTGACCTATTATTTAAAATAGAGTTTACCAAGAAAAATTTCAAGACAGTGCCAGGAGAGGCTAACTCAAATTTTCTAAAGATGTGGCAGAGTTAGAATGTTGACTAAAAGCTATTTAACATATTTTCAGGTGAACATATATTTTCCTGGATCCAATAACCTTGAGAAGAGTGAGGCTGCTGCAGCTCCATGTCCTAGGTACAAACAGCAGTGAGACTGAGCACGTATTCCCAGTAGGCGCACACACAGAGCAAAAAACATGTACATTACATATATACATGGGTGTCCACACAGATCAGATGGACACACAGAGCCCTCACGTGGACTTCATCCTGTTTCCCTCTCTGGCTGAGCAGGATGGAGGTGTACTAGTGGAAATACATATATATACATCTACAGTTTGTATCCCTGCAGAAACCAGGGATAGCCAAAGACCAGACTTGGTCTGCAAAGCAGCTGTCCCTGGTTCCCAGTCTCCCCAGTTGCTGTCATCTGGATGTATAAGACCCTTAGTCTGCAGCTCCACTCCAGTCACAGAATCACAGAATTACAAGGTTGGAAAAGACCTTTAAGATCATCAACTCCAACCGTTCCCATCATATGTTAACTATATCCCTAAGTACCTCATCTACCCTTTTTTTTAAACACATCCAGGGATGGTGACTCAACCACCTCCCTGGGCAGCCTGTTCCAGGCCCTGACAACTCTTTCAGTAAAAAAAAATTTTTCTAACATCTAATCTGAACCTGCCCTGGCACAGCTTTGTGCCATTTCCCCTTGTCCTATCTCCTGTTACTTGGCTGAAGAAACCATCGCCCACCTCTCTACAACCTCCCTTCAGGTAGTTGTAGGTGGTTATAAGGTCTCCCCTCAGCCTCTTCTTCTCCAGACTAAACACCCCCAGCTCCCTCAGCCACTCCTCATGATTTGCCCTTCAGCCCCTTCACCAGCCTGGTTGCCCTTCTCTGGACTCGCTCGAGGACCTCAATGTCCTTCTTACGGTGAGGAGCCCAGAACTGGACACAGTACTCAAGGTGTGGTCTCACCAATGTCTTGTACAGGGGCACAATCACCTCCCTTAGACCTACTGGCCACACTATTTCTGATACAAGCCAGGATGCCACTGGCTTTCCTGGCTGCCTGGGCACACTGCTGACTCATATTCAGTCGGCAGTCAACCAACACCCCCAGGTTCTTCTCTGCCTGACTGCTCTCCAGCCAGTCTCCCCCAAGCCTGTAGCACTGCAGCTCTCTACACTTGGCCTTATTAAACTTCATCCCATTGGTCTCAGCCCACTGGTCCAGTCTGTTCAGATCCCTCTGAAGAGCCTCCCTACCCTCAGGCAGATCAACACTTCCTCCCTGTTTAGTGTCATCTGCAAACTTACTGAGGGAGCATTCAATCCCTTCATTGAGGTCATTGATAAAGATGTTGAACAAAACTGGACCCAGGACTGAGCCCTGGGGGACACAGCTTGTGTCCGGTATCCAGCTGGATTTTGTTCCATTTACTACCACCCTTTGGGCCCGGCCATCCAGCCAGTTTTTAACCCAGCTGAGGGTCCACCTGTCCAGGCCAGTGGCAGCCAGTTTCTCAATCAGAATGCTGTGTCAAAAGCTTTACTGAAGTCCAGGTAGACCACATCCACAGCCTTCCCCTTGTTCATTAAGTGGGTCACCTTGCCATCACACGTGTGCTGCATGATAGCTCCCAAGATGACCCTCTCCACGATCTTCCCCAGGATTGAGGTCAGACTGACAGGCCTGTAGTTCCCTGGATCCTCCTTCTGACCCTTCTTATATATGGGTGTAACATCTGCCAGCCTCCAGTTGAGTGGAACTTCCCCAGTCTGCCAGGGTTGCTGATAGATGATGGAAAAGGGTTTGGCTAGCACATCTGCCAGCTCTTTCAGTACCCTCCAGTGGATCCCATCTGGTCCCTTTGTAGGTGTCTAACTGGCCAAGTAGGTCACTAATCATTTCCTCCTGAATCATGGGAGCTTTGTTCTGTTTCCCCTCCCTGTCAGCCAGTTCCTGAGGATGAGTACTAGGAATGACCAATTTTACTATTAAAGACTGAGGTAAAGAAGGAATTAGGTACCTCAGCCTTGTCCTCATCCCTTGTCACTAATGTTCCCCTCACGTCCAATAAGGGCTGGAGATTCTCCTGCAGATCCTGCACTTTGGGTGTGTGTAACTCTGGTTATGTATGTGTACACACACCCAAAGCTGGCCAGGACTCCCCTGGTCCCCAGCAGCCAACCCCACTGTGTTCCTGTCCTTAGGCACACACTGGCAGGTCTTATCCCTAGAGACCTCCAAACCCCATGATGGTCTTGCTAGAGGCAGGCTGGGACTCCCCAGTCCCTCCAACAGCCAACTATTGGGGTGAACTGTATGCGAGACACACACCCATCCATCCCCATGTACCCCAACTCCTCAGCTACTTCACCCACTTCCTGGCTAGGCTGCCTTCATCTTCAGTTATGCTCACACAGCTCGGTGTGCTCCAGTCACTAGCAGCCAGAACTCTCAGCACTGGTCCCATTCCTGTGCCTGGCACTGAGTTTCATTCACTCTGGTCTCTCCAGTCACTTCCGCCTAGGCCCACAGGCCCCCAACCCATGGGCTGACTCCACTGGTACCCACACCCCCCTTTCCCCCAGACACACTCAGACTGAGGAAACTCCCTCACCCAGGAAAGAGAGAAGAATTAAAGACAGATAGAAAAGACTGATCTGTTGATGTGTATGGCCCGGCCAAATAAGTACGCCAGCCATGCCTGAATGGTCCCTTTGCCTCCTGGACTCGTAGAAGTGGGCTTTTTGTGGACTAGTGTTTCCTGTGATAGGTGGGACAGAAACTGGGCAGGCTATTATTTAGACTTCCCCCTTACCTGGTATTTTATCTTCATCCTCTGTGGCTGCATAGATGAGCTTTAACCACAGAGAAATCTTTTATTATCAGATATAGATGTGGCTTTTAGAAACTTCAGCACTATTCCAATAGAGCTTATAGCAAAAATTAATGATAGAAAATCTTTTAAATTTGCCTCGGCTATGTCTCTGTGAGATCTTACAAGTTATTTCAAACTGCTGAAGAAGGAGTTTTAACTAACATGTTAAGCTTTGTAAGGAAGAAACTGAGCAGTGCAAATACAGACATTTATTTTGCTTATTTTGTAAAGGTATTCAATTGCTCCTTGTCATATCTTTCCTCAATAAAGTGAAAGTATTTCACAGTAACTTGAGTGATAGTTGGCTTCACATTTGTTACGGAATTCAGTTCTGGCAAGTGTCCTGCACAGAAGAGGAACTGAGAACGGGGGCTGGTGACTTCTCAAACCATCTCAGCTGGTCCTTCTGCAATACCTGTCAGCACCCTTAGATCTAATTCTCAGGCTGCAAAGCAGCTTCTGTCCTTCAATGGCATGTGCTAAATTACTTTCCTGGATTGAGACATTAAGCACTGTAGCCAAATCAACAGGAAGAGTGCCTTGGCTTCTGTAAAGGCAGGAAGATTTCAGAGCATTTAGGGTCATTTGCATCTAAGGTTTTTTTCATCATGAAATAGAAAAAACCGAACCAACCCTTTTATCTATAGTGTAGCTTCTATTAATTTATACTTATTGATGACTGTCTTATATGTGTCTTTACACATAGCAAAATCTTAAAATTAGGAAAATTTTTACCATCTCTGATTTACACCAGCTTAAAACAAGAAGGGATGGATAGGCCTGTCTTGTTGCTTTTGTTCTGGTTTCATTCAATTTATTAATCTGGTTAGTTCAAATCATAGAATGTATCTCCTCTCTCTTGTAACTTGGTCCCTCTTCTTCAGCTCGATGGCTGCTGGCAGGCACAGAAAACAGTCTTTCAGAGCATATAAAATGCCTTTCATAAATGTTCTGTTAGAATCCCAGCAATCGTCTACTCGAATCATTTTTCATTGTTTTATTACAGATGGCAGATCTGAGTTTACTGTGAAACAGACAGCAGCTGGCTGCCTACCCTCTTGCAAAGACAGTGCTGTACATGCAGCATGCATGGAACAACTAGGAGGACACAAACACTTGAAAGAAAAAGAATGTGCAGAAATATTTATAGTACAAGGTGTCCATCATAATCTGGACACCTTTCACCAGTGTACAGAGGGGAAAACTCCATGGAAATTTGTAGACTCAGAGCAGACTCACATTTTCACCATGTCAAGTGAGAACTAAGTCTGGCACTGTTTTTTACAACTAAACAATGTAATAAAAATGTAGTTAAGATTGAATTTATTCTGCAGTGCAATTGTTACAGCTTTATGTAAATATGAACTGCATGACACTTCAAAATTAATATGACAGCTATCTTTTTTTATCTGGTCATATTTTTGGTCAGCTTGCTGGTTCCTCATTAAACTCAGGTAAGTGTCAGAGTGTTTGTATATATTGTGAAGATCTGTGGTTGTACTGACTCCCCCTGTGTTTAAGTTGTCCTTCCAATCCTTACAAAAGGAAATATTATGAAAGATCCTTTTTGTTGCACAGACATCTTACTCCTTCCCTTCTGCCTGGAGTGCTCTTCGATAGGTGCTTAACCATGGGCTACCTCTGACTTCACTCAGGTGACTTTAAAAGCTAACGACAGAAACACATGTTAAGAAAGTGAGTGTCTCAGCCTCATGGCACAGCAGAACATCTTGTTCTTGGGGGTTGGACCCGATGATCTCTTGAGGTCCCTTCCAACCCCTGTGATTCTGTGATTCTGTGTTATCATAGCAAGAGAAAATTCAGTCACCTTTATTTAAGGGTTATATTTTGCAACCACTTCTGCTGAATTTAGGACTTATTTTCAGTTACTCCACTGATCTGACTGGGGAAACGTATGTACCTCTGTAAGCCACTTTGCTGTCACTTGCTCACTGTGAGGAGTATTTCCACGTTACGGTCACACAGGTATGCTCAGACACTGTTATGAGTGCGGTGTCAGGGAACTCCTACCATACTCTTAATGCTGCGTGCCATCCTCCTGAGGCTCAATTGCCTCAGTTTAAATGAACTTGGTTCCATTATACCTCACTGAAGCAATTAAGGCAGTGCATCCTCTGTGATTTGTGAACTCTCCACGGACCTTTGGAGTTTTGGTGGGCCTTGCCCTGGTTTCAGCAGAGACAGAGTTAAATTTCTTTCTAGTAGCTGGTATAGTGCTGTGTTTCCTAAACAGGTTTTTTTCATGGACTATCCTTTGATAGCTTATGTACAAGTAGCAGTCTAGATAACAAATTGGGAAAAAGAAAAGACAAAGATAACACAACATCAGTGAAATCATAGTCAGAGTCTAGAATAAAGCTTATAGGAAAACACAAGGCCTATGGTAGTTACTTAAAAGGTCAGTATCTCACTTGAAGATTTCTAGTGTTTGCTCTTAACAGTGGGTGAGCTACACTACTAAATCACATTGATGTAATTCAAAGTCTTCTCCTATCTGACATCCCTGTACCAGAACACAATGGCCAAAACACTACCCGTGGCATTTCTGCGTGGCTGAAAGCTGTCTGAGAGAGATTTCTAGTTAATTGGTCCACAAGGGTCCATCATGTTGTTTATCAAGTTAAACTCTTGCATTAAAAACTTGCTCTGAATTAGTTTATTCAATTTAAGAGCTGTAATTAAATGGATTCCACACACACTTCTCCCACCCTCTTCTCCTAAAGTGCTCCAGAAAAACTGCTAAACTGAAAACAAAATAGTGGCAGTTGTTTCACCTTTGTGCTCCATCCTTTTTGCCTAGAGAGGTGTTTATGACTCTACAGACAACCTGGAAAAAATAAAACAACATCTAAAAGTGAATTAAGCCTATACAAAAGGCAAACCTATACAAAACACTGGTGGCAGTTCTTGTGGAGGATTAGCCATCATCCAAAGCCTGACAGCAAGCTAGAAGTCCTGCTATCCACATGTAGGAGGTTAGCAGAAACTCTTGATTGGTGAGGGAGATGTTCAATTCCTGAAAAACATGTAACATTTTTTATGTTCTTCTTGCATGATGAAATTTATGAAACTTCCTATGGTCTTTGGTGCCATTGAAGGAGCTACAATTTAGAGACAAGAACTCAGTCAGAAGTATGCCAGTCTGAAAGGTCAATCTAAAACCCTGGACAAGACAGAACATTTAGAATTCCAGTTCATTAATTGGCTCTAATCCTTTAAATTAAACCTGAGGATGCTTACAAGACAGTAACGTGTAATTCATCAGCTCCCCTGAGCAAAACCAAATGAATAGAAGTGAATCTCATTATGCAAAAATCTTGAAGGTGAAAGAACTGGGGATTCCAAAAATATTCTCCATATGTAGAGCTGTGACACCTGATATCAGGGGGGAAAGTGAGATATGCATCTAATTGCAGCCTTACAATCTCTGCAAACTTGAGTGGATTACCATTTAGCAGCTTTGCAGGTCCACTTTTTCCAACCACAAAATACAGTTTTGATCTTAGTGAAGAACAGATTATAATCTTGAATTTGATGTATTTACTTCCATAAAAAATGGATGTGCATATGAACTGGTATTGAATTCTTGTGAAAACAGCAATGAACTTTTTTTAAGCAAGTGGAAAAATCAGTTTCCATTTTTCACATTGACTGTTCATTCAATGGAATATACAGTCTTTCCTTCTTATTATTTTTTTCTATTTGCATGGGATGCAAATTCCTGGTACTTTTTGTGAATCTGTTTGAAAGAAATCTAAGATTTCTTCCACTTCTAAAAAATTCTCTTCAGCCTAGGCCATTCTAGTAACCAGTTTCCTTAATCAATTTGCATTTAGAAAATGAAAACATTGTACCTGATCTGTTCATATTTATTCTTCAGCTTAACTGAAAGATATTGTTGAATGGTGCCCTGGTGCAAGGTTAATTTCAATGACCAGCTTTGCCTCTATGGCTTGAAACAGCAAAGACACTGTTGAATAATTGCCACTTTTTGTCACTTTCGTGATTATTTACTGGATATCACATACAAACACAGCTATAGGATTCCTGCTGCTGCATTTCCACGCTATCTGTGAAGCAAGTGTTTCCGACTTGTCTGTGTGACACAAGTGTGGATATTCATAGCAGACCCTTATCCTGACAGAATATCCTGTAATATTTGCTAACTCTAACAATTCTATTTAGCCTGTGTAATCACCCTTACTTGTTTAAAATGTTACTCTTACCTCTCTTGTCATCTGTCTGCATGTTGTACATGGTATTTCACACTGCTGTTCAAGCCCTGTTCTTTAAACTATCTAGTTTCTTTTGTTTTGTTTGTTTGTTTGTTTTTTCACAACTAACTGTGTCTGCTTGTGAAAGAAATGTGAATGGTATTAGAACATCACAGAACTTTCAAATAAGGTGTCTGGCTTAGAAAATAGCCATGGGATGCTATAAAGCTAGAATTCTATGAAAGCTGTAAACTAATTCACAAACATTAACAGCTCAATGACATGGGCATCTATGGCCAGCCCAGGGGAAAAATATCCTGTGGAAAACTTACCACTTGAGCTGATTGGAGATAATTGTCTTCTTTACCAAGAAACTTCTTGGAATGTTCTTTATAACCTGTTTGATAAATATATACATATAAAAAAATATCTGTTTTGATCTATCATATATTGCAATAAAAGAGAGCAGAGACAAAAAAGAATGGGCAGAGCAGGCTGTGAAGTGACAGTTCTAACAATAATTTGTTCTCTGGAAAAACTTTTGTTTATTGAAACTGTCCAGAGCGCAAGGTAAGAGTTTAGTTTGTTTGAATTTTGACTAGTGTCAGAGAATACCTGTACTGCAGGACAAATAAAGTGAAGATAATGGATGCATGTCCTTGACATTAATGTGTTAATTCTGATTTGCTAATCAAATCACCTCAGGATAAAATTGAAAAATAGAAGACAATGCTTTGCCATGTATATAAAAAACTTCTTATATTAAACACAGCTATCATTCATATCTGATTATTCTGTGGACATTCTACACCTGTAGAAACCTATTGACTTTCTGTTGCTTATGTGTGTATATATCTTACAGTAGAATTTGGTACAGTGACTTCATCTGCTGTCACATACAGTAACCAGACTATTTTGATAGGAAATCCACAGGGAGAAAAATGCATATATCTGTATGAATTAATTTAAGTACTGCAGGATGGAATTTAATGATTAAACACACTCTGTTCTCTGGCTAAAAAAAACAGGTACCAGATGGTTTGCATAGCAAAATGTGTTAGCTCTATACCTATGGGTTTTGAAGTAAAATACAACCTTCCTAACATCTGGCATACCACCTCAGGACATCTGAAAATGCAGAAAGTGGACAGGTATTATCAGATTACAGGAGGGTATGTCGAGCAGATTTCATGTGAATTTTATATAGATAGTAGCATGAACTAGCTAGGACCTTCAGCAGAATACCAAAAAATACTATTTCCATGCAGCATCTTATATCTAATTTTTAGAATGCTGGCTGTGCAATACCAACTTTCTTAGAATAGCTACAAATGTCATATATAATTTATTCTGTAGTTTCCATTGCTAGACAGAAAAAAAGTACACTGAACGTTATCTAAAAATGTGTTGACATGCTGGCTTGTATATAAATAATAAATACTTTGGTACTATCTCCTAAGGGAGCCTGTCAGGGAAGAAATCCAACAACAACCCACAGTATCTTTTTCTTTTCAGTAGGGCTGACATATACAACATTATTGTTCCAGTCCAACACTGGATCTGCATAAGTCTGTATGTATCAGTAACTCAATAAAGTAATCTTATGGAACCACTTGTATACATAGAGTTGTGTTTGAATTGTTTGGGACTTTTAGAGTGCCATGAATCTTTATTTCCAAACGGGTCAATTCCACAGGATACTGAGTGCCTGTTTAAAGTTCCTGAATACCCAATAATGAAACTTGTAAAAGCTATATTGCAGAAGTTTTCCCCTCTTCCTTGTATTCTTGGGGACTGACACTTCTTGAGCAGTTTTATTGATGGCACCTGTTCCAGATATTATAGAAATATCTGTGTTTCTAAGAATGACCATTGAACATTTGCAATAAATAAATGTCATTCTCAAATGAATCAAAATAGTACAGAACCCAATGAGTATGGGGAAGAAGTTGCATTCAGAAACATTGCCCTGATTCAGACTCTAAATGAAGCAGAAGTCTTTCTTTTTCATTTATATTTATAGGTAAAATTTGTTAGCAGAAATTCACTATGTGAACAGTCTTTCTACATTCTCCCAAATCCGGTCTGCAGAACAGTCCATAACAGTCATGACATTTTAATGGTGAAAATCAAGGCTGTTCAGTCTGAAGCCTGGTTCTGCTGAGTGCAGTTATTTAAATTCTAGTCTCATTTCAGTGTAATGTAAAAACAGAGGGAGTGACATGAGCATTTTCTGTCCTTCACCACAGCTGGGAGAATAGACATTGTCAGCTGCAGCACACTGTCAATCTGGAAACCTGCCATTCTGCTCAGAAAAACGTTTATGGTTGGTCTAACCTTGCTGTTTCATGGGGGCAGGTGGACTCGTGGGCCAGAATGCTAGCTTGCTGAATCATGTGCGTTAGTTCTCTGTGAGCCACTTTAAAGGTTCTATTTTAAAACATTGCTTATTCAAGCAAGTTATGTAAATAATTAAAAAAAAGAGGGACGGGTGGATGAGGGCATGGACAGGTCAGTAGACTGTGTTACTTTGCTTTCTTGACAGGCAGTAAAAACCCAGTGGGAAAGAGAGGCAGTCTGACTCTTACTCTGTTATCTTCCTCCTGTCTCAGGAAGGGATTGCTGCTTGCCTAGCCAAGTGAGCTACCTTTTTGAGATGATATAAATTGGGCCCTCGGAAGCAATATTCTGAGCCCGGCCAGAGTGAAGTGCTAGTGTCTTACACCTCTCAAATGCACCTCTGTTTCTGCTCCCATTTGAAGAGTATGAAATGTACTAACCTCATTTAACTTTGCAAGTTGTCATGTTCCCTGTGAACCGTGGAGACTTGTGACCTTGAGAGTATGTAACAGAACCTGGTCTGATGACCACAAGTGATTGAAGGAGGGCAACTGAAGAGGGCAACCTCAGCTGAAAAATATCCACATGGGAAAATGTCTCTTCAGGGAGGAACATAGTCTGGAATTCATAACATCTGTGTTTTATTATTATCTGGATAAAAAAATGCTATGAGAGTAGTATCATAAAAGACTCATTATTATCTTCAATTTGTCTACATGAGGATGCTCAAAAAGATGAAATGCAGTGGGGAAAAAAAGATAAATTCTGGCCTAGTTTTTGAGATCAATGGAATCTCTTTCCTTGCACTTCATCTCAGTGTAAATAACAAGAATGTCGTACTTAATTATTGAGCTAATGTGCTCATAGTAGGACAAAGAATGAAGCTATGACATGCATGTTTGATAGCTTAGGATTTCCACATCTCCTGTGGTTAAGAAAAAAAAAGAGAAATTCTTAACTGTTATCTTGTTCTATTCTTCTGTACAGAAATAAACCGGTGTGTCTGTGAATTGTTAATATTTGATGACACAAGTGCATGTTTACTGGGAAATTCCCACCTCATACATTATCGAAAAGACACCAAATACAGTACACTAAAGTAAGTCTGGGAAAATTATTCTTCTTTGTAATGAAAATTGCAAGGCTAAGTGCAGAGGTATGAGTTTAGTGGTCTTTATACATTCTCAACTTGTTTTAAGACACTCTTTCTATTGAGTCAGATTGGAGAATTTATTCTACTACGAGTATCATACTCAAACTAAACAATGGCAAAAATTATCAAAAAGGTTATAGTGGAAGAAGAATTGGAAGAGCACTTTGTAATTAACAGTCTCACATATGATGAATGACCTTATCAGTTGAACAGCTCTTTTTGAATTGGAGATACAGAAAGAGTATCTAGACTTCTCTGGGCTTATCAACTTTTCTCCTGTAATCCTAAAAGCTCAGATAAAATAATCACCTGACTTCCTTTTATTCCAGTTATTCTGCCTATGGGAGAAGAAAAAAACATATACTGAAGACATTCTTCTGATCAAAAGAAAACAGGAAGTACGCTGAGAACTGGAGAAATTATTTTCTGTGAAAGGAGTTTTCCTTTTCAGTGTAGAGCAGTCAGATATTCAAAACATTGAAAGTTTTAATAACTTTAACATTTTGGATGTATATATTTCTGCGTAGAACTGTGTAGAAGTTGAGATACTTTTCCAGATCACATGGACAATTTAAGTTTTCAAAGCAATATGTGTTCTGTCTGCATTCTGAATTTATCGTATGGACTAAAAACCCCATAACAAGCTGTTTATAGAGATCCAGAGCTTAAGGAAGTCAAAGGTTTCCAGAGGTTTGAGACAGGATATAATAATAAATAAAGCAGAAAGTAAATTGCTGATAACGATACTTATTGTGAAAATAAGAAACTCCAGATCATGAAAATAAGAAATTCCAGATCATGAAAATCAGACTCCAATTGTAATTTAGTGAAAGATCAGAGGCAAGGAACACCTCAGCAGCTGGTACATTGGGGACCTCAGCTTAGACAAATTAATACAAATAGCAAGGAAAGAAGATAGAAAACTGATGTTTCTACATGTGAGCCACATTAACAGATTGCATAAAATCACATAGTCAAAATCTGCTTAATCTAAATAGGCAAAACATGAAGAAACTGAATGCTGATGAAATACAGGAGTCTGTAGAGAGAAATGTTTTCTTTCTCTCTTTTCATAGTATTTTAGAGGAAGAAAAGATTTCCAATATATTTGTTGTGTTATTTATGATTTAATATTTCTGGTTTAATGTTTAACACTGAGAAATAGTAAGAGGCTAAACTAAATACCATAAATAAATCAGAAAGCAAAGGGACAAGGAAACCATAAAATCCAGAGTCGGCATAATGGGTAGTTCAAGGCCAAAAGGAGGATGGTATAAGCTTCCTAAAATCCCTAAATTACAGGATAAACTTTTTTTTCCTTTAAAAAATGCTGATTCACAAAAGAAAGAGTATATCAAATATCCTTTATAGCTAAAAATTATCTTATGTGCTATTTGACGATTTCAACTAACTTTTGCAACCTCTTTATGAACCATCCTGACTGAAACAGATGGATGTGTAATTCAAATAATGAGCTGGATCCTCTCCCTGTAGCAGCCAATTCTACGGGTTTTTTTTCTAGTATACTATTCAAGAGACTAAGATCTTTATATATAGATCACCTGAAATGACCTTGCTTATACAGTTTCAGAGCCAAAATGGAACAGTAGGATATGTATCCTGATGCAGTTTTAAAACCATAAACTGATAGTTCAAAAACTATTGTATCTGACATTTGCAATTAAATTTTTCCCAGTACTTATCAGTCTGACCTTTTGATGTGATACTTTCTCTTTCCAGAGATATTTGATATCTGAACACGAATGCCATGCAAAGAATGTTAGTAACATTGTATTTTGCTGAGAAACTAATGACAGTGGGGGAATGGAAGCTCATTTCATTAACAATTAATGACAATCTCTAAATGGTGAGAACTCATGGCAAATATTTAATTTATATGTAGCACTGAATATGAAATCATCTAAAGACCTGTCAAGTGGAGTGTGTACAGTGCTCATCAAAGGTATTACATAGTATTACATAGGAACTTCTCTTCCTCTCTGCTTGTCAACACGCACTCTGAAATATATTTGGGACAGGACCAGGTAATAGTGTAAGAACCTTGTAAAAGCGTTTGACTGAGCGCCAGGTCCACAGTAAGGTATCAATGACAAAACTCTAGTGAACTGTATCATAGGATTTAAATACCTCGTTAACAAGCGAAGCAAACTTGCTAAGATTGGATAGGGGCCTCAGTGCTGTTCATATGCATTAGACTCACCAGGAATCATCAAGAAGAAAGATATGCTGATTGCCTTTGGCTTGCAAAGCTCTGTCAAGGGTGCTATTTATGTAGCTTGTGGGGTAAAACCTAGAAAGCCTCATAAGGCTGTGTGGTGGGTTGGATCTACTCCAGCTTGCCTGCTGCTCAATGAAAACTTCTTCCCTGTTGCAGAGCATCTCAAAAAGTGAGGAGCAGCACAATCATTTCTGTTTTGGTTTAGATGACCTTTTGCTATGCAAATATAAACATGAAGTATGTGTGGCTACAGTCAAAATGGTGTGGAATTGAAGACCGAGAGAGAGCTGGAACCTGGATTTACAGTTAAAGGCACTTTTGCAAAGAGATGGGATATAATATGCTAGAATTCATAATCTGATGAGTTTACACGTTTTGTTCTCTTCATAGAGACATGTGGAAACTCTCTAGAATTCCTGTTACATGATACCCATGAAATTACTTCTTTGTATAACTTAAGATTTAGAAAGTTTACTGTGTATGAACTGTTTAAACGTGTTGACTAAACAAAGATACTGTTATGCTTTGACTTATACAAATGCAACGAACCATTGTATTAGTGCACTCTAAAAATACTGTAAATTTTTGTATGCATATGTGTTGAAAATATTTAGGAAAAATGGAAAGAAAAGCATTTCAAATAACACTGAAAATATTTTTAGACCTTTTTTTTGGTGGAATGAGAGTCATTACTTTGATTACTGGTTTATTGGAAGACCATTAGTTTACTGTTTTGTTCTCTTAATAGTTTTCTATCAGGGCAATTAACACTTACAGAGTACTTCAAATGTTTCAATCCATTTTAAGTTGTGTTTGTGAGACCTGGGATATCTCAGACAGGGCATCAAAAAAATTGGAAAACAGCCACTACTTAGCAGAGGGAAAAAGTTATGTATTAGGTGTGTAAAATTGAGTCTGAGTGATTTTGTATTATAGAAGGCCATTAATACAGAAATCACGTGCCTAGAATGACTTTAACATTGTTCAGCAGCCATAAGACTGAAGCTTATTAAAAGAGAAGTTACAACAATTCGAAATTTTTACCAACATCTTTCTTAAAAAAGATATAATGTTGCAGGAGGTGTAAAAAGTTCATTTCCTCACAGTTTTGTCACCCAGTTGAACCTGCTTTCAGCTACCTACACAACATCTGTGCTAAGAGTCTGTATTTCTTATATGCCGATGGTGCCACTTTCAGGTTTCTTTTAGTTTGGAAGTGGTGCAGCTGGTCTCACAGTGAATGATATGTGCCTTGCACTTGTACCTCATAAACAGAACAACATGGATATATGCTGCCTTATGATGCAGTCTCTTGCTTAACAATAGATTTTTTCTTAGCAGCAGGTAAAGCAAGAGTTTCATGTCATAACTGCTCATGCTCATTTCTGCAAAGTGGCATAGCAGGTCTGCTGGGGACTGAGCTATTTAGAAGTTAGCTAAATCACATTCTTCAAGACACTGAGCTACAGTATTTAGATACCCATTCTTGGTATTCTAGTGTGTAAGGCTCCAAGGGTCAACCTGTCATTGCCAGAAAAATGAGAGGTACAAGAAGAGTAGAAATGTAGAAAATATATGATTTGGGCCTTTGTTCTCATGTTAGCCTATGCTTTTGAAAATTCAATTAAAAAACCCTTCGATAATATTTTTTTTCCTCTTGTGTAGACTATTGGGTATTTCAGAAGAAGAAATAATGAGTGCATCCACAATTTTGCCTTGATTTATTTGTGAAAGGGGTCAATTCATCCCTTGTAGAGCTTAGGATATTGTCATGAAGTAAAAGGAAGTTCTGTTACTGAATTCAGTAAGGTCAGTCATAAAACAGAAGTTATTGCTTTATGTCTGTTCTTCATTGTTCCATACTTGTGCTTTTTTTCCTGGAATTTGCTGGAACTGGGGTGAAGTCTTTGGGTTAGATTTGGTGCTTTACAATCACCATATCCTTGATTGACCCCTTCTGTTCACAATGCTTAAATTTCTTTTTCAAAGCAACTGACTCTCAAATTCTGCCCTCCATCTGGTTTTATAGCTGCAACTGTCTCTTGGGCAACCCTTAAGAAGCTACTGTTTTGTTTTGTTTTGTTTTTTCTTCATATTCTTCCTCTCCATCATAGCTAAGAATTCCATACATGCAGGAGAATGTACTCCCAACACTTCTTTGCCTTCCATGTTATTATGCTCTTCTCACTTTTAAGTTACTACAGTTACATTGTAGATGTAAGATGGAGTATTTTAAACATTTAAGAATGTGACGTGTTTTGGATATTTTTTTTGTAAACACTTTTGCATCTTTAGAAAATTTTATTCTCAGAATGGAGTTTTCTCTATACTGAAATAAAGTAATTTTGAAAATTAATAAAAAAATATGCTTGGAAGTATGTTTCCCAAAGTCATAAGAGCTTTTGAAAATGGAAAAATTCCCCCAGTTCAGCCAGCAAGAATTTAAGAATAGCAAGTGTAATAATAAAGGAAACACTAACAGAACATAAGTAAAACAGATTTAAAATATTTTTTCTCTAATTGAAATATATTAATAACACATCAAGGGGCATTAAATAAAAACCAAAATGTTTAAATTAATCACATGAAGTAATTGTTTACACATTTATCCATGAATTTGTAGATATTTTTTTCTAAGAAACATTTTTATACCCTAAGGGAAAAACCTTAATTTGATAGATTTATGAATCAAAGTTGTTTGGGACTTTGAATACAAAAATCTGGGTCTAACCTCTTGTTCAGAACATCTTTAAACTGCAGACTGCTGGAAGCTGAGATGAGACACAGGAGAAGTGAGATGAGACAGGGGAGAAGCGTAGCTTTTGTGTTCATGTGCTGTACATCTTGTAAAGGTCATGTATTTAGGTTAACAAAGTTTTATTTCAGGCAGTACAATCACACTCATTCTATTAGGAGTTATCCTTTACATACGAGTGTTCCTATGTATGTATGTATGTATGCATGTAAAAACCTGATTCCAATAAAATATTTTGTGATGCAAAACAATATTAGCAATGATTTCCCACAATTTATGCTCTCCCCATTTCTGTCATGGTCTTTGTCCAAAACAGTCTCCTATGCTATGGTAATAAGTATGTGATATATAGTAAGACTTGCACTTAGTATCTCCAGCTTGTTGGCACTAAAGTCATCTTCATGTCACACTAATTTGAAATCTTTTAGACTACTCTTCATGCTTTCCTGCTGTTTCAGCTTCTCCTCCTCAAGTTCTATGCCTTCTCATTCTTCAAAGGCATATACTTTCCTGGCTTCAGTCAGTCCTTCATCAGTAGGTATGTGGATTACATCTCTTTCAACATTTACTTCCACAACTGTCTTCAGTCCATATGGTGATCTGCTCCTAGAATTACATTTGAGCCTAACTGTTCATTTACTTAGATTTGTCAAACCACTGCCTGCTGTCTTTGATCAAATTTTGAAGGACATTTCTGCTGTAATTAAATGGAGCTGATACAAGGTACATATCTCAACCTGACACAGTGTAAACTACTTTTCAGAGGCAGTGCGCAACCATGGCTTATGCTGGGCCACAACTAGGACTTAAAATGGAACTCTCCAGAACATGACACAAATTTGATGACAGAAGTGAAGTTCATTATGGCTACAAGGCTGCATCAGAGAAGCAACACATGCCATTTCCTTAAGAAAAGGTATGGATTGTGCTTGACAATTTCATCCATCTTATGCATGTCCTCTGCTCTTCTTGTTGAAAAATCAGAAGCTGAATTACTCTCACTTCTTGGTGGAAGATAAGAAGATTTCATTTCTACTTGTGACTTCTATTTTCTGTATTGCTCCATTTTATTTCATCCTGTGCCACCATATTCAGACAAAAGATTGCCGTGTCTCTAAGATCCATACTGAGGTTCTGGTACTTTCTGGCTTTGCTTATATGAATAAATGAAATTTCTTAGACCAGTATGCATCTCTGTACTCTTAAAAACAGAATAGCTACATGAGAAGTGACTACTAAAAATGGTTCTTGGAAAGTTTAATTCCCGAAGCACTGCAGTTTAACAGTGCTGTAAACTCTCTATCCAAGAGAGTTTGGTTTCCTAAAGACAATAGGCTTATGCAATCATGATGGCTGTCTATTGAGCTTACTATTCTTCACCTAACAACTTTTGAACTCTTAAGAGTGATTTCAACTAAGTCTGAAAGATAAGGAAATCTCAAAGAGAATTAAGGTCCTAGAAGTTTCAAGAAAATTAACAGAGGAGAAGAAGTCTCACTGAAGATGAGCTCAGCTGCCTCACTATCTATTTAAGAAGAGTTCTGTGGCCAATCAGTGCAAATGTAGCTGCTAACAAGCTACAGCTCATGCTGTCTCTTTCCCAGTGGAGGTTTCAAAGGAGACACAGAAGGAGCTGTAGTTATTATAATGAGGTAAGCAGCAGGTAGAGAGATTGGGATAAAGGTTAAAAATCTACTGGAAACCATGCTTTAGCAGTTTTGCTGCTCCTGGTGCAAGTTATCTTCCTGCTTTTTAAGTTCTTTCATAATAAATAGGTTATTTATCTGACTTGCTTCTATCACAGTTTCTCTTACAATTTTAGGTGTCAAGTTTTGAGGTGTCAGTATCTATTTCACTCATCAGAGTTTTCAGGGAGGCATTTTCATTCTGAGTGATAGCTCTAATGTATCCACAACTACAAATAGAGGAAACATTCTTATGATACCACAGCATAATAATCAGTATGATCCTGCACTGCATGCAGCTGCTGTCATGATTCTTAGCTGTAAACAAATGACACTGCTTCTTGAGGACACAAGATGGTGTCTTAAGTTATTTTTCTTTATTGCTTTAAAGTGAATCTTTAAGAAACTTTGGGAAGTTTTTCAGTGTAAAGTGGACATGCTACACATCTTGCAATAAATGAATGAAAATACAAATAACTGAAATAAAGAAGGAATTCAATCCATTTTATAGAAAATCAAGAAGAACTAATGGTTATAAGTTCATTCAGTAGAAAATTTCCTTAAGCTAGAGACAGATAAAATACAAAAAAAGGTTCAGTGGAGCAAATATTGCAGAATATATAAAAGAATATCTGTAATGTACTAAAAGCAATGATATTAGTAATTAACAGTTGCAATAATGTTTCAGCAAGGAGTCCTTGCCAGGAGTGGGACCTAAGGTTTTACATCATGTTGAATCATGGGGAATGAAGTCTGTAGCTGTCTCAAACCCTTTCGGTGATTTCAGCTGAAGGTGAAAATCCGACAGAGGCACTGAGGGTTTTCTGAGGGTTTTCTAGGTAGAAAAAATCCCCAGCAAAACACAATGTTGACTGAATAACGTACAAGGAGATGCCAGACAAGTGCCCAAGTGCTTGTTCATTCTGCAGCACTGCCTCCTGCAGCCACCACCCCTGGCAACTGTGAAGCTGCAGAACTGGGCTGCCTTATCTGGTTTGATATTTTAAGTCATCTGTGTACTAATTTTATGATGGAGGATAAAGATAATTGCAGAGGGCAACAGTGATTTTTGAGAGGATGCAGGGCTGCTTATTTACGGTTTCTTCACTACATGCAGAAGAAATCATACAGTCATCCCCTTTGGCTTAGAGCAAGGGAAAATGACTGTCAAATGCACAAATATTTCCAAGTATTGTATGCCTTTAGCTATAGAAAGGGTGATTTCAGTCCTAACATACATTTTTTTAAAAAAAAAAAATCATTTTAGATGCTTTCAGAGAGGCCAAGGAACTTACAGCTTTTTCAGGATTAGGTCAAAGACTTTGGTATCTGGTGAGAAAGCAAAGTACAGCTTTGACTCATGATAGTTACACAGAGCGTGTGTTTGATCTGAGTACATTTCTGTAGCTAACGTATCACTACAGAAAAAAACTAGGTTAAGCCAAGAAATTTGCACTTGTTAGATATAATGTTCTGCATTGGTTGTAAATAGCAACCTTATTTTCAGAAATTCAGAACCATAAAATCCTAGGCGATTTTAGCTGTCAGAATGGCTGCTAGGAGTGGGAGCACATCATGGTCACTGCTGTTCATTGTCCAGCTAGATCTTGGAGAAGAAGTGAAAACTTGAATATGTAGTCATGTACTAATGAGCAAAGGGCCAGCTTAGTCGATGTTTAATAAATGGCTGAAAAGCAAATTGTTTTTATAGAGGATTTAAACACATATAACAGTTTCTGTGATGATTAGTTAATATGCCTCTCTCCATCTGCTCCAAAGGCATGGTTGGCATGGCATTTTCTGTGCACTTTGCCACACAAACCCACAGGAGCAGCTGAAAGCTGCAAGCCTTGGCTCTGCTGAGCAACCCACTGGAATCCATGCAGAGTTGTGGAATGCCTTTTCTTATTATTTTTTTTTTTTAGCTACCCCAGGCAGCTTGGACTGGTGTATTGATAGCAGGTGGAAAAATAATTTCTCTTTTCTCATCTCATGAGCATGAGAGCCTTGTTTGAGAAGGGGGAAAAAATGGCCTCACACTTTTATTTTTAAAAGATTGCATTTAAAAACCTTTGACAGAGGTAACAAGGGCAGCAAGAAGAACAAGGCTCCTAGATTTGTGTCAAAATATAGCAAGCAGTAGCCAAAACTGTTGGGCCACTAGGATTTCTCTCTGTTCAGCAATGGCAATCTTTCTACCCACACAATGAAATTTTGTGTATTTTTAACAACTTTGCAGCTGCTGTCGTCATGAATATCCCTTAGTTGCTCTTGAGAGTCATATTTGCTGATAATCGTATTCCAAGAGGAGGGGCAGTGTTAGACTCACAAGGAGCCTGAGGAGAAAGAAAGGCATGGGCCTCTCCCTGCTTTCACCCACACACTGAATGATTTGGATTTCTTCGTAACTTAACCCAGTGGGACGCAACCATGTGCTGGGCTTGGGGCTCAGACAGGCTGCTTTTTTTTTTCCCTAACACCTGCTCTGCCCAAGGAGATGCTTCTCCTTGCATTATCAGTAGGCAATATGATTAGAATGGCATGACAGCTGAATTTATTTACTGGGTGTTTATGACCCAGGTTTGGATTTGAAACACAAAATCTCAGCCCAAACTGTCGAGTTTTCAGGATTTTTGACTCGGATTTTATGGACTAGGTTAGCTTTGTTGAAGGGCTTATTAAAGTGTGAACCCTCATGTGCTGAGGTCTGAGTTTGCCAGCCCACAGCTTTGGAAGGAATGAGTGAACAAAAGGAATGTGAGGTGTATCTTTCTCAAACCCTTACAGAATACTGTAGGTAATCCTTCCTCTGTGTGTAGCTATTAATGAGATGAGAATCTTCTGTACATAGAAAAATAGAGCAATTTTTGGCTGAAGGGTGCAGCAGGTAAGCCAACGACAAAATAACCTGAGTTACATCAGATTTCAAGTTGTGAAGTCTTGCAATAGAATCCTTAAAATAAATTAACAGATAATAATTAAGGGAGTTCTATCAAATCTATCCACTGCCTTATGTAAAAAGCATACATGATAGCAATGCAACTATTAATCACGGCATTCTCTTCAAGCAGGACGTTTTCTATTCTTGTTGATGAATTAAGATATTGTCTCTGTTCTAAAACCGGATCACTGTGTCAGCTTTGCCTTTGTCATTGTGTGGCTCAGCTGTAGCTCTCATGTGTTCAAGCATTTCTCTGTAGGACACAGTTGGAGTCCCGGATCACACTGACAGAAACATATGCGGAACCGTCAGCCATTAAATCTCTCAGTCAGAATTTTCTGGCAGCCGCAGATGAAAGTTGTAGCAAGCTCTCTGCATTCTTCATGGAAACAGACTTCCAGTTTTGCGTGGGGCTAAGAGCAATGAGTGGCACACCGCAGGCCGCAAGAAAAAGTACTCAGATTTCAAACACTTTTCCAGGCTAACCCAGTTTTATCAGTAACATTTATTTGTATTTAGGGTTGTAAATGCTCCACAGGAAAATCTCCTGTGTGCAAGATACTCATTCATATGGTAGTTAAAGCTTCCTTAATGCTTTATGCTTACACTTGCATTTATCTATGGTATTTCTGAGAATCCTGAGGACTACAGTTCTCTTGCTGACACTGAAAAATCATAAAGTATCACTATGACATAGTGGTTTATCTTTACAAAAGGACTTTACATGCTTGCCTCACACTTAAATGGTTGAAATATATTTATGGTTGGATCCTGGCCTTATTTTGTTTTGTAGGGTGCTTTTTGCCATTGAAGGCAACAGAATGATATTTGATGGCTTGATCAGGTTATGCTTATATGACATAGTGTAGCTCTGTCAGCTAACTGAATGCTAGCTGGGTATGAGCTCTGCTTCTTTTTAGGGTAAAGCATAGTATCTCTGAACAGTTCCACATTATGTGATGTAGAAATACAGATTTACAGAAATACAGGTGTTTGGTCAGATTAGGATAGCAATACAAGACGAGTACAGAATGCTACTCAGTTGAAAACTCAAGGACAGTCTATGAATCAGAAAGGCAGAATATCCCTCAGAATTGTCCAGCAAGAGGGCTGGTTGGGTTTGTGTTGCTGTTAAGGTTTTTTGAGATGCCACAAAAGGAGGTCACTTTGTGTGTACCTGTTCTCTTGCTCTTATCTGTGCTGCAAATGTAAAAAAACAAGCAGGGATGTTTTTGAGGTATTAACAGCTGAGCGGGACAAATTTCACTATGGCATTTCACACTAAGACAATTCTGGCATTGTCTTTAATGAAGCAAGAAGAGGCTGGGAATTGGATGCTCTGATTAATGAATGTGATATCAAAGTAGCGTCTTGTAGTGGAAGGGCTTGTTTGTCTAAATCAGAAAGGACAATTTCTCTCTTGCTCAACGCTCACCACTTGTCAGCCTGGTGACAATATCAGTGACAATGCAGAGCAGAAGTGTGTTTTTCTTGTTCTATGGAATATTTAATTGACTTCCATTTGTGATGGGTGACAATGTTCAGAACTTCACTTAAATAAACCTGTATGAAGTGAGGCAACTGTTTTGAGGAAAGAGGGGAGTGGGGGGTTGAGGGAAGGGCTGCTCACGGTGTGACAGGTGGCCCTTGTATTCAGGCTTTCCCCCTCTCTTTTTAGGGTGTCTTTAAAGACTTTTACACAGTTTCCAAACCAGCTATTAAAAGAGGAAGAACTTTTAACAGAGTGCCATGTCAGTCATATCAAAACAAAGAGAAGCAAAGGAGGGCTCCAAGCCAACCACTTGCCACTGCAGTTGGCCCAGCAACTGGATGAAGATAAAATCAGGGCTGGAGCTTAACATTCTGTACACACATTCAACCTTGTTTTCATTCTAAACTTGCTTCTTCCAATGCAGACTTACGTAAAATATATTAAAGCTAGGTCCAGATTATGACATTTTAATGTATTACACTGTAAGTGTATTTAGACATATTTACTCTGCTTTGCAGTCAGTGTAGAGTCAGACAACAAATATTACTTTTTTCCATGGCTAGAGATATATGTAGATATTTCACCCATTTAATTTATAAATATTTTGATAGGTGTATATAAATGTATGTACATTGACTCTGAAACTTTTCAAAAGTTCCCAGTGTGCTGAAAGTGCTGAAACTTGATGGAATTCAGTGTAGTAAATTTTCCTTTGTCTCAGCTCAGAGCAAACACTCTTTTTTTCTCTCATGGAAGTAAAATTAAATACATGATTTCAACAGGGGAAGGGTGTATGCCTATGGCTCTGATCCAGAAAGGTCCATAGTTAAATCTATCCCTTTTCATCATAGTCTGTCTTTAAATACAGCTGATGCCAGTGTTACTTTATCTGGGCAGGTGTCTTGTCCACTGGTTCTAGCTGAGCAAGAAAATGAATAATAGGCCATCAGACTGTGATAACTTGTGATGTGTGATCCTCCTGAGGTCTGATAGCTCTGTACACAATATCAGCATTACAGCCTCTGTCTTTAGAATCTAAATGTTCCATGAATTTACTAAAACACAGCCCCAGCAGTACAGAAAGCTACTGTATTTCCATCCCATTTTTGAAATCCTAGGCCTGAGAGTTAAGTTTCAGCTTTATTCCTTCATCTTATCAATTCTATTAACAGGCATTCAGGTTTCATTTACTCATGGGATACAATTCAGTTTTCTTCTGTATTGAGTAAAGTTGTGGTGAAAAGGGGTATCTAGAGAAACATCGGAGACAAGGAGAGTGCCCAGATGAGATGAAAAGGCATGAAAAAATATCAACACTGTAAAAAATTATCTGATTCTATGGGACCAAAAGTGTAATAATGTAATGAAATATCATAGTAACAAGCTTGCTTTTAGCTTCTAACTTTATCAGGCCACTAATACAAAAAAAAAAAATCAGACCCTCCTACATAATTCAGCCATTCCATACCAGATGCCATACAGGAAGAATCCAGGGTTACAAAAAAACCCCAGTATATATTAAAAAAATAAGCTGACTCCTAGAAAAACCCTCATCTGAACTGGTTGTCACATTGCTCAGAATCCAAAGCTCATTTTTGCTTATCGTGCTAGGATGAGCTGTCAGCACCAATGACAGTGACTTTTAGATGCATGGTAGGGTGATGATTGGAAAATAGCTAAGACCCTGGTCTTGAATTAATCTGTGTATGGATGGATGGCCCCCTAAACTTGTAGTACACAGCTTCATGCACACTGTGCCATTAAAGGATTATTAAAGTCAGGAAAAAATATTAGCTTTAAAAATTCACTTACTAATAGTAAAGGCATTACACATTTGGATTAAAAAATAAATGTTTTCTCTTATGACAGAGAGAGGAAATGCATTTTTACTTGGTTCCAAAGAGGGTTTTTCTGTATGTTGCCAACCATTGATTTTTCTGAACAATGAATGTCAAATTCATTAGTATGGACTTACCACTGGAAATGGGTGAGGAGGAGGAAATATGCTTTCACTAATAGAATTAGTAACTACATAGTGGTTTGCAACATGAGCTCAGAATATATGATGCAGCTATTTGGACTAATCTTTTGGGACATAGCAAGTTCCAGGGTATTGATCCTTTCAGATTAAATTTAGGTCTTAAATTTGAATTGGTCCCTCCAGCATTGCTGTCAGAGTAATAACAGCAATAAGAAAGATCTCTTCCCTTCTTAGGTAAGACACATTCAGGCAAGGCTTCAGCCCATCCCCCAAATACAGCACTACTACTTCACAGCATTATCTGCATGATGACTGTGAGTAAAATGATAGTTGAAGTACTATGGGGTTTATGCTGGCCATTTCCCATTTCCATTTGATTTTGCAAATCAAATCTATGCAGTTGGGATCAAACTCGGCTGATTGGACTAAAAGATGAGACATTTGGATGAGGGAAATAGATTATGCACATTCTCAGACCTGAAAAATGTCTAACTATTCAATTCAACCTGAATTCAAGTATGCCTGAGAACAGGATTTGGCCCACGATTGCAAGCTTTTAATATTGTACCATACTTTCTATGTTATCAAAAGTCATACACTTAGAGGTATGCCTGTGGCAACCAGTCCCCTTAGGAGTGGCTGTGTGAATGATTGAACCTGGGGCTCAGTGCACACGTGTGAAGTAAAGCAGGAGGGTGGTGATGATGTGGGAAGGCACGGAGGCAGGCACTCCGCCTTTCTCTGCATTCCCCAAGTTTTGCCTTCAGTTGAAGCAGCCTCAACAGACCTACTGTTTCAGCTGATGTGCTGAGCAGAAGGGATTCCTTCTGCCATTTGCTGAGTGCTCAATCCATCCTATTCTGACCAGACACTGACATGGAGTTTTGATATTTAATATATACCGAGAGGTTGCCAAGATTTACTGCTTTTTAGTTACAAACAGGGAAACACTCTGTCTATCAGATGCCTCCTTAGATGAAGCTGAGACAGGGCACTTGTAAATGATACAGTGGCATGGGTATTTGCCACTAAAATGGGTGACACAGTCTGTAAGTAAATAAAATAGCAAAATAGTTACGGAGGTGGGCATTGTTCCAAGGAACATATGCTACTGACTGAGAACACAGTGACTACAGTGTATAGAGAATGAGGTATAATAAATACCCCTCTCTACTTCTCTCCCAGCTCTCTCTTCCTCAGTTGTAAGCATGTCCCTGTATCCCATCCCCCAAATTCCTTTACTGTCCTACAAACCACGTATCTTCATCTATGTTGGCAGTGCTTCCATAGCCTCCCTCCCCCAGCATCTACTGCAGTAAGACAATGTAGTCACTTCACTGGCACACTACAAAGCCAGTACTTTACACACCCCAGAAGGAAGGAAATTGGATCAGGAGGATATTTATAGATTATTCTGATGGAGTTTCTGATTGCTTTGGAAAAACAGCAACTAGGAATTAAGCATAAAACAGTTGCACCCTTCTTCGTCTCTTGAGAAAGATCTGCGGTGCAAAAAGAGGCATTCAGAATTGTGGACTGTCAGAATGAAAGTTGCCCACACAGTTTTAATTCCGTTCCTGTCTACTTATGCATTATGAAAGGAGAATTCATTCTAGGCTGTTCCCGTGGCCTGTTCCTATAAAGGTTGTCAGACTAGATGATCAAGATGGGCCCTTTTAGTTTTGTAGCCTATGGAATTCTGATCTAAAATGACGTGATCGCACACCATTTCCCCCTTAGCCATGCCTACTTTAGTTCACCAGGTAGATCTGTACTGTGGCTGAAATAGTTTGCTGTCTCAGGGATAACTGGTCGATTTATTGGAGAATTTGTGAGAGTTATAGGGTAGAATGGGTAAGATTAATAAAAAAAGAACAAAAAAAGGCAATCATTCTAGAGAACTTGATTTTAGCCTTGACTCTGTCACAGAGTTTTTGCGTAGTGTAAATTTAGACTGAGTTTCCATGGGCAATTATTTATTTTTGAAGATGCAAATTGAGTTGCTGAGCACTTTCTTAGAAATGCCAAGCATTTAAAGCTGCAATTAAAAGCAAAAACCTGTGTTTTGCCCACAGATGATGACACAGAATGATAAATTGTTTGCAGAAGTGTTTGAGACTGGGTATCCAAATTAGTGCAAAATTCTAATATTTATACCTGACAATAAACATACCAGCTCATCACAGTGGTACAAAGCTCAATATGTTTGTGAAGAGTTACAAATGCTGAACAAACAGAAATATACAAGGAGGTAAATAACTGTGTTCAGAACAGATACGTGCACTAAGAGAGTACCACACATGCATTCATGAAGATAAAGCAAAATAGAAAATAGTTGCTCATTCCTCTGCTGCACAAAATGAGAAATGCTTCTAATTAAATAAATATACTCTGTTAAATACTAATTAAAAGTATATTGAAATGGGTCTATTGATTTCCATACATGATATACAAAGCTAGATAAAGGTTCAAGTTTTTGACTTATTTAAATTGTCAGCCTCTTTCACATAACTTATATCAAGCAGAGTTCTTGACTGATCACTCAGATGCCAGGGAATACTCCTCATTGTGCTTTAGAATCAATAATAGAAAAGTACAACCGGAATAAATTAAAAGGGCTTAATGCGCACTATACAAAGCAACAATTATTCTCAAGCTACCTTTTGGGTCTATGAGTTGTATTCCTTGGTCTACCATCTGGGGAATGCTGATCAAAAATGCTTTTAAGATAACGTGCCCTACCCACTAAGACCATTTCCCTTGATAGTTGAGTAGTTTTTTTGAACCTCTGCAGTGTTATGTCAGACCCCTTGGCACAAGCAGGTACGAAGCATTCCAAGGAAATGACTGCAGTCTTACAACACGCGGGCGTTTATTGTGATCCTGGAATCCATGGTTTTCAATCAGTCATAGTACTGAGGAATAAAAGGGAAAACTATAGCTGGTTAAATAAACCCTTAAGCTGGAGGGGTGGGTGATATTTGTGGCAAAGTTAAACCTTTTCAATTTTTAAACCTACTTTGCAAATGGAAGCTATTCTGGCCAGCATCTGTAAGCTCTACCATTCTTTCAAAGGTAGTAGAATATGACTAGATAGAAATATCTGGTCGTTGTTACAGAAAATATCTCAAAAGTATGCACATATACCTTTTGCACACAAATATTTTCTAATCCCTGTACCAGATGGATAAATTCTAGTGCAAGGACTAAAGCGTATTTCTCTGGGAAGTAACGAATATGAATAGCTTAGCAGTCAGTTTAGTAAAGAGATAAAGAGTTTGATCAGTGATCAAACCTAGATTCTCTTTTCTAAATGTTGGGACCTTCTGAGACAGTAGGAAGAATCTGATTCTTTTCACACTGACAGTCTGCTACTGTTAAGCTACATTCATGTTTTTTAAACTGCAAGAGTCACTAAAGAAGGTTTTTGGAAGATACATCTGATTTACCAGTTTACTATGCTAACATCATTTTGACAGGTGTGATGCATGAACACAGTATTATGAGCTTATGATAAATTATATTCTTCTTTTTCATCAAGCAGCAAACTGCAGTGGCATATTGCACAAAGCTCAGTGTGTTCAGTCACTAGGCATTTGTGCCTGCTGCCTAAAATAGAATGTCTTTCTGTGATGGGTTAATCCCTCTTTGGCTCTGATCCTGGGTAGATTACTAGTTATAGCATGCTATGAAAGACTGCTGTGTAAGGCAAGTATTTCACTTAAGTCACCACATTCTCTGGAAGGTAGAAGTTTCTTGTGCATCTGCTAGCAGCGTGGGGAATAATGTCATTGTCTTTGCAGAAGTGTCCAATGTGTATTTTAATTTATTTTTTAAATTATGTATTAGAATGTTCTTACTCCTGGCACATATTAAAACCTAGGGAGGAAATCAGTCTTTGCTTTTGACTAGGAGATCTAATCAGTGTGTGTTCATAATCTAGAGCACAAGATGTGTTTTGTCCTCCTGTATCACTTGTTTTTTTTAAATTCTGTGAGTTTAAAGTTTATGACAAGACTGCAGTGATAACTGTGATCTACTATACCACTCACCTGAAGGTCAATAACTATCAGGACCTGGCAAAGAAAAAGAGTATTCCTCAAACATTTCCCTGTAAGAGAAATTAATTTCTTTCAGCCGAGTTTATGTCTCCATTTGAAGGAGCTTTTCACTGACATTCAATTAATTGAATTTTCCTGAAATGAATGTGTGTAGAAGCCAAATTATAAATTTCAGGAAGTGTACACTTTTCTGTCCCTTAGATTTAGTGCCAAATATGGATACATTTAAAGTGCTAAACACTGGTCTTTATCAAACCAGCTCATTTTGAAATGCTCTAGCTTGGTGTCCAAATCATTATCCTCGTGTGCAATTCAGCAGAATTTTGTTGATTACAAAGTGTTTAAGCTGCCAGAACTTGATACTTTGTCAGAGAATGGAAATGGAATTGTTCAATAATCGTTACTAGCCAGTGCTACCAGGTATTGTGTAGGAGCTTCACAAAAAAATAATTGGAGACTTTGGAACAATTAGACATTGCTCAAGAGAAATGAAAATGTCACCCCTATGGTCCTGAGTTACTACAAATAAAGACAATTCTTGAGGAAACTGATTTATTAACATTTGTGAACAAAAGTGAGAAAAGCCTGTGAAAAAAATCCACTATTACCGGCAATAAGCGTGTGGGTTACTAAAAAGTGTTGGAAGTGTTGTGTTTTTTAATTAGACATTACTGGCATTGTTAAACTTTCTTATTTTCCATTTTGGACTTTAGCACAAAATGGGGGTGGAATGATCTAGAATATTTGTCAAAAATACGTGAACACAGTGAGAAACCAAATCTGTCTGTAAATCTGAATTGGCTGCTCAATGTTAGTCTTTTCTACATAGATCCAAGTTTTGTGTGCCAGAAAAGTGTTCAAGCTGGACAAAAGTGAACTTTGACCCTGAAGGTATGTGATCCTGCTTACGCAGATTAGATTGAAGGAGTAAGTCCTGCTGAAAGCTGGGGTGTAAAGCCTGTGGGACTTTCAGTCTGAATAGGCTCACGTGGAAGCAGCTCAGACTTTGAGTATGGTATAAATCAGTTAACTATGCTTAAATTTTGTTCCTTTACCCTTGGGGATAAGGAAGTAGGAGATACTTTGCATGGATGATTGACTGTCACATGCCAATCACTTTTCAGGAATACCCCAGGTCTCTTTTAGACAGAAAAGGGATTGTAAAGCAACATAGCCTGCAAAGGCTTGTATCAATAACCATTCTGGGGAAGATGTAAACAAAAAATATCTATGAAATCAGGTAAGCCAGATATTTATTTTAAATACCGAGAAAAAGTACCAAAGTTCAGTTTCTCAAAGAAGAGAAGGGTCAGTATCAGGGCCACAGTAGTGAATGCTGACATCAGACTTTTGAAGGTCAACCAGAATAGTTCTACTAGCAATATCTGCCAGAATCAACACTGCCATATCACACCTGTCAGAAGCTACAACATAATCACCCCAGAGTGAGTCATGTTAACATCCATGTACTCAGCAAACTGAGCAATTATAAACAGGTCCTTGCTCTTCTCACAGGTCATTATAGTTATTTGTTCAGTTTGTTCCTTTGCCTCAGCTCTAGTTAATGTGACTTATGAGCACTTAGTGCTCAGTGGAAAGACGAGGGATGCAACTCTGATGAGGGTCTGGGCAGTAGTCCAAAAATCCTAACTCTATGGTGACAGACAAGATGGGACCTGATCCACAGGAAAGAGCGCAGGATTATGGGGTGGGATGTTGCTAGTTGGCATGGAAAAAGGAATAGTGAAATTAAGCATAAACATAAGATTGTAAAGGAACCAAACTTTACTCTTTGTAGGGCATGACAGCTAGTGTTTCTGTAACAGTTTCAGACATTGCTGACTGTGCTGATACATATACATGTCCAAAACCCTCACTTTCAGTGGTTCATTTTGCAATGCTTGCTATATAGGAATCTTAAAAATGCATATTAGCCTCCATATATTATATGGTAAATGAGGCAAATTATGTCCTTAAGAATTTGGTTACCTTTAATTTCATCCAATATCCAGGTGATGACTTAGATTTTCTGAGGAGCAGATGTTCAGAAATTGGGAGACAGAAGCTGGCCAAGAAAGCTGCCTCAGTAGCAGTGCAGATTATAAATTCAGCATGGACAATCTGTTCTCCAAAACAGAGCTAAAGTGATTTAAAAGGTTCATCAAGGTCACTGAAGAGTACTATACAGGAGTGCTCCAAAACACCAGCTGTCAGGACTGTCAAGTCTTGCTAATGAACTGTGGAATCTGTAGAATATAATACTAATGCTAATTGAAACCTGAATAGCTTGAAAGCCTACTAGGTGGTAGCTATCAATTTATTTCCTATGATAGTATCAACTGCACAGCATGAACCAGTGCCTGTCTACCTATAGTAGTAGCTAATCCATTGCTGATGCCATTCATACAAATATTTAGTACATTTGAAGCCCTCTTCATGAGATGGCTTTGGTTTCATACTTCACAGAAGATGGAACACTTTTTGCTTTTGTAATAAATCATGAACCATGGCTTAGCTTCAAAAAAAGAGTTCAAGGTCCCCAAGTCCAAGAAGAGCTTACAATTTGCTAGTTAGGGGGCTGGTGTGGGTCTGAATAATCTCAGAATTTAAATCTATTTCACAGCTGGGGCCTGTGCTTTGGGAGAAGATGAGGTCCGTTTATAAAAGAAAATGCTGGTTGACAATGTATTTTATAAGGTACCTAACACCACTTGTCTCTTTGGTATGTGAAGGGATGCTGACAGATTCACATTCCCCCCTGAAGACAAAGGAGAAATGTATAAATTCTGGACCTTTAGAGGGTTTGGATTTGAGATAAACATTAAGCTTCCTGTCTCTATAAAGACTGAGGATTTTGAATGCAGCAGTTGAAATTCAATCACAAGGTTAATTTAAGGATTGAAAAGCAGGTTGTCTACAGGCTGAGCACTTAAAAAGTTGGGCGGCAGCTGAATTAGAGTCTTGGAAGAATACAGTTTTGAACTTGAGAGCTAAGTTTCCCTTAAATTGTTAATTATGCGTCCGTAGTCATGTCTGTATAGAACGACTCAGAACTCATCCTATCTGTGGAGCCAGATACAGTCTAAGGGCAGATGTGTCACACTGAATTTAACAAATAATGAGCCTTATGTCTTGGTCCAGGAATCACTGCAGTGCCTGGTGTATGTCCCCTATGCCCCCTTCTGAATTCAGTCCCATGTTAAAACTAGGACTTAAATGTTACCAAAAGCTATGTCCATGTCTAAAAAGCCTGTCTCAAGGGATTTAGAGAAGCACATAACAAGCATGTTCAATTTCAACTCAGTTTGTAGACTGTGTGTCTTGTATAGAACATCAGTCTGATGGCTAGATAGTTCTCAAGTGCAGAGGTTCAGACAGTGTTCTCTCTTTCATGTTGTTCCTTTGATTGAATTTTGTGGCCTTATTCTAGAAATTCAGTAAATGGGATCACAAGTTGTGAATGACATTTGTGTGAGGATGTAAAATATCTATAGGAAGAGTGTTTGGAATATGCATCTATCTCTGCCACCCAAATGGTACTGATCCTCAGAGTCCCTTATTATTGTAACTGAAGCACATACTTCTCATGTCACCAGATGGACCTCCCTTTGCTACTTGTCTCTGCTTGTACCGTACCACCATAGCAAATAAATTCATTTACTGACAATTTCCAATTTTCAAGATTTATGCTGTGTTGGAATATTTCCCATGGTATCTGTTTGTGCATATTTTGCAATTTAGCCTCTTAAGTAATACTCAGGGTTTTGAATTGCAATTACTTTCAGCTAGCAAGCAATTACATACAAAATACTGTCTGGTGAGTTTCCCAGCTGCATTTACGGTCTTAAGGTTTAATTTTATATTGTGAAGACTGTAAGGTTTGTTTGCCAACCAAATCTTGCAGTTGAGAATGGAGTTGTTTTAATGGAGATATGCAGATATACAGTTTACACTTTCCCTATGCCAGGGCAAAACGGTTTCAATGAAAAACTAAATAATAGTTTTTATATTATGTTGACACTTTCTGAGGGTAGTTATCATGAACTGTTGTGTACAGATATAGAAGAGATATGTCTCGCTCACATATGCCTGATCCTGAGCAAAATAAAATTGAAGAAAGTCTGAAGGTATTTAGGTTTTAAATAGGCCAGTTCAAAATGCACTGAATTATCCAGGTGTGACCAGTGTAAGATCTTGTCTCCTTCCTTATTCATATCCATATTTTCAGGATAACATGAAGCAAGTTACCATTCTTTAATGCAAACGAGATGATGAAACTTATTTATCTCTAAATGATATTGAACCTTTACTATCTCTTTTAGACAGCCTGCTGTGCTTTAACTTTTATGATGCATGCTGCAAAGAATACATTGAAAGATGTCTTTTCTTCAACTAACTTTCCAGAATTAGCACAAAGATTCCAATTAACATCTGAACATTTAATATTTAATTCCCTTAACTTGCTAGAGAAACACCTTTCTTTCAGCCACCTGAAATCCTAAGGTGACCATTGGAACTGATTTCACTTTGAATGTTCAGCTGCCGTTATTGGCTTTTCTCCCTAAAACATCTAATTTGTGGTAAGTAGTCGGTAGCAGTGTGAAGACAGCTACTCCAAAGTTTAGCTTTTTAGTCAAGTGAGAATGTTGCAGAAACAGGAGAACTGAGTGGCTGATGGGTTAAAAATAACTGATACATCAAATGCTTCAGTTTTCATGTGGGACTTTCATGCTTAAGAGACTGAGTCTGTTAAAGTGTATATTCCTACACAATTAACCATTTGGAAGCTTGGCCCAAATCATAGAATCATACAATAGTCTGGGTTGGAAGGAATCCAAGGATCATAGAGTTCCAACCCCCTGCCACAGGCAGGGCCACCAACCTCCAGGCCTGGATCTACAAAAGGTTGCCCAGGGCCCCATCCAGCCTGGCCTTGAACACTGCCAGGGGTGGGGCTTCCACAACTTCTCTGGGCAGCCTGTTCCAGCACCTAGCCACTCTTTCTATAAAGAACTTCCCCCTAATATCTAATTTAACCTTATTCCCTTTAGCTTTAGTCCAGTCCCCCTTGTCCTGCCATTACCTACCCTTTTAAAAAGTTGTTTATAAGCTCCCTTCAGGTGCTGGAAGGCTGCAGTGAGGTGTCCCCCCCAGCCTTCATTACTCTAGGCTAAACAACCCCAGCTCCCTCAGCCTCTCTTCATAGGGAAGGTGCTCCAGCCCTCTAATCATCTTCGTGGCCCTCCTCTCAACCCTCTCCAAAAGTTTCACATCTTTCTTGTAATGGGTGCCCCAGATCTGGACACAGTACTCCAGATGGAGCCTCACGAGGGCAGAGTAGAGAGGGACAATCATCTCCCTGTCCCTGCTGGCCACCCCTCTTCTGATGGAGCCCAAGATACCATTGGCCTTCCGAGCTGCAAGAGCACACTGCTGGCTCATGTTGTTTCTCATCCACCATGACACCCAGGCCCTTCTCAGCAGGGCTACTCTCAAGGAGCATTTCTCCCAGTCTGTATCTATGTCTGGGATACTTCTGGCCCAAGTGCAAGACCTTACACTTGGCAGTGTTGAACCTCATTAGGTTCACCAGGACCCACCTTTCCAGCTTGTTAAGATCCCTCTGGATGGCTTCCTTTCCTTCTATGTTGTTAAACACTCCACTCAGCTTGGTGTCATCCGCAAATCATCTCCATTGTTGTGGCAGAGGTGGAACATATACAGAAATTATCTAGTAACTAGAGAACAAGGAATACTCACAGTTTTTTTCTTTTATAAATTATTACACAATTAAAGATTTTGATTCAAAAGGTATTTAGGTGCCAGGTTCTATATGAATTACAGGGTTATTTAGAAATTCATGTCTCAAAAGTGTTTGAAACTGAATGGTAGCCCACAATAAAACAAACAAACAAAAAGATACCAACTTAAGAACACAGTCTCACTCATAAAACTAATCCTAGCATGAAAAAATTCTTTATGATGCTACACAGACTTATCTATCTTTACTGTTTCCAGTGATTTGATAGGACACACATATGGTATAATAAATGCAGTGCTCAAATTTAAATTTTGCGTTCTTTTCTGTTAAAAAAATGCAAATGGGATAAAACAGTCATGAGATAATGTGACTTGTGGTGGTGGTTTTGGCCCTGGCCAGAGGCCAAATGCCCACCAAGCTGCTCGCTCACTCCCCCTTTCAGCCAAAAAGGGGAGAAAATATGTTTTCGGGAGCTTAGGGCCTGAGATAAGGACAGAGGGATCACTCTCCAATTAGTGCAATGGGCAAAACAGACTCGGCACAGAATAAAAGAAAGAAAAGTGATTTATTCCAACTATGACTAATACACCCAGTGAACCGGAACGAGATAAGAGTGAGAAGTGGCCAGGTCTTAAAGCGCCTTTCCCCCACCCCTCCCCTTCTTAGCAAACTCAAACCTCATCACGATTTTACTCCCTTCTTCCCCCCTCAACATGGTGTGGGGAGGGGCAGGGAATGGGGAGTGAGGTTCTGGCGGTACCAGTTACTTTCCTTCCCCAGATCTTAACACTTCTACTTCCCCTCACCCCTCGCCTCTTCACACCCTTAGCTTTAATCATGAATTTTGCTCCCTTCTTCCCTTCCGTCGCAGCATCAGGAGGGGCAGGGAATGGGGAGTGGGGGTTTCAGTCCGTTCCGCCCAAGCTGTCTTCTGTCTCAGCTGGGAGGAGGCGGGCATTACACACACACACACTTCCCTTACGGCTCCGTGGGGTCCCACCCACGCGAGAGTCGTATCCATGAACTTCTGCAGCATGAGTCCTCTCCATCAGGGAGTCATCTCCTCACCACAGGCCTCTCAGCAGGACTTCCTTCCACAGGGTTCCGACATTTGGGCCCGGGCTCCCCCAGCCTGGCTCCCTGCAAAGTCACAAGTCCCCCAGCAAGCCTGCTGAGGTGTGGATCAATCTCTTCACAGGACGTAGATGTCTCTGCTCCCCGTCCTCATCCATGGGCTGCGAGGGGACATCCCGCTTCACCATGGTCTTCTCCATGAGCTGCAGGGGAAACTTTCTTTCCACATTCCTTTCCCCTCTCCTCCTTCTGGGCCTGGCCTTGGCTATCGGTGCAGCTGGTCACATCTTCCCTCTTTGTGTTCCAGTGGCAAAGTGTGCCAGCCAGGAGGTTTTTTCCTCGAATATGTGATTCACAGAGGCACTATGAATCCTTCTGTGATTGGTCAAAAGTAACTTTGGCCTTGAATTAGCTCTTGTTTACTGTTAGGAACTCACAACAAACTGTAACTGCTGCTTTGCAAAAGCCATCTCAGCAGCACAGCTACAGCAAACTGCGACACTTGTAAATGCAGACACTTATTTCCCACTTGAGAGTTTTAAAAATTTGATATAAAATTCTGTATGCTAGAAAAACTTAATAAAATGTAGCTCTTAATAGTGCTCATTTTATATGCATGGAGAATAAAGAAAAAGTGTAACAACAGCAGAGTGACCATTATTTTGTTTTTATAGAGGTGAAGTATGTACGGATGAAGGAATTGAAGGAAAAAAAGGTAAGAAAATTAGTCTACCCAGCTACACATCTCCATCTTAATAATCGGGTTCTCACCATAAAATAAAAAAAATCTTTACCTTACATAAATGCTTAACTTAGGTGGATTGTACGCACAAACATAACTCCTTTATTAAATATGAAAGTGATAAAATGTTTAATTATGACTAATTACTTAATGTTTCTGAGGGCAGCAGTTACTGGTACATCACCCTACATGTCAGCCATTAGTAAGATTTTTTGTATTTGCTGTAGTGTGTTCCATAAAACCAATTTATTTTAGGAATATAATCCCAGTTAAAGCTCTACGGATGAAAATTACTTGATCTTTCGGATATCAAGATCCTCAAAGGCTATTTGGCTATATCTGAACAGGGAATAAATCCTGTTAAACTGTTAAAGTAAAATGCCTATGTGACCTCTTTTTCTCACCATTTTTAAATGAGTTTAATGACTCATTAGACAGCACAGTGGCAGTCCTACCCTACTTCTTGCAGAAGAAAACCGCCACAAATATAAGAGGATTATAATATTATTAGGATTCCTTCCATATTAATAAGCTTAAGAGGAACCTGAATTACAATAGAAGATGAGTTACAGTAGAATATTCTGCACTGTACCTCGAGTCTACTTTGGGATCCCTCTCTGCAGCCAACTCAGATTATGCAGTTCAGAAGACTCCCCTTTGTCATTAAAGCTAATTAGGCAAGGCTCTATTTAAACAAATTTAATACTGTTACTAATGAATGAAAATCAAAATATCTGGCATGCAGCTGCTGCTAAGAATATCATATTCAGTCAGTATTTATACTCTCCTTCAATTGTACTGCTCTCCAGTGTTGTGTATGACTGCATTTTCCCCAAAGTTACTATTTATGGTGACAGTAAATACCAGGGCAAGAAAAGGGTACTCAGCACAGAGATCTGCTTTGCAGTGGGTCTAGAAAGTCACTCATGCATGGAGCTCTGCAGTTCGTATTTCTCTGAAATGTCTCCCAAGAAGGGCATGTAAACATCAATGACTTTTCACAGTTCCTTCTTGGTGAAGGAAAACTCAGAACCAATATTCATCCAGTCTGCATGGATGAATGGGGAAGGGTTTTTATGGATAAACAGATGTGCTGTCTTATGTGGGCTTTTAAGTTTGATAATTCTAGGGAAGTGGACAAGAAATATTAACTTGTCAGACAAGCATTTTTCCACCATAGGCAAAAAGTACTGGAACCAACCCCTGAATCTCTTATTTTCACTTGAACAGAAATGGTTTAAGAGCTACAGTAGTACTTAGAATATTTTGAAAATGGTTTACCTAAAAAAATGGTGGAGGTGCTACTTCTCATTTATAACATTTTGAAATTTGTCAAACACCATAACTGGATATTTGAGTAAAACAGAAAAAACCCCCACTGTTTAACACACCAGCAGAAATGTGCTCTCTTTCACAAAAATGTGGCAGACTTGCCTACTGATAAGAATATGCCAATTGACTATCTAGAAAAAGAAATACTTAAAAATCATTCCAGTAGTCTACAAATAGAAGTTAAAGCTTTACATTTTTAATGAATAATGAATTGCTAATTCTTTATCATTGATTTAAAGATCATGTCACAGTCATTACAGGGCAAGACTTTGCTTCGTAAAGGCAAATCTTTGCTTTATAAAGCATGACTGCATATAATACATGGATGAAGTAAACATACGGTACTTTGGATGCTTTCCTTTCATTCAGGTTCATATTTTCAAAAGTAGACACCAGATGTGATCTTCTATGTTATCTGTCTAAATAAAAAAAGTCTTTAGTGCTTAGATTTTGTTTTATATTAGAAGTAAAATTTCCAAAATTCTCTTCTTAGCTTAATACCCCATATTTCCTTTTTAGGTACAATTCACTGAAGACTACGTGTTGTTGAATTGCAATGGAATTCTAACTTCCATGTGAGTTTTCAAATGTAAATTACATTTCAAAAAGACATAAAATCCTTTGAAAATTTTAACTATATGTGCAATAATTTGAAAATACCACCATAAATGATTTTTTTCAAGGACTCCTAGGGCCACAATGACAAAATGTAACTATCAGCTATTTTTATTCTCAGTAACATGTTCCTAGCTTTATATGCACAGAGAGGATGCAGGCTACTATTACTGTCTTTTATAGGGTACCAGATACTCTAACTTGTCCCTGTTCTTAGTAAATGTAAAATCCCTGCAATCAGTTTGAATAGCAACAAACTCTTAAATGACTGCAGCAAAAAACTGAACAGATCCTGCTAACTCATACTCTAAAAGCCATTAATGGTTAGAATATTAAATAATGCAATAGTATAGCCATTGGATATAAAGCATCCAAAACCCTTGTCTTTTGAAATGTTTATCGAGATAGTAATGAACAGAAGAATCTCAAAGATGGAATTAGGTTCTTTGTCCCATCAGGCACAATGTCCCTGCAGCCCATTTTACAAGGAAAAAGAAAAAAAAAGAGCAGTTCTCCCCTATTACCTCACTACTTAGATTTATCAACTCTTCATTTAATGAACATAGATACCGATACATGTGGCCTGAATTAGGTGAATTACAATTATGACTGATAATACACAAGAAAAAAATATCTGTCATTATCATTAGGCATGAAAATTTGTCTCTAGACTGTGAATCATTCAGTATTTCGTTCTTTGACCTTACTTTTCTGCCTGTTTGCATGTCTGAAACTGTGCATTGATCTTAGTGGGGTTATTTTAGCTGAAGTGAGCTTTCAAGGCTCCCTGTTGAGCAAAGCTGTTAGGGAAGACAGCTGCCTGACATTTAGTTTAATTTGTTGACACTAAAAATCCCTGAGTTCAGCACTGATGGAAGACAGTGCCCCAGTGAAGGACCTGGAGCATCCTCAGTGTAGACACTTCAGATAAGAGAGCAAGGTGCTAATGCTAAATCGTCAAGAAATCAGAGAGCTTTGGTGGTCCTTGTGTTAATGGAAATTTGAATTTTACCTTGTGGGTTAACACTTTTTTTATAATGTCCTCTAAGCAGCTGCAAAATATGCTTAAATTTTAAGCATTTATTTCATTATTCAAAGCAGAGATTGCAGTAAAGTTAAACATTTGAAAAAAGTGTTTATTGTGCCTGTCTGTCCAAAGACATTGAAAATCTTCAGATTTATTTTTGTATTTCTAGCAGTTATAGTAATATCAAAATTAGAGCAGTACTTACTAGATATGTATATAATATTTCTGTCAGAATTTTCTTATTTAGAAAAGAGTAAATAAAGCTTATGATTTCTGGTTTGTTTTTTTTTTTTCATTATGAGGGATTCCTAACAATCATTGTCTTCTTTCAATACAAAGATGAATTCCTCTATCTTCATTAAAAGAAGTTTGTATTTCCAACAATAAATTAAGATGTTGCTATTTTTTGTATGCTGCTTATATATCAGTTCTGCAAAATTATATAAATGCATTCCAGATAAAATCCCTCCTAGTGAAGAATTTCTTCTTAACCTTATCTATACAGATTTTTAGCAAGGTGCTGGAGTTTCATGCATAATCTGAGAGTTCCTCTATTTCCTTGTACAGTGTTAAAAAACCTAATGATATTCAGTGTGGCAGATCTGCAGCACAGCACTATGAAAAATCTAATAGAATGCCAATGGGATTGCAAACCCTAAATAGAAGGATGCAAGTGATTCAATGAAATGTAATAATGCTGAGTAGATTGATATAGATGTAGCTTAAGACACTATTCATTAATATAACTTTAAGTTGCACCTTTTAAGAATAGATTTGGTTTAGATTTTAGTAGAATATGGCTGCACCCATGTAAGCTGCTTCATGAGAGCAGCTACAAAATTTAGCCATAAGAGTGGAACAGGCTTGAAGATAAAGAAAGTGAAGACAGGGGAGTCATAAATAATGAGACCAACAACTCGTTAAGAGACAGAGTATATCTTTTTTTCAGCTAAAAGGGGTTCCTAACAAGTTTGTGCAGGAATGAGTTTTTGAGCTCAGTAATGTGTTTTGGTAACTATGGAGAAGAAACGTAAAGAGCATGCACTGAGAGAGAGGAAGACAACCAGCCTTCATCCCTGAAGACCACCAGAAGACCCCCTGAGTGTCACTGAGCATGCTCTATCTGAGAGGAGTTAATGTAAATTACTTCCTGGAAATAATTTGCATAACCATGCCTTTTCTTAGAAATTATAATGAATATGTAAACTTAATCTGAATAAATATGAGAAATTTGGCTTCAGTGGGCGCACACATTCAGAGGAGCGATCCCCTGCATGCCCAGAGCTGCAATACAGAATACCTGCTTCATAGTCACCAAGGCTATTGAGTTTTGACTCTGGCTTTCTGAGGCATCACAAAAAACAACCAGGGCAGAGAAAGGAACAACGGAGATAAATCAGTAACAAAAGTTCTAGAATTGAAAATTCCTGGTCAAGTAAGAGGCATAACAACAGATCCCTGCATTTCTAGGCTCTACTGTCTAGTCTTTCTGCTTCCTGAGTGCCCTAGAGTAGAAGGGAATTTGGAGAGCTAAGAAGTATTAAAAAAATATACTTTTACACAGTGAATTTGAAAGATGCATGCTGGCCTGTAGACACATTTTAAGAATGAGAACACCAGTGCATTATTTTATGACTTTTACAGCTGTAGGTTTGTCTTAAATTGTGTCAAGGGTTTATTTATTTTTCTCCGTTGTATAAGTCTTCATCAGCTTCTTGCTGGTCCATACTACAAAAAAAAAAAAAGTTAATAAAAATGTTGTTTGCCCCAGATCAGGGTGATTATTTCTGCAGCCATGTTTGTGTGGAGAAGAGATCCTTTAAAACCTTCCACCTTCTGTCTGTGCTCTGACAGCCACCTTAATGCCGTCAGCCAAGAACTCACATGCACAAGAGAGAGCTGCGGGCTCTCTGCCCTGCTATTGCTTGAGGCTGGATGCTCAGAGGCCTGCATGTGCCCTCGCTGCAGGTGGCTGAGTGAGGGTAAAAGAGAGAAGTCTGAAAATACAAAATACAGGCAAAAAAAGTACACCACCCTCCCCCGGTAAATAAATAAATAAAGATCAAAGGGAAAGATCCAAAGGAAGGAAAGTGTCTGGAAAAAGTAGGGTTTAGTACAGTTTTGCATGGCTTAGATACCAAGAGACAGGAGAAAACATAGTTCAGGAGCAGAAGTCAAATTCTACGTTTGGAATTCATGTTGAATTTTTAGTGTTCCTAAATGTTTTCCTGAGGAATCATGGGGTTCAACTTGCATCTGCACCAGGCTTCTGTGTGTAGAATATTGAATATTGAATGATCTTCCTTGAAAATCTTTCCTGGTTTGTTAGCTGACTGGAAGATACTTAATTGTGACATAATTCTTCAGGTCCTATGTTAATTTCTAACATAGGACCTGAAGAAAACGATCAAAGTGGCAGTCTTCAATGTCCCATATCTCTTCTGAACTTGCCCATATGCCTTTTTAATCCAGGTAAATAAATCCATGAGGCAACTCAGAGTTACTCATAGTTACTCATTTTATGAAGAACTACTGTATTTGTTGTGTATCTGTCACCTGCTTGTTTAGCTTATTTTTCCTTAATACTTTTAGTGTGATATGCTTATTAAAAAGAAATCATCTGAATATATGGAAATAATTAATGACAATCTTAAATAATATTGATTTTCTAAACCTTAACTGCCTTTGCAGCATGAGGAGTAGAACACGTCTTGTTCTAGATTAGCAGATGACTGAGAAAGAGAAATACAACTGAATGATATGAGTTGCAACCAAAAGAGTTCCCACTAGCACCCTTTTGTGGACTTGACATCTGTGGTGTGAAAACAAACAAGTGATAATCTGGGTGATGCTCCAAATTGGTAAGTTTTTCCATAAAATGGTACTGATATCTTTGATCATTAAATATCGCACAGGTCAGATGATTTGCATCCTATGCAGAACAACTTTTCTTTTGTAGATTCACACACACAAACTGCAAATGTTTTAAGAATGAGAAATGTATTTTTTAATAAGTGAAAATGATCTTGCCTGTTGGTGCACAGATAGTTGTGTGATACAGTGCAACGGTAAGAAAAGTGGATTTTACCTGTGCTCTGAAAGCTGCACAGAGAGTTTTGGAGTTGTGGTTTCATTAGGTGTGAGGTGGAAAAGGTTCGTTAGAAAATGTGCTTTACCCACAGCCTTGTCACAACCTTCCTCTGATCTCCAGGTTTCAAATCATCTCCCGGAGTGAAGTTTGTAATTCATTGGGTTTAAGTCATACACTTTGACACAAATTACACTGTTCACTGAACTGGAGTAACTTCATAAATAATCCTCATACCCTGGGGAGCCCAGTCTATTCATCGCTCCCTTCAATGTTCTCTCCCATGCAGATTAGCACACAGAGGGTAAAAAAAGAGCTGCAACCAATAAATGATGCTAGCTCTTTATAAAAGGAGGTAACGGCACCATTTCTTATAATACAGACTGGAGAAGTCAAGCTGAATTATACATTACAGATCTCTTACCCATTCAGCAGTGTCTGTTGAAGGCCATTATCTTCAGTCCTTTGGGAAGGAACTAGAGACATGGAAGCTTAGAAGAAAGAAGAAGAAAAAAAGAATTAAAAGTTCTTTTGGCTAGAAGCAAATTTTAGTTTTTTATTCAGCTCAATTCCACTGTGTTCCACTTTCAAAGTTTCACTAGCTGTTCCACTTAGAAAGCAAATGATAGGATGAAAAAGAGATATTCCTTTAAAGTAGTATTTCTTCAGGGGCACAGGTAAGGTTTCTGGACTTTTGACTAACATTAAAGAAACTGAACTTGCAGAAATAACTTAGAAAACTTTTGCTTAGCATTTTATTTATGAATAAAACTTAGTTCACCATGGTTTATAGCCATTCATTTTGACAATCACTGGTTACGTTTAAACCTGCAGGCAAGTTATTTTTGACTCATGTTTCAACATGTTAGGAACATACTCCAGATTACTCTCTGTAAGAGCCCATGTGTACTTTTATTTTCATATATACAGCATTTAGGGACATTAACATGTCCACAACATCCCTAGATACTTTAGATGTTTTATTTCCCCCCACCCCCTCTCTTTCCAAGGAGCATTCATGATGTGTTATTAACAAGCAGCCCTATCTCCCCATAATGCAGGCTTTAATGTGACTTGACCCAGACTTTTAACAGTCTGCACTATCAGCTCATGCACAGTGAACATCTACTTGCTGAAATGCCATCTGTGTGGTGGAATCCACTGCGACTGTGCACACTTTAATAGGACAAGCACTAGGAAAAAAACCCCAAGCTTTGTTGTGTCTGATACGATTCAAGCTTAAAGGCAAAATAATAGCTGAATATTAAACATGAGAAATTCAGACAGCTAAGAGAGGCAGAAATTATGATTTTCTGCTTTTAAAAAATCAGGAAAATTTTCAAAAGTGTCATAGACAATTGTCTGTCCATTCATAACAGTGGGTTTAGGTTTTTTTCAGTCTTAGAACAGGGCATTTCAGAAGACAGCTTTGTCAGATAAACAGTGTGTATTTTTTCCTCTTGGTGAGAAAAACATAGTAGTGTGTGTGTGAATGTAGCTATGACTGCACTGTAATTGAAAAGGAAACATTATGCATGTAAACTAGAACACTGGGGGGGTTTGTATGGTCTAGAAAAAGAGTTTCCATGGTTGTGTCTCTTGCTTCTAATCCTTTCAGATCTGTATTTCTTTATGTTCAAAGAGAGACTTTTCGAATGAAGAAGTTGCCCCCTCAGAATGTGTTTTAGTCTAGCAAACAAAATAAAAATTTCTGGTCTTTGTTTTTTAAAAAAAGGAATCTCTTCTGTATGTATCACCCAACAAATCAATTATTTCCTGAAAACGCAGTCCTTTCTTTAGTAGGTAGCTTGCATGCAGGTACTCTTGGAGGTATATCTCAGAATTTCAACTCTGGATCATTCCACCAAGTCAAGCTTCTTCCAGCATGATGAAGCTGTTTATAACTCTGTAAGGAACAAATTGTGAACAGTCTGTGAGGTAAATGTTACATATTTAAACTTGTAATCATGTATAAAATAAGACAACCAAAAAAAGCCTAAGTATACCTAATATTTACAACTGAACAGCTTCTATGAGGATAACTTTTGCCACTTCACACTCCAGTGAAATAATACCTTGATAGAATGGTTCACTGGAAACAGATGCTAGCTGTTGGGATAAAATGCCTGTAGCAAGTTTAAGCAACTTCAAATCTATCTCATCTATGCCTATGCCTGACAGCAACAATAGAAAGGCCCACATGGCTTTTCTGTTGCTTACAAAAGCACAGGTAACATACTTGTTCTGATTAACTTTTGGTGTGGTAGAAGCTGCTGTGAGCAGAGAACCTGCTATATGTTGCAGGCAAAGGAAGGGGCATTTGAGGAAAAAAAATGTAGTGCGATATGGCAAGTGTTTTGTCTCACTTATTGTAGGGTCTGTCTGAACAACAAATTGAAGAAAATTAAGTATTGGGATTTTAATTTCTTAAAACCTGTGTTTAGATCTTCAATTTCTGTCTTAAGTTAAAAGGATTAGTATCATCAGGAAAAACAATAACAACAAAAAAAGTAAACCTGGCAACCTAGTTTGTGCCTTACATAGGAATATACAGGACAAGATCAGATCTATGTTTCCTTGGGAATTCTAAGAAAGCTTCTGCTTGACTAGAACTATGCCCTAGTGTGTGCCCCCCACTCCTTTTTTATGGAAAATAAATATTTAAGAAGAAAAACTATATAAATATAAACAAAGCAAAACAGAGAACACCCTCAAAATTGAAACTTGTCTTCCTTTCATCTGTACCCTAAAAAATTATGAAAGTTAGCAGATATTAATCAGAAATAATCATGAACAAATTTGAAGCAGTCAGTCTTGAATCCAGTAAAAATTTCATGTGCACTGTCAGTTATTCAACCTCCTCGATTCACTTGGGTTCCTCCCTGTTTCACTGCAGGGGCAGTAAATAAAATGTGTCTAGCTCAATTATAGACTGACTCTCTGAATCTTAGATTTTGCTGGCTCCCTCAAAACACCAGCTGTTATATTTCTTTAAAGGATTAATGCATTTTGAACATGCCAAGAAAGAGATTATATAACATCTTGCCAAAGACCTTGACCGTAACTCTAGCCTAGGAAAAGTCATCCCTAAGAACAGCTCACGCTCAGGACTCCAAACCTTTTACTTAGATACTTCTTACAAGAAACCCAGTGTACCTCAATTAAATGTAATTGTAAAATAAGGTTAAGATATTTTGAATTGATCTAAACCACTGCAGATGAGGCTAAATAATTATTTTTTAGATAACAGAACTCTCATACCATTAATTTGCCATCTGTGTGAGTCTAGGAAAACTAAAATTGTGTGTTCAGCCCCGGGCTGTATCAGGAGTATCCCACGATATCCTACGATACAATTAAGGGCAAACTTCCTTTGATGAAAACTTTGTCATCTATTAAATGCATCCAGGGCATACACATCTAGGAAAACTCCTGACCTCTTGAAATTAAATTTTCCTCTTCCAGTGCACCAGATTGAAAATGATTTTACAAATTGGGATAAGCTCAATTTATCCTAGTTTTTCAGATTAGATATTATTTAAATCCTCCCTTTTTTTGAGTCACCTTTCTGAAGCTCTCCTGTCTCAATGTCCTTGAGAGTATTACTAACGTTTGTTTAGCCTTGGGACATTAGTATGCATAGGAGAACCACTTTTTAAGAAAATGAACCCTGTTGTACTTTGATATTCCCTGATTTATTTCTTTATTATTTGGGTTTAGTGCCATATTTTGCATCGGTGCACCTATTAATGGATTATTATGGGATAAAGTCCTCAGCCAAAGATATCTTTTAACTATATTCTGCTCTAAATGGGTGTAAATTCTCAAATTTATAAGAATGATATTGCCTAATCTAATTCAAAATACCATTTTATTTTCAAATAACGTTGACTTTGGCATTATTTTCACAACATTGAAATCAATGCTATTTTTATAATGACATAAAAAAAGAACTCCAGGATTGCTCTCTGCATTCCTTTTTGCAAACTATTTTTCAGTGTTGGCATCTTGTCAGTTCAGGACTGGCAAAAGAATCCTAAGTTGGTTAGAATAAAAAAGTTAGGATAAAACTGAAACAACTAGACTGATGCAAATTTTACAGAATTTATATATTAACTGCCTGCATAGATGCAGCCATTTTTCCTTACTATTTTAAAATGCAGATTTTTTTTTTTATAAACAGTGAAATGCTGAGACAGTTGCCTGAAAGAACTGATCATTGCTCCAAAACGACAATCTCAATAATTAGGATTATCTAAAATTAAAAAAACCACATTCTTTACCTTATGAGTTGGTCTCCCTACCTAAGCATGAATGGAAAATTTGGGGATTGAAAGAAAGTAAGTATGAGGTTTTCTGCTTTTGTTGCTGTTGGGTTTTTTTTGGTTTTAATTTTGTTTTGGGTTTGGGGTTTTTTTTTTGTTTGTTTATATGCAATGCCACATGGAGTTTATTTTTTTTTATCATCCAAAAGCTTAAGTAATGACCCAAAAAGTCAAGTCCTTGAAATTAATTTATTTTTGCTATTCTTTAATTTTTTATCTGAAAATAGTAATTCCATAAGATAAGGGTTTTTGTAAGTGTCTTATAATAGAAGAATATTATTAGATAATTTTGCTAAAATACCCTGACAAAAATATTAAAATATGTTAGAAATCACATGTTAAATTCAAGCCCTATGAAAATATAAATCGTTTTAATGCAACTACAGACTAAAAATTTAGATGATCTAGGAAAGTCTTTGGAAAGGCTTTGCACTACAACATAGATGACAGATACCTGTAGTATTTCAGTAAAGTTGAAGTCAAATATTTCTGTATATTAATAAATATATTCAAGCTAGCTAGTAATTCGTTTCCAGTTATGCATAATACAAAGCTTTTGTATGTTGGCAAATTCAGAGGGTTATGCAGAGAGACATGGTATTTAAAAAGCTTACTTAAACTGGAAAAAAAATAAATTTAGCAGCTATTAGAGAGGGACATGCAGGGACATGTTTAAATGCTGTGTGACCTCTTGTGTCTTTGTGTATGTGAGTATGCATAGGCACCCACCCACACATACTATGTTAACATTGTCTCTAATAAGTCTTATTTGTCAGCCTCTTGTATTAACTTCACACCTTAATGTTAGAAAAACTGCTCACAGAAGTTTGGTTTCTTTTCTTTTGCACCTCAGAGGATCCTCAGAACATCCTACCTGTTTAGCCGAAATCAAAAGTTTTGTATATTTTTGCACAGTAATTTCACAAAAAGAATAATTCCAGAGATGAACAAATCAAAGTATTGGCTCCTCTATGCTCAAGTCATTGGAGGTTTGCAGGTATTTTCTGAATAGCTCCTAGTAAAATCCTTGTGGAATGCTACATTGTACAATGGACACCTGGAACATTTAGGTTCTTTTCAATGGACATAACTATCTAAAGCTGGAAAGCAGATACTTGTTGTTTATGTTCTCCAACTTTTGGGGGGAGTGTTTGAGGTTGATGTCAGAGTCTTCTTTGACTTTATTCAGGAATTCAATTTTCCATATTATTCTGTGTTAGGCCCTTTTCCCCTTTGGACAGTACAGGTTTGGCTACTATCAAAGGAAATCGTTCAGTGTTTCTTCCCCTTCCAACTCAAAATCAGTCAATATTTGTCTCTTCTCATTATATTTAAAAGACTAAGCAAGTGAAAGTGTATAGCTATTTTGTTTAGAAGCACGTGCTGAATTTGAGTTGGTCCCGTTGCATTAATGCAGATAGAAGCTATAAATTAACAGAGAAATGCAGAAAAATCACTTTTTTTTCCATTCTAACTCTTTTGTTTTTCAAAGGAGGACAAACCTGTTTTCCTTGGTGAACAAATAAGGTAAGAAGAAAATGAGATATGTAATTGACTGTCCATTTACTTACATAATTTTTTACCCTTAAACATTTTTGATAATTTTACAGTTTAATCTAGTAAATCATTTATAAACTGATGAAATCTTTTTACTAGAGCATTCTGTTCTATCGTTGTTGAGAGGCGAGTATCTCCCATGTCTAAAATATGCTCACAGCATCAATATTACCTGCACAAATGGATGTCAGGGAAATGTAGATTAAGTAGTTGGAGAAGCAAAATTATTTTTGCTATTTCCTGTCACGCCAATGAAACTGACATCACCAATGCTGTTAACTAGATTTCTGCACAAACATTAAGATGTCCCAAACATCTCAGTTCAATCATTGAATTTGATGAAGCTGATTGCTTAATGCCTCTGAAGTCTTTATGCTTGCTCTGCTGGGATTCTTCTTATGTCTGATGCTTCTGTTGGAACAGTGTTTCACCATGTTCCTTCTCCCTCTGTCCTTTAGATAGCCATTTGTGGCACCCTTGACATCTTTTTCTGCCACATCTGAGCCTCTGGGTTTCTGGTTTTCACTTTTGACTGAATCTGTTCTCTTCATGTAATTTTTTTACCCTTTTATATAACCTTCCTTGCAGTGGAAAAATGATACAAGAATTGTCTTTTATATATGAATGAAGGACTGTCAACCACTGTGCTGTCCCAAGCAGAGAAATGAATTGATTTGGGGAAATTAAATATTGATACTGTGCTTTCAGGGCCAGCACAAACCCAGGCAATTTAACAAATTTTGCATGGCCCTCTGAGAGCTGGTGTGAAAAGATATTAAAGGATAAGTAGGACAACTGGATAAAAGAAGTCCATAGCTGCCATGCCAGGTTTGTAAGCTACGGGTTCTTATGAACCCTTGCACAACACCACAGAATGTAAAATGGTAAAGAACTGAGTATCTTCTCTACCATCTTTACTCAGGCAGGGACACAGACAACTTGGTTGTGTTTGAATATGTATAATTGCACCTTTCTGAAGCAAACGTGGAACTGCATGGGAATTTCACTTGAAGCTGGTCCTCAGCTTGAGTCAGACTGAAGGATTTCCCTTCATAAGCTGCATAAATAGCTAAATTTCCATGAACAATTTTTTCTTATACACTATGTTTGAATGTTAATTTTCATCTTAGCAAGATTTCAGTACTTTAAGTTATTAAAGAATAAAAAAATAATGCAGCAGTATATTAAAGGTATTCCTCTAGTTACTGGCTATGATTTAAAGTAAGCACTAGCTTTTATTATATAAAAAAAGAAGAGCCTCTTACTTTAGTAGCTATTTTTTTAGAAGAAAATAATTGTGGCCACATTCCCTATTAACATTTGAAGAAGACCTAGGTCAGTTAAATATACCCCTCTATATAACAGCAAAACTTTATCCACTCTGTGTGTGTGAACGTGCACATGCATGCACAGAAAAGGACAGGTCATCAAGCTCTTAGAGTCTAGACACTCTTATTTGTATTAGGAAGGGACATGTTTAAAGTAGGCCATAAGCTGATCATTCAAGGTCATAGATTTGGAACAGCGTTGGCAGCAGTGCATGATGCTCAGCAAGACTGCTTTTCCTAACCTTTTTTTTTGTGGCAAATTCAGATGCACGCTTTCTATTCACACTAGTGAATATATCTTGTACTTATTTCCAAAACCAAAAGAGGACTGATGTAAAGACAACATTGCAGTTTATATCTCCTAAAGACAGGTTCCTTTGCTTTCTTAAAAGAGTGCAATGAACCCATTTAATCAGCTCACTAATTCAATATCAATATTCACTAAACAAAATTTGAGAACAGAAGAGATCTCTCCTATTCTTTATCTGTATTCTTTACTCCTTACATTTCTCTCTATTAGCAAAACCATTTGCGTATCAGTATGAGACAGTATGTTAAAATAATAGAAGAGATTATAAATTCATGTAACTGTGAATTTGTTTCTGTAATCTTAAGGAAATCCACTGTGAAGCATAAAGCATAATCTTTTATACATTTTTAAAATTTTGAATAAGCTGTGTTTTTCAGAGCTTACATCACTGAATTAAAAATTGCTCACAATCATGATAATCTAAAAGAGAAAATCCCCAAAATGAACCAGAGACTAAAGCTGTAAAATGTTTTAGACCTCATTCTCTTCCACTTAAATGTTCTGTGATATATCAAACTTCTGAACTTTACTTAAACCTCATTAAACTCTTTTTTTAAAAATAATATTTTCCTATTATAAATTCTCTATTATAATTCTGTGTTGACTATCTCTGTTCAAACTGATCTCTGGCTTTTTATTATTGCATTTACTTTTTAAAATACGACAATTACTTCAGCAAAGGCATCATTTTATGAAACTGGCTATGTTTATTGTTCCTACTTCTAGTCAGCTACTAGCTCTTGAGCCTTTTATTGATATTTATTTTTAAATGGGTAGTCTGATGACTTAGGAGCATGTACTGAAGCATTATGTGTAGCTCAAGTTGCAACACAGCTTTTTATTCTCTGTACTTTATCATTCTTAATTCTTTCTCCTTCACAGAGTCTCAATATTTTTTTCATTTTTAAAAGCCTTCTGTTTATTGCTTCCACTAATCTTTAGATCTCTGCTTAACCTCATTGCCTACTATTGCCCTTTTCTACATTTAGATTTAACCAGCATGTCAGTTACAGTCTCTCCAGAAGGTGTCTTACGCATTTTCCATTTTTTATTTAAAAAACCCAAATCCTGAAAAAGTCCACATTTTTGTGGTATTCATGCAATATCACAGCTTTCCTTAAGGTGTGTGTCCTGAAAAATCTAAACCCTTCCTTTTTCTGTAGGAAATGTCACCAGAAGTTTTTTTTAAAAAAAGTCCCCCTCTTTTGAAAAAACCAGCCTCACAAAAGTCTGTGACCATATCCCTGACATCCCTATCACTTCTGATACAGTTTGGAGAGAAAGGCAAGTCACAAATGCCAAATGGGTCTAGGCCTGACACACAAAGACTAATTCTTAAGTTTTAAACTAGGACTAGTTATGCCCATCTTCTAAGTGTCTCTCATTTCTGGAATTTTATTTTTGGTAGTTCTGAGGTGTCATACTCTAGGTAGTCTTCAAGTCTTCAACGTTTTCAGTACAGTAATTTTCTTTGCTTTTGTTACCTACACTTAAGTACAAGTTTTCATCTTTGGCATTGACTACAATCAAGCAGAAAGCCATTGTTAGTCCACAACAAATATTGAAGTCAGCATTTGAGTGTTTCTTATTTGAATATTGTTCCCTACTAACAATAATTTGTGTGGGACATTTTTCAGGTCACCCAAGCATTTCTGAATTTGTCTTGACATTTTTCTAAGATAGCACTGCTATATCATCTAGTAGTGTCTCAGCCTTATTTACCTTCAATTCAATGGAAGTGACCTTTAAAGCCTGGAGTTGTGAAATTTTATTCCCCTGGTTTGATCATTTCTATCACTTGGATAGTAATTGTGACTTCCTTTCTTTAGCAATCTCCTTTACCTTGATAGCAGGTATGACAAACCCATAACCTTAAACAGTTGTCAATAATTTGCTCACATTTCACAACCTGAGTGTTGCTTAATTACAAAGGAACATTTTTAAAGGTCAATTAATGTATTTATGATTCTGGAAAAATGTGCTGTAATTTATTAGTTGTCAATACTAAGTTTGTATGTATGAAGGAATGTGATTCTCAGCTCTCTGTGGAAACTTCTCAGCCAAATCAGCATAGCTCAACTGAAAAAAGAAGTGGAAATTTACATTTGGAACAGGAGGACACAGGCCAATTCATTGGGAGCCACAGCTACTCCTCTTCCAAAATGCAGAAATAATACTATGAGCAGATGGTGCTATAGCTCCATTTGAGTAATAAAACATGGTGTTTCATAACCCATCTTTATTCTTATGCTTTAAACAACCATTTCCACTATCCTTGTGAAGCATTCGACTTGAGAGTCTCTTGAGCCCCTGTATTTCATCAGTGATTTTCTGGCCTGCTTCCTTCAGCTTGCCTCACTTTTTAATTTGTTCAGTACACTTACTTGAGTTCTTTCATTAGACAGTCAAAGAAAAAAATCCTTCTGAGAGATTAGTATTAAGTCCTAAGGTTGTGTCAAGCAAGCTTATGGTAAAAGGATTTCTTAAACATACCATGCTTTAGTGAAAGTGATTGGCTAAAAAGGTGTGAACTTCCTACCTGGTGCCTGCTTCTCCACTTTCTGCAAATCCTTGGCTGGTAAGCAGAGTTGTTTATCTGGCATCTCCAGAGTAGGCAGATGAGCTTTTCAGATACACGAATACTTAGTAGTAGGTTCTCATGGATTGCAAGGTACAAAAAATGTTAGAAATAGGGGAAAGAATTTCCCCTCCTATCCTTCTCTGCCACAGTGTGTACTGTTGAAAACATGAGAGTTGCAGTTAAGGAAGACAAGTGCTATTTTGGTATGGCAACTTCTGAGCAGCTCTATCTTACTGGAGTACCATGGTCCCGCAGGTGCCGTTGTGGCAATCTTTGTTCATATCACCACACACTTGTTTTTTTCTAATACATGCTTATAATTCTAAGGGACAATGAAGATCAGTTTATGATGTTAACAATCACATATTCATTTACAAATGCATTATAATTGCAACTCACATCCTTGATTTTTGAAAAGCTTGAAAAATTATGAAAGCTAAAATCCAAAGACTAAAAATTAAGATTCTGTTTCTGACATGTAATGGGTCTCCTAGGACAAAGTTACTCCAGTCTCTGGCTTGAGAGTGTTCACATTTTTAGCACAAAGTACATATTGTGATAAATAACATCACGTTCTTGGATAATTTCTACATGTCAGTAAGCAGTGTGAGCCAGGGTGCTCATATCTCAATTTTGAAAGCGAAGAATATGTGTTTACAACTGCCAGTCACTCTGACTGAAGGAAGGGACAGACTGAAAGCAGCAGGGTTGTGTTTGCTAGCAGCTTGAACAAACAAACTGGTGTTTCTTCTTCTCTCTCTTTTTACACTGATAAGGAGAAATCATGAACATTTTCCAGCTGGGCTGAAATGATTCTTTGCTATTTCAAGATAAAATGTCTGGTTTGCTCTCTTTATACATCCAAGTTGACTTTATGGACAATAGGGAATTTAGAAGTTTTTGAACATCTCATCTACTAAGATAACTACAAACAACTACAGAGGAGAAAAAAAGGGGTATTTTTCCTTACATTACAATGTTGTACTTTGATTTATTTAAATAAGTGTAATGAAGTTATGCAGCAAACATTTTTTGTTTTAAGAAAGAAATTATGCTTTTAAAATATAGGGCAATAATGAAAGTAGGGGCACATCCTTAACCCAGCTATAGATGTTTCTTTTCAGCATTGCCCTTTATGATTATCAGGTAGGACTGGGCCCCAGTACTGCTTGTCCAATGTAACCAGGACCTCGAATTTCCAAGATGCCCTTAAAACCTTTAAACTACCTTAAAACAGAACTTAATAGAAACCCATAGCAACAGACAGCAAGAACTGTGTACATCTTGTAAGAAATAAGAGTGATTTCTGCACATACCTGACAAGTAATCAAGTTTTCAGAAAGCTGGCCACAAAGATGGGAAGAGGAAGAAAGAGGGAGAAGGAGGACACTGGAGTTTTCGAACAGAAGACAGAGATAAAAAAGACTGCCACAATACAGTCAGCAAGCCTAATCCAGTCCAGACCTGTTCTGTTTGGAATTACTAACTAAGAATTTTGTGAGGGAGAGGGAGTTAAAAAGAAAGCTATAAACTCTTGGTTTGGGTATCTGCTAGGGTTATGGTGGACTTGGATAAATTTCACAGCTCAGATCAAGCAATGCAAATAGAATCTCGAACGTTAAGGATATCTCTTGGTTTGGTCATACTAGGTCTGAGAAGGTCCCCTTTAACTCTTGAAACTCCTCAACATGAAAATTATTTCCTATGAAAACTTTTTTTGTCATACAATTCGTAACTTGATGTAAGTATGAACCTAGATGAACAGAAGATGTGTAGGTCCTGGAAAGAGCATTTACTCAGCTCTGTAAAGGGACCACAACAATACTTGTAGTATTATTTTTTGCAGATGCTAAAAGAGTTACTCTGAGTGCCTGGCAATAAACTGCAATGTAACAGACACTGCAGTAGAAAGTTCAGCAGCTTCCTGTAGTTATTCGCAGATCTGGATTGCATTTAGCCAAAGTTTAATTTCATTGACCATGAAGGATTTCTTGCTTTCAGGAGGGAGGTGCATTGCAACAAGGCAGAATTCTATAAAAGATGATTGACATTACATTCAGTCTCATGATGCTGTGGTTGATTCTGGTGGAGATTCCAGTCTAAGTTCCAAAATAAATACGAGCTTGGATCTAGAGACAGTTTTAAGTCACAGCCTCAGCTATGCCCAGTGAGAACAGCTGAACAATAGGAGATACCGATTAGGGTAAACATTTTTCCCTCTTGTGAGGCTATAAATAAAAACATGAATGTGGGCTTATGGTCAGATGATTTATTTATTGCTAGTATATTATTTAGACCATTGAGAAATGTGTTACTTCAATTATTGAGAAATGGAAGGATTTGTGAGGGCAGTGAATGGGGATAATTTTACAAAAGTCTTTAATATACAGGCTGATGGAGATGGCTGCCTAGGTAGAAGTAGTAGCTTTCATTCACAAAAAACAATGCTACACTGCAGTATCACAGGGGAAAATCTTTCTAGAATGCTTCATTTCTGGTGAAAAGCCAGCAGTTTCTTGGCTTTTTGCTTTGAGTGCAGAAATGCTTCCACGGAACTGTTACCCTGCAAGAGGCTTCACTCAGACAAAATAATGGAAAATGTTAGCTTACAAAACAGACTGTCACAGCTGCAGTTGTTTTTTAAAAACATGTCAACGATCAACAACTTGATCTAATTCAGAGAGTCAAAGACTGCAGAAATATTTGGCTGCTACTAGTTTAAAATAGCACCACAGTAAAATGTCGTGTGCATGTTACTCTGCTATCATTTCTTCTTGTTGACTTCATTGCACTGAAAATCAGCTTGAATGTTTTCTATTAGTATTATAATAGTTGACATATCTCCTTATGTATGTACTCTATTTTTTTTTGGTGTATGTGTGTGTGTCAATATACAGTTGTAAATCTTACATAGATAGATTACACACAGGTAATGGCTATTTCAACTGTTTGGCTGTTTTCAGTGTTCTTCATAGACTATTCCTAACTATGCAGAATTTACTATTACATTACATTGAATCCTGGGATGCAGAACAGGCAAAGAAGTTAGGAGGTGCCTAAGAATCTATCCCTGAATATCTAAATTCCTACCAATTTGACTGGTTTTCCTCGACTGTCTCTTAATGTGGTAAAATATAGTTTATTTGTACCTATGTGATACTGATTGCTACTTCTGCACGAAATTTCCATAGGAAACTCATAACCTGTACTTGGTGCTGCTTCTCTGAGACTCAAGAAAATTAGAATTGACTTTAGAAAGAAGGAGCTAGCTGAAAGCAGAAATGATCAGAAACGTGGTGCTTTGCAAGTGATTTGATAGCAAACTGTACACAGTTTTTTCTTGAGAACTGGATTACTCTGAATACTTCAAGAAAAAAAATAATGGAATCATGAAAAGCTGGGAAATCAAGTAAAAGAAAGAGCAAAAAAAAATCACATATATTCATCTTTGCCCCCCCAAACCACCTAATACCCTCCATCATGCTGAGAGAAACAGGAATGAACGCATCCATGCCAAATAAACCACCCCGGGTGTCAGCACTGATGATCTTCTCTGGTTACTTCAAGGCATCCCGGGTATTCACAGTAGCAGAGGCAATGGGAAAAGTCCAAAGCATCTCTGGGTATTGCCATGTCACAGCTCTCCAAAGAATTTCGGTTTCCTCATTAAGGCAATGTCATTACCATGACCTGCTCACAGACTTGATTGAAATTTCTCTAACAATGCACAACACTGCAGACAGGATCATGTTATCCTAGCCCACTTCAGCTTATTTCCAGGGCATTAACTAAGAAAGGTAGATTTGAAGGCAAACAGAAATCTAAGAGAATGCCTAAACACAATGAAAGCTTGCTAACTGTACAGTAATTGTTGTTATACAAAGTTGACTTTACTTAAGGACCAGCAGCAGCTCTGCAGTTTTCATGCTGGACTTTCTCATCCATACAGATAGCCTCTGGAATTAATATGAGGCCATCCATGTTTTTTCACTTATTATTGAAGAGCATGGATTCTTCTGTAGGGCAAAGCTAGTACATTTACTCAAACTCCTACGTAAATTGTCCCAGGATCCTAATTTGATGTACTCCACTGGAAAGTGATTAGGGTCAGAGGACTTAAGCTGTATTCTAACACATATTAGATTTAAATAATCCTGTCTCATCTCTTCTGGCTCCTATCCAGTTTATTTTAACATGTTTTGCTGAGTGAGTTGGTCTGTAAGGTTTAACCAAGTTTTAACAGCATCTAGTGACATTTACTAGTGAGTTGACAGACCCCACCGATCCAGGCTCTGAAGTGCATCAGTTTTCATTTTTGGTAAGATTTCACAAAGGACTGATTTTCCCAGAGGAAACCAAAGATGCATGTTTTGCCAGAGTAAGTATCTCAGGCTTTCAAACTGTACATATGCCTGGGCTGTTATGGGCTCTGCGTAGAACCTAGAGATATATCTTGTATTTCCTGTGCACCAGCTACTACTGACAGCTAGTGTCAAGTGAGAAATTTGCAGAAAGGTTATTTAAAAAAAAAACCCCATCACCCCACTACATGAGTACTGCAGTCTGGGTTTTTCTTTGAATTTTTTTCCCTTGAAACTCATCCTCGGCTGTTTCACTCAAATGATCCTGCAATTGCTCAACCCCCTTGCTCAGAACATAAGACAATGAAGTGGAAATTTGAGCAGCATTTGATAGGCTTGGTCCTTGATATAGAAGATGGCCTCTGGGTTGGAGACTGTATAGTCTTATCACCTCCATGTACTACAGACAGCGGTACTGAATGTCATTCCAGAGTTCACAGGGATCGCCTGCACCCATTCATTCCATAATATGGTCCTATATAGAAATAATAACCTTGGAAGAAGGTGAAATGTTACTTTATTCTAATGAGAAATGGAATGCAAATGTACACAATGCAACAGAATTTGTGTATGAGCAGAGAAGCTAGATCAGATAAGAGCTTGAAGAAATGATGAGCACGGACAGTTGAAAGGCAAACCAGGCTGGAGTAATGTATTTTCAAGGAGTTGAGCTGGCTGCTAAAGTCTGTTGACATAAGTCAGCATCATAAAAAGAGGCTACAGGAAGGCGTATTTCATGTTGACGTAAATACTTAAATACTTCTACTAGTTATGGCATCAGTAGGAAGCTAGCACAAAGTTACTGTAAGCACTGAAAATTTAAACAAAGGATTTCTTGACTGAGACATTCTGAATAACTCTTTATTTGTTCCACACAGCATGCCATAAATCAAGTTTAAAGATATTCAGATGCATGTGCATGTTAACACAAATGACTAGAATTTAACACCTTTCTTAAACTAGTAATGTCAGAAACATCAAACTTTATCCCTGTTTTCAGTACATAAGCCATTATCCTGACAGATCAAGATAAGAAATGCAAGGTTGTTTTCTTGTAATACTAAGAAGGCCATTCATGTAGGGAAAAAGGGAGATACTTACATTAAGTAGGGAAACCACAGAGTACAGACTTTGTGAACAATGAGTCAATCCTTTAGACTGGGATATAATATCAAACTACATTGAGACAACAGGGAATTCATGAGGCTGTGCTTCATTGCATTTGTAAATAAATAGATATTTAAAAAATATGTTTAATGCTTTTAAAATATGATTCAGCAAAGAAAAAGAGCAGTGCATTGAGATAAAAAGATGATTTATCCCATGGCCAGTGTGCTTCAAATTGACCAAAGAAAGTAATCTAATCAGACTTTATTAAACTGATTCTGCAGTACATCCCTGATGCCTGGAAGCATTGTCTGAGCTGGTCTGCAGTCTAATCCTACTTTAGGAGGCTTGCCAACTATTTAGCCTTTTTGAAGTAGAAGCACAGCCACATACAATTTAATTATTGCAAAATGTTTTAATTAGAAAAAAATGTGAAGTTTTGATGATGCCTGACTTCTGAGAGAAGCTACCTTCATGACAGCAGTATTTAAATAACTCTGAACAAGCACATCCATTTTATCCAGACCCAGCTATAGCAGATATAGTGGCACAAACCTGCCTAAAGAGCTGCTGCCAGGTTATATAATCTTTGAGCACTCATCCAAGGCAGCCCTGGAGGCAAGCACACAGGGAAGAATTGCTCAGGGGTTAGTTTTGCTTAGGTCATTTCCCCCATTGCATGACAGTCGCTGCCCCACAAGCTGGCAGTATTGATGGTGGCAGTTTCAGACCCATATCAAAAAGGAATCTCCATTTGTGCAACAGAGCTCCCCAGAGATCTCCAAAATTCACACTCAGAAAATAAGGGCAGACTGTTGTCAGTCCTTGCATGCACATGCAGATACTTCAGTTTGCGTTCCTCATCCTTTGTTTACTTGGTTAAATGACAGTGTATTTCACAGTAAGATAACATTGAGAGACTTGGTGGGTTTTCTTCCTGTAACACTGAGGCAGTGCAAAGAAGAGTTTATCAAGTTCAATAAAGACATGAAGTCACTATATTTCACGCACATGAATTCATTCCAAACATTTCCTCAGTAGGCTAATTTTGGCTGGGATAGAGTTAATGTTCTTCACAGTAGCTAGTATGGTGGTATGTTTTGGATTTCTGATGAAAATGCTGGTTTAGCCATTGCTGAATGATATTTGCAGTGTCAAGGCCTTCTCTGCTTCTCATGCTCATCCCTCCAGTGAGTAGTAGTCTGGGGGTGCACAAGAACTTAGAAGGGGACACAGCCAGCACATCTGATCCCAAATGACCAAAGGAGTATCTTATGCTCTCATGCTCAGTTATGGAGTTTGTCTTCCCAACTAACTGCTATGCATGATGAATTCCTGCTTTCTTAGATATGGATAAACCCCTGCCTGCCAGTGGGAAGTGGTCAATGCACTCCTTACATTGTTTGTGTGCATAGCTTTTGCTTTACCTACTAAAATGTCTTTATCTCAACTCACAAGTTTTTTCACTTTTACCCTTGCAATTCTCTCCCCAGCCCCACTGGGGTGATTGAGCAAGTGGCTGTGTGGGGTTGACCCATGGTTAACTGGTACAGTGTCTTTCACTGTTTTACTGAAGATGGTGCAACTCTGCTCTGTGCTGTCTTCCCTGACACACCAAATAATATAGTTCTTTTTAATTAAAAAACCCAAGAAAATCCCAACTTGCTGATCACACCCTTTAAGAAATTGTTCTCTCCTTTTTATTTTGCCTGCAGTAACGCCATCGTGCAATATTACAAATCCCACTTAATTAATCAGTTTTGTACTCTTTAATCTACCAACACATGTTGTTGTTCCTATTTTCCCCTTTAGTTGTATGGGCACCCTGCAAGACCATCCACTCTCTCCTTTTGTGTTTCCAGCTTGACGAATGCCTCTGCAGAAAATCTTGAATTTACCTATGTTTCTCTCTCCCCCGGTGAAACAATACTGTTTGTGTAATTCCTCTGATGTACGTCCATGTCCTAAACTGCTGACTGTCTTCTACCCTTTTTCTATGTCCATCTTCTGCTTCTTCATGACCTTCTGCCCTTCAAGAAACAAGTCAATCATTCTTGTAGAACTGCCAGGGTCTGTCGGGACTCAAATATTGGATTCTCATTGCCTTCCTTTCCTCGGTCAGTCAGGCCTTGTTAGATACGTGTATGGAGAAACATGCAAGGCTTGAGTTTTCAGGGTACGTATTCTTCTGTGGAAGAAAGGAGAATAACAAGTCTCTTTCATCAAATGAATAATACTTCAGATAAGAGATATTACCAGATCTTCTGCTCATTGAGTTTACCTTGAGGTTTCCGGTAAGGCGGTACAGCAATGCACCAAGACAGTGCATAAATACAAACATTGGCAATGTTCAGTATAACTGAAGGGATTGGAATCACCAGCAAACTGTTGTTTCCCAGTGCCAGACTGAAGTATTGAGTACCAGAAAGGCTTTACATGATAAAAAGCAAAGAAAGATGCAAAATAGGATTAACTATATAGCATTAGTGCCTCCGGTATCTTGAACAGTAGCATAGGCTTTCTAGAAATATTTAGCTTTCCTGGCTTTTCATTCCTAATTGCACTTCTCATTCTTTCTCTGTGGTTTCTCTTCTTACCTGTCAGAAAGAGTTTCCAGAATTTTCCCTTTTTTGATGGTGTCTTAAATGCTGGCTTTCCCTTTACTCTGGCCTTACTCATTCTCTGCACTTCTTTTCATATGTAGCCAAATCACCCACTTTTCTAGTGCAATTACCATTTCTCTTCCCATTCCAGTTTATTCCACTGCTGTTGTTTTCCACTGCTCACCAATCTCTTCTTGTTGGAGGTTCTTTCTATATTCCCATTGTCTTTTCAAAGATCCTCTTTATCTCACTGGTTCTTTCTGTTGCTCAAGGGAAAAAAGAACCCCAAATAAAGAGAAAAACACAATGAATCCCCTTCCCCCCAAACCCTCTTAGTGTTGCCTTGTACCAGTGAAAATCCCGTCTTCAGTTATAGCAGTATAGCCTAAGTATAATGGGCTAAGATACTGTCCCTCACATGAGCCTTGTGAGCCACAGAAAGAGTTCCAAAATGTGATGAGTGGAAATCCTACTTTGGATCAGCTGACGTTAATAATTCCCATCTATTTTAGTTGTAGTGTTGATAATACTTCTGGTGTTCCTAGAAGAGCAGAGTGCTACAGTTCCTCTCAGTCAGTTCCTCATCCAAGCACAAAATGTGTTGGAAATTTTTCTTGCTCGAGTTCTAGTAGTTGCAGCACTGTAGAAGACTCATTAATGCATACTTCCCACTAGATCTGTGCTTGAATAAATGCTGATTTTAACCTCTGAAATTCTCCCTTGAATCTAATTCTGTTAAAAATAATCTGGTTAATGGCAATGGGCTTCCACCACAGTCAGTGATGTCTATCATTCATTCATATCTGGTTTGCTTTGGAGAGCTTTGTGGAAGTGTTTTGCTCCATGTACCTGCAAAACATATGGATTAGAATAGCTTGATCCTTAATGAAGCATCACTTAAAAAAAAAGGAAAGTAAGCAAATAATTTTAGGTTTCCAAACCTATCAACTATTTTATATGCCTTTAAAATGTGAAGCACTAAAAAGCTGCTGTCAGGTTTTATCTGCTCTCTGACCTTTCAGGCTGCAAATATTCCTCATATTTCTAACCTGTTCCTTTAAAATTCCTAGGGTTCGTGCGCATGATGCTAATCCAATTATTTTATTTATTTATTTTGCTTGTGTGATGGCCTTGCATTTGGAAGGCTGCCTGAGGAAAAATGAATATAGCAAAAGAGGGAACCCAGACAGTTATAAAAATATCTTGCATTCTTTTCACAGCATAAAGTGTATGAGCATGATGGCAACCCTCCTGCCTTTTAACGCTGGAGCTGTATATAGTAGAGGAGACCACATCACTATTGCCCTGGTGTGATCTTTCGTGAGATGGGGATAGTGCCATGCTGTGATATTTACAGCATTGTGCACTGTTTAGTGGCAGAACTGCTAACAACAGCAAATCTATTCCTGGCCTTAGAGAGTGGAATTCTGCCTACTCACTCTTTCCTCCCTCCACATTGCCTTCCTCTTGTCATGTACGTTACATTGAGAACTTTGATGTTAAGTAGATCCCAGCCAGAAAAGAATGTTGAATTTGAGGGCTTTCATATTTCAGAGTATGGTGTGGATATGCATTCCTAGATTAGAAGTAACCCTTCTGATTTTAGTGTTGGGTTGCATCCAGAACCATATGGGACCTAATTTCTAGCTGTATTCACATGCAGCCAAGAACTCACAGCCAATCTGAAGAAACCTGGGACAAGCTGACAGAAATAGTACTACAGGCAGAGTAATAATGGAAGAGATGAATCAAAGAGGAATGAGACCTCACCAACTATGATCACTTTGATATCACAAGTTTTTATAAGATTGCAGAAAAAATAAACTGAACAGAATTCTGCTTAATTTCTAATTTTTAATTTTTAATTTATTCTGCTAAAAATTAAGTTTACTCTCTGAACTAGTTGTTCATAGTATGTCTGATGAAGAGAAATGGAAAGAGAACTAATTCTGCAAGTCTTAAACAACTAACCACTTAATGTGTAATGAATGGTTCAATGGAGGCTCCTTTCTCTCTCCATGAACTGCAGGTAATTACTTTAGCCAAGATATATGATGTTTGTATGTCTCCATGTTTCTAAGTGGCGCAACGTTCTCAGCCTTTGTATAACTTTTATATGCATAAATCATGTAGCAGAGTGCAACAATCCCAAGTGCCCTGTTTTTTGCATGATTTTTCTCTACCTGTAAATGTTAGGGCATCAATGAAGTTTAAGAAGGCTTTTTCTTGTTCCTTTAAAAAGTAAGAGGAAAAAATGTGCAGAATTTGTGAATAAATGGGGATTGGCTGAACAGTAAGAATTCATAATGAAAATCACTTGTTAAGCTGTTTTCATAGCACCGTTTATACAAAGACCAAAATACCCTCTTTTCTAAATAATCAGTGCTCTAATTTTTGGGATGCATATAAATGAAAAACTACCTATTTTTCTGCATAAATGGAAGAGAGAAATTTAAACTAATGTGAAGAGATAAAAATAGAACTTATTCTTGTCACTTCTTAAGCCATGATTTTTCCATATTATAAATCTTCATTGTCAAATCAGTAAATTAACTGACACTAATCATCCCCAAATCAGCAATGCTGTTAGTGCATGTGTAGCACACACTAAAGTGGGACAGCACTATTTTGGGAAGAGTTGGGCACCTTCTTTCCCAGCAGCTTCCCAAAACCACCAGAATAAAGAACATCTCTAAAATGCGTGTAGTAGCAATCAGTATTCTCATCAAGATTTCAACACATCTGAATAAACTGAAGTGCATAACCAGTAGTCTGCATAACAGTCAGCTTCTAGCTATGAGGAGCTTCAGTTACCACATTCCTCTCCTTCCAGAAGGCATGAGGATACAACACATTTGTGGCAGAGTAACGTGAGCATTCTCTCCCTCTGCATTGCACAGATGCTGACTCCATCATCACTCACACAGGAGTACATGCAGCTGGGAAAAAACAAGCCTGGACATTTCAGTCCTTGGAGGCATCATGGAATGATAAATTCTTAACTTATATAGGTCTTTCAAGGACTGGGAAATTTTTCTTACTTGGGAAATTTAAATCCTAGCCTGTGCAGTCTATGAACTGTTGTCAGAAGGTCTGCTAGTCAACATTTGTGTCCAGTTTCTGATGTAGAAGTGGGAAGCAAAGGTATGTATTTCTCAAAATCGTAAATAGATCAATACCATCCATATTATATTAAACATTTCTATAGGTGTTTATGAAGTTGAACACAGAGTTAAGATGCAGTTTATTTTTGAGTATTTATCGAATGCATCAAAACCCCAAATCCTCTGGACCAATGTGACAGCTTAGAAATTGTTATTTTCTTCTTTGCTTTCACTGCCCACAGACTGAACTTTTTATAGTGTTCTGCTTTGTGCTTTAGTTTATAGTGTCTTAAGCTCCCTGCCACTATGCTTCACTGCCTCACTACAATCAGCACAGTCCATCACCTCACTATGCCAATCTTTAGACAACTGTTATCCTCCATCTGAGAAACTGTATTGGGTTTGCATTGCAAGGTTTTGGTACTGGAGGGCTACAAGAGTGGCTTCCAGGAAAAGCTGCTAGAAGCTTCCCTTAGATCCAAGAGAGCCAATATCCAAGACAGACCTGTCACTGGCCAAAGCCGAGCCCATCAGCAACAGTGGTAGTGCCTCTGGGATAATGTAGTTAGGAAGGGGAAAAACCCAACAACAAACAAACCAGGTACCAGGGAGAGGAGTGAGAATATTTGAGAGGAACAACTCTTCAGAGACCAAGATCAGTAAAGAAGGAGCAGTAGGACGTGGTCCAGATGCCAGAGCAGAGATTCACCTGCAGCCTATGGAGGATGATGGTGGAGCAGATATCCACCTACAGCTTGTGGAGAACCCCTTGCTGGAGCAGATGGATGCCCAAAGGAGGCTGTGACCCCATGGGAAGCCCATGCTGGAGCAGGCTCCTGGAAAAACCTGTGGGCTTGTGCAGAGAGGAGTCTATGCTGGAGCAGGTTTTCTGGCTGGACTTGTCACCCTGTGGGAAACCCATGCTGGAGCAGTCTGGTCCTAAAGGACTGCACCCCATGAAGTGACTCACACAGGAGCAGTTTGTGAAGAACTGTAGCCTGTGGGAAGGACTGGTGTTGGGAAAATTCATGGAGGACTGTCTGCTCTGGGAGGGACCCTATGCTGGAGCTGGGGAAGAGTGTGAGGAGTCTTCCCCCAAGCAACAGAGACAACCTGTTATGAATTGACTGTAATCTCCATTCTCCATTCCCTTGCACCACTCAGGGAGGAGGGAGAGAAATCAGGAGTAAAGTTAAGCCTGGGAAGAAGGGAGGGGTGGAGGGAAGGTGTTTTCTAAGATTTAATTTTATCTTATTTCTCATTACCCATTATTGGTTGGCAATAAACTAAAATGAATTGTCCTGAGTTGAATCTGTGTTGCCTGTGACATTAACTAGTGAATTATCTCTCCCTGTCCTTGTCTCAACCCACGAACCTTTTCTTATATTTTCTTTCTTCCATGCAGCTGAGGAGAGGGAGTAATAGAGTGGCTTTGGTAGGCATCTGGCGTCTAGCCATGGTCAACCCACCAGAGAAATGTTCCCCAAAAGCTAGAGGTCCCTCCTTGATACATCTTTCAGGATAAGATTTTTGCATAGTTTGATCTCCAAAAGGTTCATACCATACATCTAACAGCACCTAACTGTTACAGTTTACAGCATCTAACCTTGAAGATCAGCAGGCTTGGTATGGTCCCCTTCTAGAAACTCCAGAAGAACAGAACATTTCATGAAACACCTTGAATAACCAGTAAGTGATGTTATCCAGGAGATGATAACTGCACTCACATGGAGTTTGGATAGTTTTGAAGATGCTCTGTACTGTATGCTTTGAAATGCAAGACTGAATCTTGGCTAATTGGACAATCTTGGCTAATTGGACAATCTTGACAAATTAGAGAAAACACAGAAAATTGTGTTTTGTTTCAAGTGTCCAACAGCTTTTATGATTATTATGGAGTATTTATCAGTCATGAACTGCAAACAGTGAAGTAGATTATACTCTACAGTCCGTTTACCACTTCATACTCATGTTTCAAAACAGCTGAAATAAATTCCACCTGGACAGAATTTTTTGCCTTGCATATTTTGTTTGTGTGCATGCACTGGATGTCATCCTGCTTCCTGGTATCAGCAGCTGCTATCATACTTTTTTAATGAGCTGTCAGAATAAATAATTTTTTTAAAGCGCCAACAATTTAAATACCACTACCTAAATGTGTTGATTCTTCTGTTCTTACAGGTGTTACAGCAACTTAACTTCTATTAAATTATTTCAAAATTTCTATAATGAAAAAAATAGGTAGTGTTAAATAAAAAAGTGCATATGATCAGTGTATGTACAGAATTGCCTATTTCTTCAACATCATGATATGCCAGAAGGTGTTTGTAATTCAAATCAACAACACACCCTCTCCTCTGAGTAATCATGTCATGTAAGATTACACACCATTATGCACACAGCAATTCATCACACTGAGATACCCATGTCACTCTTTGGCTGCACTTACATGTCAGGGTGACTGGTTACTTCAGCAGCTCTGGTCCCCAGCCATCCAGAATGTGGAAAACATTGGACTACACAGAAGCTCCTTTCCTTCATGAACATTCAAATTTCATTTTAAAAGAAAGGATGATGTGCAAGGGCATGGTGAGCATGCAGATACCATTCTTTTATGGAGCCATTTGTCATATCTCTGAGATGCAGGCAGTGATTTGGCTGTGGACACATGGAAGAAGACAACTTATTCTATGAATGAACTCAGGTCACACTTTTCTAAACACTCTTGAGCCCCTATCAGGCATCTCAGTGGTGTGTAATGGCTTCGTCTTCCTGTGCAGGTAATGACTGGGTAATGAATGACCCCTTAGATAACAAGAATTTACCTACAGGCTCCATGGGATTCCTATATTTAGCCATAAAAAATGGCAGTAAAGGAACATACTGTATTTTCCTTCTGCTCCAGTTAGTGTTAAGTGTTAGAAAAATTAGCAGACATAGACTGTTATATTACTTGCACCAAAATCTTTGTGGAATGTGACATCTCCATGTGCCTTGTAACTGGTGAGACATTTTTTTCCCTATGTACTTTGTTTCTAAATAAAGCAACAACAATTTTGCCCTCCTCCCTTTTGTCTCTGGTTTCTAATGCTGTGATATTAATAAGGAGTGACATGTTTAAAGCCTTTATTTATACTGGTGGAGAATATTTTTGCAAGATATATAGTGTAGTTCTCCAAGCTGAGGACATTTTTATGGTAATTTTATGGCGTAAAGCAAGAGAAGATTTTCCTCACTAAAAATTCATTAGTCAAACCAGTAGATCATTATAGTAAATTAAGAGGATACATTATTTTTTTGGACATTTTTAGCAATGTATTTTACACAACTGCCCTCTACTAAAAGTGCTGTGAAGATATCTGCCTGATCTATGCACTATTTACTTTGGCCAGCCTATAGGATTAGGTTCAGGCTCAAAGTGGGAATAAGAGGAACGGAAATGGTTTTGGTCTGATAGCAACAGCTGTTATAGCATAATAAAGAGTTCAGTGCTGCTGACCCAACTTCTTCATCTTGCTGTTCCTCGGGATTCTCTTCAGTATGAAGGTCAGTAAATTCCTTAAGTATTAAGTGATTTCCTGAGGCCTCGCACACGCATTAGGGGCTGCTGCTTGTTACTGGGGGTGGCACAAGACCATCATGAGTCTTAAGCAGCTGTGTGACAGAATGTTCTCCATTTCTTTTCTCTGTAAAACAGGTTACTTTTTAGTGCCTCCCTCGCTAGCTTTGACACCAAGTGATTTCTAGCAGGAAGTTTCCAGTGTTTCTGTCCTCCAGTCTCATCAGATGAGAAGACAAATGGCCGGTCTGGTGCAAGAAAAGGAACAGTCAATTTACTGGACAGCAAATCCACTAACTATCTACACAGCTGAGGAGTCTGGTTAGATTTTCAGTCCCCTATGCTAGAAGAAACAATTACTTTTTGGAATGTAAAGAGTCTGTAAAGCTCTATGCCTTTCTAAACCCTGCTTTAATCTAATCCAATCCTAAAGCCCGTGCTGCGAACTTAGTCATAAACAAATGTTGTCCTAAAGAGCAGTGAGAATAAAACAGGTCCTGCAAATAGGGGACCTTTTACTTTGCACATTCCGGAGGCATTCCTCAAGGACACAATTGCACCCTCAGTAACCACCCTTTTGACTAAAAATGAAGGCATATGAACTCCATCTCATTAGTAATCATATGCATTTAGATCATGTGGAAAAGGGTATCGTCATTCTCCACTGCACAATGGAGATCAGCATTACAAATGCTGACACAAATGGCTTCCCTTTCCATATTTAGTTTTCTTGTATTCTTTTCAGCTTTCCAAAACAGTTTTTGTAAAACTAAACTTGTGCTCATTTTTCCAAATAAACCGATTAAGAATATGTATAACTAATAGTGCAATAGCTTCATGCATTTACTCCTAGGATTTGTGCTTATTAATAATCAGAAAGTTCCTTACTAGATCCACTTTGGAAAATACATCAATGTCCTAGTATATTATGCCTACAGAAGTGTACATACCTACATGAAAGATTAGGCATAACATTACATATGTCTTGGTGCTGATTAGAATCACTAGTGATTTGCTGACTTGTTATCCTGGATTGCTATTTTTCCTTAAAACCCTCCTGAGGTTCTCAATGTTGTTTCAAAATATATGGTCTTACAAAGATGCTACAGGCTGTGGAGCATCAGAGAATTTGTACCACAACTACTGAACAACTGGATATTAGAAGTACCTAATGCGTTATTCTGCCTTTCACATTTCTTAGTCCAGTTCTGCAGGACCAGAGGGAATGTGCTGCGTGAGCTCATTCCTGAATGCCTTCCTAATTCTTTAAGATATAAAATTTTCATTTCTGAAATTAAATTTTCTTCTGCAGGTTGAAAGTGCAACCTTGGTATGTATGAAGGCCTGTGCCTTTCCTACAAGTTTTTCTTCCCTAGCTGGCATGCTAAATTTGTACAGGAAAAAATTACATTACAGCACATTTCTGTTGCTGTTGTTTTTCTCCAAAGGCATTTTTCCTGTCTAAAAATGTCGGACTTATAACGTTTCAGATTACAAAGTGGGTTTTGTTTGGTTTATTTTTTACATTACACATAAGGATCATTTGGCATGTGTTTTCTGTTTGATTGGCTTGGAAGAAGTGAGTGATGAGTAATTCCATATTTGCTCGTGGTGAATTGCCACATTTTCCAAAATACTCTGTGCAAATGTTTCATGACATGCATAGCGCAGTGTAACATTGTTCCTGAAAAAGTTATTCAGGTTTTCACAGAATCAGAAATTATTTTTTTTGTCTTTTTTTTCGTTTTTTAGAGTGGAAATCAGATGTACACTTATGACTGAGCAGTCATAAGCCTATTTTTTTCATCCATTCATTTGCTTCTGTTTAGTATTTTTTCCCACAGTATCATACTGACAGAAGGAAAAGAAATACATTTTTAAACCTCTTCACTTAAAATAAATGAAAGTCATGCTTACCACAAAATGAATTTGTAAAGTTGGCTGTTTGGAGCCTTTTCCAAGATATGAAACCCCACAATGTATTTTCAATTAATTTTGTGGTACTAGAAGTATAATATCTGATAGGGGAAATTGGCAAACATTTGTCACAGGATAGATTCTATACGGCAAACACAATATAATCGGAAGACAATGCTTACCTGATTTACCATTGCCTAACAGCTCACTCCTGCCCTGGTCAGGTCCCACCTGGAGTATTGTGTCCAGTTCTGGGCTCCTTGGTATAAAAAGGACAGGGATCTCCTGGAGAGAGTCCAAAGAAGGGCTACGAAGATGATTAAGGGCCTGAAACATCTCCCCTGTGAGGAAAGGCTGAGTGAGCTGGGTCTGTTCAGCCTTGAGAAGAGAAGACTAAGGGGGGACCTTATTAATGTTTATAAATATCTTAAGCAGGGGATGCAGGGGGAATTGGCCACCCCCTTTTCAGTGGTCTGTGGAGACAGGACAAGGGGCAATGGCTGCAAGTTAGATCACAGGAAGTTCTGCACCAACATGTGGAAGAACTTTTACACAGTGAGGGTGACAGAGCCCTGGGACAGGCTGCCCAGGGAGGTGGTGGAGTCTCCTTCTCTGGAGATATTCAAGACCCGTCTGGATGCCTGTCTGTGCAATATGAGCTAGGGAGCCTGCTTTGGTAGGGGGGTTGGACCCGATGATCTCTTGAGGTCCCTTCCAATCCCTACCATTCTATGATTCTATGATTCTTTTTCCTAAACGATAAGGTAAGACTTTCCAAGATGTTATGTGTATTACTTCAGACATGATTAGAAATTGATTTTTAAGATATGGCTCTACCCACTGTCTAACACATGAAGAGATTTCATTTGGGTAAGAGAATCATTAGTCACTTTTGAAAATCCTGGCCCTCTCCAGGGTTAGACAGCTGCACAAGATGCTGGGATGCTATTTCCAGCAAAGCTTGTTGGCGTCTTCTGATGCTGCCGCAAGAAGATTTATCAGTGATTTTAAGGTGTCAGGAATGGATCCAGATCTAGGTTTTCCACCATGTGGGATATATCAAGAAACAAAGGGAAGAAAATAAGTATGAATGTTTACTGTTTCCTGTTCATAAACAAAAGTTTTCCAAAGAAAAAAGAAACCAAGCAACAGGAGTCGTGGGACATTCTTCTTGGGTTTTTTTGGTACATCATTAGCATATACAAAGAAGCTTGGGGTTTTTCTTACCAATAGATTTTGTCATTGGGAACTTTAGGAATGCAGAGTATTCTGCTCCCCTTTTTATTTTTATGTAGAGTTAAACAGTATAAAATTGTGTACAGGGAAAATGATGAACATTCAGTGGTCAGTTATTAACAAATATCTAATAGGCATTTTATAATAATTCTTAGTAACAACGAAAACCAGCACTTGAAGCAGCCTTAATAACTACCACTCTTCTCAGCTTTGTCTCCCATTGTTTTGTTACTTGTATTGCTGTTCCTCCTATTACCCTTAAAATTTTCTGTCATGCTGGGACCTGAATTTGTAACACACACTTCTGTAGCACTGAAGCATGAATTATTTTCAAATTTGATAATAGAAGAGAGTAATGACAGTTTTGTCTCCTTATGGTAAATAATATTAAAAGACTTTGTTTAACCCCATTATTCTATATGAAAAGTTTAGACAACTTTAGTGATAGGAAATAAAATGAAATTTCAGTGCAGCAAGAAGAACTCAGAAAAGCAACAAAGCTGGTGAAAGGTCTAGAGAACAAGTCTTATGAGGAGTGGCTGAGGAAACTGGGGCTATTGGAGCTGGAAGAAAGGAAGCTGAAGGGAGATCCTATTGCTCTTTATAAATACATGAAAGGAGATTGTAGCCAGGTAGGTGTTTGTCTCTTCTTTACATCTTGGATAAGAGGACAATGTTGCAACAGGGAATGTTTAGACTGTGTATTAGGAAAAATTTCCACTTTCTCCCTTTTCCTTTTCAGTGGTAAATGCCAGATATTTATGTTAGAGGAACACGAAAAGCCAGAAGTGATGGTGGAAGAAGATGGTATTTATGCTTTATATGTAAAGCTTCCAACTCATCTGCTAGTTGCCCTTTTAATAACCTCTTTTCAGTTCTGCTAAAAATATCTCATAAGACTTTGGTGAAGCCATAATTAAACAAAAGTCAATGTCCTGTAAAAATCCCACAGTTTTAGGAGTCCTCAACCACGCCATAGAAATGCCAAAAGAACATGAAAAATCTACTGTATTTCTGGAAAAAAACCTGTATCCTAATAATTTGCTGGCCAGAGATTTTAAATCTTCTCCTGTAAATGTTAACCCCACAACTGACAAATGTCAGTGGACAATCTTTGATGCCTTTCACTCAAAAACATTTTTTTCTGCAAGTAACTGGTACATTAAAAACAGCGACACATTGGAGATGAATTTTATTTGAAATTATGCAATTTTATGTGTAATGTTCAGATATCTGAAAGCTGATAAAAGAATCCTTTGATAGCAGGTTGAAGTAGAATAATCAGTAGAATGTGAGAAGGCAGAGGGAAGAGGATCAAGTCAGAGCCCTATCTTCATTCAAACCTCTGCAGAGTTGGAAAACAGTCCAGAATACAGACCTTGAATTTCAATTACTGGTGCTATGCCAGAGCAGCCAAAGAATACACTTATACTTGCTTGGGATTTTGACCAAAGTAATGCAATTCAGCCCTCTATGCATTTGATTGTATTTATGTTTAATCAACTGTAGCATTTTCCTAAAAGTACCTATGGAAGAATTTTCAGAGCACAATGAGAAAGGAAAGCATTTTAAAGATTTGGTACAGATTCCCACAGTTGATTTTTTGACCAATTGTAACCCAAGATTACAGTGATTTTATATGCAATTATCCTTTCCCATAAAGCAAAGACATCATTTATCACATGAGTTGAGAAACTTACTATAACCTTGGGTTTTGATAGCAATGTCTGAGTAATCATCAAGATAACTGTGCATGGGCAAATATTGTAAGAATAGAATAATCAGGAGTAGGATATCTCTTTCATTTGTTTAATCTCTCTGAACAAATGCTCAGAACTCAAATATTTAATCTGTATCTATATTTATTTATTGACATTTTAACACTGCAGTCAAGTCTTTGATATGCACAGATATATACGTTAACTTAGTCAACTGCAGGGCTGTCCTTTTGTGATGGTGATGCTGGAGACTTATTACATCCGTGTGGCTGGCAATACATGGAAGATACATTCCTTTCCTTCTCCCCAGGTGCTACCAGCGAGCCCTGCCCTTGCCTGGGGTACCAGCAAGCACCACAGGGGCTGATTCATTTGCTCCAAGGGAAGGAAAGCAGCATGGTGGAAACACAGAGCTGCCCTTCCAGGGCCACTCACTTGCTTTGATGTTAGTCAACCATTAAGAAGCTTCATGTGCTAAGTTCTATCCTTGCTAAACCCAGTTTCATCCTTTTTTCCAGCCTGCAGTTTTCCTTCAAAAATCTATTTACAACAGAAGCCTTGCACGCAATGGAGGCTAGGCCTAATGCTGTCTAAATTGCTTTACGCTTGGCAACATTTGTCAGTCATTCCCTCATCTCCTCCCAACCTTTATATTTTACATTATTTTGTGGTAATATTCAGAATGTCAGTACAGACACTTTGTATTTTCAAGTTTCCACATCATACCTGGCCCTGTGGCTGGTATTCACTAATCTGCAAACGCTCTAGTTCCAAAACACATGCCAGATCTTAGGCTCTGGGCTACTGGAGCCTAAACCTGTCATGAACATGACGTATATAGCTACCAGAGGCAGCAGGTTCTGAATATTCAGTAATGCTAGAGCAGTATGCTGCATGGGCTATGTGCTGCGAACATTATTTATAGTTCACTTGTGAGTCAATTGTTTGCAGCATTTGCTGGAGGTAAGTAGGGTTTTCAACCTTTAAAAATAGATGTTAACAATAGGCATGAATATCATCTTACATGCATACATATGTGAGCCCCTACTACAGAGCTACAGTTAGCCATCTGAACAGAGGAAAATAGCTGCATCAGCATAGCACCAATGAGCTGATAGGCCTCTTTCAGACATAGGATTGTACACAAAGTTGGCCTGCTCTTCAGTTATGCCATTTCATCACACAGCACTGAATGCATATCTGCCAGGCTATGGGTAACCGGCTCATGGTTACTCACCATCAAACACCACTCTCCAGCAATCCCACCATATACAACATGGCACCAAAGTCAGATGTATTGCAGTGGTTAAAATGTGGTGGAAGGGGAAAGCTTATCTTTGCCTTTGTACAGCCTGCTGCAGTGGTGTTTGAGAAAATACGTCACGGGGTTTTGCCTCCTCATCTCATCTGGACTTATGAAACATTGACAAAGTGACAGAATAGGGCTTCAAATCAGATTCATAAATAAAAAATAAGTATTTTTTTATGTATATATATATATATATAAAAACACACATTAGAACCAGAGGGAATGGTACAAAGTTACGACAGGGGAGGTTTAGGTTGGATATTAAGAAGAGGTTCTTTACTGAGAGAGTGGTCAGGCACTGGAACAAGATCCCAAGGGAACTGGTCACAGAACTGAGCTTGGCTGAGTTCAAGAAGCATCTGGATGATGCATTCAGTCACATGCTCTGACTTGTCTCATCAGACTTGATGATCCTTATGGGTCCCTTCCAACTCAGTATACTCTATGATACATATAATTCTGGAAAGCAGCATTGTTTTCAATATTCTATTAAGCACCTTAAAGTAATTTTCTTGAAATCGTTCTATGCTTTGTAGATAAGTATAACTTCCATGCCTCAGAGTAGTTCTCAGGATTTCATTCACAGCGAGACCTGCCAGCCCTGAAGCAACTGGGGCACTTTGCCACTTTGTTCTTGTTTGTCAACTCTGGTCAGGTAATGAACAATTATCTTTTCATAGTTTAATTTAACATAAAACTTAAAAAAATATGCTTTGATAGTGTATGAGGCTTACATTACAAAAAGGCTATCAGAAAGAATTCCTAAGGGGAGTCTAAATTAGGCATGACCTCTAGAAATACTTGCTAGCCACATAACACATCCCAGATTATTTATCGGTTTCTGTGGGACATTTCGTGTTCATAAGATATTTTTACGGCTTATTTCTACACAAGGACACATATTTGGATGAAGATAGAAATGTCTAAACTGGTTCATTTTGTCACACTAAGTTATCATCACAAAAGGACTTTAGGGAGAATAGATTCCAAATAACACAGTCTAGGTTTGGGCTAAAATCAGCATGCTCCTAATCAAAATCTCCAAACTGAGACTAATTAGACATGAATGGGACCATCATTGCTTTTTGCAGACCCAGAGTATGAAAAAAAAATACCAGTTTTAGTTTTACCTTACTGGACATTATATGGATTAAATGACTGAAAATATTCTTAGAAGATTTCTGAGTGGGAGTGGGGGTGGGGTTAAGAGGTATCTTAATTTTTGCCTTCTAATTGTTGCAACAGAAACCGAAATTATTTGTTTCAGCAACCATTCTCTCCCCAAGTCCTCTTACTTCAGGAGAAGACTGGAATGCTGTAAGTGTCAGTACAGATAACACCTTCACATGTATGCTGCTCGCTGACCTCAAACTACATGAATAAAAGGCCAAAAGAAACCAAGGAGGAATAAGATGCAGTGTTTTAGTAAGGAATACATGTTTTATATTATTTGGCATTGTGCCACTGTTCAGAATTAAGGCATGGATTATCGTGGATTTGTTTTCTTTCAGGAATTAGGGCTGGCCCTGTCTTAGCTTCAGTACTGCAGAGGTATTAACTGCAATGCATTTCTGTCTTACAGCTTCATCCCATTTAGCCATTGTGACTTTGGAGTGACTTCCAAAGCAATCCAATCAGAATGAGTTGGCAGATTAATGTTAACTTTCATGTCAGGACTGAAGGCAATGCAAAATGAAAATGCTAAAAGAAGAGGCATTGCACCAGCGATACTGTAGCTAAAAATAAAACTGAACTGTCTCATGTGAGCTAATGAGCCTTTGTTTAATCTACAAATGGGTATAGCATTAGTAAACTGCCTTTCTGTATATTAATCACTCTCAAAATTTAAATAACATTGATGCTATAGCCTCTGGCCCGTATACTAGATCATATCCAAGGGCTGCCCGTTATTCATCTAATATTCTGGATTACCACAAAAGTTTCCATCTTCCTTAGCCTTGGCAGCTGCTGAGTTTGCGATAAATTTTATACTGCGGTTCCTCAGGAACAGCACTGGCAAGATTAAAAGATTCACTGTTTCACCTTTTGTTTGGGCAACAATTCAAATTGTACTTTCCTCCTTGAAACAAATCAGTATGGAGTAGACTGATACATTTCAGGTCTTGGACACCAAGGGGGAGTTTGGAACAGTAGAAATTAACACTCCCCCACCCTCGAAATTTGAATATTTATTCTAATCCAAACATCAAAGATCAAAGATCAGTGCAGCTCCTATTACAATGAAGTAGAGCCTGTATTGCCGTGTGTTACTCCAGCTTCTAGTTTACTGCTCAATCTGATGATTTACTTTCTATCTTAGTTTAAATATACTTGTTTCTTTTCTCCTGCATGGTGCTAGTTGAGGGGAAAGATACTTTCTGGTCTTATAACATTTGAATGCTATATATGATTAGGCCTACTTTTGGATTTCCAGTTTAGTAATTTCAGTTCTCCAGGAAATTAAATGATGTAATGACTTGTGGTATTTTTGGATTTCTGGTTGAATGCCTTCTCCTAATAATCATTTATCACTGGCTTCAGTGATATATGTTAAATATCAAGCCTGAAACATGTTTTTCAGCCACATCCTGTGACTTTGGAGGGCCATTTCCTCAGCAGAACTTGCAAATTGTAGACAAAAACCCCATAGTTAAATCTCAGTCATATAGCTGTTCCCACAAAATACTTTCTATCTGCATTAGTTTAGGTAGGATGTTCTTAACATCAACATGATTTGCTAACATCACAGTAAACAACCATTTCATTATCCCAGATTTTAGCTTTTCTGATCTGTAAGCAAGGCTGTTGAGTTCCTGGTTGTAATAAAATAATACCATTTGCAGTTCTTCCTCCAACATGAAAGATATTTTCACCAGGAAATTTTTCTTCTTCATTGTTCCCTCTTTTCCTATATGTTAGAAAAGAAAAAAAAAAAGTCTTCCTGTCTTTCTATGTACAGCTTTAATAACCCCTTTCTTTAATATGCAAATAAACTTCTCTCAGTACTGTATTTGTTCCAAGATTCAAACATCTTGTGTTATTCAGCATAGAATGAAAATGTTAATATGTAATTTTGTATGCCCACCTACTTTGCTTCTTATAAGTTAGGCAGTGTATGACAGAAAAAAGCCATAATAATAATAGCAGACAATGTGACTTTGGAAAAATTATTTCTCACATTCACATAAACTGACAGAGATGCTTTCTTAAAAATATACTGTTATATTAAACAGTCAATACATTAATATTAACATTCCTCTATGATCTAACAGCTGACCTATAATAACAGCAAATTTATAATAGGGACATTAGAAAACAGAAAGAAAGACTTCCCCTTATGTACTATATGCAATTATTCTAATGAAAACATCTAGGCTAATAATATTTTCAACTGTAAAGTTACTGACATTTTCTAGAAGGTCAAAACCTGAGAAAAATTAAATACAGAAGTGATAGAACTAAGACCAGCTACATTTTAAGGGAAAAAGTCGGTATATGCAGTTCATTAAGTATAAACTGTCAAATACATTTCCCTTACTTCAGATGGTAGCTGCTTTGAATTTTTTTTTGTTGCAGAGTGGACCTGTTTACTCAGGAGGTCGTTGCTGTTAGCTGTGCATTCACATGAGGATATCAAGGTGGAGGATAACTCCTCCTGCAGCATTTTGGCTAACGCCAGCAGAACTTGGACAGGCACAGTGATGCAGTTCTTACATAACGCCCCAGGGTTAAAAGCTGGGTTCCCTCCCATTTCCAGCAGCACACAGCTTGCATCTCTTGCTCTGCACTGTCATGGAGTACTAGATATTGATCTTGACACTTCTGAAGGATTGAATAATAGCCACTTATCATTGAAGAACCTCAAACCTACTTAATATTTAGGAAATATGAACTGGACAAGGCAATTCCATCTTTAGAACATTACTCTGGCATTTTTTTTAAATGACTTTTTCCTCTAAATTTTGCAAGCTATGTATGATAGTGATGCTTATAGTGCAAAATTTATCTTATTAAAATGTCATGCATCATAATATCAGAATTATTTCCAGCACATGCCATGGAAGTTTTACTTGTATAATGGCAATCACTTATTGGAAGACTTTTCTTTCCTCAACATAAACTACAGAATAATGTATAGGACATTCCCCACAGGCCTAATATAATTTTGTAATGAGGAGTAAAAATTCCCTGCAGAAATAATTTGCTTGCCTTCAAGGTTTTTAATAGACAATCACTGCTTATGCTAGTGTCTTTCTCATCCTTTCGAATTTAATAGCACCTTGTTATTAAACTGAACTAGAACAGGAATGACCCCTGGATGAAATAGTAAACACATTTGTAACTCACAGTATATTATTTTTGTGAACATTACGTTTCTCTAGATCAAATAAAATGACTTTCTACTTAAAATGATCCTATTGTTTGGCACATTAGTTTATGTTGTCAGTAAATGACTTGTAGAATGCTGCTGAAACTATATAAGGAAAATACAGACAATAAAAGCATCAATTTAGGTATCGTAATAATGTATGCTACAGATTTTCCCTATAGCTATCAGTTCTCCAGGAAAATTAAAGACCTTGGCTAGATTAACTTCCACATTATCACAAAACCTGTTGTGTTCTGACTAGGGCAAATCAGAGTAATGTATGGTTTTGTTCTGAAGACTTCTGAGACAGCTCCAGGCTGCTGATACGGTCCTTCAGCCCAATGCTGTAGTAGCCCTATAGCTACTACAGAGCTATTTACTAATATTTTAAAACAATACATCTGTGTTGATACAGTTCTGCATCCAGCCTACTAGGTTGGACCTGTAAGCTTGCCTGATTTATCTCATTTACAGTATGGCACTAAGGTCAGCTACATTGCTTACCAATCTGGGGTTGGGCTGCAAATCTCTCCCATGACACACTATAGAAATACTTAAGTCACTTTGATGCAGGACGCAATCAACATGAAAATGATCTGTCCAGTCCTGGATGAAAACAAAACTGTCACACTCTGCAGCAAGAGCTTTAAAACACCTCAAAATATTACTATACATTATTTCATCCAAAATACGTTTTGTCTATTCTATCTCACTGGGAACTGCAAAGCAGTATGATAGCACCAGTTCCCAGTTTGTGTATCTAAAGGTTGGTAGAACTACTTTTGATAAAAACTTAAACTCCAGTCTAATTTCTGGTCTGAAACTAATCATATACATTCTGAAAAATAATAGAATAAAAATATTTAGATTGATAAATCTTAAAATGTACACCAAAACAAGTTTAGCTATTCTCTTTATTATGTGGGTTTGTTAGTTTAAATAAAATAAGATTCCAGCATGTTTTAAATATTACAAACTTCTAAATCCAAAAGTTATTCTAAAATGTTTTCCTCCCCACGTCCCATATTGTTCAACTAAATTTGCTTGCAGTAATTACACTTGAAAATACATTATTTGTTGTTATGAGCTAATGTTATGCGAATGTCTTATTTGACTTTTAGTTTTTCGTGCTCCACAGCATGATCACCCACTTAAAGTGTACAACTTGATAATCTGAAACAGAAATTATTATTTTTCTTAACCATGGGTTTACCCTAGCAGCTATGGAAATAAAACATGTACATTTTTCTCCAAATTTCATTTTAAAATAGAAAATCTGTAGATTCTCACAACACCTCTAAGGTTAATGAATCGGGTTATCTTAATTTCTTTCTTTTCTATTCTCAGATGCAACTGAGTACAAAATTGTTCTGTGAAGTAACCTTTTGCTAGATCACTAGCAAGTTGAAATCTCAGATGAGGTTTATCCTTCATTTGATATTTTTATAGAGGTTGTATAGTGGACTCCACTTAAACTGGATGCCAATTTTCCGGACAATCCTAAGAAAAGCTGATTTTCTAAGGCTAAACCTATTTTCTGTATGGCATGTTAAGCCCAGCAGAATTTTTTTTAATTCACTAGTTATGGTCACTCCTAACAAGCTCTTTTCATCCTCTAATAGTTTTCTCCATCATCTTATGAATACAGTTTTTTCAGTGCTGCAGGTGTGCATGGGGCATTGAAATTAAATGAAAGACAGTACTTGTCTGAAGAGTTTATAACCCCTTGCAAACTGTTCTGCACCTGCTCAGTTTCTCTGTGATGAATCCCAAAAGAACCAGGATCCTGAAAAATGTCTGTTTCTGTACCATTTAAAGCAACAAGGATTTGGTATTGCATTCAAATTGGAGAGGAACAGAACTTCTATCTGTGGCAGGGACTGGATTTATTGCAGTGAGAGAGCAATATACAACTGACACTAGGCAGTGCTGAATGAGAGCTCAGAATCAAGGCACATGAAGCAGCAAGAACTTAAATTTCCAAGTGAGATTACCCTTAGTAATGCTGACTGGTAGGTACTTGTTCTCTAGTGAACCTCTTAGTGCAGATTTAGGAATTTCTTGCACATGGAAAGCATCAGTGTCCTAAAAATAGGACTCGTAACAGGCACTAGAGAAATAAAAAGTCACCCAAGCCTGTTTGTAAGAAAGATCAATTAAGAAAAAAAAAGGCTGCTGAATAGCGATGTTGCTAAATTATTTCGAAGTAAATGACTTTCTGCAGTATAGGGAAATTTGGATTCAGATTATTAATCCTAATTTCTAATGGCCTTTCCCTGAGAAAAAAGGGAGGAATTATGTTTCCTCTTTATACCACATTCTAGTGAAAAGATTCAGGTTCTTACCAACTTTGAGTGCTTGATTTGAAAGAGGAATTTGAAAACAGATCTCTCACCTCCTCAAAAAATGAACTAGAAGTGAATTATTCAAAGATAACCTAACATCCCTTCCTCTGGCAATAGGACGTCTGAAATCTGATTTATTGACATATAAGGATTAACCCCAACAGACAAGCCAATCACCAGAGTGCCTAATTTGATCATCTGCCATGCTCACATTCACAGCTGCTCTGCATCTTCAGGATATGCACAGGATATCATTATCCAGCATCAGAAATTTGGGCACATAGAAGAATTTATTGGTGGAGTGTTTCAGCGCTGAGATAATTTCAGAGCCTTTCAGGTTAAGTAGCAGCTAAGCAGGGCTTTCTGAGGGTCTCACAGCTGGATTTGGAGAACTGAAGTGGCAGTCTAAATTTAGAGAGCTAAAGTGCTATCTAAATTCCTTTGTGAAACTATGTGGGAGAGGTAGGGAGCTAATCTTCTATCAGGGGAGGATAGCTAAGGAAGGCATGTGTCAAGGCAACTACTGACACACTGAGATTTCAGTACTTGTTTGTGTCCCTTGCTGTCTTGGGACTATGCTGAGCTAATCATGTGAAACAATTCTGATTCTTGTACAGAAACACAGGGAATTTCCTGTATGGAAATACAGAAAAATATTCTCTGCCAGTCCAAGGTCTCTGTTTAGCCATTCTGAGTCCCCTCCATACTTAATGGGGCACTTGGAACTGTGGTACTTGAACTGAGATACCTTAATAGGTATTGTCTGTGCAGCCTGAAATAGATCACAAATGGGAGATCTAGTTACAGTCAGTTGAGTTTCTGAATTTCTATACATCAGTTTCTGCATCCCAGTGTCTCCTTCCTTTTCTTTAAAGACACGCAGTAAAATAAATTATATGTAATCTGCTACTTTATATAGATAAGATATAGTACCTTTCTTTTTGTGTCTTCTCTTATGTATTCCATGTGCAAATAACACAAGAGTTGACTTCAACTCCATACTTATTTGCTAAAATCTGCTTCAGAATTATTATGCAAAGAAAACAATGATAAATAATATCCCAAAGGACTTTTTTTTTCTGTGACAAATGGTTTCATTTGGAGAACTTGTGTATTACATTTTAATCCTGAGAGAACATTTACCAATAAATTGCAGTTAGCTAGTAATTGTAAAAATTGATTCTAATGAAAATATTCCCACAAGTTTAGCTATGACATAATACATTAAAAATATCTATTATTAGTAATGCATTATCTGTCTAGTAATAAATAGAAATATATTTCTAATTAAGCCATAAATAGGATACAATGGCTACATTTCTTGGCAATATATTCTGATTTGTAGAATCTCATAGTATTTATATTGTTGCATCTTGCTAGGAACTGCATAACTAAGAGTACTACGTTGATGAATTTTCTGCTAATCTTTCTTCTGATGTGGTGGTGCAGTTTTTGTCAACTCTTTGAAAACTTTTCTTTTGTGCAAGAGGGGCTTTTCTTCTTGTAAAAAGCCAGGATAATCCATTACACAGCAGAGATGGATAGCTAGTGGATGACTCTATTCATATATGTATGGCATGTAAAACTCACCTCAAAGGCCTGTTCAGACAAGAAGAGACATCTGTGGATTACTTGCATACAGACAGAATTGCTCTGATGAAGCAGAGGCTGCCATACAGCTTGTTGTTTTCTATTTCTCACTCCCAGACACACCATAACTATGATTGCCTGTTAACAGCTTATCTTATCTATGAATGCTTATGATATGTAATTGAAAAGGAGCTCTGCAGAGAAGGACCTGGGGATCCTGATGCACACCAAGTTGAACATGAACCAGCACCATGCCCTTGCACCAAAGAAGGCAAATGGTAACCTAGACTGCATTAGGAGGGGTGTTGCTAGAGGTTTGAGGGAGGTGATCCTTCTCAGCTGGTGAGGCCACTTCTGGAGAATTGTTAAGTGCCAGGCTCCCCAGTACAAGAGATAGATGAACATACTGGAGAAACTGCAGTGAAAGGCCACTTGGATGGCTGAGGGACTGGAGAATATCTCTTATAAGGAGAGGTTGAGTGAGCTTGGACTGTTCAGCCTGAAGAAGGTGCAGGAAGATCTTATTAATGTATATAAGTATCAGAAGTGTATTAATGTATATAAGTACCAGAAGAGTTAGACTCTTTTCAGAGGTGCCCAGTGACAGGACAAGGGGCAATGGGAACAGCCTGCAACACAGGAGGGTCCGTCTGAACATCAGGGAACACTGAGCACTGGCACATGTTGCCCAGAGAGCTTGCAGAGTCTCCAGCCTTGGAGACATTCAAAGCCATCTGGACACGGTCCTGGGGAACCAGCTCTAGGAAGCCCTGCTTAGGCAATTCCATAATTTTATCATTCTGTGAACTCACAGCACACCTGAAAACTTAATTTTCATTAAGTATAATGTATGTTGTACTGGTCTTGCTCTGCACAGATAGCTCTAGTACGATTTTGGGAACATCTGAAATATGGTGCAAAGGGACATTTTTATTCAGGCTAAAAAGAAATTAAGTTTTATTAGCATTTTATCAAGAATTTTAAAAATTCTTGAAAAATTATCAAATGTTTAATTCCTATTTTTGTTGGAGTTACACTATAATTTAACCTGTTAATTTTGACCTTTATATAGTCAATATAACCTAGCCCTTTTTGTTTTGAGATGCATACCAGGACAATCTGAATCTGACAACAAAGAATATCAGGCAGTAATTGTGACAATATTTGAGATAGAAACATCTATCCTTTAGGTCCGGTCCAAATCTTTTTGCAAAATCACACATAAATATGCATCAGGGTTTTAATTCTTCTGTGTAAATGGCAAAAAATACATTACATTATACTCCATCATGTAAATATTAGCAAGTATTGTTATTCTATATACTGCTGTAATAAAAGATTAATATTTCAAAATGGAAGGTTACGGATGAATTTGGAATATTGTCTTGAAAATTCAGGTCATTATGAGCCACATGAAGAATAATTTTTAACAGTAGGATAATTTTTATTCTCTAAGCAGTCATTTTTTCCCCCTCTTCCCCACCCCTTTATATCTCCAGCAATATATGTGCTACAACTCCCTCTCAGGACAAAGTATGGAATAAAAAGAAACAGTATTTCCCCCTTCATGCATGCTTGCAGTATCTAATGGTACTCTAACAGTAATCTCCTCAATAGTGGTTCATTACCAGCAGTTAACAACCCCTTCTAGCAATTAACTAATTACCTTGCCTTTGACTATGGTGAAAGGAAATGGCTATCAAGGGCATTGTTTGCTCAATTAACCAAAAAGCAATAGACACATGCTTAGTAATAATTGTAGAAAGAAATCCCTCCAAAATGCATTCATCTTACTCAATTTTTCACAGGAGATGCACAGTCTCAAATGACAAACTAAAGAAATTCCGAAGATTTAACATGCAATTTCCTTCACACACAGACCCACACTCCTCCCCACCCCCCTGCACCCTCCCCCAACAAGCATCAGTCAGGACAAGAACATTCTTCTGTAAAATGCAAAGTCCTAGGTTTAGCCAAGGTTCATGGTATTCTCAGAGCTGAAACTAATGCAGCCATGAGCGGCTTTGGCCAGGATGGTCTCTAGATCCTGCGAGCTGGATGTAGCCCAGGGGATGATTCTGCTTGGCCAGCTGCCTTTTCCTCAGAAAAGCTGCCACAGCTTCCTCCACGTGGGCGGAGAGATGGATGGATGGGGATGTATGCCTCCTACGGAGGGCCCAGCAACACCTCCATATGGCCCATACAGAAAAGGCAAGACAAAGCTGGTATGTCTCCTCAGTTAAAAGAATGGGCTGCGTCTCTCAGTCACAATCCATTTAGGTTTCAGCTACTCTAATCTGTGTAAGGCTTGTAACAAAAAAGCATCAACCCACCAATTTATAAGCAGTTTTTGGCTAAAAGTTCTTCATTGAATGTTTATATATTATGAGATTACTCTTGTTAGAAAAACAGCTGACATAATTTATCATTTTTCATATTTTTTAGGGGAAAAATTTATACTTCTTATCTCTCACAATGCTAAATCACTTATCTAACAGGAACCACAAGTGATACAAACTTAATATCAGTCCTTACCTTTTTTCTCATGCTCTCAATGCTTCTCAGTTCTTTCTGTTTTGTCACCAGAGCTTACTCCACATTTTGACATAGGACCAAAATGCCACTGCAAGGTACAATGCTTTTTTCCCCTCCATTTCATTTCCCTACAAATAATAATTGATTCACATGAAATGACTCACAACAGTCCAAAAACATCTGAACCTGGCTTTTCTTTCCTCCCTTTTGGCCTGATACTAAAGTTAAGGAATGGAAAAAAGCAACAACTCCCTCTTCCCTGAGTCCCCCAATCATGAACTACACTATTTTCTGGCTAAGAACAAAAGCAGATTTTAGAAACTTAGAAATATGATAATAACCTATATTTCTCCTCGCTTTAGAAATAATACTAAAAACATAAATACCTTTGAAATTCAGAATTTTGGGACCTTGTATTGTAAGAATAGTTACAAAGCATCTGAGGGGAAAAAGCTGGACTTTTTTACCTTAGAAAGTGGTACTTATGACCTCTCCACACAAAATGTTTTCTCCTCTAAACTTTGCTTCACCACTTACCTTCCTTATCAATCATGTAAATAAACCAACGCAACAGTCCCCTACCTGTAGTTTCTAAATTCTTCGTGTTTCCCATTGTTTTCTATGATCTCTCTTAGCCCTGCATGAACAGAATTTTCTTTACCTTTGGCAGTGGGTAAACTCCTTTGGAGTTCGTCCTGTTGAAGAAAATGCAAGGCCTTTTCACTAAAGGCTAAAATCTTTGTGTCTAATGACCCAATGTCACCTTGATTTCATAGAAAGCCTTCAATTCATTTTAATGAGGGATCAAGTCTTAAAGAGGTTTTGTAGAAAAGTTCTTCTACATAGAACTGCTTATTCAAATGTGCATAAACCTGCAGTCAATGTTTATGCTGTTGAGTCACTCAATTTTCTTAAATGAATTTCATATTTATTTATATCAAGTATGTGCAGTTGAGATTAACTTGTGAAGACATAACATGTGAACCTGAATAACATTTCTACTACCTACATAGGACAGGCAAATACTGCACATTACTAAATTAACTATAAAAGCTGTTCCACATCCCTGTTCTCTCATTCCTTTCTCTGGATGTTCTGATTTAACATTCAACTGTAGGCAATAACCCTAGCAAAGATACTGATACATTAGAGGCTATTTGTTGACCAGTGGCAAAACTATAAACCTGTCATTGTAATAATTAATATTTTTATCCTTCCAACCTAACAGTAAATTTAGCATTATTTTTATAACAAATCTGCATGAATTCCTGACCTATTAAACAGTTTAATGTTGACCCAAAGAGCTACTATGAATAGCACAGTGAAGAATCAACTGACAATAAAAATTAATTTGTACCATAATTCAGAATCAACAAATTCAAGGCCTGAAAGACCACTCCTGCTCTTTAGTTTAATTATAGATGATTAAAAGCAGATGGAAATGGATGCCCATATGTCTTAATATCCTGTGGGCTCACCATCCTATGGTGTTATTTTTTATTTTGTTCTTTGACAAACAACAATTACTTCTTGAAACCTTAGAGATTTAAAGGAAATTTAAGCATCAAAAAAGTGTCTAGATTCCATGTTTTTGTCAGACAGAGACTACACCTAATGAATGACAATTTGCAAAATACAGTCTTCTATCTATTGCTGGAGTGTCCAAGACTTCAGCAGGAAAAATAAGATCTTGACGTTCTATTCAAAGGATGGAATAATTGCTCAGATGTTTATCAACAACAACAATGAAAAACAGTCTCTAAGAATTACATTACATTCGTGGATAAAATACAAAACTTTTTTTTGTACTACAATTTGCCATCTAGATGTTGGTGCCCTGTGCTGTCTTAAAGCCCTTTTTACAAATGGTGAATTGACAACATCATGACAAAATAAAAGTGTACAGTGCCTTTAAGCATCTATGGTATAACATGAATGAAGACTTCCCAGGACAAATTCAAACATTGTCTTGCAAAACACTCTTAAACAATGTATAAATTATTAAAATTAGAATATTCTACTGAAAAGTTGTATACATGCAAACACCAATGCTCAAAATAATAGCTATCATATGACAATAATTTTTTTCAAAATCAATTATTTCACTAAATTAAGATAGCTACAGATTTACCTCAGAGCAGAATTAGATGTATACTGTTCGCATACAATAAGCCCTACTCAGAAAATCCAAACATCCGCTTATTGCTTGAATTGAACTCTTGTATAATCAGCAACAACAAAGAAAAAATTTTTTCTCTATAAGGCTGTGTTGTCAGGAAAGACATTTTATCTGTGCTTTCCCCATACTCTGAACGGAGGATCGTGTTCCAGCTTAGCATAAAGACAGATGCAGTGACACATCATGCCTAAAGTAATATGCCACTTACACAGCAGATGGAGCCCAGTAACTGACCAGTTTGGGAAAATGACCACAAAACAAGTATTTTAGCATGAAAGGAGAACACCACACCACAACAGCAGGAATTTTTGTTCTTCCAGGATTATTTTCAGCAAGCATAGTCCTTACTGAAGAGAAAAGCCCATTGTGATAGTTGCTTCTCTCTGGCTTGCTGCAGTAGATCAGACACGCTGCTCACAGGGGTTCGGTAATATCACTGCAACTACCCTTGGAAAAGGAACCTTGGGGAAAATTGAGTTTCAGTAGGAGCAAAGAACTGTAAATTCTAGTTATAATTTCTTCTTACCATAGGCTTCTGTCTTTTAGGCACCATCATGCATTTTTTAATGTTTCTAGCAGACCTATTTTTTACCAGTCATTCAAGAAATACTCAAACAGAATAGTTTACGTATCACTTTTGTTGCTATTCCCAAGTACATTAACTATAACTTCAAACATAACAGGACAAAATACTAATTACTTTTTTTTTTTTAATTAAAAAATACAAACCCAGAAGCATTAAGGAGCATTATCCCTTTTTTTTGTGTTTCTTTGAAATTGGATTTGTAAGGCTTTTGGAATGAACAGAGAGAGCATCTATGCCATTTTGTAGGACACTTCAGAATGGGAACATCCAGGCTGCACAGAAAATGGCTGATTTCCACTATAAACAAAAAAGGCATTAGCATTGCATAATAGCTTCGGGGCTGGTTTCAGCTGCGTTATGTCACATAGGGATGAATGTGAGAATTGCAAGGTGATCTGCGGTGAAAAGCACAGTATGTTTCCTAAACTAGAGACCGACAAACCTATTGATGCATCCTGATAATACGTACTTTCAAAAGCATCAGAAAATCAGTTTATCTCCTTAAAAGCTTTCATAAATATTGAACGCCTTGACACAAGAATACCTACGTCCTTATTATAAAAGATTTTGTCCAGATTACAAAATACCATGCAAGATATGTTTTCCAGCCTAAATCTGCCGCATCCTTGGTGCTAGCCTCTGTGTGTAGTGAAAGGCGTTCTTTGTCATGCAGAGCTCGCAATGTTTGTCAGCTCTGTGGCTGGCTTGAGGCTCTCGGATAGTCATGAGATAATTTGAGGGAGTAGCCAGAGGTTTGAAGTTAACAAAAAGTGACTGAGTTTATATCTAGGACTATGTTAAATAAGGTTAGGTCAGCTGGTTTAAGCAAGCATACTATTTATAGACTATGCTGCTTTTACAGGAAGTATTTTTCAAAGAAAACTTAGGTTAATGCCTCATTGTGTCCCTCAATTGTGTCTCTTAACCCAGAGAAATGTTCGTGAGAGGTCATTCAGAGTTACATTTGAAACTATTTTTTTACCTATTTATCTTGTCCTAGCTAAATTTTGTAGATGGAGGAGAAAACTAAATGTGTACACTGACTGGAAAGTATACAATGTTGTTTAACCACCAAGAGAAAAAAAAATATAGAAATACACAATATCTGGCAAATTATTTGAACAATTACTTTTGAGAAAACATAGTCTGCATATGGAGCTTTACATACAGAATGGCTAAAATCAGTAAAATAATTTTTTGAGAAAATTTTACCAGTGAACATTAGATTGGTAGAAAGGTAGGGCTTCCTTTGCAAGATTATGATATTAGATTTAAGTGGCCTAGCAGTAAAGTTCACAAGAAAATGTCATATTCTTTTATTGTCAAGTTACTAGTGAAGATCCGTCTTCTTAGAGGCAGATAATATCAACTCTGTGACAGACTGGGAGATTTTCTGTGAAAGAGAACTTTGAATGATAGCTGCTCTATACTGAATGGAAGGCTGGAGAACGAGGGCTTTTGTCTCAAGAGCATTGTAGCTAAATTCCACAGACAAGAACCAAAAAGCCAGTCTTACGCATTTTATGCTTGGGCTTCTTAGAGAATGTCTAGAAAGTATTTAGTGTGAATGTTTCTGTATGCAGCATTGCATACCGTGCTCCTCCTCAGTAATTATCAGCTGTAAGTGAGCATTTCTGGAGCAGCTAATTCTCACAAGAACAACCAGACCTTCATGCTCCTGCAAAGACAGTAACACAGACAAGAGAAATCTAGGTGTGAGCTCTAAGACAAGTGTAATATGCTGCTATACCATGCAGCCAGTCAGGTAGTGAATGAAATACTCAAGAACAAGCCTTTTCATCATGCCATTGATATTTTAAGGAAGATTTAGACTTGCATAGTTTTTCAGTGGGACCCTTGCATTTTAACACAGTTATCACAGCAGATGTGCCTACATAAGATCCTTTTAATATTTTTGTCTCTCTCTCCCATTTTATGCTTGAAATATTTTCTAGCTTGATTATTTACACATTTGTTACATGAATAAATCAGTGTAGGAAGGAAGTATTTTTCTACATTGTCTACGTTTTTATTAAAATAATCTGTTCTTAACTTTTTTATACTGAAAATTTTCTGTACCTTTTTTTTATTAAAGTATGTTGCAGCCCTTAAAATTTCCTCTGCATCTATTTTTTTCTCAAATCATGCAGTGTAAATCATGTACAGATAATTTCTGACAATCAGAATTCTAAATGAATGTAATTTACTTAACATTTTGCTACAACAATATATGAGTAAATATGTTAGTGTCTGCTTCTAAAAATATGGCCTACATATACCTGTATGTCAATAGGAAGAAAAAAAAATTTTCTTGAGGTAGATGGGTATAAGAATAGTAATTAATTGCTGAGCTAAAAGAATGTTTAATGCTAAAGTATTAAAGAAATTAACCTGGCATTGGATGAAACTACCTTTGAGATGTCTTCCCATGGACTTGCCATTATAAGTGCTAAACATCACACCCTACAGTTTATTGTCTTGTATATGATTGCAGTTGATTAATTTGCAACATGTAGACTAACTAAAGATGTAAAAGTAATGGTGAGACCAGAACATGTCACTTTCTATTTCCATGTAGTGGTGATGGGAAGGAATTTTTCCCCGCATGGCACCAATGTTTCATAGTGACCCCCTGATGTCCAACATTGGAGACCCAGAGCATGACACACAGCTCAGGACAAGGTGGGTTTATCCATGTGGTCTAGCTTGCATCAGTGTTTCCTCTAATGCAAGGACTGCATCTACTCTTGTTGAGATGTGTAAAGGAGGGTAAAGTACAGAATTAATTGTAAAATTTTCCATATTTTAAACTATAGATCAGAAATAAAAGTTTAATTCTGCAACATGGTCTAAGTGTATCTTAGATGAAGCATTTCATAGGGAAGTATGTAAACTAAGATGTTTCTGTTTCTGAATAATCTGAGCTTGTTCTTAATTTTCAGTAATATGATGGACATACGTTAATACATTACTACTTACAGATTATTTGAAAGCTACTACTTTGAATACAAGCTATTCATAACTTTGCCACCTACTTACTACCTATCTCACTTCCTGATGGGTCCCCAAATTCATCAGTGCTTCTCAGCGTAGTCGTGTGAAGATTTACAGTGAAGATGTTTTCAGGAAAGCATGTTTGTGTAAGGCTATGGAACGCTCTCATTCTGCCAAAACTCTTCTGACCAAAAATGTGTTTTATATATTTGTCTGCTCAACACAAAAATGACAAGTAAAAGTCTTGTCAAGCCTTGAACATAGTACATATGATTCTCTAATCTTATATTTTATTTTTACACATTAGTTATTAAACAATAGCAGCTGGTGGCACTAAAAAGAATTAACATTCCGTAGTACTGTGATTCTTACCAGCTGTCCACATATCTTCAAAACACATGATTGATTAGTTCAACAATATAACAGAAGCTATATTCAGGACAATACGTTGAAGATGTATGTACAGGGATAATTTTGAGCTCAAAATGAGAGTAATGAATGAAAATCCTTGTGACAGTCCTAAATGCTTCTGATGAAAAAGTACATGCACTGACAAGTGAAACATCATATAGGTCTTTGAATAGATGCTATTTTTACCTACCATTCTTCAGGAATGAGCTGTAAGTGATTGTCAAGTTTGATGACAAAGAGTAAAGTGAGAAGGGTGGGAAATTATAAGACACAGCATCTCATTCAAGAAGGTAAATCAGGTACAAGGAGTAGTAGACTAGTACAGAGACTGATTTTTTATTGCTTTTGAAATGTTACTTTTTCTACACACATTGATTAAGCAGTCTAAAGAAAAACCCAAACAAAATCCATGAACTTGCTTATACTGAACTTCAACCATTTTATGGCAGTCAATTTTCAATTAAACTGTTCTTCACTGAGACCACATTGAGACCAAGGGATGTGTAATGAAACTCATTTGTTATGAGAAATCAATGTTTTATCAAGCTTTTCTAGAAAATATGTAGAATGCTACTATAAAATTCCTAATACTGTAACCAGACTGTGGACCATGTTTCAGGGAATACAGTACAATCAAATAAAACAAAAAGCCCATCCTGTCAGGGATTTTCAAAATGGAAAGAAGTATCAAGATTTGTGATTAATTTCCTAAAGAAATAGATGCAACAAGGCCAACCTGACTAAAAATTTGGTTATGGTATTTAAACCATAGAGTTATGAGCCGTTAAGCATATGAGAGTTATGTGCCCTATTGGAAAAAAAAAAACCAAAATACCAGCTAGAGCTATGGAATAGTGAAGTATCACCTTTTTCAATGATCCACACTAATATCAGAAAAGATGACTAGAAGGAATATTTTTAAGAAGAGATGATATCCGTATAGGCTGACAGGGTAAGGAAAGGAATATATGCATGGGAAAGCCAGAGTAGAGATAGCAAATAGCAGGCCAAAGAGAATAGAAAAGAAACATTCCTTACCACAACCTATTTCTGCATCATCTGTGAAATTGCTACCAGATGCCTTGTGGAAATAAGGAATTTGTCTTGGTCAAAGAATTATGGTGCCTGTGAAACTTTCAGGACACTGGAGCTTATGACAAATATGTAATACGTTACACCTAGCCATAGCTTTCTGAAAGTTAAGTCTTAACTACTCGGCAGGACATCTGTTGTATCCTAAGTATCTATGGTAGGTGAAGGGTGCTGGTGATATTCCACTGACTATAAAGCAAATTAGACAATAGCCTACTGAATCCTGTTAAAGGCTGTGGTGGTTTTGGCCCTGGCCAGAGGCCAAATGCCCACCAAGCCGCTTGCTCACTCCCCCTTCAGCCAAAAAGAGGAGAAAATATGTTTTCGGGAGCTTAGGGCCTGAGATAAGGACAGAGGGATCACTCTCCAATTAGTGCAATGGGCAAAACAGACTCGGCACAGAATAAAGAAAAGAAAAGTGATTTATTCCAACTACGACTAATACACCCAGTGAACCGGAACGAGATAAGAGTGAGAAGCGGCCAGGTCTTAAAGCGCCTTCCCCCCACCCCTCCCCTCCTTAGCAAACTCAAACTTCATCACAATTTTACTCCCTTCTTCCCCCCTCAACATGGCGCGGGGAGGGGCAGGGAATGGGGCGTGAGGTTCTGGCTGTACCAGTTACTTTCCTTCCCCAGATCTTAACACTTCTACTTCCCCCCACCCCTCGCCTCTTCACACCCTTAGCTTTAATCATGAATTTTGCTCCTTTCTTCCTTCCCGTCGCAGCATCAGGAGGGGCAGGGAATGGGGAGGGGGGGGGGTGTTCAGTCTGTTCCGCCCAAGCTGTCTTCTGTCTCAGCTGGGAGGAGGGGGGCATTCCACACACACACACACACTTCCCTTACGGCTCCGTGGGGTCCCACCCACGCGAGAGTCGTATCCACGAACTTCTGCAGCATGAGTCCTCTCCATCGGGGAGTCATCTCCTCACCACAGGCCTCTCAGAAGGACTTCCTTCCACAGGGTTCCGACATTTGGGCCCGGGCTCCCCCGGCCTGGCTCCCCGCAAAGTCACAAGTCCCCCAGCAAACCTGCTGAGGCGTGGATCAATCTCTTCACAGGGTGTAGATGTCTCTGCTCCCCGTCCTCATCCGTGGGCTGCGAGGGAACATCCCGCTTCACCATGATCTTCTCCACAAGCTGCAGGGGAAACTTTCTTTCCACATTCCTTTCCCCTCTCCTCCTTCTGGGCCTGGCCTTGGCTATCAGTGCAGCTGGTCACATCTTCCCACTCTGCGTTCCGGTGGCAAAGTGTGCCAGCCAGGAGTTTTTTTTCTTGAATATGTGATTCACAGAGGCGCTATGAATCCTTCTGTGATTCGTCAGAGATAACTTTGGCCTTGAATTGGCCGAAGTTTACTGTCTGGAACTTGCAACAAACTGTAACTGCTGCTTTGCAAAAGCCATCTCAGCAGCACAGCTACAGCAAACTGCAACAAAGGTGTATGCAGTTATTTTCTCCCTAGATAACTTACCCTTCACATAGCAATGGCAGCATTTATGGGGATCAGTCATGAAAATAATTAAATCCTCCCCCTCTACTCTGCCCTGGTCAGGCCCCACCTGGAGTATTGTGTCCAATTCTGGGCTCCCTGGTATAAGAAAAGACAGGGATGTCCTGGAAAGAGTCTACAGGAGGGCTATGAAGATGATTAAGGGCCTGGAACATCTCCCCTGTGAGGAAAGGCTGAGTGAGCTGGGTCTGTTCAGCCTTGAGAAAAGAAGACTAAGGGGGGCCCTAATTAATGTTTATAAATATCTTAAGTATGGGATGCAGGGGGAAATGGCCAGCCACTTTTCAATGGTCTGTGGAGACAGGACAAGGGGCAATGGCTGCAAGTTAGAGCACAGGAAGTTCCGCACCAACATGTGGAAGAACTTTTACACAGTGAGGGTGACAGAGCCCTGGGACAGGCTGCCCAGGGAGGTGGTGGAGTCTCCTTCTCTGGAGATATTCAGGACCTGTCTAGACACCCACCTGTGCAATCTGTCCTAGGGAACCTGCTTTGGCAGGGAGGTTGGACCTGATGATGTCTCGAGGTCCCTTCCAACCCCTATGATTCTGTGATCCATGATCACCTTATGGCCAATCTGAATATACCAGAGGAGCTGAAACAGCAGCAAAACCTCTCAATGGCATATCAGGATTTGAAGTAGTTTTTCCTCAGATGGCTATAAAGGATCCTAGAAAAGAAGGAATTACCAGCTGTGATCAGGTACAACAAATGAGGTCCATCAATACATGTTGTGCACTTTTAGTGTCATGCTCCATATATAACTGGAGTTATGGAGTATGTGGCATGGCTCAAAATAGCTGAGCATCAGCTTTGTGTAGTGAGAAATTCTGATATGAATCAATTGTTTTGTACGCTGTTATTATCATCATCCTCTTCTGTCCTGTTAAACTGTCTTTATCTCAAAACGTGAGTTTTACTTTTCTTTTTCTCTCCCCCAATCCCACTTTGTGGTGAGGCAGGGGATTGAGTGAAAGGCTGTGTTGTTGCTTTATCCACCAACTGGGTTAAACCACAACAATGGAGAGTCCTGCTGAAATGTATGCTATGGCTCAGACAAAACAATAAGGCAACCTTTGGCCAATTGGATCTCTTTTTAACAATCTGAAGGGTGAATTACTTCTTTAATGAATCAATAGGAATTAAAGCATTAAGAAATGTCCCAGAGAATGGGAATGACGCAGTGAAGCAGGACAGTTTTAAAATTTAGCTTATTTTCTTACTCAAGTAGCCTTCCTTGGTGATAACAAAAAGCTTGGCTTTCTGTAGTCATTTCCTAATGATGTGTAACACATGGCATAAGGACAAAGTTCTGCACAGGGTAGATCTCACCAAGAACCTGTTGAATGTTCTTTGCATGCTGAAGGAGATGCTTAGTGGTTGACATTGTGAAGCTAGATAGATGTTTTGAACCCATATATATTATTAGTTTACCCAAATACAGCAATATAATTAAGCCCATATACCTTAATTTTAAGAATTATACAATACATCAAAACTTCATGGAAACATTAAAGAGTGGTGGGAAAAACCCAGATCAGCCAGTCTCTGCCTCTAGCACAGGCCAAGTTAACCATGATTAATTTATCTTTCTGGCTGCCAGACCCTTTTAAAAGGCAATTTTCTCTCTATGCCAAGAGAAAAAGCTGTAAGTCTCCCAAATCACCTGGAAATGCTAGTTTATATCTGCTGTAGTTGCCAGGCAACCATCACAATCTTCCAGTTACTAAAAATTATCTGACTGGAGTTGACCTTACTTTTATGCCATGGTTACCCCTGCAGCCTTCCCCAAAATAACAAAATTCTGTCAATCTGCCAGAAACAAAATTCTGTCATTACACTGAAATTTTGCAGCCCATTAGTCCATAATATGAACTACTGCCTTTAGGTGTCCCAAAGGGATGAGCTGCTAAAGCAACTGATTTATTTCAGTTAGAAGGGAGGTTTTTGTTTTTCAGCACATGTGTACCTCACTTTTTAATGAATATAGATTCCAAGCATGTGGACTTAAGGACCCACACTGCATTGCAATCTTAGCCAAAATCTTAAATAGACTGCATAAGAATGCAGCCTGGTTTTAAGAATGTAGTACATTAATTTCATGGCCCTAGAGCAACAAATGACATCAGTAATTATTGCATGTCATTATCAATATACAGATCAATCAGAGCAAAACTTATAGTCAAGAATTTCCATGCCAATTAAATCACATTAGCTTTTAACTTAGTAAGCATTTATTGTTTATATTGCAATTGAAGTGTGAAAAAGTCCTGTTTTACAAAATTCCTACTTTGCAAGCAGGAGGAAAAAGAAAAAAGGTGTTCCTAATGACAAAGTACTCAGCCTGAAGTTCTACTGCTACTTCATGTTCCTAATTTACTGACATCTGAAATTCTTAGATGAATCAGGCAGAAAGGAACTGTATATTAACCAGGGAGCTACTAGGGTGATCTTTAGCTTATCTTTGCCTAGCTTCAGTGGATAGGTACAGTTCAAGCTACATTCTCTCGACAGATAAGAGAGCTCCCAAGAAGGTTCATCCATATAGCTGAAAAGACAAGTTAGATGTTGTTCAGATGAGTAACTTAAAACAGTTACCTAACTTTTAGACAGCTGATGTTCAGTAAGATGGGTTACACAGTTATAAGTGAGCGATGGAAAGTACAATGTAGATGGACTTTAAAGTCACACTGCAATTATGTATAACAGGTACAACTACTCTCAGATTGTCTAACTGATTTATCCACTGAACACTGCCCTTTCTGTAGATTGTTCTAATGTGATGCAGAGATATTTTTTCTAGCACTTTAAAAAGATTGACTCACTATTTCTTTCCTGCTAGATTTCATTTATGTTCTGCAAGCTCAGCATCTTAGCCTGGAAAGGACTACAATTGTGTTATAACAATGTGACTTCTACTTACCCTACTTAAAGTAGAGCAAGAGTTGCTAAGTGAAATTATAACACTATTAAGTATAAGAAAGTTATAAGATCCAGTGAAGAACACAGTGATTCAGAATCCCTCCTGGCAAAATTCTGATTTACCTTATATATCCCTCAAAAATAAGCAAGCTATAAAAGAGATAAGCATAAATTTCTTCTACTTTATTTTTATAAAACCCAAATAGGCTGTAACATTTTATATTGAACACATTATTACTTTGCATTTCTTTTTCAAAGAAGTGGATGTTTGTACTACTGCCAGTGAAGTAGATAATGAAATAATTCAACAATGCATAATGCTAATTTTACTTGTTCACCCACTATTAAAATAATGTGAAATAGTATCTTGTAAATGATTTGTACACACTTCATAAAAAATTCCTGCTGCATATGTCCCCTTTTTATATGAAATGAAAGTACTTCCTCTTGAAGTTTTCAGGGAATCAAGAGTATTATAATAGTCTTACAGTCTGCATGTATAAAATGCTGATTGATGTGGGACCTAATACTTCAGCTGTATTATTCTTAAACCTGAAGCTGAGGCCACACTGGGCAGTGATGTCTAAAGTAGTGCAAAATGAAAAGTTTCACAAATGCTTTGAGCCTGATCAGGCATTTGCCCAAAGAAACACTGACTGCTCTTCATACTTTTTTTTCATCCCTGTGCTGTTTTATTCCTTGAAGACCAGAATTATTGTTTGTGGAGCTTCATAATGAACGTGTGGAGCAACTACAATAACCATTCAGTTATCCATATCCCATGGATAATTGAATCCTAACTAACTGAATTGAAAACTAACCTGAATTAGTCTTAATCCAGGTCAGTTCCCCACCCCAATTTTAGAGTCTTATAAATGTGGCATAGGGTGTAAGGGTGGGGAAGAGAGATAAGATGGGATGGACTGGCACAGAAACAGGAATGAGCAGCTGCATCCACTCTTGTATTCAACAGTGCTGATTTATGCAGATTTAATGGTTGTGAGAAGATCATCTCATGCACGTGAACTGTAGACCTGTAAATTGGTTAATATGGGCATGTTTAGTGTTATTGGAAACTTTTCCTTCAAGCTAATTAATTTTTAAATAGTTTTTCAATATGAACAGCGTGTAGACAATAGTATGCATATGTTAAATATTAACAGGTTTAGAACAGATCTGTAGGATGTTAACATATGAAATCACATGGGTATTTTGCTTAAATGGCACCTGCTGTTTTTAATATCTGAGTGATTTCAGTGAAGATATCGGCAGAGGAAGCAATGATGTGTCTAGTGAGACTCTGTGCTCAAAGGTGAATGGTATCTGGAAGTAGGACAACAGCAGAAAGTAAGCAGATATGCTAGAGGATATAATATCAGTGGCTGGAAGCTATCTGGATAGCAAATGCTGCAAGTTTTATGAATGGCTGTCAGGAGCCAATCATATAAAATAAACCTTACATAAGCCACATAGAAGCTTGGGAATAGACGTGTAAAGTATTTTGTGCTCCCTCCTTTGGGATCAGATGGCATATCTAGGTCTAGATCTGAATCTAGATAGGATTAATCTTGGTAGAGCAGTACAGAATCTCCTGAACTGATTCTAACCTTACAAAGAGTGTATCTTTCAGAGATAAAAATACATTAATGAATGTGATGATGGAGAAGGCATCTTGACATGTCATTCCAGTAGCTAGTTACTCACATTCCTAAAATATGCAAACAAACCTAGTGTGAAATTCTGTCTTCAACTTCCAGAATCTGGATCCTTTCATACTTATTAGGCTAATCTGAGAACTCAGTCTGTACCATCTAGCTCTTCAGACACTATGTTCAAATTCTTCGAGTTCATGTGATATTTCCTAGAACTTTTTCCTACTAGGAAATATTTTCTACTCTTTTTTTACCATATTTATGATGAAGGCCAGCTTTAGGCATCAGGAAAGTAAGTATGGCAGACTTCTCATGTCAGCAAAACGCCTCAGGATGGACTCCTGTGGCCTTGGTTAGATATCTTGTTTCTTCCTGCAGAGACAGAGTAAGTTACTTTAATAGTGAAACTTTCCAGAGGCTCCAAATCTCCGTTTTCCATTCAAAAACCTCTATCCTAAACACAACAGAAACCAACATAAGAGCAAAAAATTCAATGACTGTAGAGAGCAAATTATTTTATTAAAAACATTAACACTAATAAAAGGTATTCCATCCAAGAATTATAAGTTATTTTACTAGCAATTACACCCAATATACAGACATACAGGAATAAGCGGTCACTTGCCTAAAGTCAAAGTACTATTCAGAAACAGATCTGGAAATAGAAACAAACCTTCTCTTTTAATGTTCATCAGAGAATGCATCAACTGTGCTCTGTAGTAAATCTATTTAAAGCACAAATTAAGTATTTAAATGTTGATCTGTCTTTTAAATATTAAAATCATGATTTGGTACAAGTTCACACAAATGATGGCATCCAAAACCTAACATGCCCCAGAGAAAAGTGCCCAAAGATTTAAAATGAACTGTTTAACTCTCATTTAAATGACAAGGTTTTTGAGGGTTTTTTTCCCCCTCTGCCATGTTCTTTTTATAAGTTTAAGACATACAATAACTTTGAAACACTTGATTACTTGAGTCTTATTTTATTTCTATTTTTATTGGGTCTTGGGTTACTTTGGTCAGGTGTGATTGCATCACCAAGCCCATAGCATCAATAGACCAAATAGGTCTGACACTAGTGAATGAATAAATACACTTGCGGACATCCGCTGTCCTAATTTCATGCATCTTAAACAGTGGGTTTGCTCAACAGCTGTTCATATGCACCATTAGTGCCCTCTGCAGTATTATACTGTAGTGGTGATATGATACTGTAGTATGATAATAAAACTTGTGGTTTAACCTGGATGGCAGTTAAAGCAACCACACAGCCATTCGCTTGTTGCCCCTCCACCATAGTGAGATGGTAGAGAGAATCAAGAAGTGAAAAAAAGGAAAGGCAAAACTCATGGGTTGAGATAAAGACAGTCCAATAGGACAGAAAAAGGTGATGATGAGGAGGATAATATACTGAACAAGAGATGCATGGCACAATTAGTCACCACCAGAAGTCGTTGCTCAGACAGTTCCTGAGCTGGACAACCACCCAGTTACATACCGATCATGATGTCATATGCTATGGAATATCCCTTTGGCCAGTTTGTGTCAGCTATGTGCTCTGGCTGTGTCCCCTCCCAGCTTCTTGGGCATCCCCCACCTTCTTGTTGGCAGGCCAGTATGAGAAACTCAAAAGCCTTTGACTGCTTGGCAACAGCTAAAACATCAGTGTGTTATCAACATTATTCTCATCCTTAATCCCAAACAGCACTAGATCAGCTGCTAGAAAGAAAGTTAACTCTATCCTAGCCAAAACCAGGACAAAAGTGTGGAAGAAAAGAGCAATAGAGCTCTGAACAGTTAGGAGCCAAACTGTGAGAAGTATGACGTGTTTACTGGCTTTCTATCAATTCAAAATCAATAAATAGTATGGTGCAATATGGTTGCAGCTTGATTTTGAATTAAGATCCTCACTCATATAAGATTCCTCACTGACATCAGCTATCAAAATAAATGTAAATGAGAAGATTTATGCTGTGTTACAAAAGCTGTATGACATTGCTAGGGATGTGTATATGTGGCTAAAGTGTTTCAGCATCCAGTAAGGGCCTTTCAAAGCCCTTTCAAACTGTTAATGTTCTTGACAGTGTCAGTGCTACTCTTCCTGTTTTGTGCAGTGTGCTATCATCTCAGCTATTGATTTAATTTACTCTACCAGCTTTATCCTGCTTAACCACAGTAATCCCAAACCTGCTTACTCCCACATATCTTTCTCCCATTCCTAATAAAGTGACGCTGAATATTTGTGCCACTGTTTTTACTCAAAATACTTCTACTCACACCTTCATAAAATCAGCAGTAGAAAAACACTCAGTGAAAGACCCCACAAATTCTAGACTTATCCCCAAACTACTGACAATAAGGGGCAGCATATTTGCTCTTGCACCGACACACACCACTGAGCTACTCATTGCTGGCATCAGACTTTGCTTTTTGGATCTTCCTGTGCCATTTCCTCTCTGGCAACTTGTCCCAAACAAGACTGGGAATGAAGGGATGCATAGAACTAGATTGGCTTGTAGGCTTTTATATATGAAAGGTTTTTTTCAAGCACCACATGGCAAGTGTTTTGCATATGCTTCTCATTTTTAATAAATGAGGAGAAATATCTGACACAGAACTGTTTTGTTTGGATAATAGTTACAAGAGAAGTGAAATTTTCAGATTAGGTATGTCTATTCTGCATATAAGAGATCATACATGAGTGACACTTAGGAAGGTGTTCTGTATTGGAAAGGTAAATAAAGGGGATTCAAAGCAAGGTAGCTTGCCTATCAAGATGATTTGCCTACTATTACATACTTAACATTATTATGAGGCCTTGAACATCAAAACAATCTGTTTACTGCAATTGCAGTTTTACCTAAACCACACTTTTGCACCGTTCCCTCTTGAAGTACGGAGTTAATAGTTGGTAAGCTGTGAAGTACTAATTTTACAGTGGTTTCAATTCATGAGACCATTTAGAAACAAACTGATTGTGTTATAAAGTTCAGGAATAAAATGCTCATACAGACAGATATTTGACAAATTATCCAGAATAATCTAGGAGCTAAATAGCTTTATACGGCAGTAAAAAAATGCCTATTTTTGCTGTCAGCTGATGGAAAACACTTAAGACTGAATGAAGAACAGACAGCAGAGGAAGTAACAAGTGTGAAGATGGCAGCCTGAGATGTACTTTTCCAACTCTTTAAATCTTCTCCTGAAGCTCAGTAAGATGCCATAAAGCAAGGGCTTTGAAGGGGCCAAAGGCTGCTCAGGCATTTTTAACACTTGAGATAAACAAGACTACATTAAGCCCCAGGAAAAAGCAACATTTCTAGAATGGTATCAGGCTAATCAAAATAACATATTTGTCCTAAAAAGAGCTGGCACATTATTGCCAGCAGGATGAAAATTTGTGAAACATGGTTGGATTCTCTGGAAAAAAAAAATTAGACTTGAGTGACAGTACATGGAGGAGACCAAGTTGGATGTTTTGTTTGGGTAAGAGGTTTTGTTTGCACAGACCTTTTTCAGTATTTCACACATGGTTGAATCATGATGACCCTATCTGTGCTTAAAATTTTAACCCTCACCCAGAGTTCACCTCCCACAAGCCACTCTCCTGCAGCTACCAGCTGGTTTATAATGAAAGAAGCTTGTAGGAAATTGAAGTGTTTGGAACATTTCAGTAGACAGGAATTTTAAAATGGAAATTCATTTTCTAGATACATAGCTTTTGAATTTAATAGCTATTTCCACCATTGTTATAACCTCTGGACAAGTGAAAAACTGTTTGGCTTAATTTTCTGTCTCTTTAGGGGTGAATTTCTAAAAAGGCAGTGATTTGGAAAAAACCCAACCTACTTTGTGAGACCACAAGTAAAAGGTACTGAAAAATTATGGAACTTGACAGTTTCTACCCAAGAGAGCTGCTTCAAGTGCTGGCCACAGGATGCTCCTCACGGACTCCGGCCTAAGATATTAATGTAGATATTGAACTGCAGTATAGTCTAAAACTAGTGAGAAAAATCAGATTTCTGTCCCTGCATGCTACAAAATCCCAGGAAATCAGGACCACTGAAAGAATAATTTTTAAAAGTTTGACTCAGACTTAATTTACAGCTCCTTTTTTGTGCATGGAATCTAAATAGTCACTACCATGCAAACGGACTTGCAAGCAGGCAGCCAATACACATTTTGATGCACAGCTGCAGTGAGGAAGTATCTGGCCAAAATGCAAGCATTTCCCTGGAAACTTCTCCACTTACCTGAAGTAGTACCTCTGACATATAGAACTAGGACATCAGACTGGATCATTTCTCTGATTTTTGTTGTATGTGAGTCAGCAGTGCGCTCTTGTGGCAACAGGGCTAACTTTGTACTAGGCACACGCACCACAGACATATAAGCCCAGAGAAGTGGCTGCTCCACACTGCTGGCCTGGTACCCAGGAGGTCATTTCTGGTGTACCCGGTCCAGGCTGAGACCTCAGAACCAAGAGATATGGGTTAAGCTAAGAAGGATTTCTGGAGGGCCGCTGAGATAAGAGAGACTGCAAAGTGTGCATGCCCTGTGACGAGTAGCTGAAGGAACTGGGTTTATTGAGCTTCAAGGAAAAGGCTGAGAGGATCAGCTGCAGTCTGTCTAAAGAAGGCTTGCAGGGACTCTGCTACCAGAATAAAATCTGAGATTTGGGTTATTACTAAAAGAATAACTATTTCCTTTCGATGTGTCCCCAAATTTTGGAAGTATAAACAAATAGAAACATTTTATGTGTAAGTAATATAAGATTACTGGCTGAGAGAGTTTGGCTTGTGTAGCCTGGAGAAGAGAAGGGTCCAGGAAGACCTTAGAGCAACCTTCCTGTACTTGAAGGGGGCTTACAGGAAAGGAGGAGAGGGACTGTTTATCAGACAGTGTAGTGGTAGGAAAAGTGATAATAGGTTTAAAGTAAGAGGGCAGATTTAGATTAGGTATTAGGAAAAAATTCTTCACTGTGAGGGTGGTGTGGCACTGGAACAGGTTGCCCAGAGAAGCTGTGGCTGCCCCCTCCCTGGCAGTGTTCAAGTTCAGGTTGGATGGGGTTTTGGGCAACCTGGTCTAGTGGAGGATGTCCCTGCCCTTAACAATGGGGGTTGGAACTGGATGATCTAGAAGGTCCCTTCCAACCCAAGCCATTCTGTTGTTGTGTGATAATCTTAGACAGTAAAGTCTTCCATCCAATAACTGACTTGTGCTACCTTTTGTATATCATTAAGTGAAAATTAATTCTATTCCATGACCTTAATATGCTTAGCTAAATTCATGCACAAAATATATGTAGCTACTAATGGTGGGAATTGCTGAGATATTTGGAGGAAATGTACCTGCCCTTAATCCTCATTCAAAATAATTCAACAAGTAGTACCTCATCACATAAATGTACACTGTGAAAGGGCTAGAAATAATGATACCAGAAGAATAATTTTCTTCATTACCTTCTTATAGCACAGAGAAGGTCTTCCACCAAATTCCAGACTTGTCTGAGTCTGATGGAGAACAGCAAGTGAACAGCTTGATTTCACAAAGTCTTTTAGAACACAGTAAATTTGTACTACTTTATTATCTTATCTGCAGTGTTTGGCAGGAAAAAAATAAATCAAGTGCTGGCTAATTCTTTTTTCCCTCCAATAAATCAAAAGCTGAACCTGCATGACTTTTAATGCCTCACATACTCTATGAATTATAGTGCTACACTTTATTACTTTGGCCTTTTCAATCTGCAGTAATTTACCTGACTGATCACTTTTGCTTTCCTCTGTTTATACTTTTGCTGACTTACTTGGTCATTATCCAAAGCAAGCATATAAATAATAGAATTTACATAAGAACAAATAAACAAAGCTTTCAAAATGGAAAGATCAGAAAAGGAAGCATACAACTTCTGAAGACTTCAAGCCAATGCTGTATATCTAGTGTCATAAGATCTTACTAATAAGCAATGAAATGCCAAGTTCAAAAATGAATTAAACAGCTAGAAATTTGTCTTCACTGCAAGATTAACACTAAATATACCTTGAGTGTTGCCGCCGTGTGCAAATCCTACCTCGATCTTAGAGGATGCCAATGATCTATAGCCTGTCTTAAGTACTATGCACTAGTGTAACCCCTTTCTTTAAATGTAATAATGATCTGAGTTCAAAGTGATAGATCTGAAAGGATATGACAACTTAATACAACTCACTACTTTGTGGTATGACTGCTGCATAGCATAAGCACATATTGAGTTATTTGAATGCCGTAACACTTCTGTACTTTCCCACAATTGCCTATTAGGCCAGAAAACTCCCCACCAGGGTTATCTTAAAAGCACTGACTACAACTCAGAATAGTTCATCTTGCCCCAGTGCAAAACCCAAGAGATTAAGACACCCAGGAGACTTGCTGCCTTACACAGCTGAGTGCTGGGCAGGAGTCAACGCTGGCTGACTTGATCAGGAAAACTTGATTGTATATAAGCTGTGCTAACTATACAGTAAGCATATACGGTAAGAACGTTCACAAACTTGTTCCTTCTCCAAAATATCTAAAGATAGAGAAATTAGGTCTGAGAAATTTACGGTGAGAAATAAACTATTGATCTCATATGCTAAACTGAGCCAGAATTGTTGTGACATTCCACATGAAGTGTAGTCCCAATGCACAGAAGAAAGCACAGCAGAATTTGAGGTAGCAGAGAGAAAAAGCGGGATGGCAAATATTTGAAACCATTCTTGGTGTTTCATGAATCAGTGTTGTGTCTTTTTTTGTCGTGTTTATTTTTCCCCAGAACATTTTGCCTGAGGTATATGACAATGCACCTGGCACCATCTAGCGGCCTCCAAAATTTACTCGAATTTTAAGACCATCTCTGACTAGACACACTCACATTCTTTTTAGGGATGTCTCATGAGTTATTTAGGTATAAAAATCGTGATTAGTAAAATCTTAATTTTTAGTCAAAACTGGAGGGAAGGTGGTGTCACTCATGATAAGCCAGAGCAGTACGTTAGAAAAGTCTTATAAATAAGCTTCTTTCTCATGAATACCAATTTTATAGGTATTATTATTAATTACCTCTAAGCACATCAGACTTATGTGGTATACAGATTTCTTCATTAATTCAATACTTTCCAGAAACACAAGGACAGCAGATGTAATGAAAATCCAAAAAATAAATATGAAGTGACTACCATAAAAAAAGCAGAAAAAAATTAGTTCTCAGCTCACATTAAATATTTTAATTAGAAAACAGCAAAATAGAACTAACTGATGCCTTGAGATAACAATTCTGCGAAAGAACAGTCTTACAAAAGATTTTTCACCTTCTCTAAATGTATTTCCTTCTTTAGATGAAATGTAAGAGGTTTTCATCAACTAATAGGAAAAAAGCCCAGTTTCTTTGCAGCAAGGATATTAATTGATCTGATAGCTGGTCATTCAAATTGCAAGAACTGAGGCAGAAGCTAAGATATAAATGGCACTACAAATGCTACAGCTTTCTAATTGCACTAACAATGAGAGATAAGCATATTGTCAAAACAAGGTTTTATTTCTGTGGTGGTTCATCCCCAGGCAGTGACTGAGCACCACATGTTGTTCTCACATTCCCAGAGAAGAAACAGACATAGCCTCCATGGGTTGGGATAAGGACAGTTTACTGACAAAAGCACCATGAAAGGGGAACAATAACCAACCTGAGCATAGCTCTGAGCACTGCAGGACTGACTAGACTACCCTGGAGACAGTCAGGAGTATCCTTCCCTGACCAGCCCCTTTTATGGGGGAGTGATGTCAAGTAGTGTGGAAAACAGCCCAGGCTAACTCAGCTCACCTGGGCTGGCTGCTGAGGGGGTTGACTCTGGCCTGACCAGAACCAGAACACCTGATGGGTCAGTTTGCCTTCTTTCTTCATTCTATATTACTAATGGATTTGATTGCAATTGTAACCTTGATTTGCTAAAAGAATTGTTAAATTTTGTTTAACATAACTTATGTAAGAGAGTCTAATTTAGGATATTAGTGATTATTTATTAATTTGATTATTTATTAATTTGCAAACAAACTTGTAGAAGAATATAGGTCTGATTTTCTGTTAAAATTTTGGTGAAGATATCCCACCTCACTAGGTTAAAATGTTATCCCAGTTGATAAATATGTAAGCTAACAAAATGGCTTCTAAACCTTTGTGTATTTTCTTTGAATAACATTATCATCATTATTTGTCATATGAAGGCAGATTATGCTTAAAAACTTTCCAGGGGAAATGTAGGTTGGATTCACATGGGCAAAGTTCTCTCTGCTAAGATACCCTTTATCTTACAAATAAGAAATACTCTATTTCTTTAAACTGTATTTGCATTACTATTGCTCATGATGCATGAAACAAAACACAACATTCTCTCTTGTGTTTCACCATGTTTCATGGTATAAGATGAAATATTTTACTCCATAATACTAAATACTAAATACGAATACTGTCATTGTGGTTCGTAGACCTCTTATACCCAGGAATTCTTCATGTATATTAGCTCTTTGAGCTTGACTGCTGCTTCTTTTTATACATCTGAACCAAGGTAATAGGTCCTTAAGTTAATTTCATGATCTGTAAATACACACTACAATTTGGCAGCTGGAGTAGGTTTTAATAAAAAACTACTCTTTTTGGAACCTAGCATAACTGAAATGCGCACTCACCACAAAATTACTAATAGTCACAATAAGTAGCTTAGAAAGCAAGCAGTAAATAAGCTCTGTAATTGGAAACACTGTGTGTTTTGCAGGAAGATAATGTGATTTTAACAATTACATCAGTCTTATGGAATAGATTTCGCTCCACAGGCCAGATAATAACGTAACAGAACAAGGGCTGTAGCAGAACTGAGTGACACGGTAGAAGATGCTGCCAAATTGTACCCAGAAAAGTTCCCGGACAGAGCCAAATTCTGCCGCATGCAAGGGCTGTTTCTCAAGAGCAGCTGGTATGATTATACACACAAGATAAGGTTAAACGCTGACAACATTTTTGTTTTCAGACCTGGGCCAAATATTACACAATAACATAATTTACTAAAACCAACTACAATAGTGTCATATTGGTTTTCACTGTTTTATAGTCGTATAACTGAACTGCTGTTTAATTCAAGAAAATGGACAACTTTTGAGGGTTTTTTTAAATGAAGATACTAAAGCATCTTTTATTATTTGGTTTTGTTCAATATTTCATCCCAAGTGATTTCCAGCTCTGCTGAAGGTATATCCACTTACATGTCAGAATTTGACACTAACTTCAGAGATTTTTCTTATTACTCCTGGGCTTACAATCTTTATTTTGTTTTACGTTGGCTCTCCCCAAGCACAGCTTGAAATGGATTAAAACTGAACAGCATTACTTGTGACAAATCCCCTGCTAAACATGCAAAAGTGCAGTACACTGGAGACATCTGAGTTTATTTCTAATAACAAAATTATGGCTAAAGTGGTTTCTGAAAATAACATTCACTGATTTAAAACTTTTTGGCAGAATTATTTTAATGCATTTAACACCACCAATCCCTTTTGATGAATGCTAATGATGTTACACTGGAATGAATCAGGGGCTGGGGCATGTTGCATGAACTTTCAGAATTCATTTTGCTAAGATGCTGGTAAAATTCAACTTGCAAAAATTTTATGGACCTAACAGAGATATTTAAATTAGAAAGATTTTTTCTCTAGGATTCTCTTAAAGACATTAGAAAACAACATTTCTGCTATGAAATATCTTCTGGAGGAATCAGAGCCTTTTTGCTACAGCTGCACAGTGGGACAAGCAGACTGATCCCTTTCCAATAGATGCAAGGTATTAGATTAACAATAAATTCACTTAGAACTATTAATTCACTTACAAGGCCACAAAACCAGAATCCATAGTAAATTATTGCTAAATTGCTTATGGCCATTTATAGTGTATACTACACAGTATACAATGTGTAGGAGAAACTGTTTCTCTGTATATTTTGAACAATTATTGTTTACATAGAAAATATTTTCTTTCCTTTCCAAATCACTATTTGTTCTGTTGGCAAGAAAGGTCCTTGGGTTTTTTCCTAGTATAATTATTATTATGTAAGAAATCTGTACTGCTGTGTTTCTGAAAGCTCCAATAAATTACCTAGTACTTTCATAGGCATGTGGTATGTAACTGATGGTAGAATAGTAGTATTAGCATTTTTACATTTCTCATAAAGGTAAAAGAGTCAAACATTGTCATAAGTAAAGGAAGCATGATTTATTTTTAATTTGCTGTATAGTCTTCTAGTTTAAATCCAAAGAAAGTGCCACATTTTTCAAAAGCACTAAATCCCCAGTGTCCTTTCCAGAGACGCTATTACTGTGGGACCTGTATCAACAGCAAGATGTAGGTGTCTAATGTAGCTCCTTAAATGCTTACTGTCACACCTGACATACTAAATTGAGACACAGAAATTTTCATGTCCTCTTATTTCTGACACAGGGTTTGCTGCAGGTAAACTAATCCTTGCCAGACATAAGTAACTGTAGCAATAACTCTTATCTAGCCTATTATGTACAGTTTACATTAACCTACAAGCAGAAAAGTGGCTTTTCTTCCAAGCTAGAAAAATATAAAAGAACTCAGCCTCTCTTGGTGAAGATTTTCCATTTTGTGCAGAACATGTATCTCTGATGCAGGAACTGAAACCCAGGTATGAAAGTGCTACCACTCTGATGGAGTTCTGAGGTGACAAGTGCATCCTTGTAGTGCTTTCTCCACAGATAACCAAATGGATTTTAAATGTAAAATTTATTATGCTATCATAGAATATAAATTAGAGTTTTTAACATTTTAAGCAGAGAAAATAGATAACTAGACCAAACAGGAAAGTAATTTTTAAAAGATTCAGGCTTGATTCCAGACAACTCACTGACTTCCCAGGTTGCAGCAAGTGCTATGCAGTCCATGCTGGTCTCTGACAGAGCTCCTCCTCCCTTGACTCTGCCCGATCTGCTCCCTGCTCCTCTCAGTAGCAGTAGAATCTCCTCATGACCTTCATGTCTCCAGGATGGACAAGTCCAGTCCTTATCACCACTCCTTCATGTCCTCCAGGCACCACCACCTTGGTACCACCTGCTGTACCCACTCCAACATATCAGTACTTGTATTTGTCCTGTGGAGCACTGAACCCAACACAGCACTTCTGGTGCAATCTTCTATGTGTCCAACAGAAGCAGAGGAACATTTGCCAGGTCTGTTGGCTACAGTCATGCCTGATAGGCAGGGACTTTTTTGCTATGTTAGTGCATCATTGACTAATGTTCACCTTGTCATCCCTCAAGACTCCTAATTCTTTACTGCAAAGCTGCCTACTAGCTGTTCGGCCTTCAGCCTGCACTGTTGTATGGCTTATTTATTACCTTATTTATTCCCTCCCTATAGGATTTTGCACTTGTCTCTGCTGAACTTCATGAGGTTTCTTCATTCTCTTGACAGCCCTCTGAATGTCTCTAGCTGTCATTATATCATGGGTGGCCACTGGTTTGGTATTATCTTCAAAGTAGACATTTGTAGAATTTGTATGCATCTGGATAAAAATAGAACATGTCAAAGGAGATCAAGCAACAGTTACAGATCTTCTGTTTGTTACATATTCCTCCTGTTCATGCTCTGGTGAATGTTTTGCAAGTTATTGTATTCCTATCAATATCAGACCTGCATTTTGGGAAACTGTGGAGGGGCTTCTGCTCTTAGCAAAGCTTCTGATGCACAAGAGGGCAGTATGTCACAGGAAAATCTAACACTGGATTTAAAAAGTACACTGCTTCTGTTTCTGGCATAAAAATGTTTTGGAATTGATGTATCATCTCAGTTATTTTAAATCCAGTCATTGAGCCAATTTAATGAGCTCAGGGAACTGAGCAAATTAAACATGTTTTCCTACATTTTTCCAGCCTTTACATCTTTATTGACTGTACTGGCTTTGTATATACTATTTCACACTAATGCATATAGGGAATTCTGCCAAGAGTGACAATATTACAACATTGCTGCGAGCTGCAGCCAAAGCTATAATGGCAACAATTGACTCGGCAGCAAGTGCTGGCTCTGATACTTCAAGGTCACCTTTCATAGCAGCAGATGAACTTCCAAAAGCTGGTGTTTTGCCACCCTACGGATACTAGAATGAAGTTTTTCTTCCTGGGCAATTTCAGGAGACACAAGAAAGATTTGTGGTGAATATTCAGATAGAGTATTTTAACTTACCTGACCATAAAATAACTTCACATTGTGCCTGGGACTCAGTATGACAAGTTAATTTAGGCCTTATTGCATTTTTAAGCCTCCTAAGACACCAAACCATGCAATTATCACCATGTAGTCTACCCGATGTTCTGTTTTACATATCGAGAACACCTCTGTGGTATGCTAATTACATTCTTAATATGTCTACTTTTATAGTATAAAAGAGCTAGGACTTAAAATGAAAGTGTTTGTGCTGAAGGTCTGGAGAGCAGCATTTGAATGCTGTCACACTTTGTTTTTTTAAAGCATCATGTAAACTCTTTTGCCACAGCATAAACCAGCAACATCCATCAATGTTCCTCATTGTGTCTGGAAGTCTCTTCCACTGAGGCCAGTGGCTGGCGTATTGTGGGTCAACATGCAGGTATAACAAAACAGCCGTGAGAAAAAACCCATGCAGTATTTTCCCAGAATGCCTGGCTCACACCAATATTATTATTCAATGTACACTAAATATACACCTGACTTAAAAATAAAGGACTATGCGTGCAAAGTGAAAAAGCAGCCAGTACTCTACATTAGAAAACCTTCAAAGGAACCTATATTACATTTACACACAGGGAGAAAAAGACAAAAAGTATGCTATGAGATGTCACTAATTTACTTTTTAAACACCTTCTTCCCTAAACTTTTCCTTTCTTTCTGTGTGGAAACCTGAGAGAAATAATGCTCTTATAATTATACAAACTATTCGTTATTTTGCACTCTTCAGTTCAAAATTTCCCTTAGAAAAGAATATTGTCCCTGGACTTATCACAGAGAGGAGGGCAAGGAGGACACAGAAGATAAAGCAAAGTCCAAACATGTTTTACTGTGTATCAGCCATTTAAGTTTCTAATCCCTATTAGCCACAAGACATCCTTTGCAATCTTGGTAAGGGTGTCTTGTGGAACACTAATTTGAAAATATGTTTTCAGCTAGAACTATCATTGGCATTACAATCTTCCCTTCCATGCAATCACTTCTAGAGGATAAATCCTCCATACTGGTATTTCACAAGATGTAGTTACTCAAATTAATATTGTTCATTTGTTATCACAGTATCTTGCAAAATGGAAAAATAATAAATCCAGCAAATAGATATGCTTACACCATGAATGGCTTGCATCCGTAGGTACCATGAGGCTGAAAAAGCTATTCTCTTAAATTTCCTACTTCACCCCCTAGGGGCTGGGAAATTTCTTTCCTGGGCTGAAGATACATTTAGGATATATGAACAGAATCAATCTCTGAATGCTTAGGAGTATAACTTGACCACCAGTTGAAATATAAGCCAAGTAACCCTGAGACATTTTAAATTAAGTTTAATATTTTAATTCAATGTGCTTCTGATTAATTAATTGCGTGTTGATTTGCAAATATTTTCAAAGTTGATTCTGTGAACAAGTTGGTTTTTTTCTTTAGGATATTCCTATCCTCAAGGCAATCTCTACTTGTGGTACTCTAGGTAATTTGAAGAGCAGTCTTTCTGTGTTTCATTTCTTTGTCTTCAGAGAAACTGATTTGAATTCTGTCTTAGGTTCATCACTGGTGTTCTTCACATAAGTGTTTGTGACATCAGTGTTTTACTTCATGTAAGTGTTTCCTTCCCCTCTACTCTGCCCTGGTCAGACCCCACCTGAGTATTGTGTCCATTTCTGGGCTCCCTGGTATAAAAAAGACAGGGATCTCTTGGAAAGAGTCCAGTGGAGGGCTACAAAGATGGTTAAGGGCCTGGGTCATTTCTGCTATGAGGAAAGGCTGAGTGAGCTGGGGCTGCTCAGCCTTGAGAAAAGAAGACTGAGAATCGTTCTGATTAACGTTTATAAATATCTTAAGTGTGGGACACAGGGGGAACTGGCCAGCCTCTTTTCAGTGGTCTGTGGAGACAGGACAAGGGGCAATGGCCTCCAGTTAGAGGACAGGAAGTTCTGCACCAACATGGGGAAGAATTGTTTTACTGTGAGGGTGACAGAGCCCTGGGACAGGCTGCCCAGGGGGGTGTGGAGTCTCCTTTGGAGATATTCAAGACTATCTGGATGCCTACCTGTGTGACCTGTCCTAAGGAGCCTGCTTTGGCAGAGGGGTTGGACTTGATGATCTCCAGAGGTCCCTTCCAATCCCTACAATTCTGTGAATCTGTGAAATCTGAAAAGAGGATCAAACTTCTAAGTTTTCTGAAATTTTTCAGTTTTCAAGATCTATTCTTAAGCTGACAGAAAACCCAATCAAAGCCCACACCCAAACTTCCCTTCATTTTCATTAATTTGTGTTCAAATCTGGATGAAAATTTAGCAGCATTTATGTCAGCACTGCCTACAAGAATTTGTAATAGAGACAAAACTATGATAGCCTATCATATGCTCATTGTGCAAAAGTATTCAGAATAAATTGAATGTTTTAAACATTAGTAGCAAAAGCTTGATGTAACTGTACTGCAGATGTCAGTCAGCTAGATCGCATGAAAATGTTATCACACTATGATTAAGAGCTTGATCACGTGTTTCTGAAGTAGTGATTCTTATAATTGCCAGTGAAATTTTCCTCTTTTTGCACACATGCATTACAAAGCACTTATTGTTAGATAACTAAACCATCTCACTTTCAAAGAACTTTTAAAATCTTTTCAAAATCACTTTGAAACATCTATTATTTTAATTGGGTAAGTAATATTAGAAAAAACTTTTTTTTCAATGTCATTTTTTATTGCAGGGCTAAAAATCTTCTGACATGACATATTTCAGGATTGCTGACATACTCCCACTACCCACCTCCTAGGTTCCACTTACTGTCCTCCTTCTCACAATTATCTGTATTGATAGCCCCAAGGCATTAGGCCAACATTGAAAATTGTCTGAAAATCTTGAAAAGCATGGGGGTGGTAGCATCCTGGAGGAGTCTTGGAGCCCAGACATTTGCTGAGCTCAAACCTGTGACAAGTTTTGCTGGATGAAGTTAACCCACCTCTGTAGACCTGTTCTACTTTGTGGAGGTTTCTAATGGAGTTGCACTAAAATTTTTGGTCATTTTTAGCTACCTGTGCCTTTTGGATAAGGAAACAGTTTCTGAGGCAGTTGTGGCTCAGTGTAATCATACCCATTTAACAGGTTGTCTCCCTGAGTGGCCCAAGCAGTTCTTGAGCCTTGGATATGACTTTACATTCATGATTCTCTATTGCCGGACCTGATTTTGTGTTGGGCTTAGTCCAGAGATTTGATAGAGCATCTTGAAAGTATTTTAATGTAAATACATTGCATGGATATACACAAACTCTCCTCATCTTTTTACACATAACTTGATCTTTTCCTGCTTAAGAGTATCACTTTGAGGCCATTTTCTTTAAGTTTATGACTTTACTCAATTTATTGCACATTCCATAAATTTTCAACTTAACCAATCCCACCTTTCCACTTGTTGTTTCTTTTTTACAAAAAGTACTTTCTGATATTTTATTCACTGCATGAAGTTAACCAGGAAAACAGTAAAATTATTCCAAATTTGTATTTACAATTTGCATTTTACAAAAAGCAGAATGTCACAGGTTAATGTTGGTATGCCTGACATTGGTATTTCAGTGCATCTGTACAGATTGTCTTGCCCTGTGAACAGTGGAAAAAGAACAGCTAAAGAGCTGCAAAATACTACCTGCCTCATTCCCCAAACTGGATGGTTCCTGTTGAGCTTCACTTCAGCTAGAGTTAGAGCAGGACTAGTGGAAAAATCTTTGTGAAGTTCAGTTACATTCAGACTTCATCTATTTGCAAATCAATACAACCCTGTTGGCTGTTTGCATTGTGTCATGGCTGGGATCTGTGAACTGACAAACAGAAAATGCCTCCATCTCATAGTACAGCCAGTTCACTTTCACAGAGTTCAAGAAAAAGTTTGCTATAGCCTGCACAACCACCTTGATGAACATTTCCTCAAGAGTCAGAAGTCAACGAAAACTTCAAGGTATGTGAATTGTTCAGTAAGGTTTCCACAGAGCAATGGAATATCTTTCCTCTGGACATTGTTCTTCAAAGCTCTTTGGATATGGGGGTCTGGCAGATACGAAGATTCCTCAGAAAGTGGGGTTTAATATGGGCCAACACATAGTGAAGTGCAGAAATTCAGTGAAAGATTAACTCCTGTTAACAATACAAGTCAAGGTTGTGGCCATTCCCAATTCTCCTGTTTATCTTAACATTGCAAGATTCCTTACTTTACTTTTTGACTCAGTCTGTACCTCATCTACAGGACTGGGCCTTTACCATATTACTACCATACAGACTGAAATAGGAAATAAGTTGATGGAAAAGCTGATAAAAAGGAAAACTCAATCACTGTTAGAAAAACTTCAATCACTGTTTTCATGTGAAAAAGACTGAAAAGCATGGAAAAAATGTTTGCAAATAAATTTACATAAATTATTTGGTTTTTACATCAACATCTTTTCCAACAACCAAATTAAAAATGTATTTTTCCAGCCTTATTTTGAAAATAGGGTTCTTGTTATTAAATACCCCAAATTTCTCTCAGATTTATAAAAATCCCATTCAATTAACATTCAGATACCAGGTGGCTTAGATTTTGCAACTTCTTCTGATTGTCCTATTGATGCAAAATTTGTGCTCTTAAGAAAGCTACCCCCATACCCTTTAGGACAGGTATATTTGGTAGGGTTTTCTCTTTATAGATTCTTTTTTTTAGGGAATTTCTATTTTTAGGTGCTTATGTAATTTTCTTATGTTTCCCTGTCAATGACATTTCAAAATCCTGCTCATTGTCTTTCTCTTTGATATGTTGTGTCTATACTTATGCAATGCTGTGTGAAAGAGAACTGGGCAATTCCTATAGCTCCTCCCACAACTTTGTCATCTTTTGTATTTATTAATTTTCCATATTACTTTAAGTGAAACTAAAAAGTGTAGTGTGAGACCAAAGCCAGTCAACTGTGACTATGAAAATCGGGGCATGTTGTAGCAAAGCTCCTCATGTTACTTTTAATTCTATCAACTCTTTAAACCATTCTGGCTTTTATTCTCTATGTACCCTGATCTGTAGCCAATATCTAAAAGATCAGTGCGATATGCTAGGATTACTACTCATTTCCACAAATATGTGTTATTGTGTTTTACAGAAATCATCAAGTTACCAAGAAGGATTTTGCATTGAGTCAAAAATGAAAAATTCATATGTTAATATAAAATGAATTCCATCCAACCCCTAGGGTATATTCTGTTCTCTACATTGCTCTGCACAGGTGGGAGGAATAACTGTTTTTCTGATTTTGTCTCTTAACAATGTGAGTAGCATAGGGTATGCATAGATAAAAAAGCATTTTAGTGGTGTCCACAAAATGTCCATGTAAAACTCAGACTTGTAGTTAGAAGTGTTCAATAAATTATCTTGGTGATTATTGCTGTTCTGAGTCCAGGAAAACTCCCTGGCATGAAAACTAGATGGAATTTATCAGAAGACTTTGTCAGGCACTGGAACAGGACTGAACAAAAGGTGCGCCTTTCTTTGTTATCATACATTTGTAATCAGGTAGAGTTCCTGTGTCTAGTGTATGAGCATGGACAAATACTTTGTCACTGGAACATATCACAGAGCAGGATAATTTGCTACTAAAAAAACTCCAACAAAAATCAGGTAACTGAAAGCTGATGAAATGGAAATTACATATGCCCCATGATTTCAGCTGGAAAAGCATTGAAGAAAGAAAGAAAGAACAAACAGTGGCTAAGGAAGAAGACCATAATTCATATATGCTTGTTTTACTTTGTATATATATATATACATATTTTAATTTTATTGTTGGCTTTATATTTTAAAAGATACAGTAATGTGCTTTCAGAAGAAGAAAGCAACAATTAAATCTACTGAATATTCTATTGTAGAAAACAAACAAAATGAAAAACTGGGCAGACGATGGCTCCTGAATTTCAAAAGGAGCTCATGAATTTGCAAATGTGCCTGCTTAGTGCAGATAGTGGCAGCAACTCCTCAGCCATAATGCTCTATAATGCACTTCGACATGGTTACTTGAGAGGTAGTAAATGAACTGCAGTCCTTGTCTGGAATGTTTGACCAAAAGGGAACAGTCACAATTGTGCCAGGTTTAATTCACACACACACACAAAATGAATGCAAGTGTATACAGTCTCTAAAGGGATTCTGTGAACCCTTCTAGGACAGCAGCCTTTGCATAGCAAATAATCCAGAGCCTGGAACCCAAATTAAGAAAATCTATCTTTTGCACCAGATGGGCTGCAGTGTGCTGGCACAAGAAAATTTTCAGTATGAACAGCTATTAGCAGGATGTCAAAGTAGATTTTATTTAAAAATCTTCAGGAATTAATGACTGTTTTGTAATAAAAAGTACAGTTAGAAGTTGACTCTTTCTTCAAACTGGAAAAGGTTAATACCCCTTTTCAGCTTGCCTTTGGTTTTACTCATTATATTTGGATTAAGCATTAAAATATAGAGCAGCATCTCATGGGTTTCTGAACTATAGCTCCAAAGTAGAACAGAAAAACAGATGTGTCTCCTACCAGCTTCAGTGACTGGCAATTTCTGCCTTTCCCATAATATTGGGCTTTTAAGGTCACCACTTTTTTTATTTCTGAGCTCTGATTTCTTAAAAAAAATTAAAATCTTTCTTATCCAGACTGCAAACCAAGCAATTAAATGTTTTCAGAATGTTGAGAGCAAAGTAATGTACTTACATGTACTGTCCTTAATGTCATTTCAAACACTTGGCATCATTAAGCAGTACGGGTATCAGAAAGCCCTAATCTTAATATTATTAGTATAATAAAAGAAAAGAAGAGAGAATATTTAAACTCCCTTTTCCCCACAATACTCTGTTACCTTGTTAAGTGGAGTGCTAGTTAAGTTACCTCTCATGTGGGCTGGCACTGGGCTCATCCTATCAGTCTTCAGCAGCTCAGTCATCTGTCCTGCAGCATGGCATATTCAGTATGTTCTGGAAATCTAGACAACAAACTAAAATAAGAGAAAGGAAAAAAAAAGAAAAGCAGAATGCATCTTCTAAAAACTAACTTACCATGCATTAGGATGAAGGTTAAAAGGATCATAAATGAATAAAGCAAAAATCTATTTAATTTCATCAGTGAAAACTGAAAGAAAAAAAAATAAAAATCAGCCAAACTGTTTTTCACTATGAAACTTTGCCAGAAACCACATACTACTGTAAGAAGCATTTCCTTGCAGTATTCTAAACTTTTAATAATGCACATTTACTCTTTGGCACACAGTTGCACGTAAGAAAGCAGTAAAACGGCAATATTATTTTTGTTTTCAACTTGGTCTTTAGGCTGCCAGTCCATACCTTGTATGTCATCCATCACCCAAACACTATTCTGAACAGTGAGTGATGATTTTGGCTACAAGTTCTCTGTGGTGTTTATTCTTGTATAAAGTCCAAGTCCTTCACAAATAGTATTGATTTTCACAATACTTGCTGTGGTGTGAAACATAATTTCCCACTTTATAGATGGAGTAAAAATAACCAAAAAACGTTATTACTTTTATGCTCATGAATTGGAACATTTATTGGACTTGAATTTTCAAGGATCCAAATGTTTTCTAACACCTACTGTTGCTGGGGCACAGCTGTATCTGTATATGCTTGGAAAAGTGCAACTCATGACATCAGAAAGGAACACATCTGATGAAATACAGACAGAATCCCAAGGAAATATGTATCTGGCAGTGCTCTGTGGACAATTTCTTTCTTTCTCCAGCCACTATATCTAAAAGGGCAAAAAGATGAATGTAAATTCTACAGATTTGTTGTCTGTGCAATACTCTCAAATTAATATAAAATTAATCCAGTGATTTGTGGAGAAGAAAAATTGGTTACATGACTGCAAAATACTGAATCATATACCTAGGGGAGTTGGTTTCAGTTTGTTAGTGCATAAAGAGACTGGCCCTTCCAAATGCTTAAATGCCTGTTCTTTCAGATTTATTGTATGTGCACACACATATATGTCCACAAACATAATGTGCACACTATTTACAAATTTACGTATTTCAAGGTTGCATATCCATAAAAGCATGTCAATTGTAAAAATACAGAGCCAAAAGTTTTAACATAATCAGCATTTGCTTACTGGTATAAGCATCTTTTATGTCATTTAAGATAGATGATAAAGAATATCCCATCAAATTAAAATTGCAAAGAGAATTTGATCAGCAAGAATATGACTCTAGATTATGATGAAGCCTGTTGAAGATGACAAATCTTGCCTTTTCAAAATGCATGCTGGGATCCCAAATGACACAAGTGGTCAGAATCTAGCTTGAACCTCCGGCCTAAATGCTACATAACTCACCATTAATATCTAGGACTACAGTGAAGTTGGAAAATCCTAAAAGAAACCAAGGCAGCAAGTAAAATAAATTGTCATACTGTTTATGCTTCACATTTGAATGGTATCTTAAGTGGATTTATTCTTTAATTTTTGTCAGAATTTGCTTCTTGGTCTATAATATTTAAATTTCAATTTTACATTGCGTACAATCGTTGCATTTTCTTCTGCACAGACAGCAAACTAGGAGGATGATGTTCAATTAATCAAGGTATCTTAAGCCAATTTCTCCCCTCATGTACAGTAATGCAAACACAGTTACTCCATTACTGAAGGTGATATGCAGGTGGTTTTAATGATTAACATAGTTAATTAAAATGTGCAGGCTTAGTCCTGTAGATACGGAGGTGATTTACAAGTTCAGATCTGCATTACCACCACCTCCTTGAAAGCAGGATCTGTTTTCTGAAAAGAGCAGGTTATCACTGACATGTAAAAAAATCCAGAATCCATGAACTCAGTAAGTATTATTTGACAAAAATCACCCACCATCAGCTACAGAACAGTATCAGGTAGGAATGTAATAACCCCTTAAGCATATTTCCAAAAATAGCTTTAAAAGTGTTATCCTGTTAAATTTGGAGCCCATTGGTAGAAAGGACACTTTTTTTCAATCCTGTTTCTCTTTGATACATTCTAACAGAAAGAGGAAAAATAGATTTCAGCAAATGTACCCACTGTTCCAATCACTTGCAAAACAGTAGGAGTTATTTTAATGGACATGATTTAAAGTAGACCTTTACCAAGCATGAATTTCTATTTAAAACTGCAAAACATAATGAAGTAAGTCTTATGTAAAATATGGCTAAGTAAAATGTGGAAAATAAAAGAAGAGTTCAAATATTTAAACTTAAGAATGATAGTATAATGCAGTATTTTATCAAGCAATTAATTATGTTTTACTTAGTGAAAAAAAATCATAATCACTGAATAATTATGTTTCTGTAAAATAAAGCTAACAGTAATTGCATACAAGTTTGGAATTTGATCTTTTGACATTCACTGACAGCTCCATGTACTTCCATTCATGGCAGTTAAAGATATGGTGTATTTGATCACTGGTTAGTGCCACATGCCTCATTGCAGGGTTAATTGGTTTTAAACAGAAATATATTAGATCATCAACTAAATCTACAGCTGGACAGAAAACACTGTAGGAAATGAATGTACAAGGTGTAGATCAATGGTTGTAGGACTGAATTAAAATAACCAACAAGCAAACACTCAGTAAAATGATATATATGGTTTAACAGGTCAGAACCATATAACAAAAAAACCCAAAACAACACACCCTCCCACCCCCCAAAACCCTAGTATTGATTAGAATGTAAACAAGTAATTTTAAATTACCTTTTCATACACTTAACGGAAAGTATCGTATAAAACCCTCAAATGCCTGTAAAACTTGAAGTATCTTATATATTTTCTTTAAAAAGTGACTAGGGCTGTTCATAGAGTATCAGATGTTCAGGGAGAAGTTAGTTTCTTTGGGATTCTTTGTCTCAAGAGCAGATACATGATAAGCAATATTGGCTCCTGAGGACCTCTCATTGTTCTCAAGATCTTCAATTTAGGTAAATCGGTTGAGATAACACGATCTCATATTGACAGGATAAAATACAGCTGGGAGTGGGACAATACCTAGATCACGTTATGAGATTCAACTTACTATCACTGGCTTCTGAAAAAAACTGGCATCAGAAAAACTTATGAACCAAAATAGCTAGCTCACTACTGTCAGCCCTCTAGGCAACATGAGACGCAGATTCAGACAAATTGCATGTGGAATATTTAATTGAAACCAGAGACATGGAATATATTCCACTGCACATAGTTAAAAGTGTGTAATATAAATGCATAAACTTCACTCTTATCTCTGTCTTTTGCTCTTGAAGTTCTGAGATGTAATCCAAAATACTAATTTATCAAACTATCTGAAAAGCGTAGGAAAAAGTCTTATATCCTTTCTGAGAATTGTTACATTTAATTTTTGTGTATTCATACCTACTCTTCAGTGTGAACAAAAGAAGAAACGGAACCTGAGAAAAACATCATATTAATGCTGCTTGGCACAAAGTTATATCCATGAAAGTTTTTGCTTCTGTGTAGCTATGCAATGCTGTTTGTCTTGAACTTTTGTGTCACAGAAGTTCAGCTACATTCAGAAATATCTTAAGAAGTCAGTTTTGATTAAAGGCAACTGTGAACTCAGATCTTGCTTACAGTGTTCAGTGACATAGTCCAAGATTATTCAGAAGTGTAACAAGCCAGGCATTTTACTTTTTTCTCCCCTCTTCTTTCATCTTTATACTTTTCATTCCTCCTAATTTCCAAGGAGCCTTAGAATTTCTCTGGAGAGAGGGAGACATATTTCAGAGTAACCTCAATTTTTCTACTGTGCCATGTACTGAACTGACACTTTAAGCAGTCCTCAAGGAAAGGTCACTTACAATCTAATTTAATTCATGATGTAATGAGTACATTTGGGGAGCCAGTACAAGGATAATGATGATGTGAAATCCAGTTTGATTGAGTCTATTTAAGTGAACAGCTAATAGAAAAGAGATCAGAAGTCACAGAACCATTAATGATATGGATGAAAAGGATACTGAGGTTACTTGCCCTAAGAAAAGATAAATCATATCTCTGTCATTTGTAGTCTTCAGAACTCTTGATGATCCCCATTCAACCATATTTAGGCCATTAAGAAGTATTTTCTATTGTCTAACTTATATCTGCTTTCCTGCAGTTGTAATACCTTTGTTTGCTAAGCTATCTATTATGAAACACTTTAATCCTCTTTAATCCTGTGCTCCTCATATTGTCTTTCATGTATTTGTAAGTCATCATCAAGCATTCTTTGTTTTTCTTTGCCACACTAAATGATTTGCATGTATTCAAACTTTCCTCATTGCTTACCCTTTGCAGATCATTTCTGTTGCCCTCAATTCAAGGCTATTCTTCACTCATGTCAGACCTCTCTGTGGAAGAGTGAACAAGAATGTAAGCAAAATAGAAATTTGTTATTTGTCCTTAACAGAAGTGAACAATTTTTTTTTTTTTTTTTTTTTAGAAAAGCAAAGAGTGGTGAAAAAATCATAGAAACTTTACAGTTGTTTTTGTGAGGAAAGAGAAATGATTAAGAGGAGAGTGCTGGGAAAAGAAGGATGCTAAAAATGTATTCAGCAAAAAGAGGTGGGAATGATAAGGTAGTAAACCACTCTGACATTGATGGTTAAAATGTTGCATATGTTTGGGTGTAAGGAACCATACCAGAAAATCTGAATTACTGCCAGAGAGTGGAATTTGGACAACTAAGGTATCAGGAAAAATAACCAGCAAAGCAGGTAAAAAATTAGCCAATAGAACTCATTTGAAAGAAAATGGAATCTACCTGAACAGATTTGTAGCTGTGTGCAGAAAAAAGCCTGTTTTTGTTTGTATGTCATGGTGAGGCTTTTATCTACGGTGCCTGCTGGCCATGTTTTTTTTCTGCTGGTTAAGTACCTGAAGGAGCTTCACAAAACACAAAATTCAAATTTGGTTCATTAAAAACAAACTTACATGGCAAGTTCAAGAAAAAACTTTTGATGGAGAGAAAGTGGCCTTTTGGATGAGTATTAGAAGGCATTATTTTGAAGAGTTGATGTGTCTCCAAGATCTTGAGCAACATTCCCTGGTCAGTGTCTCTGGTCCTTCCACATGGCTACTATAAAAAATGCAAAAGATTAACAAGGTCACTAGCCACTCTGTTCAGACTTACCAGACAAACTGCATGAATATGAAGGCTTCTTGGATCAAGACAACAGTAATTGCAGCAATATTCCTGCATCCTCTGTACAAAGCTGCTGCACTTTGTATTTGCTGACATACAAGAACAACCTTTCCCAATAATACAAAATCAGGCGATAATTGGCTTCTAACAATAGAACTAACCATAAAGGTTTCCTACTTCTAAGCCTTGCTTTAACAGGCAGCAGCAGAAAGTTCGCCACCTGATAAATACTGTAAAGGCACAAGAGTTAAAATGAAGGCCATAAGGGTATGGTTGTCTACATTCTAACATAACATCGGGTTTCTTCAATCGAAGTATAATGATGATGCCAAGGGATAAAAATCCCTGCCACAAGCCCACAAAGGGTTTTTCAGTTTGCTACCTGATTAATTCACACAGATGTGTTTTCTGCAGCACACAAGAACTTAGATTAGTTTCTAAAAATCCAGTGAAGCAACATAAAGATTTGTATATGAAGAACTTAATTTCCAGTACATGCATTGCTTGGAATCAGCGCTTAAATTCAAAGATCTCGAAACACCAGGCATCTATCAGCTAGTGCAGCATATACCCCAAAACATCAAAGAAGGAAGCTGTTTTTTTAATATGAACAAGGAAGTGGTATCCATTCTAAAAAATTTCCCACATTGTTACTTGTACTTTTTCCAGTTGTCTCTCCTCACCTCTAACAGTATCTTCTGAGCCTCACTTTTTTTGTCTGATGTAGATAACCATCTGAGGGTGTCTACATTTCTCTTGTAAACACCAGTACCAAAGATAGCCAATATTTTTTAGCCACATGCCGTAAAAAGACCAATATGGCCATGTGTGGTTCTTCCCTGGCATCACCAAGAGTTCTCTAATGAATTCTTCCAGCTTTAAAATGATGCCAGATGCCATAGTATTGTATGGTGGTTTGGGCTGGAAGCTACCTCAAAGATCATGCAGTTCCAACTGTCCCTGCCCTCAGTGGAAAGAATTTCTCCTAAAAGTGTATCTAACTGTACTCTCTTTCATTTTAAGATCATTACTCCTCCTCAAGAAGGAGAAGGATCAGAATAGAGGAAGGATAATTTTTCTCATTGGCATCTTTCTCTTCTGACTAGTGCAGTAACGCAGAAAAAAAATCAGATTTTTCTAACAGCACAGAACAGGAAAAGAAAACATTCTCTTCTCTTAAAGCAAGCTGGAAAGCTGTAGCTGAGAATGAGAGTCAGTTTCAGCTTAGTCCCACACAGCTACCTTGCAAAGGACAGGGGAAATGTTAAATTTTACTGTTCTTTCTCTTCGTAACGTCATTTATTCTGAAAGCAACAGTAATTACTACTGATGTTAAAACAACAGCATCTAATATTGCTACTTAAATAGATTAAATGGATGCTGAGGTTTATATGTAACAAGAAGAGCCAGCATAACCTCAATACACAGTAAGCTGGTATCCAGGCCTAGCTTGCCAGTATCCTCTTTTGCTCACAACTAGGTGTCAGCAGTCACAGAACCGGTGTCAACCTTTTTATTTTTTTCTATTGTTTGTCATGCTAGCGGTTGCTGGAAGTTAAACACTATCACCTTGCTTCTTTTTTCAAAAAATTGAGATTTAAAAAAATCTCTAAACCTCTCTGAACTTCAAATAGAAATTCCCTAAAATTTTGAAATCTTCAGAGATCTAGGATACAATCATATCATATCGTAAGCAGGAAAATAACTCAAGGACTTCTGGTTAAATTCTTTTCTATGTTCTTTCCTATGGATCTTGTATTATTTCAATAGTAGCAAGTCTAGCAAAACACACAAAAAATAGATGGAAATGGTGCTAAATTTATCTTGGTCTAGTTTTGACCAGGGCAGAGATTTTGTGTCTTTTCTTCTTCCTTTTTATTTTTCCATTCTCATATCTCCACTCTTGGTAGGGTGCTATAATCACCTGTTATCCTCCAAGTTACAGACCCAGAACATACCAGCATAAATGAAAAATCCTCCTCTTTGTGATTCCATATAGGAGCCTCAGCTGTCCAACCACTATCATTCTCTGCTATATTATAATGCATATAACACGACATGGATACTCTGATGCTTTCTAAAGGACCTTTTCAAGGTATTCTTCCTCAGCCTGACATACACATTGAAGACATTCTCAAGGTACTTTCAAGAAACAGGTAAGTAAACCACTTCCAATCAATTATTGTTCTTTCTCAATGATTATGTTCTTATGGCATGTAAGGGTTGGCTGATAACTGTCAACTTGAATATCTCTATGTGCATTATTTTCTTTTGTGATATATTCATATATCATTGAGCTCAAAGAACACTATACTTGCTGTGAGTGTTTTTTTATGTTACATTCTTCTAAGAGACAGTACCAACTCTAGTTTCCTCTTTGCCACTTTATGTAAGTCAGGTACATTGTTTGCCAGAAGTGCGATATTGTTAAATCAAGTTCATTATAACTTTGGTGATCCTTTTGCATTGTATTTCTACATTATTTCTTGCAACAGTATTTTTCAAAGGAATTTAAATTCAAAGTTTCCAAATTCAGATGCTTTTGGGTTTTTTTGAGGTTTTTTAGGGGATTTTTGGTTTTGTTTTGATTTGAGAGCGTTGTTTATGGTGAGGCATAATTCACACTCCTTTGTGAAGTCTAAAGCTTACTTTTGTAAAGCAAAATGTAACTCCATGTGTATCAGTAGAAACTTACATGAATACTGCACCTATTTCTAAAGCTAGAGAAAATATAAGCGCAATGACTTGGTTAATTAAAGAACACACTTCACACAGCAGCTTGGACTGTCTTCTCAGTTGAAGGTCAGAGCTATCATCTCCTTAAACTGCCTTCTGTACATCCTGATCAATCTGTCAGCACTCTTGTATGTGCCCTTCAGTGCTGAACAGAAGCAGGATTTACAGAGAGCAGGCAATCAATAGCAGTTATGTACTGCAGAAAGGTTAGAAGATCCGTTGTTTGTGAAGGATGTTTAGAGAAAAATAGTTAATTGTCTCCTATACAGCCTGACCAGCTACTTCAGTTTAAAGAACGATTAATAGAACACTAATTCAGAGACATATCTGAAAGAGGAAATTACATTCTGGTAGAGAAAATGCTGTATTTTTTCTACCTTTTTTCTCATTAGAAATGCATTAACTGTATTCTAGCATTTCATATATTGTAGTTAAAGAGCAAAAGAATTTTATTTAAAAGCATTCAAAGATTGTAGAGCCCTTTGTTTCAATTAAATTTTATATCCCTATAATAGGCAAACAACTTATTTAACAAATGAGTACATATGAGCCCAGCTCATTGTTTGAGCAAGAAAAGTCCCAGGTTCTTCATGTTTCTTGACAAAACAGCATCTGTTCCTGTTTTACAAAAAAAAACATTGTAAGAGAGAAAAAAAGAACAACAAAAAACACTTCTAGTATAATTTGCATAATGTTATCAAAAGAACTGTAAAAAACCAGTCACTGTTATATGGAGAAGATGGCAGAGCATAAGCTAAAACAGAAGTGATAACACGAAGAATTGTATCTGAAGCAGAACAACCATGAAATAAGAGGTGACAGCTACAACAGTAAAGTTAGCTGATAGGGTCATTAAACCAGGAACCTGTGTAAATTTTCCTCCCCATTTGCTACTAGCGATTTCCTGATAGTTTGTACATTAAATATGGGACTCGAGAGAGAAACTGATAGTACAACTGCTTAGCGTAGATTTGGTGATTTTTAAAAAGCCAAGATAATCATCACAGTGTAGCTGTTTATCAGTTTTAATTGCTTCAAGAGACAACTGTAATAGTCTAAGAACCGTATGTATAAATTCACATAGACACCGACTGAGGAAAAATAAAAAAGGATACTACAGCAATATTACCTTTGGTTTTTCACTGGGATGATTGATGAGGACATTTCTCTCCTTCAGAGTGAATAGTCATGCTTGAATTCCTGACAGAAAAACACTATGTGGAAAAATGCCATTAACTGGGTTTTTTTTCTTTTCTATAAATTCAGTATAATTATGATATTACTAACAGCATATTTCAAAGACTGGAGTATCATAATCTCTATTCTGCAGCTCCAGATATAATTGGTACTGTGCAGAAACAAGAATTAGTTGACAAAAAACTCTTTGCTCTTCTTTGAGTCACCATTTCTCAGACTAATTGTCAACGAATTAATTACTGGTGTTTACAATTAAAAGTGAATTCTAAAATGCTTCCCCCACCCCAATGAATTAAAAAGAAAAAAAAAAAAAGAAAAGAAAAAGCTAGGCTGGTATGATTGAAAAACGAACAAAGGAAGCTTTTCAACCTGACCTCATCACTCATTTCTAAGTAGAGGAAAATCACATTTTCTAACACCAGTTGTGGTTGCATGTTCTTTACATATTGCTTCAAGAAGTAGTGGAATCTGAACTAATGGTTCAGCTCATGATAGCTGAGGCTTTATTATCAAGTAGACAAATACCCTACTGTTTCAGAAATAATTTTCTAAGAGAATGTTTTATTTTTCCATGGTTTTATAGGTTAGGTGACCTCATATTTCATCTTTCTGAGATAAAGATACAAAAATCCTCAGAAAATGGAGGATTTTTATATAAAAAAAAGAGTCATATTGTAGAGTCATATTGCAAGTTAGAAACGATATATTGGGAATATGTTTTGAGAATGTTGCATGCGTACAAGTAAATAGAATTGCTACATATTATTTTTGTGCTTCTGTGAATTGTTTTCCTCTCCATACAAAGCATGACTAAGTACTAGCTGGGTGTGAATGAGACTTGTTCAAGTTCACAGTCAATTCTAAACTCCAGGGACAGTGCTTGAGAGATAGATGTGTTATTTTCACAGAAAGCTCTGAATACACAACTATTGAGATGAGGATAAAAACTTGCCTAAATCAATCCAAAACTAAACCCAAAACAGAGGTTCCCTTGTGACAGTGTCAGTGCAGCACTTTTTTGTTTGCAAAACAATGTCTAACTCCACTGTTACCCAAAGTTACATTGATCAAAAAAGTAAATTAAGTCTTCTGATTTTAAGTTGACATTGGAATTCTAGTTTTAAGGACCATTACTGTTAAGAAAGTACACTTCTTCACATTTCTTCCTCAGATTCTCTGGAAAATTTGAGAAGTCCCTTTTTTCTTTTACAACAAACACACTATGGTAATCCCTCATCTTTCAAATCTTGGTCCTGGGCCATTCCTTCTTCCATTCCTTGCCCACAGTTGGTAAGCCATTCTATGAGGCTCACAGAAGTGATCTGTTTCTCAGGTCCTACTTTCTGTAATTCACACTTTGAGATGTAAAGAATAATAACTTTTCAGCCTTTTCAAACAAGCCGACTCTAAATGACCCAATTTATATGTTGGGCAGAGGACTCTTAATCTCTTTGGTCTGTTAAGAGTATGTGCTGTGCCACACATCCCACCTTCTCTTTTTCCCAGTTTTCTCAAAGCATCAAAGTGTGTGGCTCACTTCTATCTTACGTGGACAGGTTTCATTCTCTGAGAAGAAAACAAATGGAAAGGAAAAGAGAAGGGAAGGGTTTTTTTATGTGACACAAGGAATATAGCCAAGCTAAAACTCCACAGCAGAAACTGAAACCTCAGGTGCAGAGGTGACCAAGAATATCCTTGACCATAAGTCAGCTTTAACCATCAGACTAAGACCATATATAGCAATAATAAATTTAACCAGAAAATCTCTACTGTATTTGCAATTTACAAGATTTAAGAGGCAAAATTAGTAAATTGAAACTTAGTTTCTATATATTGAACGAAACTTGCAACATTACATAAAGGACCTTCACAGAATTCTATGTGCTTTATCAAAAGAGTCCTTCAAGGCAGACCTGTGAAATTCTCCAATTATTTGTGCCTTAATAATTAAGACATACACAGAAGGCTGACCAAATATGACTAATACACAGAGAAGAGCAGCAGCAAAAAATAAAATTGAGCACATAATGTAATAGATGAAAATGTTTCAGAGAATTTCTCTTAAAACAAGTGTGACTGCTGAACATGAGTGCCTAGTGAAGAAGTAGCAATGAGATTAGGTTCCTCCTTTACAAAGAGAGTCTGAAAACATTTGAAAATGTGCAACTGGTTGTAGAAGAGAACAACTTGTACTAACTCTGACACACAGATGCTTGATGTTATGTATTGTGTTACCTAATGACAAATATTGATATGATAAATTAGTACCATGAAAAAGAGTGAGACTGTTATCTCAACGCAAGTAAAGAAAGTGGTAAAAAACATAAGACAATTTCATAGTACTGCAAAGTTTTCCCATTTCTCTGATACTTAAAGGAAATACTCAGTTTCTTTAGCAATTTCTTTCACACAGAAGAATTATATTCTAGCATTGACTCAAGTATCTTCTCACCTCTAATAAATTATAAACTTCTAAATCATCCCTCCTATACTCTCAGAAGTTAGTGCTACACATCCTTTCAATACCAATAAATAAAGGATTATATTTTTTTTCTGTACACAGGAGTTCATGTAGGATATTAAAAGTCAGGGAGGCAGTATGCTCTATGTTTCCAAGTCAAGAAATTCAAATTCTTTTCTGGATCTCCTCTAGGATCCCATTGTCTACTTAATAGGAAACAAAGTACATCATCATTATTGCTCATGTTAATCAGCATGACAAAATTAACAAGAATTGTAAGAAATTGTGTTTTTCTTTCAGCTTTGCAAATAGGTTAATTAACTCAGTGAGTGCCCTTTGATAGCAGAGATGTTTTCTTCCTCAAATTATTCTCTTTTTTTTTTTTTTGTTTTAGTTCTGCAAACTTCCTGCACAGAACATTGCTCATGTCATTCTTCAAAACCTTTCTAAGAGGGTCTTGAAAAACCCACAGAAATACAGGGGTTACATGGACAAATAGAGATTACCACAGCAAGAACGGCTGTTTATTTTGATTACACTTGATTGCACTAATATCTAGAAAGAATATACATAACATCTCAAGAAATCTGTTACCTCCACTTACAGAGAACAGAAATGGTGTATTGAGGGGTGTTACAGTTTAACCTGGCAGGCACCACGCAGCTGTTTGCTTGCTCCCCCTTCCCAAGGGGATGGGAAAAATAAAAGAACCAAACCAGAACCAAACCTGCAGGTTCAGACAAAGGCAGTTTAATAGGACAGAAAAGGAAATGATAACAACAATAATAATGATAAAAGAATATACAAATTGAGTGATAAACGCCACAGTTTCTCACTACCAGAAGCCCATGCTTACCTAGTTTCTAAGATGTGCCACCTCCCAGCAAAAACCCAGTTATATATGGAGAATGACATCATAGAATCATAGAATACTGAGTTGGAAGTGACCCATAAGGATCATCAAGTCCAACTCCTATATATCATATGCTCTGGAATATCCCTTTGGACACTTTGTGTCAGCTGTCCTGGCTGTGTCCCCTCCCAACTTCTTGAGTGCTCCCCACCTTCTTGTTGTCAGGCCAGTATGAGAAGCTGAAAAGCCCTTGACTGCTTAAAAACTGAAACATCACTGTGTTATCAACATTATTCTCACCCTAAATCCAAACCACAGCACTGTACCAGCTGCTAGGAAGAAAATTAAATCCATCCCTGCCAAAATCAGGACAAGGAGAAATTCAGAACAGGGAGAAAGAGAATGCTAATGCAAACTGCTTTAATTGCAATAACTAAAAGGAGAAGCATTACGCTGTATCTTATGTGACTTCTGCCATACTCTGTCAAGCAGGCTTAACTATCTAGCCAAACTATAAAAACTGGCCATGTAGATTTCTTAGACTTCCTATTTGTGAAAGAAACTATGCTTGCTTAAAACACAAGAACTGGATACCCAAAAAAGTAGTTTAAGCAAGTTTAATTTACTGGCAAAGTCTGAACCTGGTTAGTCGACAGAATGTAACTAAGGAATTCATAAGTCTCTGGTACCAGCATTGCCTATAATGTTTTTCTAGAGACCAGCTACAGCTGATAGGACAAAAGTTATTGTATCTCCTTACTGGAAGATGTTTCTCTTTTGCATTTAAACGTATGATTACAATTTTTTTAATGGTAATTTCCTGTGTATGTCTGGTAAATAAGTATTTTCACACACTAATATGATTTCGTGTACTTGCTGCATTAAGTATGTTTTTAATATTTGACCCTACATATGTTCCGGTCTTCATGAAAAGACATGGTGTACTTGTGTGTTTTCTTTGTTTAAAAGTATCGTATGAAATCTTTGAAGGTTTTCCTGGACAGCATGCTGGTTTCTATATACCCCATTCAGAACTGCCTTAATGAACTGTGCTGAAACTCAAAAACCTCTTCACTGAAGTTGGGGCACAAAAGCTGTTTAGGGAGCTATGATTATACAAACAAGCCTGTATCTTGGCTTATACAAAAAAACCCTTAACTATCATCACCTCCTAGAAAGCCTCCGCTCTGTGCTTTCTAGGGATTACAGCCAGCACTTCCCTTCATTTCTTTCAATTTGAAGAAACAACATGCCTTATTACTACTGTTCCCAGAAACCTTTCCATCATTTTTTTTACATTGACTTTCTTAGCAAGAAAAATCCTGAAGCTATTTTATTTGGAAAGATTTCTAGATTCCCCTGACATAAGTAGCTGTACTTGCAATCTGATGGGGAATCACTGCCTGTCTAGCAAAATGCTGTTCTGGTGCTTTACAATCCTCAGAATGTCAAAAGCATGACAGATTTTAATACAATTTCTAGTAAGACAGGAATTAATATTTACCAATCTAAAGAATTTGATTGGAACTTGTTAACACTACAGAGGTTTGACAAGTCATTGCAGCTCACAGCATCAGCTGTCAGCCACCAATCCAACTATGATGTGTTTCAGATAGAAAATAGGTTGTAGAAGACAGAACTGATATAAAGACTTTGTATCATTTTAATACTAATTTTTTTTTTTACAAATATCAGAAATGAAAAAATCCTGATTTAAAACCAGCAGAAACTGGAAGTTTTCACTTAGCCTCACTACAGGACAAGGAAACTTTGCAGAACTGCTGATTAAACTATCAACAAAGATCTGTTTTCATGGAAGAGATGGCCCAAGAACAGTTTATTGTATTTTTTGAGCAGTTAGAAAGAAAATTAGGATATCTGTTCGCCTTCCATTTGGGTTAAACTGAACCCTCTGACGTTACACTAACATTTGATTAGGAATTGAGTTAAAAGTCATTACAAGCATACCTTAAAATGAAACCCTACACTGTTCGTGAGAGACAGCTGAACTATTTGATGTTAAAAAACAAAGCTTTGTTTGTAAAGACTCTGCATGATCTTACCAAAGTTAACTCTACATGACTGAATGCTGACTTCTTGCGGGACAACCACAAATCCCATCCTTTCCACTGACTACCACTTCTCTCCTAAAATGCCAAGTTCTGTAGCCTGTTAGGGGTCAGGGTGGTACGCTTGATCCTCATTTCTTTACTGCGACTTTTTGGTCTTTCTGTGCCCCCTGCGTTCACTGCACAACTTTCCTACTAGGTGTCATCCATGGGTAGTGGGAAAGGCTTGGTTCTGAAAGTACTTCTCATCCTATTCCACGTTGTCCTTTTGTAATACAGTCTCTTTCACTTCAGCTCACAACCCCAGTGCCCAATTGCCAAATACCAAAAGCACAGACAGGAAAACTCTGAAGAGCTTTTCAATTTCATTCAGCCGAGTTAAAAAAGCAGCTCAAGTTAGGCCCCCAAAATAGTTTGCAGTATGAATTCCTATAGCAAATACTATTACAGTATTGCAGAATATGAATATTTCTGATGCTTTATTAGGATTCATCATTTTGAATTAATTCTTCCACGCCTTTAGGGGTGAGGGATCGTGTCTTTTGAAAGGGCAATTTAATGAGAGCTGACACTGACAAGGCAGTCTGTGCAGCTCTGACACAGAGATGCTTTTGTTCCTCACCCTAGACCAGAGAATGTCAGAGAACAGTTTGAGCACAAGACAACAGACATTTTTTCCACACAGTTGCTGAAACCTGTGACAAAAGACAGACACACACATACACACACACAGAGTTCCTTCAAATACCTTAAACTGGGTTCTTTCATTGCATGGATACAAATACATTCAGCCTGAAAACTGACAGCTTCTCGCAGTGCTTGTAAAATCCAAGTAAAGAAGCAATGAGATTTTACTGCTGCCTTTCCCCAGCTTTTCTCTGGTGTCTCTTTCCCTGGAAAGGTTTTGCGGGCTTTGCAGGCACCGTATACTGCACACCATGAAAGATATTGTTAGGAAGGAAAAAAGTAGTCTTTGTCAGAAACATACTTCTCATTCTGATGCTTTTAACAAAGCAAGAAATTAAAAATGCTTCTATTATATTCCTGGCATTTTCTACTAGGAATAAGGGGATCTGGGGATTACGTTTTCAGATCTATTCTATTCCTGCCCATTAATTTAATGTAAATTACTGATTTCCATGTCTTAGTTATTACATGTATGAAAGAAATGTTATGTCTCTTGGAATTCTTGTTACAGAAGGGTGACAAATACTACCTTCAAGATAAACTATGTGTATTATTACACCCTCAGCAAGCTTTGGAGAAAAAACTTTAGCTAGATTAAAGAAGAAACACCTGGGTTGGTGATCTAGCACTATGAATTTCTCAATTTTATGAAATGTTGTCTTGAATCCTTTCAGACATACTGAAACACCTTCACTATACCTTTGCCCTTGTGAAGCATTCTCATTGTATATGCAGTGCATGTCTACACCTCCACCTACAAAGAGTAACAATCTGCAGTCAATAAATAACGCAAAAGGAGCTGTTGAAACCCCAAAGGGCCAGGGCTAAAGATTGCACCTTACGTTGTCTTTAAAAAAAATTAGAGCTTCACTGTAGAGCCACCTCTTAGGATGAGTGAAACATAAGTGAGCTAGTAAGAACGAACCATGACAGCGGGTATGGAAAGACGGGTGGGAACTATGAAGGGCAGTGTGGCTAGCAAGGGATGCCATAAATAACCTTGCACATTTACCGTGCCAGAGGCAGAGGAATAGATTCTATGAAACACAACCAGTCAATGAACTCAAATCATAACCTCTTCCTTCCTACTTATTTTTCCTCTTTCAGTGCCATTGCAGAGATTGCCACACAGAGACTTCAGAAAAAAGAATTTTGATCTAATGCCTACTAAATTGAGGTAATTAGCAACATCTACCAATTGATAATGCTTTCCTCAGGAATGGATGCTAAGAGTTATGAAACCTTGCCTGGCAGATAAATGGTACCTTTCTCAGCCATCTGTCTTACAAATGAACCTATATGTACAGCTATTATTTCAGTCTGACACTGGCAGGTCTGCAATTGTTCATGGCTTCAGTGAGGAATAGTATCTGTCATGAAGTTTGAGTGCTCCAACTTTTAACAGACCTGTTTTCAGCTTGTCTGCTATGCTGAACAACTGCACTTGGGGAAGCAAAAGAAAAGACCAGGTAAAAACCCAAAGTACCCACATGTCTCTGGATGTAGGTTTGCAACTCCTCAGGACTGTCCTGAGCACTCACTGCAAAAATTGCAGATGGTTCTCTACTCACCTGTGAGAAAACACTAATGGCAAGCTTTCCACCACTGCTGTCCTCTTCACTGGGAGCTGCATCATCACAGGGCTCGTTTGGCAGTTACACTTTTGTCACCTCTTCTGATATGCTCATGTGGTGAGGTCTCCAACCCTTCCCTCTTCTTGCCCACCCTCACCTCGGATTGTGGCTGCTGGTAATTCACAGTACTTGTGCTTCCTTATCCTGAAAGATCAGTACTGGGATGCTTCCGACTGAGCCAAACACTCTTACAAGTCTCAACCAAATGCAGCAATCTCACTATTGAAGCTAAATGCCTTTTATCAAACCACACCTACAGCACTAAGGATCACACAGCTGTCATGAATGTTTCCCAATGCTGTGTTGAATAAAACTGATAAAGATTGTGGAAAGAAGGATTCTCTTTGAATACTTCCCTCATGTAAATGTACTTTCCATAGAAAACATAATTTTCTGATCATGCTAACCCAAAGAACGCTGAATTGACTCTCTTCTTGCTGAAATAGGAAAAAAAACAACTCATAGATTTGGCTGCAAACCAACATGTTGATTAATATTAGTTGCATATGTTGAAGGTTTTCTTTTTGATATAGTATGAAATGCCATCCAATTTTTCTGGTTTATTTTTATCACTTTTCCATTCTGCTCTATCCTGAAGAGAACATTTCAAAGAGGAGAAAACTTTTTGTCCTCCCATCTTTACCAGCTAACAGTTTCAACACAATACAGGCTTGAGCTTCAGTTCCTTTCCAAAACTTACCAGTATTTTAGCTACCAGAGAACCCTGAAATTGTTTAAAATATCACTATTCTCTACCTTTCTAAAACCACTCGACTTCCTAGGTTAGAAAGGTTATATTTTTACACCCTTTTATATCCTGAATACTTGTCTTTAACACTGAAGATCTGCCATATGACTATGCCTCCATGAAACAGTACCTTTACACTCAGTATAGAGTTGCTCACTGTCAAAATAAACCATAAATTACTTTGTGTCTCTAGTTCCCAGTCAATCCATGCCAATGCCTGCCTCCATCACAATAATCACCTATTAAAAGACCTAACCATAGCTCACAATTCAGAATGCATGAGATGACAGCAGACAAAAAGATAGCTACAACCTGAATAATAAAAGAAGTATAATTGAAACATGTAATACTGTAAGAGTCCTTCCAGATGATGCACAAAGCAAGATGAAGCGATGTGCTATGAAGTGGATGCTCTTGTTTCAGAAACGTTGGGAAAAATAGTGTTTATAGAAGTTCATGTCATTATCCCACTGGCAGCTGACCACTTCCACGAGGGCGTAATTTTGGGAAAAAAATTAAGCATTTTTCATCTGAGACACTGCAATCCTGACTGAGTACTGCATAGGTCTACTGATCCGCTCACTACTTTAAGTAGTTACTTCACTGACATTGTGACTTGCAGCTGAATGTGACAGGTATCTTTAATTTTCTCAAATATTGTGCCTTCAGGAGTGTGGAAGCAGCAATATTCTCCAACACACTCAACATAACCACATATTTTTCTACTTAGAAATCCAGATACATTGAAGTAAACATTCATGCTTGAGCCTCTTTCATGGTACAGAGGTAACACACAAAAATCCACCGTCCTTACCATAAATTAGACACAATAGCAGACTGGGCAGATGATTTACGAAAATTGTGACATTAAGAAAAAAATGGTAAAGCTGAACTAAGAAAATGCTCAGAAAGTGAACCAAGTATTTCCTTTTTCTATTCTTACCAGACAAATTTACAACAATGATGATGGAACAGAACTGACAAATTGTTATGTGCAAACTACAGCAAAACACTGTTCTGATCAAGTTTGCTTCTGATCCACCAGAGATCCATTTCTCTCTCTAAACTTTTCATACAGTTTGGGCATTGGGCACGTATGGCATTCACCACCAGACAGATGACATGCATGCTAGGAAACTACCTGGTAACTAATGTAATTTGACCAGTTAATAATACTTGTCAACGGGGCATTTTTGAGACTGGGATAGTAGGGACCATGTTTAAGCCTGAAAAAAAAAAAAAAAAAAGCAACAGCAGCAATGTCTGATCATACTTGATACAATTCTGCAAGTAGGTCTCATTCAAATATAAAGGATTGCTTCTCTGTGTACAGAAGGATTCTACCTTTATAATTTATAATTTATTCCCTTAGAGCAGCTAAAATAGCTAAAAAATTACCATTAATATTAGATGGCCAAAAGACAACAATTTGAAAATAAGCATTTCATAGAAAATTAAAAGCAAATGAACACAGACAGGTTTTTAACCTGCACAGCCTTTAGGCAGGATGCTAACTTAAACCTGGGTTAACAATTGTCTGAAATCTACTTGGACATGAAAACCTTCAATTTATTTCCTGTTACTTTTTTTTAATTAGTCTTTTTTGAAAAAGTTTTCATTATTACAGTGTAAACTAATTTTTATTCAGATTTGCTAGAGTGAAATGAATTCTGCTCAAGTCAAATATATAAACACCACTTACAAGTAATTTGTATTTTGAATAGACAACTCAATACAGACAGTTTTCTTTTCATCACAGTTAAAGTATTTAATGACAAAGAGAGCAGGTCCCATTTTTTTTCCCCAGAATGGCACGAAATAATTATTACATCTTTGAGAACTTTCAAGGAATTGATTACAACAGACAACCAGAAATTACTACAGTTTTGGCATATCATAGCAAAACCTACCTACCTTTAAGATCACTTTTTAGAGAGCACATTTTTGTTAATATTTCACATAATGCACAACTTTTGCCAGACACAAAAGTAGCCTTTTAAGACAGAGTTTGCAGTACAGTAGTCAAGTCTAACAATACATTATTTTTATTCTTTGCAGAACTTTAAAAAGATAAAGAAACTATTGATGTTGTTACAATTTACAAATACATTCTTTCATCTGAATTTTAGTATGTGTTATGTACACGACTATCTAATAATAATTAGTTGTATATACTACAAGCTAAGTTCCAGAAGGAAACTGTAATGCTGTAAGTTTTACCTTTGGATAGACATTTATACACCTGACGTTTTTTCTAAAAACTACCAGGTCTTGTAGTTTAATGAACAGCAAGAATAAAGTAAACATTGAGACAAACTGCTTTTCCTTCATTTAATAACACTACATTACTTAGAATCCCTACAGTAAATGGCTTTTGATGGTTGGATAAAAGTCCTGAGTTATGATACATAACACAATGCACTTAACCGGAGGAGATATATATATATATGTATAAAAGAAACAATAGATGCTGAAAAACTGTCAGTGGGACTAAAGTAAGGTTTTATAACAGTTAACTTACAAAAGCTCTGGAACTTAGCAGTGCAACTGTGACCTTGTCCTGTCATGTAAACACCTGAAAACCTATGCCTTTTTACCTGAATTTAAGACTAATTCTTTTCAGGTTTATCTGATCTGATGTTTAGATGTTTCTTCTGAATTATTGACGAGCTTAGAAGACCAGCTAGATGGCAGCAGTTCAAAACCTATTCTTTCTCTCAAGAGAAAGACTTGTGAGGTTAGCAGCAGAATATAGTTAAAAAAGTAAGAGTGGAGAAAATGATGATGGAAGATAATGACGTGTCCAAAATTGTACTCCCTGACTGATTTGTAATGCAGCTATTTTTTAAAAAATAGCCTAGCAATTTCGTCTTTAGCGGAAGTATAATTTCTAACAAGGGATAGTTTGCCTGGTTAATTTGCAGAAATGCCCACAGTCATTACAACAGTGCTCAGAAAGCTACTGATGTTTCCAGGGCAAGCGTTAATTGCACATAGCTCAACAGAGTGCTCAGAACTCATGTTGTTAATGAGTCTGTTCTGATTTCTAACAGATGTGGCCAAATTCCTTTTCAGTTGACAGTGCTGGATGTAGTAACTGTTAAGAGGTGATGTCAAATAGATGTAATTGATCATATGGTACTACACAAATGACAAATTTACCCCTTCTCTCAATCCCCAGTATGTAATTAAATAAAAAGCTTCATACAAAACAATTTAAATTACAGGAAAAATTAGCAAAAAAAGGTGAAGATTGAATGTGATCAGTTAACTAGGCAGTGTACTTAGTTCAAATGAGAAGGTTTTCCTAAAGCCAAGCATCTTTTTACAAAATGGGTATTTCCAAGAGATTCTCAGTTACTTCCACTTGCAGTAACTAAGACATTCTCAATAACCAGTGAAGCGTTTATTTCTCACAAGCACTGCTCTGAGGGTTTTAGACTGTTTAAAATGTCATTAATAATGCAAAAATCTTACTCTATACTGAAAACCCCCCTATAGTACATTCATATAATGCCAGCTTTCTGGCTCTCCGGTAAAATGAGGACAGAAATGAAGAGGAGGCATCTTCAAAAGATGAAGAGTGAAACTTCCACTAGGATGTCTGTTTATAGCATACAAGTTCAAGAACAAAAATAAGTGCAGCATCTTTTTTCTCTCTCTTTTTTTCTTCATTTTAGAAGCATAACAGAACACCTTTAAAAAAGTTAACTAAACATCTGTGAAGGAAAAGAGAAACCTACTTATTTTCATAAGAGAATACAGTGCATATATTGCATATAGTGAATACAGAATGCAGTAGGGAGTCACCCTTCTAGTGATAATATATACTGAAAACTGAGAGTCAAACTAGAAGTTATGATTCTAATGCACCAAGACATGCTTTTTGAAAGTCTCTATTTTAAAAACCACACTACTAGCTACCACAAGTCATTCTAATCAGACAGATTTCTGAAGTGCTCGCAAAAATTTTTACTCTAGAACTATGAAAAAGAGATGACTTGGAAAATGGGGCATTCTCATTTTCACAGGCCTTTGCATTCTCATTTATATAAGGCTTTAGCTGTAGAATTACAGGCAAAAAGAAAATGAAATGTTATTTTATACCAGGTTGCTAAATTTTAGTTTGCCTTTGAGGCACAGCTATGTGTGTGTGCAGAGATGTAATATTTTTTTTCCTCAATTCTGAAACCACAAGCATACATCCTGTAGGTTTCATTTTAGTACTTAAATAATCTATCCAGAAGGGAAAAGATAAATGCAGCTCTGGTAACAGATTCCCCTATGAAATTCAGACACGCACTTCTGAATGCTGGTGACGGCACATGCGAAACTTCCTACATTGGGTAGAAGAAATGAGTTTTTCTGTTTCCCAGGACAAAGCAGTCTATTCTTCACTACAGTTACAGCCTCAGGTGTTTAAATGCAACATTCATGTTCTGCTGATGCTACATAAAATGAAGTACACCCCTTCTTTGGATTTTATTTCCACACATATGTCCATAACCAGTTAAATAATTTTCTGTACAACTGGGGAAGATTATTACACGTTAATCCTGATCAGCTTGTCATTTGGTCCAGTTCCCCTGCTTGCTTTCACTCCTGTAACAACTGAAAAACAGGTAGAAAGTACTGCAGGACTGTGTAGCAATATTACAAAAGAGGAACAAAAGTAAGTCAAAAAAGGTAGAAATGCAACACTTTTTCCTGCACAGAAACTGAAATAATGCATCTCCGCTGAACTGGAAGAAAAAGCACACAGAAGTTCTGGATCTCCTGTAAGAAATGCTGAATGTAGCCTTTCCAGTTTCTCTCGGGAAGGTTTCAGCAGTATCTCAGCATTTGTGCTTCATGGCAAGCTGAAAAAGACAGAAAAAAATGAATTTAAATCACGTCTAATGACATCTGTATCAAGCTAAATTGGCTAGCTTGGATCTGAAGAGCTTTTAAACCAAACTCCCCAGAAGATGCTTGAAATCTGTAACTTCTTTGCCATCAGATATGCAGAGTTATTCCCTTTGCTAAATTGAGGAGACAGGATTTATCTTCTTTCATAGCTGTGCTTCCCAATATTCCATTATTTTGCTATCTCTGACGAAATTTCAGAAACAAAGACATGCTTTAAAGAATGGACATTTGGGCCTAATGACTGGGATTGTTGAATGCCATCAGAAATTCTCCACAAGCAATTTAAACCACCAGCTCTGCCATTACACAGTGACAAAAAATTAAGCACTGATTGGGTCTGTGATTACCAATTATTTCAATTTCAAATAATTCAAAAATGGACTTAAAACTGGGAATGAGACGGAGAAGGAAGAGCTAAAGTGAGTTAAATCCAGCAAAACTGACTTTGGCAAACCAAGCAGAGAACTTAGTTTTAGGCTCTGTATAATAAAAAATTGGTATTGGTAGATAATGGCAAACTATGAAGAAATGAGATGAGCGAACTATGTAGAAAGTTACCTAGAAACTAGAATTGTTAAGGGCAGTTAAAATGTCTTCATTTGCTATCACTGAAATCCTGGTCAATAAATGGATCAAATTTAATTGACTCAAGGACTGACCTGATTATAAATATGCCTTTAAAAAAATCCTATTACTTGTAGAGATACACTGGAATGGTGTTTCAGCATGAAAGAACTCCAACCAACCATTTTTTCTTCCCTCAAACATTTTTTTTTGGAAATATATGTCTTTGGTAGGTAACCCTGAGAGCAAGTTTTTATTAACCAGAATCTGTAACTGAGCTCTTGTGCAGTCACCAACAAGGGGAAGGAATTTTTAGAGGCAAAGAAAATGAAGACCTTGTTATAAGGAAGATTTTATACTCTGAGCTAAGTTCCAGCCTTTACACAACCAAATATAGATAAACTCATTCAGCAAACTCTGAAACTATTGTTTCTGGTGCAAATTAGGTGGGTTTTGACTATTTTTTTTTCTAAAAGGTTACTAATTTCAAAGATGCTAGAAAAAGTATTCCTGTGACATGCATCTTCTACTGTCTCCATTAGATATTTTAGATCTTAAAAAAACCTGGCATACAGCTGAGGTAATGTCCAGACATACATATTAAGCTATAAGAGAAATATATATCCAGTCATTATACTGTGGTGGTGAAATTAATTATGGACTGACAGTAATTCAAAGTACTTTTACTGCTCTACTGAAGGCAACTATAAAGCAACCAAAACAAGTCTTATGAAGAACAGGGGAAGGAAGTGGGACTGTTTAGCCTGGAGAAGAAGGGCTCAGACGAGACCTTATTGCTCTCTACAAGTACCTAAAAGGCAGCTGTGGTGAGCTGGGGGCCAGCCTCTTCTCACAGACACCTAGCGATAGGACAAGAGGCAATGGCTGTAAATTGTGCCAGGGGAGGTTCAGCTTAGAATTTAGGGCATATTTATTCTCAGGAAGAGTAATTGGAACATTTTGCCCAGGGTGATGGTGGAATCACTTTCCCTCCAGGTGTTCAAGGAAAGGTTGGATAAGGATTTAGGAAAATGGTTTAGTAAATAAAATAGGTGGTGGGGGGACAGTTGGACTAGATGATCTCAGAGGTCTTTTCCAACCTTAATGACTCTATGATTCAAAACCAGGAACCCTGCTTTGCTGTACAATGTGTTCACAAACACTAGCAGTGAAAATATGTGTCTTTCTCTTCACTATCACTGTTTTGCCAGAAAGTTATGATTCTTCCATTTAAGCAACACTCAGCTTGACTTCACTGTTCTGGTTTCAGGGGAATAGTATATTTTCTTTTCTATACAAACAACATTAAGGTCTGAGTAGCAGCTGCCCCTCAAACGGAAAATTAACAAGAAACAATACTGTAAAACATTTAACAACAATTAAGGGATTAACAACAATTTAAGTACACTGCTGCACAAAGCATGAGGAGCGGTTCCAAAGAGTAGTAGGCAGATGGATTTAAAATACACTTCAGGAAGCTGAAAGCCAGTTTCAATTCAAGTGACAATGCAGCAAACCTCAGAGCTACGCACTGAAGAAGTTATAAAGAAGAAAACTGCCAAGTGAGGAACGGTATCAAGGCAAACAGCAACCTGCTTGTAAACAATGACTGACTGCGGTTCTTTCTAGAGCTTCCTCCCCATGCAACAAAGGAAAGTGTGACTCCAACTTACAGAAAGCCTTGTTCCACCAAAACCTTACCTTATGTGCAGTTTCTGCAAACTGCTGCGCACTGTTTTTCAGCTCCTCTGTCTTCTCTTCTGCTCGACCTAGCCTTTCACCACGCTCATTCAAAGCCTGACTTGCTTTCTGTACTGCGCTTGTCACACTGTCGGCTGCTGAATGGAGTATGCTGTTTCCTGTAATATCAAAGCAAACTATTAGAGCACCCAAATATACATACATATATACGTACATATGCATATGCTTTGTATTAAACACAAGTAGTGTCATTTATAATGTTCAAGAGCTGACGTGCTATCTTGATGTTTTTTGGATAACGGGATAAGGTATCATTTTCTCACTCAAGCAATATTACTATTAGCAAAATGTAAGTACGATATAGCAACATAACACTGGGGGAATTTAAGGAAACAGTGGTCATAGCTACGTATTTATTTTATTATAAATTAGCACGTATATTTATTATATGTGCTACCTTGTGCACATATGTTGTTTCAGGAAGCTCTTCTACTAAACCAGTGAAACTGTTCACAAGTGCGCTCAGCTTCTTTGCAAAACTCTCATGTTAATATAGATTAAATTTTTTGGAAGTTACAGTAGGATTGACACCATGGAACATGTCTGTAAGAATTCATGATTTTTTTCCCCCTCAGATTCTAATTATTATAATAATATTTCATTTACAAATGCACCTCAAACAGTATTAATACAGTTATTTTATGCTGCTTATTTCTATCTGTCTCTGACCTTTACTTTTATCATCCAAATCAATTTATCAGTTTGTTTCTTGTCTGGCACACAACGTTTCTTCAAGTTTTCAACAGAACTGCATTTCTCCTCTACGTTTACTCACTGTTTACAGTACTCCCTTCTATAGTGCTTCTCAACAGGATTATCCTCTTCCTGGAATGAACTGCTGATGAATGTTCAGAATATGAACCACAATTCAAACAGAAAACTCTTCACAAAGTTGCATGTTATCAGTTTGAACTGGTATATATTAGAATGTATGTAGGACAAAAAAACCTTTTTCTGCAAAGGACTAGTAAATCTCAGCTTTTTGCAAGAAAGTGTCTTCCACAGGCTTTACAACTTAATTACCTTACAGGGAATTTGTTACCTAGGAATTTTCTGTCTAAACATATACAAAGTCACTGCCAGAGCCAGAAAGCAGAAACAGAGTATTAACCAGTGCTACTGCCGGTTTTCCTGAGTGCCCCCAGTGTTGTAATCATACAGATTCACACTTTTAAATGAATTATGCTGGTAAAAGGTATAAAACCAGCTCAGTACATGAAGCTCAACCGAGCACTGCAGCAAATCTGCTGTTGTAACCAAGTCTGTTGCTCTTACAAACAAAGACAAGTGAAAATAAACACAAACCCGCTGCTTTTATCATTTATCTGAAAACTGTATCTACCTCAAAAATACTGCCAGGTTAAAAAATAAATCCCAAACATTAATTTGAAGGGTTATTTTCTTAAGGAAAAAGAAGAACAAAAGACCCATTCAGAGTAATTTTACAGATAATAATCCTTTCCTTCGAAACTGCAAACAAACAAGGAAGAGTGAAACCGAAGGCTGCCCTAGGTATCCTGTGGAAAAACAGTACAAGCTCCATGTCCATGGACTCCTGAGATGATAAAAAAAAAAAAAAAGCCTTAAAACTTTATTAAACTAAAACTCAAGTAGTCTCAATCTCTGGAGGTGGGGGAAGGACTCAGGAACCCACACATGGTGACTCAGATATGAGTCAGTATGAGAAACACCAAGCAAAGAGCATCCTGGCCTTCTGTATACCAGTATCATTACATTTGTCAAATCAGCAATTAAAAATGGATTTATAGGACGTGGAACAGCCAGAGGTTTGGGGTTTTTTTCTGTTGTATGAAACGAAGAGGCATTTAGAGAAGGAATATAACTACTGGCATTACTACTTAAGAGATTAATATCTAAGAACATTGAGAGTTGGAATTTGCAGAGACAAGCAGCCTCTGTTCAGACAGAGGAATCTGAGAATAAAACTGAACAACTTTAAATATTGTCCACTTTCTTCAAGATTTTTCAGTCAATTGGCATTTTATTAATAATTTGTTCATTTAAAGCCAGTTCTTAAGAGTTTATTTTGGCTTCCGTTCAGACAACTTTTCCAGTTAAAACATGTATTGGGCAACACTGCACTAGAAATAGTTTTCCTTTTTTGGTGGTGTGATTTAAAGGCCTTAACCTCTTGTGTAAATCAGCACTAGCTTTCTAGAAAATTTTAAAAGCTTGGATTAACACTGTTGTTACTTTACAAGATCACAAAGCTTCTGCAGGGTACATGAAGAGCTTTATAAAACTACGCAACTGCTTAGTTAAAATGTATTGGGGAGTAGAAGCCAACAGAGATTGCTGACTTTCTGTCAATGTCAAAAGGAAATTAAAGAACTAAAACATTCCTAATTTTCTATATTCCTGAAAATATCAGGATACCCAAGATTGATACCTATTTTTCCACATCATCTTCAGCAGAGAAGAATGAACTTGGAAGTTTGACTCAGTGACAGTGAGTCTTTTTCTTTCTGGCAAATACAGTAAGAATACTAGATAGAATCTGCTGTATTTTCCTACAAGCAGTGAAGCTGCTATTCAGAAACTGCTTTGGAGAACTACTTGAACTACTTTTGGATAATCCCCATTAAAAAATCCAACCTAATCTATGAGCAACACAGGAACCCACGTGTCAGTAGTCTACTGTATTTCTAGAGCATGCGTAGGTGTTTTCTGATAAGACTGATTATGCCTTGTCCTTGTATGTCCTTATATTAGTACCACTGCAGGAACAGCAACACTTGTACTGGATGCAGTGGAGAATCATTCCTATGAACAAATTACCTACAACCTGTGAGGAGGTAATGACTACAAGATGTCTAGAGAAGTTTGTTCCATGACTGCCTCAACTGTACCCTCTTAGGTGGAAATTTGTGCCAACAACCTGCATGGAGCCACTGAAGATAAGCTTCAACGTGACATTCAACATCTCTTTCCCATGTCTTCCATCTTTCTTTAGTTTTGCCATAGATGTGACAACTGCTGTTAACCACTATTTTTCTTTTTTTTTAATTTTATTTTTAATTGTCTACAAGGAATCTGAGGGATTTCAGCACTTCTCACCTACTGGGTTAGAGACACAACCTCCTCAATGGAAGACATTCAACAGCTTCTCACATGTGAAGTATCTTTCCTGAGAAGACATAACCCTCGCAAGATGAGATGAAGACCACCAAAATGTGGGTATGGTCAGCTGATACTTGAAGTTGGTTTGAGTAGGCACGCAATCACATTATTCCTGTGATGTTCAACTCCAAGGACTTGTGATCTCAAATTTGGCATGGCTACAGTCTTCACTGTGAGCATAGCTGCATGCTTGTGTTGATTTTTCTAATGTGTACAGAGATCCTCCTGGTTTTGGAGCGCACTTATCTGACCACAACTCTACAGAATCAATCTCAGCAGATGAGACTACAGACTTTTCTCTTTCAAATAAACATAAGAGGAAAATAGAAAAGGCTACACATACGTTTTGTAATTGTATTAAACATTAATGGTAAGCACACAACTTTTCCCTATGTAATGATATTTGCAAACTCACCAAGTGGAACAAGTATTACCAGGTAACATGGTGAAAATGTGTTGACAGCAAGTTTAATATAAAGTATGAAGTTAATTTCAATTTTTATTGTCAGCAAAACATGTATGTTCATGACAACTTCAGTTTAAAACTACATAAACTGAGTTTAATTCAGTGGTTTTCTTTTGGTCTAATTTTACTATATATAAAAGCACACCAACACCCAGTTAATTTATTTTCAGTTACTCAAACAAGTGGTTTAGTAAGGTCAACTCTAATACAGCTTTTTCTTGTATAATACTTTTTTGTCTTATTATCTGACATTGTCCACCCAGGGGAAAGGAACATGCTAGGCAAATGATACATTTTTATTTTGAGTTTGCTATAGTAAATATAAGCTATTGGAATTAAATTCTCCACTCTCCTTAGAAACTTCAAGTGGTGACCTGCATAATTACATATAACCTTACTGGGGCCTGAAGGTGCAGAAACAGCAGAAGGGCAGTGGTGTTGGGGTTGAGTGCTTTAGACAAGTGATCCCAGAATTGTTACTTGCTTACAGACATAAACAAAGGAATAACACTTTGCAGAAGGTCCTCTCAGGCTCCTTTTTTAAATTTCTGGTTCTTATGATCACAAGCACTATCAGAGGGCATTGCAGCCCATGAAGTCAGGTGACATTTACGCCTTTTATTACACACAAGAGAGAAGTATATCCTTAACCCACTGCAGCCAGCAGCTGAAAGATACAGAGATACTATCATCAATTCGCATGGGAACCAATCTGTTTGTTGAAGAAACCAATTGACCTCTAGAGATATCATTATTTATTTTGTATGATTTGATACAACACACATTCAACAGAGGTTCATAGCATTGTCTATTAGCTATATCAAATGCATTTCAGTTCAATGCAGGGATTTGTACATACACTAGTGTGAGATTTTATTTATAGTGACTGATTTGTAAATGCAAGCATTTACTTTTTTAATTGTATATGCATTAACACAGCATTTAGCAACTACCACCTTCTGAGAAAGAAATAAATGCAGTTAGCTATGGTAATTAAGAAGTTCCCTCTGTCAAATGAAAACTTTTTATTTAGAGAGAAGATATATTATGGTTCCCATGAAACTAGGCCTCTGTCACTGAATAAACGTTAAAAGCATAATCACAATCAGTTCAAGTTCATTAACAAGCCCACCCCATCACAACATCATTATTCTGTATGCCTACACATACCAGAAGTTCAACAGAACTATGGAAACAGTGATTGTAAATACAAAGGTTGACTTTTTGCTCTTTCACTGTTTTATATTTTACTAATTTCCTATGCACTCATCACTTAAGAGCCAAAAGCATTAGCAATTAAAACAGCAACACAAAACTAAAGAATTCAAAGAAGAGGTAAAAGGTGATGAACAATTAAGAATTAACATGTCTTTGTCAAAGAAGGGAGCACCACCGAGACGCCTTCTGCAAGCAGGAAAGTGGTCTGAAGAAGGGAAGAGGCTACATAGCTTTGCATTATTTCTCTTCCCAAGTTACTTCAACAGCAACTTGCTACCATTTGGACTTTGAACTGCTGACCATTACCTGTGATGTCCTCCCACCTTGTTCACCTATCCAGTCTATTATTTCCCTAGCTTTGCTATGATGATGTTATAGGAGAATGCATTTAATACCTTGCTGAAGTGAAGGAAAAAAAGGTATCTGCTGCTCTCCTTTCATCCACCAAGCCACTCACTTCATCACAGAAAACAAGCTAGTTGGGAACAATTTGCTCTGGCGCCAGCACTCCTTGCCCTCTCTGTGTCTAGAGAAGTTTTTCACAAGGATTTGCTCATTACCTTAAAAGGTAAAAACCGTCTTTAATATTAACTAGAAATTGAAGTTTTCAGCACAGAATTTTTACCTGGTTCAAATAATTGTTATATATTAAGGCCTCTCTATGCATGCTAATAGAATTCAAATTCATGTGTAAGACTAAAGATTAAATGAGCTTTTTATAAGCTATTCATGCTGGATGTTGTCTTAGTTGTCAATGTGAAACATTCAATTTCAAATTCCAGGCTTGACAAAAATTACTACGGTCATCTCTGTGTCTCAAGTTGTTTTGGGTTTGGGGTTTTTTTTTTTTGTTTGTTTTTTGGGGTTTTTTTTGATTTGTCAAACCTTTATCCACCTTGATCTTGGTTTTCATAAAAAGTTTTGAAAGACACCTACTCATAATTGCTGCACAGCAAAGATAACACAACATTTCCTTGATACTAAACTCACTCACTACTATACTTTATTAAAAACTTTTAATAGACTAGAGAAACACATTATCAAATCTATCATCATGGCAGGTCACACTAGTCACAATGAGACTTTTTTTTAACCTAATGCCCTTTTATATCTTTTTGTCAATGAAAGGCTGATATTTTAGCCTTCTGTTTCTGGTAGTTTAGTCTCTGGCAGAGATATTTGTTATGCTAAACCTGAAGGTAATATGGTTCAAGCAGCAAGAAATCGAGGAGGAAGAAATCCTCCAGTGTGGGCTGCTGTGTGGGAATTTGTACTTGTTGCAGCTAAATATCTCTACCAGCAGTGCTGATTGACAGCTTGCGCACAGCCAGACTCTGCAGTTTGCGGCCCATGAACACCCCTGATGCAGCCTTCCTTAAACCTCCCCTAAATCTACTAGAGTAGAAGCAGCACCACTGCAAAACCTCTCTCTATGTTCACGGATGAGAGCTGGGATTTGCCCCGCAGAAAAACGAAAGCCTTTACGAACACAGCAGAAATTGAATACGACATTACTTTGGACTCACAACAAGTCACAGGGAGTCTTGAACTTGAGTTAGTTAGCAATGCTTACTAATAGTAACACATCTTTATTATTTAATTTTGCTTTCACTTTAATTAATCTAGCTACAGGTAGGAACTGTATTGAAACCAGCTGTTTATATCAATATATATCAGCTAAATTTTCCAAGTCTCGAACTATTTGTAGCTTTAGGGATTCCATGAGCCAAAGCTTATCTTTGCATGGATCATCTTGACTGAATTATTTTCAGTTTTCTCTAAGAAAAGAACTAACCCTACTTTTAGGTGGCCAAATAACATTATCTCCAAACATACCAAATACAGGCACCTGAATAACCTCTGTTGTTTAACTTCCCTATTTCAACATAATCTAGCCAGAACAGCACAAATTAAAGAAAATCAAGTAGCATGAAACACAGCAGACTATTAGCTGATCAAAACCTCAAAACAGCACATGAACAGAATGCCTTCTGCAGAGCACTGAGAATGAAATTCAATGACATAGAGAAGATAAGGTCTTAAAAAAAAAGAAAAAGTCACTGTAAGGGTTCAAGAGTTCAATATTTCTATTGTTAATGAGCATGCTGCATCCAAATTTCTCAATGTGGCTTTCGGAATCTTACATTTAGGAAGAGTTGTATTACATAAAGTCAAACCTCCTCATGATTCTACAAGGGACTATAAAAAGCCCTTCCACGGACAATTGAGTAGGATAAGCTTTCTTGCTGCAAGCCAAAGAGAAGCATTATCTCTGATGCTAGTGCCCTTTCATTTTAAATAGTGATGTTATAAACCACAGGGGTCATTAGAACTAAAAAAAACCCCAAACAACCCACACAATTTTTCATTGATCAGATCTTTTAATAAAAAGACTGTCTTCTCTTTTATTCAGTACTCCATAGCAATGGTGTCAAGTAAATTAGTCATACTTTTGAACAGCTAAACCAATATCAATGCTTTTATAAGCAGACATTATTTTGCGCTAACTGAAAAGATTAATATCCTTAAAAACACTAAAAGAAAGCTATTTTGTGTGGATAATATGTGAAATACTATGCTATCTAAAGCTTTACAAGCACTACTCTGTTGGGTCACCTAAGTAAAGCCAGATTACTTCACAGAAAAGGAAGAAAAATCCTGCATATGAAAAGTGATTCTTAAGATTGCCCTCACTAGGCATGAATCAATCATCTCATCTGATCAAATAACTAATTCAAATTTCAAACAGTAAAATTAGAAAAAAATCACTTAACCTCTCTTTGCTTCAATGTATTGTAGGAATGTGTCTCACCTTTATTTTGCCCAAAATAATCTTTAGGGAGATTATACTGTTACTTTTACTGTATTTTAAGCAAATATCTTCATAGAGATAAATCCTGGCAAATTAAAAAAAAATGAATGGCAATAGATAATTACTTCTCACATTAATGATAAACATGATTATTAACCCAGGAAGTGAAATACAGGCCAAATAGACAGAAATTCATACTTTTGGGAAAATCTTCCTATCTAAAGATCCAAGCTAGAAAAAGATTGTATGAAATTACTTTGAAAACCTTGCAGGAAGAAAGCTGAACTAGAAACAGGAAAACTTCGAAGTAGATTTTCATTGACATTGGTATCACCATATAAAGAAAAAGTCTGGTTTTTTTGATGGAAACCTTTCAGCCATGACTGCCAGCAGGCTAAATCCTCTATGACCTACATTTCTTCATGACAAGAAGCTGAACTAATGAATCAAATTCCAGTTAAAATCAGAATATTTTTCTGTAAGGAATATTCAGAAAGAGGAAACAGATTGCATATAGGATAAAAAGACAGTGACTACTACAAATAATTACACTTAATGTGAAAAAAAAAAATATTTTGAATGAAAGCCTGTGGTGAGATGAGCCTGGTTGTCAGGTAAGCTCCCACCCAGCTGCTTGCTTACTCCTACCCAGTGGGTTGGGGGGAAGAGAATCAGAAGGGCAAAAGTGAGAAAACTCACAAAGCTGAGATAAAAACAGGTTAGTAAGTGAAAGGGAGGAGGAGGGAACAACAACAACAACAACAACAACAACAACAAAAACGAAGTGATGCAAAAACACTCACTCACTGCCAGCAGCCCAATGCCCAGCCAGTCCCTAGGCAACAACCCCCTGGCACAGCAACTGCTGAGCATGCTGTTACCTGTTATGGTGTGGCATGACAAACTGGTCAATTCGGGTCACCTCTCCTGGTTGTGTTCACTCAGCCTACTCGCTGGGGGCAGGCAAATCGAGAAACTGAGAAAATGTTCAATGCTCTTTAAGCACTGCTTGACTAAAACACAGGTGTGTTAACACAGTTTTGGTCAAAAATCTAAAATACAGCACTATACTTTTTTTCTAAACAAAGGTATGCTTATTCTCTGTATGTCAGAGAATGCTTTGCCAGCCTGCAGCTGGAGTATGGTGAAGATGGGGTTGAGTGTCTGGGTAAAAATCAGGAGCACAAATTCAGGGAGACATAGTGATGGGAACTTACAATAGACCACCTGGCCAGGATGAGGAAGCTGACGAGTTTGTTTTAAACAACTGGGAGAAGTCTCAGGATCACTAGCCCTTGTCCTTATTGGGGACTTCAACTTACTGGATGTCTCCTGGAAGTACAATACAGCAGGGAGGAAGCAGTCTAGCAGATTCCTGGAGTGTTTGGAAGACAACTTCCTGACCCAACTGGTGAGTGAACCAACCAGGGAAGGTGCCCTGCTGGACTTGTTGTTTGTAAACAGAGAAGGCCTACCGGGGGATGTGAAGTTTGAAGGATGCCTGGGGCACAGTGATCATGAGCTGATAGAATTCTTAGTACTAGGAGAAGTAAGGAAGTGAGACAGCAAAACAGCCACCTTAGACTTCTGTAGGGCTGACTTTGGACTGTTCAGAAAGCTGCTTGATAAGATTCCATGGGAGGCAGCCCTTGAGGGCAAAGGAGCCAAAGAGGGTTGGTTGCTTCTCAAGAAGGAAATCTTGGCAGCACAAGAACAGGCTGTCCCAGTGTGTTGGAAGAGGAGTCGGCGAGGAAGGAAGCCAGCTTGGCTGAGTAGAGAGATCTGGGAAGATATTTGGGAAAAGAGGGAAAAATATGAGCTTTGGAAGAAGGGGCAGGTGTCTTGGGATGACTATAGAAATGTAGTGAGATCATGTAGGGAGAAAGTCAGAAGGGCTAAAGCTGAACTGGAACTCAGACTGGCCAGTTCTGTAAAAGATAATAAAAAGTCCTTCTATAGGTATCTTAACAGTAAAAGGAGGGTCAAGGAGAATCTCCAGTCCTTACTGGACACAGGGGGATCATTAGTGACAAGGGATGAGGACAAGGCTGAAGTACTTAATTTCTTCTTTACCTCAGTCTTTAATAGTAAAGTTGGATATTCCCTGAGTACTCATCCTCAGGAACTGGCTGACAGGGAGGGGAAACAGAACAAAGCTCCCATGATTCAGGAGGAAATGATTAGTGACCTACTTGGCCAGTTAGACACCTACAAATCAATGGGGTCAGATGGAATCCACCCAAGGGTACTGAAAGAGCTGGCAGATGTGCTAGCCAAACCCCTTTCCATGATCTATCAGCAATCCTGGCAGACTGGGGAAGTTCCACTCGACTGGAGGCTGGCAGATGTTACACCCATATATAAGAAGGGTTGGAAGGAGGAACTACAGGCCTGTCAGTCTGACCTCAGTCCCGGGGAAGATCATGGAGAGGGTCATCTTGGGAGCTATCATGCAGCACATGTGTGATGGCCAGGGGATCAGGCCTAATCAACATGGGTTTATGAAAGGTAGAGCCCGTCAAACTAACCTGATCGACTTCTATGACAAGGTGACCCACTTAATGAACAAGGGGAAGGCTGTGGATGTGGTCTACCTGGACTTCAGTAAAGCCTTTGACACGGTTTCTCACAGCATTCTGATTGAGAAACTGGCTGCCACTGGCCTGGACAGGTGGACCCTCAGCTGGGTTAAAAACTGGCTGGATGGCCGGGCCCAAAGGGTGGTGGTAAATGGAACAAAATCCAGCTGGAGGCCGGTCACAAGTGGCATCCCCCAGGGCTCAGTCCTGGGTCCAGTTTCGTTCAACATCTTTATCAATGACCTCGATGAAGGGATTGAATGCTCCCTCAGTAAGTTTGCAGATGACACTGAACTGGGAGGAAGTGTTGATCTGCCTGAGGGTAGGGAGGCTCTTCAGAGGGATCTGAACAGACTGGACCAGTGGGCTGAGACCAATGGGATAAAGTTTAACAAGGCCAAGTGTAGAGTGCTGCACATGGCACATAACAACCCCATGCAGCACTACAGGCTTGGGGAAGACTGGCTGGAAAGGTGTCAGACAGAGAAGAATCTGGGAGGTGTTGGTTGACTGCAGGCTGATTATGAGTCAGCAGTGTGCCTAGGTGGCCAGGAAAGCCAATGGCATCCTGGCTTGTATCAAAAATAGTGTGGCCAGTAGGTCTAGGGAAGTAATTGTGCCCCTGTACTTGGCATTGGTGAAACCACACCTCAAGTACTGTGTCCAGTTCTGGGCTCCTCACCATAAGAAGGACATTGAGGTCCTCGAGTGAGTCCAGAGAAGGGCAACCAGGCTGGTGAAGGGGCTGGAGGGAAAATCATATGAGGAGCGGCTGAGGGAGCTGGGGATGTTTAGTCTGGAGAAGAAGAGGCTGAGGGGAGAACTTATCACCACCTACAGCTACCTGAAGGGAGGTTGTAGAGAGGTGGGCAATGGTCTCTTCAGCCACGTGACAGGAGATAGGACAAGGGGAAATGGCACAAAGCTGTGCCAGGGCAGGCTCAGATTAGATATTAGGAAAAAAATGTTCACTGAAAGAGTTGTTGGAGTCTGGAACAGGCTGCCCATGGAAGTGGTTGAGTCACCATCCCTGGATGTGTTTAAAAGATGGGTAGATGAGGTACTTATGGATATGGTTTAGCATAGGACAGGAATGGTTGGACTTGATGGTCTTTTCCAACCTTGTGATTCTGCTTACAGTCACCATGTCAATACTACTGAATGATCTTCTGATTTAGGTAGTGTTAATTATTGTTGAGAAACATACTTCACTAATGTGGTACAAGAAGAGTGGTATGCAGTGTGTTTATCAACAGATTCCCACTTCTAAATCAGGTGACTGAAAATTCCATTTTTGCTACAAACTCAATCTGTGTATTTACAAAGAGACTAATTAAGTAGTATATTCAAATCATCAACTTCTGTTACCACGCAGGCTGAAATAAAGTTGTAGCTCATGAGTAAGAATGAAGAAGACTGAGAACTGGTCAAGGTCAGGATGGAGTCAGTCAAGGACAATGCTCTGAGTGCATCAAACAGGAGAATTGTAGTGTCTGGCCTGAGACTGACTGGCTGTGCCAGAGCAGCTGTCTTCATGGAGAACGCGGCCTGGTAGCCTAGAAGCTATACATTTAAGGGCAATCTTTGAGCAACATCCCAGTCATCCAGGAGTGGTGTGACTGTTTATGTCTAAATGTTTTCTCTGCTAATTGTGTACATTTGTCCCATCTATTTTGATCAGCTATGGACAATTTGAATGTAGCTTGTATCTGAGTAGTCACTCCTTTTGAGAACCCTGTAAAAGCCACCCCCTCCCTCCACCCTTGAAACTGTACTTAACACTGAAAACACTTCAGAAAGAAGAAAGGGACTACAAGAAGCTCAAGTTCTTCACCTGGTATTTGCTCAAATGGGAATTCAACAGCCTAGCAAAGGAAAAGTGGAAGCCCCAAGTTTTTCTAGTCTGAAAGTCTCCCCATGGCTGTTAAGACTCACATGATTATCACTTCTTAGCCAGATTCAGCAATCACAATGATAAATTTTGTTAGGAAAAATAACCTATCAAAAAAAGTATGTAGAAAAAAATAGTAATTTGAGTTGTTCATTACTGCAACAGAGTGGAGAAACTGAAGACATATCTCTTCATCCATGGAAATTGTCATGGAAACTGTTCACAACAAGGAACAGCTGTTTCCTGAGTTACCCCACAAGAAACTTCACGATAGTAATAAAAGACTAAGTGGATGGTAGGCTTCTGAGGAAGCTTATTTCTTTCCAAATCAAAATATTTAGACTGTTGAAGTTCTAACTGATGGTAATACTTCACACTTCCAAAGACGGCCTCTCCTTACTGACCATACCTGTTTTGTTAAATTCATCATTACCACAGAGTTCCAGTTGCTAGATTGTAATTGTCCTAAGGCTTTACATCACTGCTGCTACGTAACAGGTGGTCATAAAGGTCAACAGGATGAACATGTTCTTTCTCTGCTTTTTCATCCCCCTGCCAAGTGACTGCTGCACAGCCTTTCATGTGTTTTGGTGATGGCTTGTTTTGGATCTTTTTGAATACAAGAGGAAACTGCTGCTAAAAAGAACCAAACAGATAAAAGGTTTCTGAACTCTCCTCACTAGCCATGCAAAAGCCTTATTAAAGAGCTCAAGTTATTAAGTAGAAGATTACAGAAATAGTATTTCTGTGATAGTAATCCTGTAAGATAATACCCTCTTACAACTTAATGAATTCTCTTACAATTTAATGAATTTTGTATCACATGAATGGAATGTTCTATAGATAATTTCAATATTTAAATTATCAGCCAGAAAGGATGACTAAGTGATCCAAAAGACAGAACATCATAGAAAGCAGCATCTTTACTGGATTTATGCATTTGATTGTAACTTTGAAATAGTTGAAGCTTCAGATTTAAATCTGAACATCCATTTCTCAATCTGTCTTTCAAAGATGATGTCCTTCTGATCTTAAATTTGAGCTTTAAATTCTGGAAGTCTCCTAACTCAGCCTGAACAGGATGATTTCCATGGACTTCATCGACTTCATCTTTGTTGAAAGTAAAGAAAACACTTCTGTAGGTCTTTGCACCTGAATCTGGAAAATTTATGACCTTCCGAAGAAGCATTAGTTACCAAACTCTGGCAACTGTTGTAAGCAGTACATATTTTGCACTTAGTTTAGCTTGTACTGATCACAAATAGTATATTTTATTCCTCCAATCAGTTAATAAATATCTACATCTTGGGAGTTAGAAAGAACTTGGAAGCATCTGTTTCACAATAGCTAAAAATTCCTTGCCAATCATAACATTACACTTAAAAAGGTCCTTCTGATTGCAAAGAACTTAGGAGGCAAAAATTATAATCCTAACTTTTCACATGCAAAGACTTCATCAGCAAATAAGAAAACAATGTAAGCTTTATTGAAAACTGAGATAATTTTTTTTCCTCTGCTCACATTAGCTATTTTAGGTGTTTAAATTTGAAAAGTACATACTAAGTTCCACAAAACCCCACACCAGTCTAGTGAGTTAAATGCTACTTTTTATTTTAGCCCTGGGTTTAACCTGTTTACTGGAAAGAAAGCTAATAAAGCAAGCTACATACTCTTTCTGTGTTTACAGACTGAATGAACCAATGACTGCAGCCTATCTAAGTCATTCCAGATCTGGACTGATATCCATCCAGGGTCTTGCAAGTAATTATTGTTACAGCTACAAAATGCTCAAAGGAAGCTGCAAAGTCCACCTGAGGACCCGAATAAACACTGTTTTCAAGACTGCTATAAATAGACTACTGGTAGTACTCTACTTACTGGTATGTTCAACTCATCTGCATGAGCTATTCTAAATGAGACACTGATGAAATAAAGTTTCTTCTCTTTTGCACCTCTATCTGTCATGAACCACACAGAACAATCACAGCGTCCAGGTGCTCAAACTTAGAGCTGAAGTTCACAGTGAATGGAATGTGCTATGGTTTCTGAAAGGGAAATACAGGAATTCTGAAAGTTACTAACTGACCTTAATTCAGCAGGAGTGGAAAGATATGCTAGTAAAAACCTGTCCAGGTCAGAGTAGCAATGGCTTTCCTAACTGAAAGCTTAAATGAACACTTATTTTACCTTCTGTCCAAATCCATAGCTGGCTTTAAAGCATCATTTCAGCACTAGCCCTTTAGAGGGGGAGGAAGGAGAAGGAAATAGTAGAAAGAACATTGTTTATATAGGTGTGCAAACTGAGGGTATATACTGGTAAAGCAGAAACAGCAACCAGCCAAGGTACTAATTTAGTATTTTTTGTCAAATGTAAACAGAAGCAAAGAGGGATAGAAATCATTTGATGTTGTATTTTGTTAGTGGTCTGGCAACAGAGAGAATGAAAAATATTATATGGATCTATCAACTATGTACTATTTTAATGAAGAAACATTTCTCACAAAGTACAGTATCATTACAGAATTTGTTTGTAGCCTGATAACAGCACAAGAACTATCATCATTAGCCAATACAACCAGGCTTTCAGTAGCCCAGACCAGCTTCTAACCTTCAACAATAGCGTCTCAGTTTCGTGTAACTGGGTGCTGGGAGAGAATGGGGGCTGCAGAAACTGGCTCCTGTAAGAAGCAGCTGAAAGCTCTCTGTAGGCCCCAAAGAGTAAACATCAGCCAATCCAAGGCCAGAGCTGCTGCTGTCCAAGGCTGTGCCAATTGGCAATGGTCACAGCACCTCTGTGAATCACATATAGGAGAAAAAAACCCACAAGCAGCTGCATTTTGCCACTGGAGAAGGGAGTGAGAAGATGTAAGGAGCTGTGCAGACACCAAGGCTGGGGAGGGGGGAGGAGGTGCCCCAGGTGCCGGAGAGAAAGATGTCCCTGCAGCCTGTGGAGAAACCCATGGTTGAGTGGGTGTCCCCCCACAGCCCATGGAAAAGGCTGAGACCTCACCTGCAGCCTGTGGAGAGGCTCCACGCTGGAGCAGGTGGAGACATACCGGAGATGCTGTGACCTGCATTGGAGCATGACCCTGCCAGCACTTGCTGCCCATGGAGAGAGACAGAGATGCAGAGATGAGCAAGAGAGAGATTTGCGCTGGAACAGGTTTGCTGGGGGGAGGCTTGTGAGATTTATTACAGTCCGCCATAGCAGTGACCCACACCAGGGCAGCTGGTGAAGAGCTGAAGCCCTGTGGGAAAGGACTCACATTGGAGAAGTTCATGAAGGACTGTGTCCTGTGGGTGGGACCCCATGGTGCAGCAGGGGAATGGTGTGTGGAATGAATGCACCTCCTTCCCCCTGCCAAGAAGGAAGCCAACTTGGAAGAACTGACCAAAGCCCCCATTTCCCCAGTCCTTGGCCTTCCCTGTGCCACAATGGGGGAGAAGAAGGAGGGAGCAAAATCATGACTAAAGGGAAGTCTGATAAGAATGGAGGGATGGGGAAGGTGTTTTAAAATCTGGTCGTGTTGTTTTAAGATCTGGTTGCACTTCTCATTATCTGACTCTGGTTTCACTGTGTGTGCAGTGTAGTGTAATAAATTAGATAGTTTTCTTTTCTTCACTCTGTGTTGAGTCTGTTTTGCCCACGTTACTGATTGCGGGATGATCTCTCCCTGTCCTTATCTTGACTCCTAAGCCTCTCAATATATATTTTCTCCCCCGTCCAGCTGAAAAGGGGAGTGATAGACCGACTTTGGTGGGCGTCTGGCCTCCAGCCAGGACCAAACCACCACAAATGGCAAGTGGTTTTAGGGACTGTCATTCCAGATTTGATTCCACCCTTGGGAATCAAAGCAGTGGCATCCATAACAAGCTTCTTTCCCTCTCAAGATGTTCTACTAGTGCACAGATGTAATGCAATGCATTAAAGTCTACAGTGAGTGAATGTGATGTAGATGCAATCTGTTTCGTATATTACGAGTGAGTTTAATACTGTGAAGAGAGACAGAAATTCAATAAATTACATCCTTTGAAAATTATTATCATGCCACAGTGGGCATTCTGAAACAAACCTTTTATAAGAAAGGTATTTCTAAACAGCAAAACCCCCCACACTTTGTTTTCAAGACATCAGACTCCATACACCATTCAGTTTCTTAGTGTTATCTGTTAAACAATAACACTAATGCATGAAAAAAGAATAAAAATATCCAATCACCGCAACTAAATTTTATGGGTTGTTTTTCAAATGTTTTGAGTAGCTCAGCAGACATTTTGCTATTTAATCTGCTACCTAGACTGATGGTCTACAACTTTATTTACCTCTTCCAGGTTAGAAATCTAAAATGTTTAGAAACCTGGGTTAGGAGGAAGCTTTCATATATATGTTCATTTGGACACCAGATAAATGATGTTTGAAACCCAGAAACTAGGGCTTTTTTTCCCAGCCAAATAACAGGAACTGACATTCTATTCCAATGTGGACACTGGATATATATAATTAAGCTAGGATGGAATGGCTGTTAAAATCATTGGGTGTAAAACAGAATTAGAATGGGCTATTTGTATTGGGCTAAGTGTATTGCCAGCCAACTTTTTTTTTTTTAATAAAAAAAAAGAGGCAGTTACATACACAGAATTGTAATAGAGATGAAAACATGGAGGGAATGCTGTCCAGCAATAAAATACTTATTAGTAATTCTTTGTTGTAGATTTAGTTTTGCTGAACACAAAATTAACTATGCATTAATACATAAAGAGACAATTTTAGCTGTTCTATCTTTTTATTCCCCTAATCAGCCTCCTGAATCTGGAAGTTCTGCTCCAGGATTGTTTTATTACCATTTATTACCCTACATCCCAGTTACTGAATAACTTTTTTTTAATCTTTCTTCGCTTTTATTTGTGGAAATCTAGAGCTAGAGAATGTAGTTTAACTAGTATTGTATGCCTCATCTGCACACAGATTTAAATTTTCCAATATTTAAATACTATTTTTGAAGCAATTTTTTTTGAAGCCCTGAAACTGGGAATGTCAGCCATATTCAAAGGCACTGTGAACTGCAAGAACATAAGTCAGAGGGAAAACAATCAAAACTTTCTTCCCACCATAGTGGTGTATTCTGAGATCTGTGTTTCCAAATACCAGGTTTACAAGAAGGCAGTATGTAAACTGTAGTCACTCATAAATAAACAAAAACACCCCACAAAACACAAATGGAAAATAAAGCCCTCAGCCCATATTCTATAGGTACTACAAATTATGAACCAGATGTCAAATTAACATTGCACCTGAACAATCAGAAAGAAAAAATAAATATTAGCAAATAAGACTATCCAAACAAGGTGGTCTTATGCGTTCTCATACCTGTATGGGAACTGCAAAAGATGTAGATGTTAAAATCCTCCAGAAAAGAAGTAAACTGTGCTGTCAAAGAAGGAAGAGAGCCACTGCTGTGAAACCACACGGTGGTGATGTATGTACTGAACTGTTCCTATCTGTGTCAACAGAATTACAGAAGACTGAGAAAGTCATCACCAACGAATTCCTGCTAGTTATGAAGGACTAGACTGTACTAAATTTAGAATGATTATTGGAATGGAAACAATACTAGACAACAAGTACAATGTAATTTATGCTTCATATTTATTTCATTCAGATCTATAGCAATGATTTTGCCTTACAACTCTGAAAGGGTACAGTTTATGAAGAATATAGGATTTTTACCCAGAAAATCATGAAGGGAGTCTAAAGACAGATCAAATCCTATCCTTTCTGACTGAAACAGAAAGAATCAAAATTCAAAAAGATAACAAAAAGACACTTTGGACTGGGATGATGCTTTTAGCACCAGATGGTTCTGAGCATGGCATTTCAAACATGCTAGTTGACTCTGTGATTTTCAAACAAGGTAAGTTCAAATGGTTGGAGCACTTCATTTTAACAAAAAAATGTTATTTAAAAATGTTATTTAATGTTTCACTTGAGTTTTTTTTTGTTGCATCCAACTTAACAATGTTTACAAAATTAATTCTCAATGACTTAGGAGGCTCACAAGTATTAAGAAATGGATGTGGATTCATATAGTAGAGTGTCCCATACAGATAATTTAGTAGTTTATTTGCAGTTATTACTATTGATGCACTGCATTAAATTAAGTAACATTATCTAAAGAAAAACAATGTAAGAAACACTGGGTTGCAGTAAAAGAAAAGCAGGATTTTAGGATTTCAAACAGCTGGGTATTCACGTGGTGCAGTTTTCCTTTTCAAAGATTTTCTTCAGCCATCACAAAAGGCTGTATTTTTTAAAGAAAAGAATAAGAGAAACAATTCTGCTTTTCATTTCTAATAGTTTTACGGTCATTCAGAATATGGAGAATCAACTTCCCATGTCCGAGCATAGGGAAATCAAGAGCATTTCACTAAGGATGAAGAAATTCAGGCTGGTCTCACATGGTTACACACAAAGGTGACCACAAGACAACTTTTATTGATCAACTAATGCACAGCAGAATCAAAATAGAACAAGCATCCAGCTCATTTTAAGCAAATACTGATGAAATCCAAAACACTATAAAATACGGATATGAAACCGTATGTTTTAGCTATACATATATATCTATATATGCTTAAATATACTATGCGTAAATTAAGACTTGGACCTTCAAAATCTAGTAAATCACTGAATTACTGAAGCTATGCAAAGTGAAACAGTAAAAATATCTAAGTAAAGCAAGTCAGTGCCGAACTGGCAGTGAGTAGCTTTGCCACTGTTACTGCAAATTACATTCAAGAGAAATTCCACCCCTGGGGGCAGCAGCCCCTCAAGCAGTCCTTGAGGTGGGCTTACAGGACTGACAAACTGAATAAGTAATAGCTCGGGTATGCCAGGTCCAATCAGTAAAGAAGAAAAAGATAAACTATTCTTCAGGTTACTTATCAGCATTTTTCTTTGGGGAAGCACTGCAAATACCAGCTACCCACAGTGAGCATTTCCAAGACACTGCAAACTTCTTATCAATGTCACCATTTGTTTATTAGTCCAGACAGTTCTGTTTCATCCAACATACAGTGCAGGATGTGATCTATAGTGTTCACTGCAATGCAACAGGGGACCCATGCAAGCTTTTTCTTGCAGGTAGCTGTGACGCTCTGCTTTCTCTTGGACTCAAATTCCTGGCATGACTGACATGTACAGAAACTGACTTCTCGATCAAGTTTGTTTTTAAAGGCTGTTCACTTTCTTCTACAAAAGCACTTTTTCAAGCAGAAGTCTAATGCACCAAAACAAACAGTACAGTAACTTGCAAGCCACAACAAACAATAGAGTCAGTTTAAATGCTATTTCCTAGGAAAATACTTAGCAAGACACATAATGAAACAAATACACAGAAGTGTACGGCTCAAAAGTGCTGGAATACATTGCAGATACAACAGCAGTTCAATAGAACTGCATTGTAAGTCAGTTTTATTTTAGTTATAGAGGAATTAAGTAAACAGAACTGCCACAGTGGATCAGACTAGTGGTCTCCTTACCTATATGCGTTACCACCTTCTCAAAGGGCTGTAATAGGCTAATGCAAGTAACTACACAATGAAGTCATACCCTAAGCCTCAATAATTACTAATTTGCTTGATTATCAGAACAAGAATATAGTAACAGATTACTGATTTTGGCTGGGATAGAGATGATTTTCACCAGAAGCTATGAGGGGACACTACCATGACACCTGACTCAAGCTGACCAAAGAGGGTATGGTATTCCATACCATTTGCTTGCAGGAAGTGGTGGCTCAGGGATGGGATGGCATGGCTGTCCAATCATACGGTGTGCAAACTGCATGGTGTGTCACCAGCTTTGTACACTCTAACTCCTGTTGTTGTTTCCCTCTCCCTTTGCTGTCCCAGTAAACTCTCCTTTATCCCTTTTCTTTCGATTTTCCTCCCATGGGAGGAGGGGTGAATGAGCAGCTCTGTGGTACTCAACTGCTTGCTGGGGCTAAACCAACACAGTTCTAACCTTTGCTTATTTATAAAATTATAATCATATTCTCACCTTCAGATGTTTCTATATGGGAGACACATTAAAGTAAGGATTGCCACAAGCAAATTTTTTTTTGGTTTTCTTTCTACCTTTGATCTTGTTATCTTGATCTAGTTTTAGTGCTAATAAATACTCCATTTGAAAAAGGGGTAAGATTTAGCTCCAATTTTTCAAGCCAGTTACATTTACACATTTTGGTTCCTTCTAGGGTTCAACATCATCATATAGTTTTATGTCCCTGCTCTTCTGCCTCCAAAATACAGTACTGAAATTTAAAGTTTTGACAAAAATACATAAATTAGATATTAATAATTAAGTAGAATTAATATCTGGAGTACATATAACACAAGGGTTAAGAGTCAAACTGACAGGTCTGAAACGTGACTCCTGTTGATGTTTTTAAATATCAGCACTGATGTCAAGACAGAATATTATTGTATATTGTGGATTGGTTATAAGATAAATATCCTAACTAGGACCAATTTCGTATTATTACAGCCTTACTGAGAAATTACAGAGTTTAAAGTTTTCAAGTTTATAGTCTGATACATTTATAAAAATCAAGACTAACCTAAGTTAGTAGTATTTTTAAGACTAACTAATAACAGTTGATAAACGTCTCACCAACAAGGATTTTTCAGAATAAGTAACTACAAAAACACAGAACTCCATTCTGACTCTATAAACAGCAAAAACTGTTAGTTTGAGACAATTTCTTTTCCTATTTCTATGACAGACAGTGGTACTCTACATCTTGATGACAACACCTCACTTAGACCTTCAGTCTTCAGGAAAAGCAAGAAAATATATTGCTTAATGCTTTCTATGTTATTTCATCTCAGAGTTATACTGATCAAAAAGAACCAATCCTTAAAATGAAATACTTCCCTTCTCATTTTATGTACCACTACAGATTTTACAAGAACGTAATGTACTTTTTTTGTGAAAGGTTCCCATTTTAGAAAGCTAATTTAGAGCTCTGATTATATGCAATATTTTGTGGAACAAGCACTCAACTATTCTTATCCAGTCTGACTTCAACACATGGCTTTTATGCTTAAGATAACTAAAATCAGTTAAATTAAAAAAAAAACCAAACAGTAAAGCAGAATTAATCTTGACATGAATATACAGAGCATAAAAGCAAGTACCTGAAATGGTCTTTTGCAGCAGAAAATTTATTTCTAATATTTCAATCTTTAGAGTAACAGAGGCCTTTATGTTCTCTAATACAACAACTGAGTATTAGGTATATATTGGCAATAAGTAAAATGCAAAAAAAAAAAATAAAATTGTTCCTGTATGGAAACATTAGTAAGATTGTTTTTGTTTAAATTCATTTGCATCAGAAAATGAATTAAGCAAATTATTTCTGAAAATATAAGCAAAAGTCTGCAAGAATACTATGTTCAATTACACAGGTTTTTTTCAGTGGCTGTAAGATAAGTAGAAATCAACAAGTATTGGGTATTTGAGCTTCAAATTCTTCACCAGCCCCTCTTAGTTGGTAAGAATGAGGTCTAGCATAGCACCTCTCCTAGTTGGCTCCTCTATTGCTTGGAAAAGGAAGTTCTTATCAATGTACCTCAGGAACTTCTCAGATTGCTTATGCCCTGCTGTGGCTGCCTAGGGCAGCACTGGAATTCAGAACATCAGACTTTGGTCTCTTCACACGCCTTCCTGTTAAATTACCATGGGGAAAAAACTGTGGAAGTAAGAGAAGCCCAAGACAGCTGGCTAGTATTCAAGGATCACCTCCTCCAAGCTCAGGAGCGATGCATCCCAACAAAGAGGAAATTAGGCAAACAAAACCACCAGGAGGCCTGGATGAACAAGGAGCTCCTGGACAAACTCAAACACAAAAAGGAAGCCTACAGAGGGTGGAAGCAAGGACAAGTAGCCTGGGAGGAATACAGAGAAACTGTCAAAGCATCCAGGGATCAGGTTAGGAAAACTAAAGTTCCAACAGAATTAAATAGGCCAGGGATGTTAATGAAAACAGGAAAAGCTTCAATAGGTACATCAGTTATAAAAGAAAAAAACTAAGGAAAATGTGGGTCCCCTCCAGCATGAAATAGGAGACCTGGTTCCCTAGGATATATGGAGAAGGCTGAGGGACACAATCTCTGTTGGCAACATGGACAGTGCATAGGCAGATCAAGTGCACCCAGCAAGTTTGCCAATGACATCAGGCTGTGCAGTGTGGTGTGGCATGCTGGAGGGACAGGAAGCCATGCAGAAGGACCTTGACAGGTTTGAGAGGTTGGGCTTGTGTGAACCTCATGAAGCTCGGCAAGGTCAGGTGTAAAGTCCTGCATGTAGATTGGTGCAATCCTAAAAACAACTACAGTCCAGGCAGAGAATGGATTGAGAGCATCTCTGACGAGAAGGACTTGGGGGTGTTGGCTGATGAGAAACTAAACATGAGACAGCAATGCACGCTCAGAGCCCAGAAAGCCAGCCGTGTCCTGGGCTGCATCAAAAAAAGTAAGATCAAAGGAGGTGTTTCTCCTCTCCTCCTCTACCCTGCTCTCTTGAGATCCCACTTGGAGTAGTGAGTACTTACGAGGTCTCAAGTGTGGTAAGCTAAGCTGAGTCAATAGCTTGTAAAAAAAAAAAAAAAAAAAAAAGTAGTACTCATTACCATTCTCACATTGGCAGTATATTCTTGGAGGAGAGAAAGAAAGATCCATTAATAACTCCTGCCAGTTGTCCTTGCGAAAAGGTTACTGAGGCAAAGATGTCATTACTTAGGGCTTCTAAGTATATTTTAATTAATTCATCAGAATGACTTAAAACCAAAGCATTTATGCAGGACAAAGTTTAAAAGAAAACAAAAAAGGCAGGATCCATTTTCCTTCAACCTGACATCTTGCTCCAAGGACTATGCATTTTTAATATGTATCTAAAGGTGGCAGCAACTGTTTATTCTTATAGGCTCAGAATTGATCTTTAACCAGTTTGAAATGCTGTATTGCAGGGTTCTATTCAGAGTCAAATTCATCCTCAGGGTCAGCCTAATATGACAATAATTAAGTTTTCTAACAAAAAAAACCCATAGGTGACAAAACTTCTGCACACCACTCATCTACAGCTTTGTTTTGGCTGTAAAAGCAGGACAATCTGTTCAACGCGGCCACCGAATAGATGTTCCAAACTAGACACATTTGAGTACTGGAATCCCTTTACCCAAAATACCTGCCTTCCCTTTCTGCTTCAAAACATCCAGAACACACACAAGCTATGGAGAGGGCTCTTCTAAATAAAAGACAAACTTGACATACTTAGTACAAGATGCTAGTGGGAGGAATCCTGTTACAGTCTTCTCAAATTTCAATTAGTTCTTTGTTCACAGAATTAGCACCCACACCTTTAATCAGTTTTCATTAGTGCTGTAATTACTAATGTCATTAATCAAGTTACAGAAAACAGTCTAGCCTATTTAACTCTACAGTCTGTATCCTTAAATGATACTCAAGTGAGTATGAAGGCGGGGGGTGGTGGAGGAGGGGAAAGAGGCTTGTGAGAAGAATCAGATGCAAGGCTCTGTCCCAAGGGAGGGAAGAGTGTGTGTGTGACAGGTAGGAAGGTATAAGGCAGGGAATGAAGAGGGTCTGCAGTTCAACAAGGACACCCATATTTACTTATGGCTAAGCTCTCAAGCACTTCCTGCGGAAACAGGAACAGCATGAATTTCACTTTCTTCACTCATATCCTTTAGGAAGGAGTAAGACTCAATAGGATAACTAAGTTTGTAAACAAACCCTTTAAGTTCTTTCATCTTCAGTTCCAGTTGGGAGAAGTATTCTTTGATTGCCTTTTTTTTTTTTTGAAAATATGCATCAGTTACAAGATACATATTACATATATGATATGTGTATCTCTGTCAGTACATACATAAGCATGTATGTGTAGGTGTATGTACTCTAACAGTTTATTAAAAATATTTGTACGCTATTAAAAGTTAAACTGCCTAACCTTCCAAAAAGAATATTACATTGCACATCCCCCAGAAAGTTCAAGAGAATATGATTTGAAGCACAAAGACTAAGTTGATAGAGATGATGAAGTGGCATGCTGCATGTATAATCAGACTGCACTAAGGTTTAGGAATTATTTGAATACACTGCTCTGGCTAATTTGCAGAAAAAAAAAAAAACCCTAATAAACAAATAACCTCCAAGTTGCAAATTCTGAACTCAACTGAATTAATTTAAAGATTAATCTTCACGTATATGTTGCTTGTTTGCATGGCTATGGTTAGACCTTACGTTTTCCAGACAGGAGAAATCTGAATTCCACAACACATTTGACTGTATTTTCCATAAAAAGACCTCTGACACCGCAGGCTTCAGACTAAGTGGGTTCTGACAGACAACTGGCCCATCCCAGGGCTTCAAATGAGTACAGGCAGAACTGCAGGTATTTACCCAGTGTCTGAGCCAGTCAATAACCAACAGCTTCTAAAGTCAATGAACAGTGCTGCTTCTGGTCACTTAATTCCTCCATTTGCCACAAAGTAACAGACCAACTAATATATCCCAGTAACTGAACTAACTTCACAGCATTACATATTACCAAGGAGGCCTGCCTTTATTTGGGAGATATTTCAAAGTTCCTATGATAATTGTTGTTTATTTTTAGTCAGTGGAAGAAGCATACCTCCACTAGATAAATATATTGTAATATATTTAAATATAAAGCAAAGCGAAAGCTTTTGAAGACTATGAAAAGATTAGTGAAATCTATTTCCCATGCATGCTGGAATATGAGGAAAAGTGCTGAAAAATGTAGGAAACCCAAGAATTTTTCCACAACTAAAAAAATACTTCAAAAAGCTAATTTAATTTTTCGTAATTCACGATACATATTTTCAAGAAGTATCAGCAAAGATGCTAGAATGATGCTTTTAGGACTGAAAAAAAAAATCTGTTTTCATGAACTCACTGACAAAGCTCATAATTATAGTACAGATACAGGAATACTATAGAAAACCTAGCACTGCTTTAAGAATATCAATCTGAATATTCAAAGGAACATCAGATGTTTGAGCAGACTGTTTAATCTCACATATTACTAGACAGTTTCCAATTATATAACTATATTGCCTTTTATAATAATTGATACTGCTTATTTGCTGTACTTGCCTATGAGGACTTTTTTTTTCCTCAATTTTTGCTAGACATCCTGCCTCAAGGAGGCAGACACACAGAAAGTCACTGGAATTTAGGTTCAGCTGCTACTTGGTTTACAGTTATTATAGCTTCTATCAAACGTAAAGCTTATCCACCATTTGTAACCTCATGTGAAAAAAAAGTTGACAGTGTGAAGAACAGCAAAAGCACTGTATCCATGAGGAGGTTTATTAGTCTGTGTCTCTGTACTGCATCCACTGCCTGTACTGTGTGTATACATGTATAGACTGTGTCTGTGCACACTCACAATGGCAAGCAAGGAGTATGGAAACAGTTACAATCTGGTATGGCAGGATGGCTCAGTAGAGTCCATTTTAGCTATGAAGTCCTAATAGCGAGACAGTGGGTGTGCTTCACAGGACACCGTGGGGTCTAGTGTGTGTTAAGAAAGTAAGAGGCAGAAGTTTATGAATCTCAGTGGCTTTTGAAAATTTTTTTTTTCTTAAGATAAAGGTTAATATTTGCGTCAGCTGAATCAGAAACTCAATTCTGAACAGGTCAAGATTATGAGAATAAGATAATTTTGGAGGCTGTAATGTGTGGTCCTTTAACAAAACCAAATTTTTACCAAGAAGGATGAGCATCACTAGCAAACAGATGAAAAACAAGGGCTTAATATGAGATTTCTTCCATATGAAATGGAAAAAACTGTAGAGGACATATTATCCCACTAGTGCAGAAACTGCTCCTCCCTTTTGCCCACCACACGAAAAACAAAACAAAGGAAATCCTATTAATGTGGAAGGGGGAAAAAAAAAAGAGAGAGGAGGTTTACAAGAAAGTTTTATGCCTTTTTTCTTAGTTTGAGAAGACACTAAAAGAAAAGGATAATTGACAGAATAGTTCTGACTTACTATGTCAGTTAGTGGTAACCTCAGTGTCAGTAGCTAAAATGTAAACACCAAACTGGAGATGATGTCCCTCTTCCTCAAGTTTATGGTTGATGTTGCAGTGAAAAGGAATGCAAGACAAAAATAACACCCAGAAAAAAGAGCATATAGAGATGCCTGCACAAAGTATGGTTCTGATAATAACGTACAGGAATGTAGTCTAGATTTGAGAGAGAATTAACAGAACCGAGTATGGTGCTCCGTGTTTATAACTGATGCTACTGGGGGAAAGAAATAACTGAACAGAACCCCGAGACAGCCTGCACTTATCTCTTACAGTTTGGAGACATGAACTGTTAGGAAACTCATTGAGAAAAGCAATTTTTTATTCCAGCTGTGAACATGGGAGGTGTGTTTCTAAAAGCATTCTGGTTTAGAGCAGACAAAAAAGGGACTATTTTCATCCATTCTGGTCTAAGGAAACAACTAAAATGGTTTATTTTCTTAAAGAATACTTCACGAAATATGTGAAAATCCTCCCCCACAAATAGTTTTAGTTGCTTGGGAAATGGATGATAAACACCTCTTTGACATACTGACTAGACTTTTTTACCTAACCAGTCATTTTTAGTCTAAGTCTGAAAATTCACCTTAAAATATGTAGATTATGAAATACAACAGAACTCTAAACTAATTGATTTATGTCAAAATCAAAGTTAATTAAAAAAACCCCAAACATGGGAAGTTTATTAATAATAGCTTTTTGACAGACTTGTGAAGAAATCACAATGCAGGTATCTTTTAAAGGGAAAGGTTTCAGGACACACAGAAATGTTTCAGGATGAAGAGAAGTAGAGACACAAATTGAAATCAAGCTTGTTAAAAAGAGGGAGGGAGGAGAACAACTTCTGACAAAGTGAGTAGCGGATATTGCCTTTAGAATTGCAGACTTAGGGGATCAAAGAGTGCAGAAGAGTGAGGTGGTACTTGCTGGAGAAATGCTGAAGCTCAAGAGTTTGCTACTCCAAAGTTAGCATATTCAGACTCATGATTTCAAGATGTGATTAGGCTGCAAGCTCATCTGAACTCAGAATAACTCATATGCAAATAATTTCATGTCCAATTGCACAAAAGTAGTCCAGCTGCGACTGACTTACCTGACATAATTTTAGATTGGCAGTTGATAAATTCTGGCTTCTTGTCCGTAAGGTATCGCTGACAAGTGTTGTGTAGAACCTGAAAGAATGTGCATTTTTCTGAAGCTGTGCTTGCTACCCATTGGTCAAAGGCATTTTCAAATAGTAAATCAAATTCTGGGGAATCCTAGAAGAAAAAGAAGAAACACTACAATTATTTCAGTTTTATAAATGATTTGGAGAAAGAGACATAGATCTATTTTTTTAAAAGGTATTATGTTAGAAAAAGCAGAGATCATACAAATCAAAACCATCCTGGGTCTTGGCAGGTTTTTTTTCCTTGCTGATATTTTTAATAAGGACTATTCAGTTAAGACAAAAATACCTTAAAATAAAAATAGACCCAAAAATTCAAGTTAGAATTTAATAAGAAATCCTTATTATCTACAGATATATAGTTACTTATGCAATGATCTGGGCCTCACAGCAGAAAAATCTACTTTCACGCTGTATTACAGAAGATACGGTTCTGCTCTGAATGCTCAACCAAAGGAGGAAACAAATAGGAAGTGCTAGTTATTGTATTTAAAGCATCATCATGAAGTTTTGATTAGGGCTCTGGATAACATGAACAAAAGAACACTCAGAAAAAAAAGAAAAAAAATCAAAGGCAGCTTTATGCCACGGATTTTATGGAAGAAATACTGCTATATATTTAGCAGTATTTGCTAAATTAATTTTATTATCTATTCTACTAAATGCTATTTTGCATTGGTGACACCAGGAATCACAGGAATGTAAGTTTGAAAGGAACATGTCTAAGATCAAGAACTTGACAAGATTTTCAATCTGAGAGTATCCCAAGTTATCTGTTATTTACATAGCTGCATAGCAGATGCTGGGAAAGGGCCTAGACCTCATATCCCTTATCTACTTGTCATTACTCTTGTTTTCATTGTCTCTTTAACCAAAGAAAATATAATTCCAGCCCCCTTGCAATTCACAGGACAGCATCCAATGGGCTTGTATTTTTGTACTAAAGACTGTGCTGGGCAGTAACAGAATTTGTTAAGATGCATAGGCAACTGACCAGAGCACAGCTTTGAATAAATCAAGGGGGTGACTCAAACATATTTTGTTGTACAGTGAACACAGAAAGTCACTTTGTGATAACATAGTATGAACCACATTCGTAACTTCTAATTGTCCTGGTTTATTATTGAAGATTTGTGTTCATTAGCTTATTACAAGTTCATACAACTTTGTCCTGAGACAGCTCAAGGTGGGCTGTATATTCACAGTAAAGGAATGCAAGAACTGTTTTGTGGAGGTTTTGTTTACATTAGCATTCATGTGCCACTGGCAACTAAACCACAGCACCGCCTTTTCTAAGAAAAGTAGAAGGATCTCAGAAAGAACACAAGGTCCACAATATTTCACAAACCTCAAGCTAAATAACCTATCCTGTCCTTGCCTCTACTTACTGCTCTATCCTACAACACAGCTGCATGCCAAAAGGGACCCCAAGAGGCTTATAGTTAAAGACAAGGCAAACAAGGCTCTTCTTTTTCTCTTTACAAGGAGGAGAGAGAAGAAAGAAAAGCAAGGAAAGATGGGAAGAAAAAACCCAAAATGATTATGAGCTTTGGCTTCCTCCCACCCTTCCCATTAAAATCTATTCCACATATTCCACTGAGTTATATTTTTGAGAATTTGTACTTAAGCCTGTATCTTGCCATTCCAGATGCCTTTTTAACAGTGAAAAAATAACTGATTTGTGAATCAGGCAAAGAGCTCAGTTTTTAGTTTTCTAGAACTCACCCGATTAGCATCTATACCATTGACCTGGCGAAGCTGCTCAAGCATCCACTGTGTTCTCCTGACAAAAGACGTAGAGCCTTCAAATTGCTTCACCTTTGTAATAGACGCTTGAGCTGGTTTCTTGTTCGTCACTGGACAAATGAAACAAAAAAATATAGAGCTGAAATGGGCTTAATGTCTCACTGGGTTGTACCAATCGGCTCACAGTGTCAATAGCTGTTTTGCTGGTTTATTTACTATAATGTCCCATACATGTCACTGATTCAGATGGGATAACACTTTCCCTTTCCTGGATGTCATAGTGAAAAAAACATATTCCTTATTGTCAGAATGATGGTACAATGCCAAAGAAGCATTATACTACTCAAGATCAGATGTATTTTTGCCATTATCAGCTTAAGTTGCCAACAGCCTGTAAGAACAGAACTAAAATTAAGGTCTTTCCATCTGCATTCTTACAACCATCTAACTGTTCACTTTTACCCACACTAGTTAGTAGACATTCCTCATACACAGACTCTTACTCATTTCTTTCTCATCACTTTAGACTTATGAATACACATAAAAGAAACATCCACGTAAGTCTATTTGTGAACCTTTTTAAAAAACAAACTGCTATTTCAGACTGATTTTCCTGTTGGTGATTGAAAAAACACGTTTCTCCGGTCTTTTCACAGCTTTACATGTAGGTCACACTTGTATAACACTGCCATCATCTATGTAATTCATTTCCTAACTACCAGTTAGAGTGGAATATATGTATATATATTAGGCATTTCCTTATTACTTTCTTTAGTATGTGCATTTACTGCACTTACTGCATTGAGAAAGTAATCCTGCCAAATCAGACAGTGGTCTGTAAAATTTCTAAAGTTAAGAATTAAGGAACTAAAAATTGCTCGATCTCCCCAAAATACTAGGCACCACAAACAAAGACCATAAATCAGAACGATCTTACTTGTTAGTAAACAAAATGTATGTTAAAACCTACAAAGTCAGTCATGCTAGTCAGCTGTGCTCTTGGGGCGGGGAAAAAAAGGCAGCAAATTAAGCCACTCCAATTAGTATATCCTTACCACAGCATCAGGTTTTCTCAGGTACACTAAAGCTGACTTTTAAACACAACAAAATCTGGCTTCCCACATTACTGACTATTTCTCTAAACAAACAAATTTTCTTTTTATTAGTACAACTTATAACCTCCATGAAAGTTTTACAAGCAGTTTAAGGCACTTTCTAAAGTCACACCAGGTATTTTATTTGCACGTTATTTATCTATTGCTGTATAGTAAGTCACTCCAAATACATTTCCACTTTCTGTGAAGAAATATTTTTTTTAGAATCACTGTACCACACAATCTACTAATGCTGTGTCATTTATTTTTCTCCTCAAACTCTCTTTATTTCCAAAAATCCTTTTATTCATATGGTCCTCCAAAAAAAGAGTATTATTGGAAAAGCCACTCTTATCTGCTTGTAGATACTGGGAGTTAAAGACAGGTTTTAAAATGATCAATACTTGAATAGTGAGGTTGCTTATTTTCGTGCACCTCCTTTACTGAAATAAATCAAGAAAACTAACAAGCTTCCCACTCCCAAGATGCACGCTGCATACACTTCTGCACTCGGGGACAGTTATACAGTAAGTAAACATTCATGTAATACCTCATCATTACATAAACTTAAAATGTTAATTTTTTTTTGGAATAATATACTTTGGAATTGAGTAGCACATTCAGGTTAATATGGGAAGTTTTTTCAGTAACTCAGCCTCACACATTTTCAGTTCAGTGTATGTTGGTGCATCTGAAGTCCAAGCATCCTTATGAGAACTTAATTTGATAAGCAGAAAAATAATTTCCAAGGAAAGTTTAAAAGGTAAAAAGAAGCTTAAAAAAATCAGATCCTAACACTTCACACGGCAGATAACTGTTTTTAAGAAGTTACTTTAGAATAAAAAGCATAGCTGGACTCAATATATTGACCACACTATTGACAAGTACATAATAAAGACTGCCAGAAGTCTCCTGATCAGCAGCTACAGCACTGAGAACCCAACTGATGCAGTATGCAAGTCAGAGTTGCACATCAAATGGAACAGAACAGAGAAGTTCTATGCAGTTTCAGAAATGTAACAACAAAATTAGATTAGAACACCTACTGAAATTCAAAGGCTAGGTATTACTAGGAAGTGAGATTAGTGTTCTGGATTCATTGATTGCTCAATCGCCTACGAACTCAAACATAACCATATCTATAAACTAGAGGTGACAGGCATCCTATCTATAGTTACATAGTACATACAGGTTCTGCTTTTATTTCAAGTTTACACATCACTGGGTGGGAAACAAATTCCCAAATTACATGGGCAGGAAGACCACAGACTTATGTCCCTACTTTCTCTGAATTCACCCCAATACTTATTTGTATGTTTTCTGCCAACCCCAGCGATCACTTTAGCAGACTCTACAGCACTCCACAGGACCAAATTTCAAATATTTTCTACAAAACAGTTCCAACAAAATGCTATCTAACAGTGACTCAAGTTTTATGTCTGTGGATTATTCCCCTTCTATGCCGAATAGGCAAGTATGAAAAAAATACTGTATACTATACATAAGCCACAGACAGAATTAACACTTGTAGCATAGGAAAACAAAGCAGGAAACACCAGAGAGAACAATTATGTCATCAAACGCTATTCTCCCCTCCTCAGAATCTCATGAATAATCAATTATGAAATGTATAGCCTTAAACATCAATCCAGTAAAATTCTCACTCCTTTAAAGCCATTTACATGTCATTTCCAAATGAAAATACTAAATTTTACAGATATGATAATTAAGTGCTGAATGTCTACTCTCAATATCTTCATAAATTGTTTTGTCTAATTTGACATATCCAAAATCTAATTCTCCAAACTTCTATGTATAGCACTTTTAATAATCAATGAACAGTAGCTCTGTCTTGCACTGGAGCTGTTACTGCTCTGTGCTTCAGCAAGTCAAGATCACTTTTAGTGCCTAAACTTTGTTAACTCTTGAAGATGCCTAGTAGTGGTCAACTATAAAACCATCTTAATTAGAAGACTGTTTCTACATTATCTACCACACAGTATGTCTGTGAGAGGCTGAGAGGGCTCCTCTACAACAGAAGAGCTTGTCGGCGTCTTGGGTATCTCAGTTACTTAAGTAGAAATTCAGTCTCAAGGTAGCTGGTGTGTCCCTCTCAGGAAAAGCTGTAGTTCTCCCATTTAGGTTTCACACTCATAATTATTGCACATAGCCAAACAGATCTTGTTGCATTTCACCTTCTGCATCTTGGTATTTTAGGAAAAAGCTAACATTTCTAGAACATTCCAAAAAAACCCACAAGCCTACAGCTACCCACAAACACACCCAACATGCTTTAAAACCTTCATTTAGTCCATGACAGCTTGACAGTAGTATGGCAGTCTTTACAACTCTGTGAAACCCTTTGGCAGCTGGGAAAGCCATCCTCACTAGCTGCTCATTATGTTGCTCTGCAAACTAGAGCACTTCCACACAAGCTACTGAGTGGGTGTTACCTTGCAAACATGTAAAAATTCTTTTCTTAGATCTGCAAATTGGAAGCAATTACACACTCCTAGCCACATTCCCTCTCTGACAAGTCATTCAGACATGTTTGCTATAATCTTCCACGATCATTATCAACCTTAATAAAACAAAAGACAATATTTAAGTTATGCTTCAATTTTAGGTGGGGTTTGTTTGCTTTGGAGCTTTTTTTTTTTTGTGTAACAGAACATCACGCCTTCGAAATACGAAGCTGTAATAGTGTGGATGAAGCACATTTATTTGGAACCCATCAATAGATGGCATGCCATATGGTATTTCTATGTGTCAGAAGCAAACAAAATAGCTTTTTACATTTTTATTTATTTTTTAAAGGAACATAGAGTTATTGGTAAAAATAAGAAAGAGTGTGTGAGGAGCTGACTACAGCAATTTATGACAATGACATTACGAGTTTGGGGTTTTTTAGACATTAGATTAACATATAACCAAAAGTAACCGAGTCAGAAATAGCATCATTTATTCTGGGAGTGAAGACATTGTTAACCACTTTGCATGGTAAATAAAAAATGACAGTATAACATTTCAAAGAGGCTGTTAAAAGTTAGAAAGGCACACATTTAAGTGAAATAGTGTTTCAAAAGCAGATCAGAAAATACAAGGCAGAAATATTCAGGTCAGAATTAGATTTAGAGTGCGCTGTGACAGAGTCAGGAAAGTCATTGTTCTCATCATTTGGAACACAGAGAAAACCAGAATTGAATTCCAGACCTCAGCTAGAAGTCAGTAACACACACGTCTAGCATCTTAAAGCAGAAAATCAATACAGCTCTTCACAGAAACAGCTAAGGGAGACTGAAGTCACAGTTCAACTTCATCTCACCTGCACTCCAGAATATATTTTTAAAAACTTTTTCAGCCTTCTAAATTATCTATACTCTAATGGAAAGGGAAGTACTGGAAAATGATTAATTCCCTAAATACCTACCCTAAAACATCTGGATTTGAGAAACAGCTCTAAACCACTGTATCATGAACTTTTATTTATCAGATTTGAAAAAAATGTTTTTGAAAAGCAATGTCTGTCCTTGAAATTTTGATTCTGGCTACCTGTGTTTGTTTTGGATGTTCTTTAGATAGATTTGGATCTGTATATGTTATAACTCAACCTCTAGGCAATTAGGAATCTTACAACAAATGGTGTGATTGCCTCACAAAGTTTCTGGTTATATTGCTGTGTATTTCTAGTGCTGAATGACTAAAATAACTACTGAAGGGAAAAATTAGAAAGTACAAAGTCTTGAAGCAGTCAGTGGCTGCTGCAACTGTTCATATTATAACAAGTTGGGTTTTTTCCTGGGCACTCTACAGATTAAATTAGGCACCCTTAACATTATTTGCTGTTCTGTTACCAGCTCTTGAGAGGAAAAAACCAAACCAAACCAAACCAAAAACCAACAGTGAAAATGAAGTAAAGATCACTTAAAAATTACTTTCATCTATGAAATTATTTCATTTGTGAATGTGACAGTCTGAGACTCTCACTCCTGAGCAGGTCTGCAGACGTCTACTGAAGGCACTGCCTGTGTAGTACAATCCAAAACTGTTCATCAATTTAATGTTAATCTGTATGTGAAATACTGCACAGTGGATGCTCACCCCCCAACTCACAAATACCCAACGATGCAAAGTTAGTCAAACTGATAAATAATATGGTTAGAATGCATTCTAACATTTAAAGCCTTTTTAAAAAAGGCCTCTCTGATGAAAAGGTTGTTGAACTCGATACCATGGTAGTGTGATGTGATGTCAAGGGCATTGTATCTAAAATTTAACAATTACTAACTTCTTGTAGAAACATTGCCCTGAAAAAAATGTTTCTTGTAGAAACATTGCTCCTTCTTTTCAGAGCGAGACTAAGTCTAGAAGCAGCTAGGAGTTTCCTAAACTGATTTTGATTAAATCAGAATAAAAAGAGCAAACTTAAAAGCAGCAGCATGTTTTAATTAAAAATGCTATTTAATACTAGAGATATTTTATTAGGAAATACATGCAATTATGTATTAGAATTTGTGTTAGAAATGCTTTTTTTTTTTTCTCAAGACAGCTCTTAAAGAAAGAAAGTAGGTTATGAACAGACTGTGACAGAGATAATTACTCCTGTATACTTTGCAGGTCTCCAGAGTTACATATTGAAAAGGCATCTTTTCCCTCCAGACCTCTCTTTGTGCAATTAAATCTAATTGTCATTCCACAAGTCCCTTCACTCTCAGCCACCAAGGAAATTACTATTTCATAAAATTGCAAATGCTCATTGACTAAAATTCTGATGGTCACATACACAATCCTAGCAAGCTGTGACTACCAGTTAGGCTGATGATCTGTGGCTTCTGACCATCGAAAAGAGTGACCTTTTTGTTTCTTTGTCCATTTACCACTCAATTCCCCAGCATATCTGGAGTTTTACTACTCAGAGAGGTAATCACGAATAACTTGTGGAAATGCATCAGAACTTTGAGGAAACCCAAGACAGATCTCTTTTTTTGCAAATGTCATAGTCAAGTACAAAGCCTCAAATAAAAGAAAACATCAACAAGGCATCTACAAGGACTCACTCTCATCTGCTGTTCTCATCTACATCATTCCAAAGAAAAGATTTCTCTGTTCTATCACAAGAACAACCTTACAGTTTTTCTTGCACACATTTCAAAATCTTATTTTCCCTGTTTTCTTACCAGAGTGGGGAAATAGGGATAAAGCAGGGGAAAGGACACTAAATACTCCTCAACCCTTATTACAGCAGAAGGTTGTATTATTGATGTTCTGCCACTCTACAAGGTAGTTGGGGCTGCTCTACTTATAGGACAATGTGACCTGATCAAAGTATGGTCCTGGCAAGCAACTTCCAGATTTTTACAAAGCAGCTTTCCTACCTTCATATAAATGGACTGTATGTAAGAATTAATTAAGATTGAGCAAATGGATACATTCTGACCTATTTAGGTATTAAGAATAAGGAAACTCTTTTAGTATATCACACAGATTTCAGGAGAACTATTTCCAGTTTTTTTCATGTGATGGTTGTGAATTTTGCTGCCTACCAACTCCAGCTTTGAGTTTGAATACCAAAATTTGTACTATTTCATGTTTCCTCACAGAAGTTTCAACTAAGCACTAATTTAATGTGGAGCCCAAATTAACTGTAGAACTTTGAGCCTTCCACTGTGACTGTCCAACTGCTCCCTCTTGCAACCTTCATACCTTCCATGGTTCTCAGACCTCAGCTATATATTATACAAAGAGATGCTCTGAGAATACAGTCCTAATAAGAACCCAAACTTAGGTAATCACTTCCAGGATGAATTTTATGCACAGAAAAAAAAAAAAAAAAAAAGAAAAAAAAAAAGAAAAAGATATGTTTGCAGTGGAAAACTGCTAGCCTCACTGAAAACAAAAGCAGCTAAAACTGGGCAGGATTAAATCCCAACTTGCTGGTCAAGGCTCGCCAGGTGTCTAAGTGAGTGATAAGGCTTGGCTTCTCAGAAATGCATTCCCTACGTTTCCTCTTTTCTTTGACATTGCTGCTTCCTCACCATCTGGAATTTGAGGATCTGAAATCAGGGAGAAGCAGTTCCCACCTTCTCTGCTTACTGAATAGGACAAGGGAATGTCAGTGTCCCTAAATACACAGCAGTTTAATCCAAAATTAATGCTTTCTGTTTCACAGAAAGAAAAGCAGCTTTCAGATATTACAGAGGCAAACTACTCCTAAGTCTAAGCACACACTGGATTTCCCAGAGCCCTTCCCAATAGTCCAAATAACAATTTCCACGTCTGCTTAAATCAACATCAACTGCATCACTGTCCATAACAAGTTGCAAGCCTCACTCTCATTGCTTTCCAGATAAAAATGTATGAAATATGTATCTCTTAATTAAGGCTTATTCATACATTATTCAAAATAAAGTTTTAAATATTTTTTTCTTTTTACATGCAAGCTATCTTTATCTGCTGAATAGTAACACAAAAATAAAATACTAAAAAAATCAGCTATCCTGGAAATTCAGATTGTTATCTTCTCAAAATTCAGATGTGGTATCTTTCCAAAATGAAAGAGTAGATAAAACAGTTTTTCTGGTGTCTTCAAAGAACAAAAAAAATCAAACCAAAACAAAACACTTTGCCTTGCACTGAAGTAAAACTTTGTTTTCATGTCTAAGACCTCATAAAGTTCTGTAAGCCTGAAGTGAAAGCCTGTATGTTTTCCAAACATATCACTGTGTGTGCCAATAATCAGCTGCTGCTCATAAGCAGAGTGCCTTGCCTTTCCGTTTTGCACCTATTTTTCCATTGTATTTTTCACAGAACACATCTTAAAAAATAGTTTTTATGCCTATTTGAACATTTCACCTGCCATCATACAATACGCATCACAGTATCTTAAGTTTCTTGACAAACTCATTTCTCATTCCTATATATTTTTTTTAAACTTGAAAGATAGAAGTATTGAAGTTTGAAATTACTAGCTTGCTTAAATTATTCTTCATATGCTACAGCAATATAGTTTAAGGTACTGAGAGCAAAGCAACTACTTTTCATATTGGCACAGTTACATAGACAGATGCAGTTAACAGTGGAAAGAATGGCAAATTTCATATTATAGCCAGAGAATAAGCTTCTGTTTAACTGTAAATATTTGGAAAGGAATCTTATTAAACGCATATTCACTCCCAGAATGATGACTGAACTTCCAGGTTTTGTTGGAATTGCCTTTTACTCTTCCACATTGCAAAGCAGCCAACTTTCCAACTTTTCCCACCTCCTTTTTCCTGAATACTGATAGTCAGCTGCATTTGGACTCTTGAGATATTTCCAGTCAAATACGGCAAATTTGAATTGTGCATATGTTTTTAGTGTGGTGACAGCTCACCACAGCATGTGCCCTTCTGTATGAGTCTGGATCACCTACGATTTCCACCTTCTTAACAATCTTTTCCTTAAAAGGAAGGCAGCAGCCTACAGAGACTCTGCTGAACAGGATACTTTAAACAGACTTGTAAGCATTTACGCACACTTCAGAAAATCCCATTTCAATCTAGTTTAGAAATCAAGGCTCAAGGTACAGATCACAGTGACTATCTGTGTGGGTGACTTGAGATGCTGCTTTTATCACATTCTGGTCACTTCAACATCCACAGCTATGGAGAACCAGTTAAAATAAATACCACAAAAGTATTCTTACTTTTAATAACTGGAATTTGGCATAATTCCTGTACAAGTTAACAGATGTGCATCCGCATGCAGAGAGTACACTAGGAATTACCTCACCAGCCTGAAAACAATGTTTGAACTTCACAGCAAGTGTCCTGAGGGGCAGGAAGAGGCTCTGGAAAATTAAAGTTTGAATTTGTTACTCAGTAACTCACACAAGAAGTACGGTATTAAGAAGTAGTTCTCTCTGTGGAGGTTTGCTAAGGTACCTTGACAGACTTCAGGTTCTGAAACAAACTGGCCAATGACTAAAGATCCTGCAGTCTTAAGAGGACTGATTTTTTACTGGAGCTTTTAAAGAAGTGACTTAAAAAACCATGCTCTTTCCTTGATTTTGTACTGAAACAATGACCTAAAGTATAGTAGATGAGACTAAAGAAAATACTTTGTCCACAGCAGATGCAAGAAGGGACTCTTACTGAACAGCAGTGAGCAAATTATTCTATATTACTATGACTCAAGCTTTCAGATGGACATACTTTTACAAGAACTTTCACATACATATGTGGCGTGGTAACATCCAAGTCGCAATATAAGCCACTAAAAAGGCTGGTAGACTGTGACCACCTCAGATTATGAAGAAATTAAAAAACCCAACACACAAAAAAACAACTGGAACAACTAAATCCCCAGAAACACATCTGTGGGGAAGTACAGGGGATGACTACAGGAGAGGCCAAGCAGGAACTGAAACAAGTAGATCATCGGCTGCCATCCCAGTTAATCATCATACATTATTTTAACTGAAGCCAGTAATTTAAATTCTGCCTGTTCCACAACAACAAAACCCAGTATCTTTACCCACACCACATTTACTCAGGACATGCCACATATCCAACCTTTCTTGTGTCTTACTGCTGGAAATGCGATTACTACAAATAGAAGATTTTAAAAGCTGATTTTTTTTTTCCGCTGAATTATTTTCTCTAGACAACTAAAACGAAATACAGCAAGCAGCATATACATTTCAGGTAGCACTAAGTCTAAGATATAAAAGTGGGAAAAGTATGTGTACTCTGAATATTTTGAACTTAAGATTTAAGTTCATAACAATATGGTTACCAGTACTACTATCATTAGATCTGGGAAAATGCCCATGTTGCACATCTTATTCAAATTCAAAGGACATATTACATATCAGCAGGTCCCATTTTTATCCTACATGTCCAGTAGTTCAGAGAGTAATTTTTTTAAATTCATTTATTTTGAAATTCAATCTACCCTCCCATTTTTTAAACTGCTTTAAAAAATGTGAACGCAACAAATTAACTTTACATACCAATCTTAACAAATTTGCATATTAAACCACTACACCAAGGCAGTTTAGAGGTATGACCATATACCTCCATGAGACAGAATCCTGTGCAGTGTTTTATGGACAGTGAGGCAGATGGCACCCTTGTCACACTTCCAATGCCAATACTGCTTCTGGAAATCAGTTCTCTGTCCATCTGCAACAACCAAGGGGTTGTAATGCTCGCTCTCGCACACTGAGTTCAGTAGTTAAGTCCTCTTTTGCAATGGCATCAACCAACACATATTCTTGAGAACCCACAAAATAAACAGACACTTTCTTAAACCTTCTCAAATATTCCCTACAGCTTCAATTACCTGAATAGACAGTATGGTCTCTCGCCAAGGTCTTCATGCTGTTCAACAGCATTTCAGGGGCAGAAGCCACATCCACTTATTTTTACGTCAGTTTGGTTTGCAAAGCATTTTCATAGCATGAGATGGAAATTAATGTGAGTAGTATTTAATTTTTGAATCTTGAAGCATGTGAACAGTGATTTGAAAATCAAGTGAAATTAAGACCCTTATAAAGTAACTTAAAGCGCTAAAAAATTTCATTTAATATACGCACGTGTCTTGCTGAACTGGGCCCCAGCATTTCACTTGTGTATTTACCCTCCATCCTTTTCTACTACACTTCATTCTCCTGCTCCATTTTAAATTTGTACAATGGCAGCATTTCTCAAAATGCCTTTTTCTTTCAGCTATTGATTTATTGCAGCTACCCACTGAGTTTGTTTCACTTTGTGAACAAGATGCAGGTAATTAAAGTGTCTGGAAGCTAAAGTATGTGTGTGTACTTTCATACTTTTACTATACCAATGCTTACTTACAGACTGAGATTGAAAGGCTCTGCTACAATAAATCAAGAGCAAACAAACAGCTGCAGGCAACACCAGAAGGGATTGACAAACACTGAACAACTGTTTACAAATCTAAAAGATATGGGAAAATAAAAGTGGAAAAAAAGCATGGTAGACCATTTAAAGCAATAAATAAGTTCTATTTCTCTTTAGACTGCAAAAACAGGGTGGTGGTGATATTCTAATTTAATTCCCCACTTCTTGTCTCCACACTCTAAAGTAATAAACATAATCCTGATCTCACTGATGCCACACACATTAAGGTAGTGTGATTTTTGTGGGAAAGAAACCATTATCTGCTCTAACCCTACAAACATAGGTTGGTGAATCAGATGATATATCTATCTTCACTGTCACTCTAAAAGGCTAGAAAGGAAGACTGAAATACAAGTATACATGGATGAACTGAGGAAAGGCAGCCTTCTACTACTATTATAGAAACAAACAAAAAAGCCCCCACAGCAAGCTCTGGAACTCTTTATTTTTTTTGTTAATTCGTGTACTTGATAATACACAATTTATATTAAATGTACATTCAAGATTAATTTGAAATGGTTACTTCACATTTACTGAAATTAACACAAAGCAAACGTGTACTTCAGAACTCTAGGATTACAGCACGGCTACTGCACTTGAAAGTGTTTCAATAGGACCATTTGAATGGTTTTATTTGTTTATTTTTAACATGGCAAGCAGCAATTGCTGACTAATTGGGTCACAATCCTCAGAAAAGCAAAACCAATACAGGAAGACCTTTGAAAATATACTTCATGTCAAGCTTTGAACAGACACTTAAATCTGAGTATATTAACTTTACAGATTTTACCCTATAAACAGCTACTCATTTTACTTAATAGCTGGATACTAGGTATGCTCACAGAACATAGAATGGTTCAGGCTGGAAGGGACCTTAAAGATCATCTAGTTCCAATCCCCCTGCCATGGGCAGGGACACTAGTCCCACAGACCTCCACTAGACCAGGTTGCCCAAAGCCCCATCCAACCTGGCCTTGAACACTGCCAGGGATGGGGCTTCCACAACCTCTGGGCAACCTATTCCAGCACCTCAACACCCTCATAGTAAAGAATTTCTTCCCAACGTCTAATCTAAATGTATCCTCTTTCAGTTCGAAACCATTACCCCTTGTTCTATCACTACACTCCCTGAAGAACAGTCCCTCTCCCACTTTCCTGTAGGATATCTTTAAGTATTGGTAAATAAAACATATCCAGTAGGAACATATCCCTCATTAGACTCTGTAGAAACATGTTTACACTGCAAGAAAAGTTACACGTATGGTGGACTAGATTGTATTTGAAGGTACTACGTGCATTCAGTTACTGTATGTACTAACTTATGTTACCTGACATACAAAATACATCATACAGTTCCTTTTATTAACAGAATTATTAACCACAGTGGAAACTAAAAATTAAATACTTAAAATTGGAATTGTTACTACTGGTATCAATGTCCTCTGAAAACCATCGAATCTCGAAGCACCCCTGTAAAATGTGCTGCTTTTAACTCAAATAGCATTCTTAAAACTGCTCTCATCTGCCCTTGAACAATCTTGAAATGGTAGGACTGAAACTTTGACTGAAATTAGTTTTCTCGTATTTACTATTCTTTAAGAAGGTCTCCCAAATCATTAGTTGTCTCTTTATCAATGAGAAGTTTACCATTTCCAACTACAGAGTGCTCCTAGCTTTTAAAGATGAAAACTGGTAAAAATTTGTTGTAGAGTAAAACATCTAACAAATTTAACAGAAGAGAAAGGAAAACATGCACACTGTTAGCAATCAATTTTAGATTTCTCCCCCCCACAACTTACTCTCCTTAAAGAAGGTGACAATCAAAGAATGATACATCTCCTTGAACAGTAGTTTTAGGAGGTACCCCACCAAGGAAAGGTCCATCAGCAAGCATTTTGTGTCAGGGCAGAATCGCACACACTTTGGACTCACTTTGCTCTGCAAATAGAGGACAGCTGAAGGATTTCCCTAACAGCTTCCATAACCCAGAACATGGATTACAGAACTAGCAGAAACTTAAGTAAACTGTATGGAAATATCCAGTACAATGTCAGAAAAGCCAAAAGCTGCTGTGGCACATGTATGATTTCTGCAGCTTTCTTCCACGAACTCACACTGAATTTATTTTTCAAGTGTCTGTATTTGTGCTTCCTCATAGCTAGTTGTAAGATTTCTCAGAGACTGTTTGCATTGTTTAATATGATTACCTGTAGATTTAATCTAGTTTAGTAGATTTAATCTACTCTATTTAATATGGTGGAGTATAATGAATAGCAGATAATCAAACCAGTACTCAGTCAACTCACTATTTCCATTTCCTGAAGGGTTCACTGAAATAGGTAACTTAAATTGTGTTTTTCTGCCTAGAAAAGATATTTAAACATAAAGTTTACCTTATCATTTATCAGGCAAATTTGGGTACACCTAATTGAAGTACCTGTCTCATTATGTTTGTGTGTGGCCATGCATACAAAGGTATGACTGAACACCCCAAGTACATGCCACCAGCTTCTTTTCTCACCAGGCTTTTTTCAGTTTGCATTCTTTTCCATTTGAAGGAGACCAATTGATCTTAAAATGCATAGCTCCTTGTGTTACAGGATTAATTACTGTTATTTCATAGGTGTACTTCTTACAGAAATATATTCCCTTATAGGCCTCAAATTTTCTTCCTAGAAAATGGAACACTATGCTCTTCTCTTTTTCTCATAACATGAGTGAAACTCCACTTCAAACTTTAGTCTCTCAACTGTGAAGCTATGAAAACCTAACCTGAATGTGCCCCTGGCTATTAATATGTGAAATTTCAAACCAAAGAAAAACAGTATCTTAAGATACAATTGATAATTTCTGCTTAATGAGAAAAAGATATCCTACAGACATAGAAATCTCTCCAAAAAACAGAATCTGAAAAACCTCTTACACATTTTAAATAGAAAACAGTATCTTAAAAACTTTTTAGTGATTTACTGTGCTAATGTAGCATTAATTTTTAATTTGCAGTAATATTTTACTGCTTAAAGTAGCTTTTCCTTTGTGAAAAATTTTCCACTGAAATTTACTCCAAAAAAGTATCCATACTGATAGTGTTACAAAAGGAATTTTCTTCATTAATTTATTTTTGAACACAAAAAATGAGCAACTCAACCTTCTATCTTTGCATATTATGCTGATAGCAAGAGGCCTTTGCAGCTGATCAGCTGTTCACTGACCTTTTCTACTCTACAGTATATATTGTACAGTGCTATTACGACAGACAACATCCTTTTCATTACCTCTCATAAAATAAAAAAAAAACCCACCCTGTTAATCACACACACACCCCTCCCTCAACTCATTACTATCTTGGAGACATGTTATTAGTTATAATTGAAAAAACCTGTTTACAGTAATTGCAACGATCATTAGCAATGTCTGTACTAAACATTAAGTCTGTAATTTCATTTACATTTTTGTCAAACAGGATTGTTAAATGTGTACTGTGAGTAAGCTTCACAGTAATACTGTCACATTCTGCATCTGCCAGGATTCACCATTAGCTCCTCAGCAGATTAGTAGTTTGCCAATATTCAGTTTGGATGTGTCTACTTTCACCTGCTGGAGGAGACAGCTACCTTCAAAGAAAAACAGAACACAGCAAATAGCCCACTATTTTCAAGTACTGTGTTCAAGTACTAAACCCACCCAAACACATTAAAAAAGCCTCTTCTGCTTTGGTCGTTTTATGCAGCACTTTCACTATCTTGCTCCTTGGTCTTTGTGCAAAAGACCTCACCCAAAGACAAACCAAGCAAAAAGACTGTAACCAAACAACAGCCTGTAATACTTCTCTTCAGTTTGGCTTGTAATCAAAGTACTTTTCAGGTTAACAGACCCCAATAAAGCCTTCTAAGCACTGTGATCCTACCCAAACGATACAGAGCAGATAACACCACTAATGGCCCTAAAGGTCATGAAGTAATTTTTGACACATTAAGTGATACATTAAGAGGCAAGATTTAAAGTACTTGCTGAAATATGAACTCAAGCCAAGAAAGAAGAGATTTCAGTTTGGAAATATTTTAAGGCTTCATTTTGGGTCCCAGGTCAATACTGGGACAAGTCTTTATAGCTGCACTAATTTTGTCCTTCATCTGTAAGTGCCAACAGTAGAACCTAGTACAGATGCAGAGATACCAGTTTCCTTTTACCAAAGGCACAAAGCCCCCACCAAACAAAAAGGGAAAAAAACCCCCACATTAAAACATGTAGACCCCCCCAGAGCAAAAACATCATTGATACAGTAAACAAGTTCAATAGAAACCCAAAAGAACTGATTAAAATAAATAAAGTCAGAACTTTCAAAAAGTTCTGACTTTTGGTTGTACACTATGCATTAGTGGTCATAATTCCATTTAAGGTAAATAGGAAGCATTCCATAGAACAGCAGCCAAATGCAATAGCATGCACTTTTTTCAACTGCTAAAGACCATTTTGATACAGTGTAGCAGATTTTACTGATATGTCCTTTTTTCTGAAAGATTAAAAGCAGTGACACTCTCTCTCTCTCTCTCTCTCCTCCAGTAAGATGCACCACAAAACTCCTCCTCCTGGCAAGAAATTAGCCATTACTTTAAATACTTCCAATATGCAGACTAAAATACAAGATCTTGGGTTTTTTTAGAAGTTGAATGATGGAACCAGGAGATAATTAGTGAAGTGTACACCTCATGAGTGCAAAAGAAGACATCAACATGCATGATTTATGAACTGAGTTGGCCTTTTGAAGGGTTATTTATCATCCCTGCACAGGGCCAAATTGAGCTAATGACTCAGGTCCTCTCACTTAAGCCCTATGAAAAGAGAATGCGTACTAATGCCTGGTTTGAAACACATCAGCAAATTGGTGTTTGAATACTACCTCATCTAAGCTTGGTCTGCTGTGGCACACAAACACAGAAAACACCAAAAGTGCTGTGTGTCTAGCTCATGCATCTGCTTTGCAAAACAAAACCACAAAAAACTCAACACAACAAAAAACCCATGCCAAATGAGTAATAAACTCACACCTTTTAAAAACACTACTGCTTGGTTTTGGTTTGGGTTTTTTTTAAACCATCGGAACAATAAGATTTTATCTGTCCAAGTAGGTAGTTGTGACTTATTTGGCTGGAAGAGTGACTTTTGCATGACTGAACTGGATCAATTTCCTACCAGAAAATAGCCAGCGAAAGTATAAATGACACTTTATGAAGGACAAGGTAAAGGAAACACACACAGGGGAAAGAATACATTCTTTCAAGTAATATCCATAGTATTCCCAGAGACAGTATACTGATTATCAGTGTCAGAGGGGAAAACAATTTTTTTCTTTTGCAAATTGTGTGTATGAGAAATGCATTTATATTTGTAGCTAAATGAAAACAAGGTGGAAGGAAAAAAAAAAAGTTCCTCTACCTTTAAAGGTTAAAACTAGACACTCTGAGGCAGATAAATGCAACAATTTAAAAGATGAGGCGGGTGGGGTGGAGAGTGGGGAGAATAAGCAAAATAAAAAACCAAGCATGAAACATGAAGAAAGTACAGATCACAGAAATCAAGGATCATGAATATTTAAAATAGTTTCACTATCTAGCCAAAGTTATACAACTAGGACACTCAATAGTTCGAATCTGTGCCAGCAGGTGTGCCCCCTCAGCTTATAGTCATGCTGTGACTGTTGGTTTGAAAACTGCAATGGAGTAGAGCTACCTGCTGTCTTGGTGGGTGGTCGCACAGAGGACATTAGTACTACTGCAATCAAATTAAGAAAGAGTTATTTCCACAGTCACATAGCAAGAGAGGAAAAATACAGTGCTGCAATAGTGCAAAAAAGCCCTAATCTTTGTAGTATCTGGAGGACAAATAATTCCCCAAACCAGTACAAATACAGTAGTATCACTTCAAATGGAAAAAACCGAAACCCCAAACTCAAAAAGCAACAATCTCACAAAATATCTGAGAAAAAATGCAGGTATGAAGAAATGCTGTAAAAAAACCAGTAACCTGTGTTTCACTGAATATCTCATTGCACAGAAACAGTGTCAGAACATAAAGAAAACTGATAATATAAGCAACATTGTAACATTTGCAGATTTGTTCCTACTGCTGTCACTATATATTAACTGCACAATGCAATAAGGATTTCTTTTAAAATGGATGAACTGCTCATTACATCTCCCTGTACTTAATTCTTCTGTCAGATTTATAGCTTCTCCACCGTAACTGGTGCAGACCAGCACATGATCAGGCAAATTTGGTACTCTGTAGGTCTGCTAAGGTGTAAAAAAAGCACAACAAATTCCAGCAGGTTTTCTAAAAGCATATATTTGAAATTATGATCTGTAAACTCAATCCCCTCTAAAGAGATGCACGACCTTCAAAGTGAAATGACAGTACAACTTTCTCATCTCATGACTTGTACTCTCCCATGATCTATTTTTCTGTCCTTTACAGTGCTTTGGAGGTAAGAAGGTGCATAACCTATACTATGCTATATATTTTACAAGAAAGTCTGGAAACATGCCTGATATGGAAAAACCATTTGGTTTCTTTCAGCCAGAGAGAATAATTATACAAGACCAGGTGAAGAGAATCATTCTGACTTCTTTAAAATGGGAGTCCTTAAATGAGATTACCTACTTTTTGTGTCTACAGTACTCTAGTGAGAAGGCTCAGCATGCTTGTTGCACAAGTCACGAGAAAATGAGTAGCTTGTGTTCACTTTCATACATGTGTTGTAACACTTACCTAACACATTAGGTCCACTCGTGCTCTGCTAAGGTATAGGAACACTCCAAATAAAGCCACGTCCAACCAATAGTTACAGAATGAATACATAATTGCCATCACAGAAAAGTAAAGCAAGTAAAGCTAGTGTCAAATACTTTCATAAGTAAGACTTTACTGTGGAGTTTCCTCATGAGAAGTTTCATCTGAGAAGGTTAAAAATCAAGTGCAATTTCCCTCACAGCATGGCATTATTAAGATTTTGCCACACTTCATTGCTAAATTTTGGAAAAGATAATCAACATCCTTCTGACTGAGCAGTGATATTTTTGGCAATACTGACAAGGAGGAAGGATAATATCCGTTAAGTTTCTACTTGATAAAAGCTTCACTCTCTCACAAAATGCCCTGCATTTATTAGCATTTTAGTCTTTGGAATGTACTTACTAAAAGCAAAGTTAATTCAGGACTAAGAGATACCTCCAAAGCCAATCTTCAGGAAAAGAAACCTTCACTGATACCATCAACAGCCTTGGAAAACACCCAACACTGAAATACAGAATTGTCCTGGTTGGAAAAGGCCTTTAGTTCAACAAGTTCCACTTTCTCCATAAATATTTGTTAGGTTAATTTTCTTTTCTTGTTGCAATACAATTATGAATCTTTAAAGACTCTCCTGTTGTACACCACACTCAGCTTCCCAAAACATCTGTGATTTCTTGACAGACTGGAATTACTTTGTCTGAACACAGTGGAGTTTCTCCACTGCCTGCTCCTTGATACAAATCACAGAACCAGAACAGACCTATCAAACCCCTGCTCAAAGCAGGGCAAACATTCAGTGAGGTTGCTTAATGGCAAAACATATTAAAATTAAGTGCATAACTTCACTTTCCCATAGTAATTTTCATTTTTCTTTTCCCTTTTAACTAATTGGGATTTCCAGGATTGTGACTTGTCACCTTTGCCTTCTTTGTTTTCTACTGTACACTTCTAAGAAGAATCTAGTTCTACCTTTAGAACCGTGAGACATTTAGGGATGGAAGGCTACAATTTGATCCCCCTTGGCCTTGTCTTCTCTTTTAACCTTTTCTAAACAAAACCAGTTCTCTCAGTCTCTCCTGTCATACACTACAGCTTCCTAAGTACCTTCATTGGCTTGGGCTAGACTCAGAAGTTGAGCACTGTGTGCCCTTACACTAGGGGGCTGAAAACAGGTTTCCAAATGCAGTACCAACATGTCCAGCAGAGGAGAATCACTCCTGCTGCTCTGCAGGCTAATGCAGCTCAACCTGCAGATCGTCTTCTCAAATGCAAGGGTGGTCCACCGACCACTGTCCAGCCAGCCCAAATGCAGGATTTCACATTTCTCTTGGCTGAAAACCATGAAATTTCTGTTGCCCCATTCCCCTATCCAGAGTCTCCTTATTAGAAGTCTTATCTCCCTCCCCAAGTATCAACAACTCCGCTCCAAACTCGTATCATCTGCAAACTCGAGGGAAGCACAACACATCCTGTCGTCCTGGTCACAGGAAACTAGAATCAGCTGCAGTATTGGGCTCTTCACCATGCCACCAGCATCTTGCCAATTAGACTCCAAACAAAGGAGACACAGGATCACTGCTATGAGCCCTGTGGTCCTCCCAGCTCTTCCCCTCACCTGGTAAGTCCACCTCTCCAATCCTACACCTGGTAAGTCCACCTCTCCAGTCCTACTTGTCCTGTCTGCCTGCAAGGACAGAAAGGGAGAGCACTGAAAGCTGAGCTACACTACAGGACTACATTCCCATATGAAAACTGAGTGGTAGATTTACTTTAGGATTTATAAATTTCATTACAATCATCAACACATCAATATACTGTATAATGCTAAACAGTGAACTAGAGACCTTCTGTCTTTCAATGTCAGTTTTATATAATAAATAATATTTACCCTCATCAATAACCTACTTTACTATTACTTAGTTACTGAAGGCTCAGAGCCTATCACTTAAAATCAGACCATTTATATAAAGACAAGCATAGTGTCTAAGGGTCAAGCACTGAGCACATTTGTAAATGAAATTTGATTTGCAAATTTCAACTTAAGTAATGTTTACATAGGCTTATAGTGAAAGTTTGAATTGACTCCAAAAGTACACAGAAATTACGTATCTATGACTCAAATAATTTTGTTATTCAACTTAATTGCCCGCTTAGTTGGTTCAGCATTTTCAGTTATGTTACAGTCAATTTTAGTGTAAAAAAAGCTAGTATTTTAAAATAAAAAATAAAGTAAAAGGAAAACCCTGAAATATTTCACCATATTACCCATTACTTCACATCTCCCCATTCAAATTTAAATTTGTTTCAAGAAAAAGGATTTCTAAACACCATGACTGGTGTTTGGAATTACAGAATTATAATGTCAACATATTAACTATACAATTCCTATTTGCTTTATCTGAAATTTATCACTATGAAAGTTGCATGCATTTTTGTATTTGTATTTGACTTTTTAAACATTTTTGGCTTGGTGATGACCTTTTGGAGTTTCTTTCTTATTCTCTGTTTTCATACCTCTAAACTTAATCTGGTATGTACAGTAGAATACTTACTTTATTTTTCTGCTAATACACAGCATTAATACATTTTATTATTCTAAGCCTCATTGCTTGTAAATTTGCTGTTAATAGCTTCTTCCCACTGCATAGTTTAGAGCCAAAAATCACCATGAGTGCTCACTTGTCTATTGCCTCATCTATGAAGGCTATCCTTGTAATTACTCTGTTAAGAGTCATCCATAAATACTCATTCATTAAACCAGTTAAATGGTGCAGCAAAGAAGAAATGTATCAGCTGTCCTTATTGTAAATTGTTTAGTTCAAGGGCTTGAAGCTGGGTTGAAATTTGTTATTTAAGATACAGAAAGAATGGCCTTGACCTGTCGTAGTGGCAGTAATAACTCCAAAGCTTTTTCACTTTCCTTAAGCCTTTACCTTATGCAAAATAAAACCCTTTCAAAGCTTGCTTAAAGTCTTAAGCACATTAAATCCTTATAGTAGCTACAGAGACCAATAATTAGTCATATTGTTCTCAGACAGTAGTTTGCTTTTATAAAATAAAAGAGTCCAACATAGAACTATTTAACAAAAGTTACAATAAAAGTGTAGTTACATTTGTGGTATTATTAATAGCTGTAAACAAAAAAAGCAGGACTGTGTCCTGAGTGATGCACTGGCAAAGTTTATCAGTACCACTGCAACTTATGCACCTGTATGTTGCATCCTGGATGTTGCTCAAAATGTATATTAAGTACCACATTAAGATATTAAAAAGTTCAAGCATAGAGGCAAAACCAGAAAACCTAAACTCAATAAATGAAACAACAGGTTCATAAAGACTGAACTATCATAGACTTCAAAAGGAATCTTTGACCATTTCAACAAAATATATTATTATCTGATAGGAAAAAAGAGAAACAATGAACAGGGAGTAACTATTCAGTTTTTCCTTACAATTTCTCACAATAACTACAAGGCATTAAACCAATCAAAAGAGGAAACACATGCAGTTAAAAAAAATAAAATCAAACCATATAGCTATTGTCATAAAAAATGAAAAACCTAAATGAGTTTATACACTTATTTGACAAGCTTTCAAGAAAGCATCTTCAAAAAAAAAAAGTATAAAAAAAATCCAGTATCAGGTTCAGTGAGTCTAAGATTTAGGGAGGAGCCAGAAAATACATGAGTATACTGACATGTGCTCTACCCTTATCTTTGCCCTCCACATGCTCCTTATTAGCAAGTATCACAGAAAACGGAGTATCACTGCTACAGACCAACCAGTCATAGACATACTAACCCTTATAGACCAGCACTAAGCTATTCAATCAAAACCCATTGTAGAATAAAATCCAAGCCTGTTGAATCATGTTTCTTCGCAAGTAACGAAATGCTTAGCTGACTGGGGGAAAACAAAAAAATATTGCAAGAAATTACTGCAAAAATTATTTCTCATCTGCCTTCAGTGGAGCCCTTTAAGGACTAAAAATGACTAAGGCAGTATGCTGAGCAGTAAAAAGAATACTGTAAATGTGTAAACCATAGTTGTAGAAGCAAGTGAAAGTCTCATTTCGAATCAAAGGTTATTTACTTTGTTGGGCTCAGCTATATGGAGTTTCAGGAAGTAGGGCTGGGAAATTCTGGACTGCAGCCCATACATCACCATTTCTCAATGCTTAACTGAACTGCACATTTGTATTACGTACCACTGCTGTCTGCAGAGTTCAGACTTGTAACGCTTCCCTTTCCTATCAGAGCCCTGTGACAACAGCATGACAACCTTCTTAAGTCAAGATAAAAGGAGAACACGACAAGAAGCTTTGGCACAATTTATTTTCCTTTAACAGCTCTCTTCTGCACTATTTCACAGCCAGCCATCCCCAGACATCAAGAGGTAACTATATCTGAGCCCCACGCCTTTGGCTGATGTTTCAGGATGAAAATAGTTCCAAGCCACTGTCTCATACACATGGCCTAAGACTAATACTTTTTTGGCTGGTTGTACAAATTGAGGAAGACTTTTACCTCACAGTGTCAAACTGTGTCTTGCTTCAGTAATAACTAACTTCTTTGATTTGCCTAGCCTGGGAGAACTCACTGCATGGTACTGAGACCTGCTTTATTGTGGCTTACAATTTGCGGTTGGCTCTCTAATGGTAGGAATCAGTGTTTGTACAAAAAAGCTCTAACCAATGAATGACGTAAATGTTTTGTTTCCTTCAGATAAGCACACATTGTGAGGAAAGGCAGAGGTAATTCAAAGTCAGTCAAACATGGGTGCATCTATAGCTGCCTTCTATCTCTGTCCTCATTCCCCCACCAAGGAGATACAGCACATTTCCATACCTTTTCCTTCTAGGAAAGTCAGACACAGGATTTATGAAATTCCTTTGAAAGAAGTTGGATAGAATTGATGCTAAAGAATTTCCACGGAGGAGATAAACCCCCTATTTTTTTCCGTGAAAGTGATAAAAAAGTAAATTAATTTTCACAGATGTCTCTGCAAACACAAACTCTATTCAACAAACCTTTATTTTACATAATAGAGCCTTGTGATGTATACAAAGTTAAATTTCAGGACAGTGTTCTAAACTGGAAGCTGAAATAAAATGTAAGTGGTTGGAAAAAAATGCGAAACCATCGGTTCTTAAAGAAAGTCCCTGAACATTTAAGTTCATTTTCAGTTTTATATTAGAAACACTCACACAAAGTTTGCTTCACAGCATAAAGACTCACTTCCACAACTTCAAAGAACTGACAATAACAGCACGTTGGCAACAGCTGCTGTAGTTCTTGCAGGTCTGACCCTACTGAAACTAAGTTAGAAAACCAGTTGGAAATTTCCAAGTCCAAAGCCCTTATGAAAAATGAAAATGAGAAAGAAAAAAGTCCTATTAAAGGAATTACACTACTTACACTGCTTCAGAGAAACGTTTAAGAGAAAAACACACCACCACAGAAATCTCTTAAAAACCCAGTGTCCCAGTTTCCCTCCTGAAATAAATAAAAGATCAAGAAATAGGAGCCTTACTTTAAGGGGTTTAATTTCTCCTTTCCATCTTTGCAGAGTCTTCCCCTGCCTGGCCCTTTTTCTGTTACCGTATTTTCAAGAAGGAAAAGTATTTCTTTCAGAACTCAGTCTAGGTTGATGAAATTACAAGTGGGACTTCAGAATATCTGGAAATCACCAGTAATTAGTAGCCATCATCTGACCTGCCTAATTACTGCAACAGCTGTTTGTAACACTTGCTGTCAAAATCTGCCACAGAACTGGTGAGAGACAGCCACTGAACCTTTCTGTCCTTCTCCCAAGCCTGAGAGTACTGAAATGGTTTGCTTGCACATGAGCCTTATAAGCCTATGAACCCAAAAAAACCTTTTGCCAGCTAAAGAAAGCTATGCACAAGCAGTAAGTTGCTGCATCAGTTGGTATAACAGTTAGTTCTTAGGCAAATGCACCTGCACCCCAAATCCTGGTTTCCTCAGCCCTACTCCATAACTGCTATGAAGAATACACTATTTGAAGTTAAAAGAAATGAACACTATTATAGAAAATTTATACTGCATAGGGACAGGTATTCAGGAACTTAATTTTTTGGCACGGCTAGAAGAGCAGGGATGTGTCCCTATTAGCATGTCAGGACAGAAACTGATGGTAATGAGGCCTTCAAAAGGCTCTTCAGAAGTCAATTTAGCCTTGTCAGAGATTTACTGAATGCGGTATAATTGCAAAGGCTGCCAACACAAGTAGTTTAATGGGATCCAGAATAGCTATAGAAGCTACAACATAAGGGAAAGAAAGCAAAGGCATTCAGATTGAAGGGATGCAACGACTAAAATTACAGGGGAAGGTAGCAGAGCAGCCCTATCCCGTTTGAAGGGTTTTATCTCAATGTCTCAGTCCCCCCACTCATACTCAACAGCATGAAGCATAACAGCAAGTACAGTACTGATGAACAGACTGGTTAAAGAAACTTCCCAATAGTGTATAAATGCTCAGAGATCACTGGACAATGCTATGAGAAGAGTAAGGCTTTTTGGTTATAATTATAAAGGGATGTCTGGTGCTGCTGTATTGTGTGTGCTGTTAGGCTGGACCATTCCCAGGATAACAGGGATCGAGTATGGTGAGCAAAGTTGTTCAGAAACTAACTAGGATCGGATTAAAGCAAATAGTTGAACCACATCAATATCTCTTAAGGACAGACGAAAAGCATCATCAGCAAGTGATGCTTCAGATACACATCACCCACACATGTTAAGCATTTAAGGAATGATTTAAAACAGGGGCAGAAACTTTTCTATCATTCTGTGTTTATCAAAATATCCAGATGTAAGAGATTCTTAATTTTAAACAGACCTTGCAGAAGGGTCACCCATGCCATAATGAGACTTTCGAGCTACAGAGCTTTCTTTCCTAGCCATGGAGCACACACATATTAGCATCATGCTTGCATAAAAACACAGGAAAAGGGGTGTTATCTGATGCAATGCTTTTGTTTAAGGAGTAAAGTACTCACAAGGGTTACAATGTGAAAGAAAAAATGATGCTGTCACAGGCTCTCCCAAACTCACCTGATATTGCCAATCTAAAACATTTCGGATGGAAATGAAGATATTATACAGACAGTAAGATATTTTTTATATTTATTGCAAATATTAATATTTGAGACCATCTAGAATACTTGCACTTACTAACACTTCACATAGTGGCAAAAGAACAATAGTCTGAGGGTGCAAGTCATATATTTCACATTAATCTGGTAGGAATAAATACCTATAAGACAGGTATCTTTACAATGGGACACAAACAGCCATCTTTGAGAGGCTTGGGTGACTAAACTGGTTCGCTTATTTGGGTTGTGAGCTGCCATTCTGCAGCTGAAGTCGCTGAGCAGCTTGCAAACATCTCCTTCAAGTAACGGGCTGTTGTGCCTCTTACTTCCCTCCAAATGCGTACCCTAGTATAGATGGCTCGGGGAACTGTTCTAGGCTCTGGATAAAAAGCATGTCTGAAGTATTAAGGTTACGGTAATAACTACTCCTTAGGAAAACCCCTGATAATAACTCATTCTTGTAAATGTAATTTTGTTCCCATGTTAATTAATTACACATGTTACTTTTATTTTACTTTTAATAAATGTGTAACTTGTTTAAGACCTCACTTGATCTCACAAGGCTCAAAGACAGCTTTGCACAAACACACAGGATCAGTTTGTTCAGGATTTGTACCAGCACAGAACAAAAGCTGCAGTGCAGAAACAGCTCAGGCTCTTGTTACAAGCTTGGTACCTCTATGGCTTAAAGCAGCTACAGCTGCCTCCTCTTATTGCCTCGGCTTTCACTATGTCCTACGCTGTGGGCTTCAGTCACAGAAAGCAGCAGACTGCAAAGTGAGCTGCCTGAAAGAGAACACAGGAAAAGAAAAATATTTTTCTGTTGAATCAGTTCCTGACCTGGGTCAAGTACAGGACCACACAAACTGTGGTGCCACTGGAGAGGGAGAGAATGGCAACTCCCCAAACTGCCACCAAAACATCAGAATAAAGACTTACGCATAAGAACTTGCTTAGCAGACTCCTTTCAGACCTGTGGGGTTTGTTGGGACTCTTAAGGCTTTTTGCAGTGTTTTCCCCCACCCCCAGCTATGACACATCTCCCAGTACAGTGAGTTAATGCCTTGTTTTCCATGACCAGGACTGTGTCAGTTCCCCTTACACTGGGTAAGAGCTGATTAAGTAGCAATTCAACCTCAATTTACTGGGCAGTATTCTTTCTGTGCTACAGGACAGGTTAAACTAAGTATATCAAAGATGTTCTAGCACAAACTATGGCCTTTCTGATAACTTAATATTTGGTTCAAACTATTTCAAGAAAGTAAGAACAACCAAAACTCTGCAGCTTGAGAAGGAAGCCATGAAATTGTCAAAAATTAAATCAAAATCATTCACTTATATGAAGGAAACAGATGCTACTGTCTAGTTTAAAATAGTTTCTTGACCTTTGTTTCCTAATAAACTTTTCAAGCTAGTATGTATGAATTGAACTGTATCTCACAGCATTCAATTCATTTAAGTATTTCCCCTAATGACTTTATCTGAAATTATGACAGCACCTGCAGTCCATCTAACACTCCAGAACTTGCAAGCTGTGTGCTTTCACGCAAATTTTTCTGGAAATCCCATGCAGAAACACAGGTATTCTGCTTAAGATTGCCTGAAGTCCTCTAAATACCACAAAAATCTCACTCAACTACTCCTTCACTGACAGAGTTATGGAGCAAATAAACATGGATTCAAAAGTGCACAGCCTGAAATGATACCAGCTAGTTCAACTACCTGGAGTAAAAACAAACTGATCCTTGGCTGACTTTCCCCCACTCCCACTTGTAGCTCCTGGGAGAAAAATCAACCGTCTCAATATCTACTTAATGTTCCTGGAATTCCTTAGCCTTCTACACAAGCAGGACACACCAGCTCTTGTGCTGAACAATTCTCAGAAAGGTTCATACCTCAAGAAATTATGAAATGCACTTTTATATGTAGGCAGGGTTTTACAGGGGGAGGTGGCTCTTTTGTTTAGATTTTCCATGAAAAAATAAGTTATCACTCAGTACTAAAAATATTTAAGATTTTTTTTTAATGTCTGATTTAAAATCAGAATTTCATACTGTATCTATGACTGTCATCCTCAGTTTTGTATCACTGAGGGCTTTTGCCAATATAGTATACTAAACAGTTAGCTTTAATAGGCATCTCAGCCTTTTACCAATTCATTCTACCATCCTATGGAACTCAGCCTTAAGTTTAACTTTAAAAATTATACATCAGATTCATAGTTGATTCTTGGTATATGCTAAACTTTAAAACTGAGCATAGCATACTACACAATACTACAGAAACTGAAAATATATATCCCCAGACTAATGCCCAGAGAACTTACTTATCCCCAGTAAGTTCTCTTGCCATTGTTATTTAACCTACATGCATTTATCCTTCTGTAAAGAATATATAATGAAACGTAATTACACCTAACTAACTGCATAATGACTTTAATTATCTTTTGAACAAATGCAGACACTGTATATCAGATATTGTCCTGGTTTCAGTCAGGATAGAGTTAACTTCATTTGTAACAGCTGATGGAATGCTGTGTTTGGGAGTTAAAATGAAAGCAGTGCTGATAACACCCTAATGTTCTTAGTTGCAGTCAGACAGACAAAATAAGACTTGGATGGGCTGGATTATCATAGTATTCACCTAATTTTATACATGAAATGTACTTTCAGCAGGATACACTGGCGGCAGATACAACCATAGCTCTTTTCTCTATTGCCACCCTCTCTTAGCTGGGTTATGCTTTCTAATACCTCACCAACATGCTCCTTGGACAGTGCATCTCAAACAACTAACACACTGAGCATGGAAAAAACCCAACATTAAATTCTTTGGAACTTACCAATTCTACAGTTCTGTAACTCTATGAATTCCATTACTAACTGCACATCAAACACTTACTGGCACAACACAGAAGATAGAGGAAGAACGACAAAGTAGTTCTAGAGCATTCTTTGCATTTCAGAGCAGCAAAACAATGCCAAAAATGCACAGGTGGAAAGAGATAACATTACATCACTCAGCATTTGCTTTCAGGGCACACCCAATGTTTCAGAGAGGTTCACAGGAATAACCTTTTACTGCTCAAATATTATGATCCCTTCCAGATTTTAGATTACATAGGATTTTTGCATGTTGGCATACATCAGCCTAGTAAATCAATCTCCTCTTACCTGCCTCAGTCTGCTTGTTCAATTCATTATGATCAATAGCAAAGCAAATGCAAGTTAATTCATTAGTCCTACAATTTTTTCTTTTCATACTGTACTACAGCAGTGGAGAAAATCCTGCAGACCTTCATGGTATTTGAAACAGCCAGAAACAGTGTGTTGATGCCTTAATTGCATTTTGGATATTCTGCAGACATCTTGATTTCACTGAATGATTTTATTTGTGGTTCATTTTAATTTACACCTGCTACTCCCTTAATCCAGATTCAATTTCATTAAGATAACTATGACTATCATTAGCTAAAATACCAAATCTACGAAAATGTGCCCCAGAGGCTCTGAGGCTCACACTCCTGCAACTGGTGATACTACACTTAAAAGATCAGGCCAGACAGTGGATGTCAGCAGAGCAGTTGCTCCACAGCACCCTCCTCATGATGGAGTCTTCTCACTGTACTGTGCACAGCTTGCACAGGGTTGATCAGTTGTCACCTGAGGCTCCCTTGTTGGCTGCACTTCAAAGATCCTGTTTCCATCTGCTTTAAAAATCAAAGCAAACCACCAGCCAACATATTTGGGCAATAATGAAATAGAATTCCTTGTCAAAAGTTAATCCTGCAATCAGCTACATTATGATTCAAGGGTTCTCCTAACATACCCAGTAGAAATTTCCATACAAGTTGCAGCCACATAAGCACCAAAGAAAAAAATTGCAAAGGATTTGTAGTTTCATATTAGAAGCATTAGAAGTGGGCAGCCTACCCTTCTTCTTTACGCTACTACCCTCTTATGCAAGCTTATAGTCACTTAGCAACTTGGTGGTAACTGACTCTGTTTCAGGAATATTGATAACTAGATTATGAAACTACTGGTTCAGTAAAAATAACATCTTAAAATAAAGGACATGTCAGTCAAGTTATTCCTATTCTAGGAAATTCTATGTGTACTCTGAGTCAGACTGCTTTGACATAAAAGTACATAGTCAAGACATAGCCTGACAAAGTCTCATGTGCATACATTATATTGAATTTCCAGAATTTACTGAGTATCAATTCCATCCAATTCTTGAGATATTTGTATTATGCTCGAAATGAAACAAAATCCGTCCTTTCAACACCATCTCCATACTTAGGAAAATCAATTTAAAAGTTAGCCCTCAAACTGAAGCATTCCTGTGATGATTTAAGAGAAATTGTCTGCTTAGCCAGCACTTCAAGGCCCAAATAATTTACATTTCTTTTACTCTATATTCTGTGCACATACAGATGGTTGACGAACTGTGTTATTAACATATACTACTAGAGATAAAGCATTTTAGGAAAAAATAAAAAGTCACCATATTACTTAATTTTTATCCACACTCCTTTCCAAGAAATGCTGTAAAACAACTTGTAACAAATAGATAAACTAGGTCTAAGGCTAATTTTAAAACACATGAGGATGGATGTGTTGAAAGAAATCAATTTGTATTCCTCTCTCCTGTGCTGTTCACTGAAGCCTCAACATGTGGAAAGTGTAATATACTTTTCTAAAAAAAAATACATTACCTGATAGTATTTATGGAGAATACTGTGTAGAGACAGGGGAAGAAGCTGTAAATTCTCTCCTTGTAGAGATTAACATGCAAAACAGAATGAAGCATGAACAGTAGTGAAGCCATAAAGTTCTGCTACAGGGAAGGAGTAATATGCTTTAACAGGTGAAACGGAAGCCAGAGCACAACTAGCTAAAGCGGTTTACAACTGAATCCCAAACACATAAGAGAACACAACGTAGCTGTTTCCGATGATCAATCCCCCTAAACGCATGCTAATGACTACTTATTCAGTCTGAACTATAGATGAACAATGTTGCTATAGTACTCATTGTTTCTTTGCTCTTCTGTTCACATCTTAATTTTCCAAGATCCATAACAAAAAAACCCATCAAACCAATTTTCAGGAACAATTTTACCGCCCTTCTGCTATGTGCCTCCCCTCTGCCCCTCCACCTCCCCAGCTCACAAAGAAGCGCAATGACTGCTTTAATCAAGTATTACACAAATCAGCTGAATGAAACTTTTTGATCTCCCAACAGACACAGGCTAACGAAGCATAGAGTCCCCAATACCCAACAGGAACAGTAAACACCAAATTGGGCTGGAGGCAAAGCATGCAGGGAGAATAAGAAATAGGAATTCTGAACGATTCCTCCTGTGCAGGGAATGAAGCCAAGTGATAGGATATCAAACTTTCACGGAAATGGCATAGCAGACGCCAGGGTTTACAGCTGTAGCAGGGTTCTAGAAACAAAGGAGAAGAAAAAAAAAAAAAAAAAAGGAAAGCAAAACAAAAATATGGTCCAACAGAGCAAATAAGGTATTGAGAATTAAAGGGCTAACAGAAAGTTAGAGGAGTGGACTTGCTTGAAATGACGAAGAAGGTAAAAGGGGATGGGATAATCACAAGATTAAAAGACTGTCAGCAACATTACTAGTCTGCATTAGGAAAGGAAGACCTTGGCATAAGCCAGGGTTGACAATGGCAGAACAGTGTTATGTTTTATTAGTTTAAAGAAAAGGGGAGATTCTTGCGTAGAGCTGGACAGCTGGAAATTGAGTTAAGCAGAAATAGCGGCACGTTGACAATGGCTTGTTACTAGTGAATATTCACATTCAGGAAGGAAGTGCGCAAAATTAAAACAAGAATTAACTTGAGCTGAAGGAACTATGTTTAGTGACTGAAATTTCTTCAAGGGGGTGTAGGCTAAGAGAATTGCAGAAAATCAGCTGACAAAATAGTTTACATGGAAAGAAGCAATACAAATGGCTGCAGAAAATAATGACGAAGGAAGATTAAAAGTAACAAACAGAAACCATGCCCAGGTAAATCCTCCACAACTCCTCCACAAACAAGAAGTTATCCACAATAGGTTTGTTTCAAAAGGGCATTTCAAACATTTTTCCTAGCCTGTCAAAGCATTTTAGATATGGAAAATGCGGCAAGAAATCATGAAAACAAGTTGATTTCCCTAAATAATGTAGGGTATTCGTTTTTTAAAGAGCAAATTGAAATAATTGTTTGAATGGGTCCACAGTAAGCAGAGAGGTGGGAACAGGATGAAAGAAATCCATTAAGAAAGTGACCAAGGCTGAGCTGAAACTGTCTGAAACCATAGGTTAAGGGTATATGCTTATGAGTAGAAAAGCAGAGCTTTAGGAAAATCACCATACAAGTAACAATTAATGACATTTTCTCCACTTCATTGTTTTGAGACCAAAGTGATACAAAGTAACAGTGCACCTCAAGTCTTTGATACTGTGCTATCTCTCTAAATGAATGGCTAACAATTCTTGACAACACTTGTACCATTCAGGCTGCTGCTCTGAAGAATTCTAGAAGACTGTCTGAATGACAGCAGTCTCATTACACAGCTACTTTTTTTTTTTTTTAAATACACTCTTCAATGATTAAAGCTTGGACCAGATGATCTTTCAAGGTCCCTTCCAACCTGCACTGTTCCGCCATTCTATTAGTGTAACTTAAGGGCTGGAATATGACTTTAAAAGACATTTTTTTAAAATTTAAAAGGTAATTCAAGACTTTAATTAATTCTATTTAAAAGGTAATTTGAGACTTTAATTAATTCTATGTTATTTCTCATCACCTGCGGATCACAAAAAAGCCCACTACCACTGGAAATTAATGATGAAATGTTTTAGTCTTCATAGTGTCTCAGTAGAGATTAAGACTTATCTTGCAAAACAGCAACATGATGCTTATATACAGCATTAAGAGTCCAGAGAAGTCTGTAGTTCTACCAGCTTGTGCAGTCACACACATAGATTCTTTCTATTCTGCTCTTCCCCCTGACCAAGAAAAGAAGCTATTTGCCACTAGCACAAAAATATTTTATTAGGCTACAGCAGTAAACAACCAGCTGGAAAACAAACCTCACCTTTGGTTAAAATCTCTATATTCCCTTACAAAATCTGCAAAACCCACAGATCAATATTTCAAGAAATTGACACATCCAAAGGCAAGCTCACTTACATACTGGTGGTTTTGGTGTGGGTTTTTTTTTTTTTGAAGTTCTTGTTATTTTGGTTTTTCCCATTTTGTTTGGTGTTTTGGTTGGGGGAGGGTTGGGGAGTTGGAACAGAAAACACAGAACAGGACAGGAAAACCTGTTTTACAATTTACATTTATAGAAGTTAGACTTGAGAGTCTAACTGAATAAAACTTAACTTCATGGCTTCAGTTAAACACAGTGATCTGTCAGTTTAGCATCTTCCAAATGCTACAGCACAAACCACTGCTTTTTCCAATTTCCAACAAATTTCAAAGCAGCCAAGTCTTTTCCAATTTAATCTTCTCCATAGTTGAGGATGATTTTTGTTCTTTTGCTTCCCACTACCTTCCATTACAGAATGAACACTGGATAAACAACCAGCATTCCCTCAGGCAGATGGTACAGCTGAAGGATGGCTAAATTTATGTGGTCCAAACTTAAGAAAACTATTTTTAAAAGAAGCTGTGATATCTGAATATAAAAATAAACCGGAACATAAATCATTCCAGAACTTTAAAAACTCTATACCTTGCTATTGTTTTCCTTTTAAGTAAAGTTAAGAAACTTCAGCTGCCAAAAATCTTATCAGATAGTATTTTGCACAGATAAATATTCCCAGACACTTGAACAGTGAAAATTTCTTTAGGAATCTGTCATCAATGCAGGTGAACAAACATAACTGAAGGTTGAAAAGCCTTGATCCAGTCACAGAAAAGTGCTCTTGCCATTACTTCTCTATTCCATTAAAAGTGACAAGAGGCAGAGATTTAAGAAAACTAACACAGCAGGGGGTGATGCATTACCCATGAAAAGTATTTACTAGTTATTTCATCTAGCAAGAAGTTTATGTTGCAGCTTCCCTTCCAGCTCAGCTGGTCCTCTGAAGACATGTCTGAGGAGGAAATATGGAAGGACAACTCAGTACTTAAAGCAATTTTGCAATCTAGCCATTGAGATTTAGCGGATAAAATTGCCTAAGAAACTTCACTGCCTGATGCATATGTTCCACAACACTGGAAAGCCACCTCAGACCCACCCCTTAAAATCTACCTAAATGACGTTTTCTTCAAAACACCAATGTTAGAGAATTTGAGCTGCAGCAGTTTTAACTCCGTCATTCCCTGGGGCTACCAAAAGTGGCTGTGGGCTGCTGAGCTCTAATGAACACAGCGAAAGAGCAGCTGACAGGGTGTGCCAGACTTTCTCTATGAAGTTGTTCCAGCTAAACAGTTACTAGAGATTGTTTTCACTTGGACTCATGGGTAGGCTCCTCCCTGATACAAGGCCAACAAACCTTTGCATAGTTTATATTCTCCCAGCCTCCCCACCCTTCATATGTTGTTTTTTCCTTCTTGTTAGGATATGTATAATCAGACTACAAAAACCAAGTTACGTAAAAACCATAATGTAAGTAGGCTGGAGGAAAAACACTGCCTGCTGTAAATGCAGAACAATTGTTTGTTTGTGGTAGCATATACACATGCATACACAGTATCAGGAGCTTATTTTTATTGCTACAGTCTGAAATGTTCAGATATTATGCCAGTGATGGTGTAATTGGACAGAATGGGTTCAAAATTCCCTTCCTATAGTATTTTATAGATGTTATGCTACTTGTTTTGTACCTGAGCTCCTATAGCAGCTCAGATAAACTGGGGGATATAGGCAAATCAGAGCAGAAGATCAAGCATCAGCTCTGATCTGTTCTTCTAACTTGCTCTAAGTTGCTTTGAAAAGATTATTTATAGATTAAAGTCACAAACAGAAAATATTTAGAAATCAGGACTGCATTATTAATCTTTTTCTTTTTCAAGGCAACAATAGAACCTACCTAATGATAGATAAACTTGATGTAGTATTGCAGTCAGTTAGCAATTCCTTTAAGTAATTCTTACGTGCTGCTCTGCACTGAAAATTACTCAATAGTTCACTCTTCAAAGGTCAGAAGTGTGGTGAAAACTTAAATGATTTGACTCCTATAGCCCGGAGCACTAAAAAGGATAAGATTTTATTATGATGTTTATCTACTCAGAGTCTGTAACATACAAACCCCTGGTAAGGCAGAAAGAGAACTTTTTTCTTCACAAGCTGATGCAACTACTAAAAGCTGAGCTACAAAGCTATTGACAGAAATACCTTCTGTCGGCAAGGGAACAATCCAAATGTCTTCTGCCCAGTATGATTCAAGTTCAACAATCCATAATGCAGTAAGTCGGGGTATTATAAAAACCACTCTCCAGCATCATGCAAATTAAGAAAAATGTTCAAAATTAATCCTACCTCAAAGGAAAACACACTGGATTTAACTGTTATGGTACACGAATATTTCCTCCCAAAGCTAGCAATTAGGGGATACTCATGCAGGTCTTAATTGTGCGCAGTTGCTTTACTTCAACTTGAAGGAACAGTTAATGTGCAATGCTGTGTAGCAACTTGTAGCTCTCCATTTTTATCACATACAAGACAGCACCAAGCCCTGCCAAAAGCCTCATTTGGACAAAGAGGGAACGAACTGCTTCCAGAGACAGCAAGACATTCCAACACTTTAACCTGGCATTAAACTTGATGCAAGCATCTGCCATGTTCTGGGCACAACACTGCAGTGAAATATGCTGCCCTCACTGAAGGAAGCTACTGCCAGTTCTGGAAGAAGTACTCAGCACAAGTAAATCCAGAGAATGGACAAAGCACTACAAAGTCAGTATCCTCTTCTGAACATAGAAAATGGGTTTCTCTGTAACCTATCTAGTTTGTGTCAGGGTTCACAGTAATTTTTGGATGCCTCCATGAAAATGTTTAAAATTCCAGCCAAGTATAACCTCATTGAACCTCCTTTATGATGAATGGGACAAGATATAGCTTCCAGTGAACTTCCAACATACAGCTCTACAACTGACTTCTTTTATAAATCCATACAAGGTTTGTATTTATGAATATGAAACCTATACCTTTTGATTACTGTAAAATTACATCTGACTAAAACAAGTCTGATGCCTTGCTCTTCCCATCACATTTTCTCCTTTATTTTTCCAAGACAGTCTCATTTGGGATTTTAGAAATCTCTCCAAGGAGTCCACATGTGCTTTAGGTGGAAGGAAAAACAATTCCAAAAACTTAATTCTGAATAAAACTGAAGGCAACTTTAGCAACACAAGTTCCCTGCATCGACACATCTTATAAAACTGAAATAAATGCACAACAGTTAACTGTTAAGCTTTATCAATTTGCAATAATCTTGTTGATAGGCAAGAGGGTTGAACAGCAGACATGCAACTGCACACTTCGGCTTGCAACTCAGAAAGTCTTCTGGCATACAAATGAAATCAAGTAGTGTGTTAGGAGGATGCACGAGAACACACATATATTCTTTCTCTCCTTTCAGGAGGAAAAAAAAAAGTCACAACACTAACCTTAGACTAGATGCTTTCAAATATGCAATTCTGGAGCTCTGTTATAACAAAATTTCCTCCTACATAAAATTATTGCAAAAAAAGACTGGATACATTAAGTTGAATAACTCAGAGTCAAGAGGGATCAAGAGTATCAACATACATCAAGGGTATTATTCTAAATGCAATCAATACATATATACTACTTGCCAAAGAAGCTCATCATTTCCCCTCTTGTGTTTCAATAAATACAGAAAGATCAATAATGACGAACAGAAAGGTTAATCTAGCTCCCACTCAGAAGCTGCCATTTTTTTACTTCTCTGATTCGATCACTGGTGAAGTTTTTCTGAGACACTTAACATGATGTCAGCTTTTAAAATTCCCTTTATAAAATGGAATTTGGCATTTATTATCATTAAAAGAAAGTGGTATTTGAACTTCTAAAACTCCTTATTGAGTTAAAATATCAGAGATACATAGTAAACACAAAACATGTTCTGACAGCATGGGAAAGAGAGCCTTGGTTAAGAACTGTGTTTAGTATCACTATCACTTAACATAAGTAAATGAAGGGAATTCTATTTTGACAGCTTAACATGAGCGTTGCACCCAAAACATCAACATCATGGCAAATTCACTGAGCTGTGATGCAACAGGGAAGTTGTTTTTGAGACAAGCACTGCCCTTGTCTGCGCTGCCGGTCTTCCAAGCCCCAACAGGAGATAACTCCCAGCACAGCCAGTTACAATAAACCAGCATTCCTGAAAAACAACTGCTTCCAGTTTCTACAAGCCCTAGCAGCTAAAAGTAGGTAGGAACTTAATAAACATATATTAAATCTCTACTTATGCCTGTAGACACAGGTGCTCTCCTTTACCCAACTTAATGGTCCATTCAGTAGTGAATATAGGTCACTGAGCACACAGCAAGAGGAACTAGACATTCATTTGCCCTACAGATTCTTGAAGGATTAAACCTTCATTTTAAAGAAACCATTACCAACCAATACAAGACAGCGATTGTAACAAACTTTATCCTTGAAAGAATTAGAAAAAAAAAGCTTGTTTGTTTTTTTCCCCTCTGTTCTGGATTTGTATTTTCACCACAACACACAGTAAAAACCCCTTTTTTGTTATTGTTATTTAAAACAAAGCACACAACACACACACCCCCATCTAACAACTGAACCCAGAGTAACACACATGTTGCTGGAGGCTCATAGTAGGGGAAAAGGTCAAACATCTCTTCAACTTTTTTATTTCTCTTACAACAGAAAACAGAGGTTGTAAGAGGCCTTAACTCACTCCACAGAAAAGCTAATGATATTATGCTTCTGCATTACATAACCTACTTTGTTATTTTGAAAAAAAAATACAGAAAATTTAAAGAACTTTAAGAGTTTTAACAAAAAGCTTCTGAAGAATTTAAATAGCTATTTCAATAGTGAAGTAGGTGTCAGAAAATTCCTCCAAACTCCTATGACAGTTAATCAAGGTTAAAGGAAACCCTAGTAAAGACAAGGTACTGATGTTGAAGAGACCTATTTGCTTCAATTCTATTGCTTTTAGAAAGGATTTTACTTCACTCAGACTGCCTTCTGGAGCAATGTTAGTAAAGGGAAAAAAACCTATCCATCCATGAAAGCCCTTAACAGGTCTTAGGTATTTGGTGATGTATGATTTGAATGTTACGAAGCATTGTCTTTATAGTCATCCCTGCAGTCAGCAAGCATGGGTTTTTTTGCATAGTGTCTAATTTTTTTTTTTAAATTTGATATTATCAGTGGAAATAACTTTGCTAAGCAACAAATAGAAGCATTAGCCTAAAGCACACTCAGTGGTAAAGAAAATACAGTAATCTGCCACGTACACAATCCCAAGAAGGCTCTATCTCGTTCAGAAGTAGAACAGTTAAGCATAAGAATGATCAAATATTTTTCTTTCTAAATTAATGGAGCAAAGCAAAGAAGAAATTGGAATGGGCCTGCTCTACTCTCCAAACACTGAATTTCACTAAAAGCTTAAGTATTTCAGTTTGTTTCCTGGAAAAAATTCTCTAGTGAATGAAATATTACCCCAAACGAAGAAGTTATTTTTTTCAAGATGGAATCACGGCTAGGAGGACAAAACCTAAATATTCAAATGACTTCTACAATCTCCAATTATCAACCAACCCTAGGCAGTATGCTGTACACACCCAGAAAACTGTTTCCCAGATTTTTTAATCTGCAAATGAAAAAATGGAAACACAGAAACAAGACAGAGCATATATCAAAAGAATTTAGCATGATTACATTTTACACAGATACATGCCAACACTCTCCTATCTTAATAATATCAAAAGGCATCCAGCAGTAAAATAGGGGGAAAAAAATCAGCAGCTTATTCATCAGAGAATACTAGCAGTATTTTTCCTCTGTGCTGAAGCTACTCTGAAAAAAAATGATCTATGTAATAATGTATAACAAAATAAAAATCTATTTAGAAGTAAATCCAAGTGATCTCTCAAAGCATCTTCTTATCCTAAAAACAAACCCAGTCATCTTTAATGCCACTCCTGTCACCCTTCCACAGCTTCTTCCTAAAGGTCTCCAATGATCCTTGGAGTTCCTTCCAAGCCAGACCATTCTATGATTCTATGATTTAAAGCTATCTATACCAATGACTTGCTATTCTTACTGCTAAAAAATGTTAGCCTGAATGGTTTCGTGTGAGAGTCAATGGATATTGTTAGTGTTTCTCATGGCCAGAGATTCTTGCTGAAGCATTTGCAGCATCTTCAGTGACCTGCTCTGGTCAGCTCACACATGAATGTCCATGTAGGCACTAGGAAGGCAGTCAGGAGGCATCGGTTCATGAAGTCCAGGAACAAACACAAATTTGCCATTAAACCTCTAACTCGGTGCTTGTGGAAACCATTAACTCTATCCACACTGGCAAATTGTATCAATATGGTTTAGTCAACATGAACCAAAATTTGCATGAAATCCACAGTGGAAGCAAAAGTAGCCACTGACTCTGCACTGTGAGAAGGTTTTAGAGGGGTCAGTAGCCAGCTGAAAAAAGTCTTCAATGTGGCTGTGCCTTGACATTACAAAGGCTAATAAAGAAAGAAGAATACAATAATTTTCTACTTTCTCTGCACTGCAGAATCCCAACCATTGAATTCTGTAATAGTTTCTCCACTTGCCATCACAAAGTTGTGAAGTATTTTCAGATAAAATGCAAAAGTTTTCCACCGATTTCTAGTACTCAAGGAACTCACCCAAGACATAGGAATACTTAAATCTTACTTTCTCTTCCAAGGGACAGAGTATGAGTCTTCATGTTAAAGCTACCATCTGCAACAGGTAGCCATCATTTTAAGTACCAAAAATATTTCCCTTGATCCCTGATGGTACATACCAAATGTCTGTCCAGGTTAGAACATGCATAAGACTGGGTCACCATTTGGTATGTATATTCTTCTGGGCTGACTGAATCTCTCATATCAATCACTTTCTAACTAGCATAATTTAAAAAACCAAAACATTTAGTGGAGACCCTGACACCTAAGTGGGTCAAGACTCACACTGAATGCCCTATGCTGAACCACAAAGTGAAACTGAAGTATTACTCAATTCTTTATACAACACACACACACACACACACACACACACACAGAGAATGGGTTGGAAGAGACCTCACAGGATGTAGTCCAACCCCCCCACCAAAGCAGGGTCCCCTAGATTAGGTCACACAGGAATGCGTACAGATGGGTTTTGAATGTCTCCAGAGAAGGAGACTCCAGAACCTCTCTGGGCAGCCTGTTCCAGTACTCTGTCACCCTGCTAGTGAAAAAGTTGTTCTTTATGTTCACATGGAACCTCCTATGTTCCAGCTTGCACCCACTGCTCCTTGTCCTATCACTAGCCATCACTGAGAAGAGCTTGGCTCCATCCTCCTGACACTCACCCTTTACGTATTTATACACGTGAGTATATGACTGAGGTCACCCTCAGTCTCCTCCAAGCTAAAGAGACCCAGCTCCCTCAGCCTGAAGAAGACGTTCCACTCCCTTCATCAGCTTAGTGGCCCTGCGCTGGACTCTTTCAAGTAGTTCCCTGTCCTTCTTGAACTGAGGGGTCCAGAACTGAGCACAATATTTCAGATTTGGTCTCACCAGAGCAGAGTAGAGGGGGAGAAGAACCTCTCGCAACCTACTAACCACAACCCTTTAATAAACCCCAGGATGACACTGGTCTTCTTGGCCACAAGGGCACACTGCTGTACATCAGGATGCCCATGCCCCTTTGCTGCTTTCCAACAAGTCTGTTTCCGATCTATACTGGTACCCAGGGTTGTTCTTCCCCAGATGCAAGACTCTGCACTTGTCTTTGTTGTATTTCATTAATTTTCTCCTCACTCAACCCTCCAACATGGCTAGGTCTCATTGAATGTCAGCACAACCTTCCAGTGTGCCAGGCTCTCCTCTGAGTTTTGTCTTGCCAGCAAGCTTGCTGATGGTGCTCTCTGTTCCCTCATCCAGGACACTGATGAACATACTCAACAGTACCAGTCCCAGCACTGACCCCTGAGGGACTCCTCCACATACAGACCTCCAGCTACACTCTGCCCCATTAACCACAACTCCCTGACTTCTTTCCTTCGGACAGTTCACATTCCACCTATCTCACCACCTCCAGACCACACTTCCTCCATTCAGCTGTGAGGATGCTGTGGGAGTCATCAAGTGCTTTACTGAAATCAAGGTAAACCACATCCACTGCCCTATCATCATCTATCCACCTGGTTATGTCCTCATAAAAGGCTATCAGATTGGTCAAACACAACTCCCCTTGGTAAAGCCATGTTAACTACTCCTAGTGACCCTTGATATGACTAGAGACAGCACCAAACAAAGTTGTTCCATCGCCTTTCCAGGGGTGGAGGCGAGGCTGAACCATCTGTAGTTACCTGGGTCCTCCTTCCTGATCTTTTTGAAGACTGGAGTGACATTTGCTTTCCTCCAATCCTCAGGCACCTCTCCTGTTTTCCATGACTTACCAAAGATGAGAGTGGCCTAGCAATGACTTCCACCAGCTCCCTCAGCACCTGTTGGTGCACCCCATCAGGGCCTATAGATTTACACATGTCCAGACTGCTTAACTGATCCCTAACCCAGTCCTCATCAAACAAAGGCAAAACACATTTATCCTGACTTGCCCTGGGGCCTCAGGGGTCTGGAGCTCCTGAGGACAGTCTCCAGCAGTATAGACAGAGACAAAGAAGGCATTCAGTAACTTTGCCTTTTAAGTATCTTCTGTCACCAGGGCACCCACCTCATTCAGCAGAGGGCCTACATTACCTCTAGCATTAGTTTTGTCTGAAATGTATTTGAAGCCGCTGTTGTCCTTGACCTCCCTTGCTAGGTTGAATTCTAAGGAGACCTCAGCTTTCCCAGCTGTCTCCCTGCACACTCTGACAAGTCTTATATTCCTCCCACATTGCCATCCCCTCCTTCCATAACCTATAAACTCTCTTCTTCCACTTGAGTTTGCCCAGCAGTCCCCCATTTAACCATGAGAGTCTTCTGACTCCCCTTCTTGATTTCCTACCCATTTGGATGCTCTGCTCTGATCTTGAGTGTGGAAGAAGTGGTCCTTGAATATAAACCATCTTGAGCCCTTTTTCCTTCTAGCATCCTGACCCATGGGATTTCCCCTAGAAATTGCTTGAAAAGGCCAAAGCTGGCCCTGCCAAAGTCCAGGGTTGAGATCCTGCTTGGTATTCATACAGTGGAAACGCAGCACTCCCCCAACCCCCAATATTCAGTACTTCCTCAATACATCCTATGAGGAGGCGATTACAGCATTCTCCTGGAAAGCCAGTGGAAAATGAAGTTTACTTGGGTTTCTCATGCACTGAGAAGGAACCATGGGAATCCTTTGACCTATAAGCTCTGAAAAAGGAATGTTTTCTTCAACAGGAAAACACAAAAATGGAAAGACTATCACAGTACAGAAGCAAAATTTAAACAGAAAACGAGAATACATTAAGAGAAAACTGAATTCGTTTAATATGAAGCTTCTAACTACTCTCAGTTTCAGTTCAGCTACCATGCTGAAAACTCAATTGCACTTAACCTGCCCTTGAATTCCCCATGAAATGATGGACAATTTCTGGCTGCCACGTCAAGTGACCTTCAAAGGAACAAGAGATATTCAGTCATTCCTGGATAATATTCTATTCCATGAATAGCCAGTATGGGAGGAACAAGAAATTCCTATTTGTAAAAACAACTTGGCAGCACTAGAAATACTAGAGGCAAAAATACTAAGCCTATGCTAGAAATGTAACCATGCGGTGTGATCCGATGAGGTGTGATCTGCTGAAGTAAATGTGCTATAGGAGCACCCATGAGCATTCACAGAACTACTTAACCTCAAAAGGCAAGCCTCTGTCTCTGTATGCTTAGAAATAGAAACAAAGAGATGACTCAGAAACACCCCACACAAGACCCAGAAACACCCACCCCACAGACCCAAATACCCAGAAGAGCTTAATCCCATTGTAAGAGCCATCTCTGAATTCCACAAGCAGGCTAAAAGCTCATGGGTAAGAATTAGAGACCGAGGTAACAAAGGGAACCTTGTGGTTGCTGCTTACTACAGGTTGTCCCATTGAGATGAGCCTATTGATGAAGAGTCTTACAAGCTCAAGGGCAGCCTTGGATGATGGAGCTCAAGATCCCTAGGGCAGTAAGGAGGGCACACAGCAAGCTCACTACCTTGGAATTCAGAACATCAGATTTTGATCTCTTCACAGACTTCATGGTAGATTACCATGGGACAACACCCTGGAGGGAAGAGGGACCCAGACAGCTGGCTAGTATTGAAGGATCACCTCCTCCAAGCTCAGGAGTGATGTATCACAACAAAGAGGAAGTAAGGCAAAAACACCCAGAGTCCTGCACAGATGAACAAGGAGCTCCTGGACAAACTCAAAAGGAAGCCTATAGAGGGTATAAGCAGCCCTGAGGAGAAGGACTTGGGAATACTGGTTGATGAGAAACTCAATGTGAGCCAGCAATGCATGCCTGTAACCCAGAAAGGCAACCATGTCCTGGGCTGCACTGAAACTAGCGTGACCAGTAGGTCAAGGGACATAATTCTGCCCCTCTGCTTCACTTTCATGGGACCCCACCTGGAGTACTGCATCCAGCTGTGGGGTCTACAGTATAAGAAAGACATGGAACTGTTGGAGAGAGTGCAAAGGAAGGCCACAAAGATGGTTAGAGAGCTGGAGTACTTTTCCTATGAAGACAGGCTGGGAGAGTCAGGCACATTCAGCCTGGAGAAGACTCCAGGGAGACCTCAGAGCAACCTTCTGGTAAAGGGAGTCTACAGGAAAACTGGAGAGGGACTGTTTGTCAAGGTCATAGAGCGATATGACAAGAGATAATGGTTTTAAAATAAAAGAGGGTACATTTAGATTAGACATTTGGAAGAAATTCTTTACTGTGAGAGTGCTGAGGCACTGGAACAGGTTACCCAGAGAGGTTGTAGGTGCCCCCTCCCTGGCAGTGTTCAAGGCCAGGTTGGGTGGGGCTTTGGGCAACCTGGTCTAGTGGAGGGTGTGATCACCCATGGCAGGGGAGTAGGAACTAGATGATCTTTGAGGTCACTTCCAACCCAAACCATCCTGTGATTCTATGATATAGACAATGGGATAGACAATGATATAGACAGTGGGATTAAGTGCACTCTCAGAGAGATTTCAGCCAACTCCAAGCTAAATTGTGTGGTTGACAGACCTAAGGGGTGGGATGTCACCCAGAGGGATGTGGACAAACTGAAGAAGTGGGCCTGTGTGAACCTCACAAGCTTCAACAGGGCTTTTTAAAATCTTCATTAATGATCTGGTTGAGTAAGTTTGCAGACGACACCAAATTGTGTGGGAGTGTTGTTGGAAGGCAGGAAGGCTCTGCAGAGGGACCTGGACAGGCTGGATCGATGGGCAGAGGACAACTTTATGGGGTTCAACAAGGCCAAGTGCCAGGTCCTGCACTTTGGTCACAAGTACCACAGGCAAGCTACAGGGTTGGAGCAGAGTGGCTGGAGAGCTCCCTGGAGAAGGACCTGAGAGTGTTAGTTGACAGCCAGCTGAACATGAGCCAACAGTGTGCCCAGGTGGCCAAGAAGGCCAATGGCATCCTGGCCTGTATGAGGAATTGTGTAAACAGCAGGAGTAAGTCATAGTTCTGTTATACTCAGCCCTGATGAGGCTGCATCTTGAATACTGTGTTCAGTTTTGGGCTCCTCACTACAGGAAGGATGTTGAGATGCTGGAGCATGTCCAGGAGAATGGCAAAGCTGCTGAAGGGTCTTGAGCACAAGTCCTACTAGGAACAGCAGAGGGAGCTGGGGCTTTTTAGTCGTGAGAAAAGGAGGCTGAGGGGAGACCTTATCACTCTCTACAACTACCTACAAAACAGTTGCAGATATGTTGGGGTTGGTCTCTTCTCTCGTGAGAAGCAATAGGACAAGAGGGAATGGCTTGAAATTGCACCAGGGGAGATTTAGGTTAGATATCAGGAATGATCTCTTTACTGAAAGGGTTGTCAAACATTGGAACAGGCTGCCCAGGGAGGTGGTAGGGTCACCATCCCTGGAGGTATTTAAAAGGCATATAGATGAAGTCCTTAAGGACGTGATCTACAGGTGGACTAGTCAGGGTTAGGCTATGGTTGGGCTCTAGGATCTAAAGTGTCTCTTCCAACCTAGGTGATTCTATGAGAGCAAGGTCCTGCACATGGGTTGTGATAATTCCCTGTATCAATACAGGCTGGGGGATGAAGGGTTGGATAGAGAGCAGCACTGCAGATAAGGGCTTGGGAGTACTGGTGGATGAAAAGCTGGATATGACCAGGCAACGTGAGCTTGCAGCCTGGAAAGTCAACCATTATCCCGGGCTGCATCAAAAGAAGCCTGCTTCTGTGCAAATGAATTCCACTCTAAGTTTGAAAACAGGTATAAACTCAAGCAAATCAGGATCACACTCTGCTTTCCAACTGCCTTCAAATGTGATCTTAATTAAGGTAAATTTCACTATAATAACCAGAAAGTATCCAGAGCATAAAAAAAAGCCAGCCAAAATCCCTCCAATATCATAGTTAACCGTAAGTTACCCAAGCAATGGGTTACATTTATACTTGGTAAAAAAAAAAAGCATTAGGCCTTTACTTTTTTTTAGAAAGGGTAAAACCAAAGCAAAACACCATACAGCTACAACCTATCCTATCCTTGAAATTCAGACTCACATAAGTGCTGGTTTGACCTTGGAGAAGCTTAAATTAGTTTCATCTGAACACACTAGCAACAAATAGATAATTTCTCCCTGTTCCTCATGACCCCACACAAAACATGTCTTTACATAATCCATTTCTTCAACCAAAATATTTCCATCTTCATCCCTTTTAAAGTCAGTTGATTGACACATAGCACCACTGATCTATTCAATGAACTGAAAATACTTTGGTCAAAAGTTGCTCAATGAACTGGCAACACAGGGGCAAATATGAAAGAAGCAAGCATATTTTGCTTCAAAAAAAAAAAAATAAAATCTGGGTATTAAAAGGAAGCACATTGTAAGGTTCATCCCTCCAGGATCTTAACCTCAATAAGCAAAGACTGTGTCTTATTTTCAGCTGGGATAGTGTTAATTTTCTTCCTAGCAGCTGGCATAGTGCTGTGTTTGGGATTTAGAACAAGAATAATGTTGATAACATACTAATATTTTCATTGTTGCCAAGCAGTGAAGGACTTTTCAGCTTCTCATACTGGCCTGACATCAACAAGGCAGGGGTTTTCCAAGAGAGTGGGAGGAGACAGCCAGGACAGGACAGATAAGCCAGACTGCTCAAACCAATATTCTATACCATATGATGTAATGCTCCATATGTAACTGGGGGGGTTGGCTAAGACACAGCACAGCTTGGGAACTAAGCATCAGCTTTCAGTGATGATAAATACTGCTGTGCACCACTTGTTTTGTATATTCTTTTATCATCATCATTCTCTTCCTTTTCTGTTCTACTAAATTATCTCTATCTCAATTCACAATTTAGCCCTTTTTTTCCTCCTCTTTCTTTTCTATTCTTGCTCCCATCTCACTGTTGTGGTGAAGCAGTGACTGCTGCGTGACTGTTTTAGCTGCCTGCCAGGTTAAACCACAACAGACCACTGCCAAATAGATCAATAGATTTGAGCATGTGGTTTCTCAAGGTTAAAGATAAGTGCCATGATTCTCTGGTTACATTAATATTTGAGTCACCCAGATCCTTATGGCTACAGATAGCATCTCATCAGTTAATCAAAGATAAACCAAAACAGATAACTAGATGTCAAAAATCATTAATCAATCTTACCTGACAGGCAGATGTATGTTAAATATTCTCCCTGACCCCCAGTAGCTAGGAAAGGAATCTTTTTTTTGTTCTTCTTTTCACTTGAACAGCTCCCAGCATCCTTTCATCATGTGGGGCAAAAATTTCTTTGCTGATTGCAGATTTGGCATTCATTGTAGATCACAGATATAGAAGACTGTTGCTCTCTAAAAATAAAATTATAAATAAAAAAAGTAATATTAGAAACTCCTAAGTTATCCGAAAGTCCAGCTAACTTACATGGGCATTAGCAGCTCTGACCTTGAAATAAGAGTAATTTTCAAAGTGTCTAAGAGTCTTCACTGAAGTTGTTCTCTGCACTTCTGCACAGAATAACCTAAGGTAATTTAGTGAATTTAAGAAGCTGTGCACACTAGCATTTCAAAATCTTCTCAGAGGGACACCCTGTAACTTCATGCTGCATAAAAGCTTCATTAATTCCCTCTCTGGTAACTGCAGGGAAGCTCATCTGCGCCACATGGATAGGGAAAGCAATGCAAGAACACAGGGGAGGAGCACTATGGTTACGTTCATTGGTGTGCTCTGAGCTAGGTTGTGCTGGCAGGCAAGAAAGCACCTTCACAGAAGATACAGAAAGCTTCAGACTCAGTAAGACTGTTCCTTCGGTTCCTTCATTAGTCTTGATGACAGTACTTGATTAAGCAGCTCCTGCATCTCTTGCAGCTTTAGCACCTCCTCCCCTCAACTCCTCTATAACTACCAACTGGGCAACTGCACAGAAAATGTGTCAGAGAAACCACCGGGGTTCACGCAGACAAAACCACACCTCCTCTTTTCTGCTAAGTAATTCTGACCCAGGTCAGTTCCTCAATGTGTTTCTCAAGAAAACTGCAACATCAAGCTAAGAGAGACATTTGGGGAGACAAAAGAAACTGTAGAGGACAGGGAGGGAGGAGGGAAGCTGTGTATTCTGATGTGTGCAGCAAAAGAAATGTCTGTCTGAACACAGCTCAGAAGAGCCTCGCTTAAAGGAGAGAGAACTCAAGTTACAGAGAGGACATTAACAGGCTCTTCATGTAGACGGCACCACAGCTGTAATTCCAATTAGTTCTGCACTGAAATCTGTCAGTATGTAGGTCCCACCGGCAGAGACTGCTGAAGGCCCCTTTTAGACTGTTCAAATACAATGATGCTTTAAAAGACTTGCAAATCCACAGATTTTTTTACATCCTTAGCTTTCTTAGCATGAGTAAGATCATATTCAAGTATCAACTACTGAGGCCAGAAATTCTGTGCCGGTGGGATCAATTGATATTTGCCATGATTTAACTATTAGAAAACACAGATAAACTCCAGACAAATTAATTATAAAGCCAAGAGAGCCATGGATCCATTATTTTTAGTGTGCTGGCCTTAACACTTTTGGTCTTAACATTTTGTTGGCACTTATTTATGATAATTCATTATCATGAGAAAAATTAAAACAACAAAACAGAAAGAAAGAAAGGAAAAAAAAAAAAAAAAAAAGAGTGAGCTGTATTTGTGGAAGCATGAGAGAGTGCAGCTTAGACCAAACCGAACTCAGCACCAACTTCTTTTGGGTATATATGCAAACAGAATCCTTTGCCAAAACACTCTGTTAATACTATACCTCAGTTAACCAATATAGATGTATGCAAATTCAGATAAGTTTTAACACTTTCTCCTTTTACACACACCTTTACAAAAATCAACTGCATTTACAAAAGAGTCCCACAAAAGAAAATCGGGACCAATTTCCAAGGAAGAATCCGCAGCTCCTGAAAAGCTGTGATTTCGTAACTCCTGCCATGTAAGATACCTATCCTTTAAAAAACATATCAACAGAAGTTAAACAAAAGAATAAGCTTACATGCTAGTTGCTTAGAAAAGGTTTTTCCATTCACGTTCATTACACAATTTTGTCCTCCTCCGTGTTAGGAAAATATTTGCAGCGTATCTTACAGCAGCATGTGAGCCATTAGCATACTATAACTGGTTTTTGATTAAAGCAAAATAATTAAAGGCCACCGGCAATGACTAAGGGTTTAATGACGCAGACCTCCTTCTGACTGAGATCTAGACTGATAATCTTTGCACAGAGAATTTCAGTCTCAGACCTTCACACACTTAAAGAATTTTCAATAAATATCTTAATGAGAAAACACAGAGAAATGCTCTCAGGTAAAAATATACTTGTGTTACATGCAACTGGAAAAAGTGTTTTCCACTTTACAACAATTGGATGCTGTTAATTCTGCAACTGAGCTATTGAATAGATCTTTTCAGACATTTTCTTGAGGTTCAAACACTAAAATAAAGTGTGATTTCAAAAATACACTCAGTGATGTAAAGGTTTCCTGGATTAAGAGAGGATATATGTTTTACTTGCCTATAGTTGATTATAGCAGAAAATGTTATTGGTTTATTGCTGCAAAACACTCATGTAATACTTCAAGCTTTATTTTAAGGGTATTACAAGCAATAGGTCTCATCATACATAGCTGGATTTAATAAGACTGCTGCAAGCCAAACAAGACACTACCCAAATCCTCTTTCACGTATTTCCCAAATCATTTTACTTCCTGTGTGCACCGCAACTTCGAGTATGAAACTTCAATGACTGCCACATACACAGTGAACCAAAGTAAACACAAAACCTAGGAGATTTAGCTAACTTACCTCTCTACATACATATACAGCTCAGAATAAAAGTGCTTTTATGCACAAACATACAAATATAACTTTAAATAAAACCTAGATCAGTTTGATATCCCAAGACAGAACAGATCTCTTTCAGTACAGGCACAGAAGATATTACAAAGAATAACAACTTGCAGCAATGAATACAATATGAGTATGTTTGCTTTGCAATTGAGCTGGTTTTTTTATACATCCATCAGAAGTTTTACACAAAAACAGCAGACACCAAATGTCACAACTAGAATTTCTACCTAAAGTGTGCAACCACAGCCTAGGAGGTTGTGACCCTTCTGTCCCTAGTACTTGGTTTACAACTTTGTTTACAACGGCCTCAGATGCCAGAATTAAGCTATTAATCTGACACAGGATACTTCATGCAACTGATGAAGCTAGTGTGGAAACCAACACTAGCACCAACCCCAAGAGTCTATTTATGTAAAAAAAGAAAACAATTAAACATGCCTGTGTGCTACCAGACTTCTTAGACTGAGCTGTCAGTTTGGATGAAGCTGTTTCTCACAGGTAAATAAATAAATAAATAAATCAGCAGCTGGATTTAAATAAGCAGCTTACTCCATATTTGCTGATGGATCTATAGGAATTGGACTCCCTGATCCTTATGGGTCCTTAACTTAAAATATTATATTAAAATCTTACATAAGGGAAACATTCCAGCACTCTTATTTTTCAGAAGTAGGCATAATGCCATCTTTTTCTTAGCCTTAATAAAAAATACAGAAGACTTGAGCAAGGAACATGACTAAGTCCCAATTTTTCCCATTCTCAAAAAAAACCCAGCTCTTTTAGTCTAGAAAAAGAGATGCTGGCTGTACATGCTAAACTTTGTGTAGTACATGCAGATTCCTTCACACAGTAATGTTTGTTCTTGGCACGTGTTACAGGATGAATTCAAGCCACCAGCAGTTTAGTTTCCATCCATGGCCCATGCAGACTCACACACTTTGGAATGCAGTTTCCCCCCATGCTTGAATAAAAAAATGCCATAAAAACTTTTATTGGAGGATCTCAGAACTCCAATCTGGTGCATTACTGTTTACCCCTATGTGACAAGAGGGATTTAAATGTTTCAGAAAATTTAAGAGTCTTTAAAGAGAGACCATTTCCTGCCTTAAATGCTTTCTTGTATACATGTACTTGATTCTGCTCAAAATTATAACTACAATGCTTTTGGCTGAATGAAGAAAATACCACATTCCACACGCAGATTTTCACTCCAACCAGTGTTGTGGGAGAGGATGTTAACATTTACACTGTGCCACCATAGCTCAACACAAATGCCCAACAGGGAAGATTCCCATGTTGATTTGAACTACTGTCTACAAGGCATCTCCTCAAATCTTTCTCTGTTCAATTATTATTTCTATCACTAAAAACTTCTCCTAGGAACAGTTGACCATTCTATGTACATGTGAGGGTACAGGGATTAATGGTAATTTCTTAAGAAAAAAATACTGAAAAGAACAAAGATATTTTATCTGGTAACTTCACAGATCCCACACATTCAGTGACAAAAAACTTGAATCACTTTCTGGTCAGCCACAATCTGACTGCTTTCAGGCAGCCAGCCAGCAAGCAGCTGACTTATCTTTACATCCAGATGTTTTATAGGATCATGCAAGTGAGTGGATAAAGGGAGATTTACAGTATCTTTGTTGAGGTAATGGTCCACAGAGGGGACTGGGGAAACTAAGCCAGCATGCAGAATTTAAACATTAGTAAATTAGCATGGAGAAATTAAGCAAGAAAAGGAAGCATAAGTAACGTCTGGTGTTTTGGGGGGTTTTTTGGAGTGTGGGTTTCTTTAAAACACAAAACCATTCAAGTATGCTAAGTCTTGATGGTTTCATGGATCTTTAGTTTAATCACAAATAGGGATGGGTTCAAGGACGAGCTTGCCACTGAAACGCTGCTTGCGGTGCGAAATCTGAGCAACCAACTATTGCTAGGCTGCACTGGCAGCTCTAGCAAGCACGGGAATCTGCTCTTAATAAAGCCATCATCCTGAAAGAAGACTTCCAGTTCAGAAAAAAACCACAGCAGAACACCATTATTTGAAGCCCAGCTTCTGCTATTTTGGTAACTGTGATCAGAACAGAAATGAACCCTTTTTTCATTAGTCAGTCCCTCAGTCTGACTGGCTGTACACAATCCTTTTAAAAAAATAAACAAAGGTCATCTAGAAATTTTATTTACCCCTCTGTCAGCCCCTAAAACCCCCAAAATCTACTTAAAATGACAGATTATTAAGGACATCAAAGGAATTTCACAAGTGAATAAATGAGAACCATTCACACTTATGTACAGAGGACCAAACAACTGTTTTCATTCCTGCACACTGCCATAGAAGAAGTGTATTACTGCAGAGGCATATGTACAGCATCATGATCACCACCACCCTTGCTTCCTCAGGACAGATGGCAGCAAAAGCAGAAGATGCAGCATTACTTGGTTCTTTTGAGACTCTGTGCCCCCAAACACACCCCACGATGCACAGAAAATGAATCAGAAGGTGGTAAAAGAAGGCACCTAAGATGCACGCTAATGGATGGGTTACTGTATATTCCAGGCCAAAACATTTTTCCTTGTTCAGACAAGAAATTAGTAATTAGAGATTTAGCAGCTAATGCCCCAGTTAACAATACGGTGGGTCTCCGGTAAGCTCTGCTTACAAGAGGATGTTCATACTGAAGTGAATCTACAGTACTCCAAGCTGGAAAAACCCAACTCAAATGTAAAATGTGTAACATTTCTGTACTGGAATTCTCTGTGTGAACTGCTGCAGACCGTCAGTAAGCAGGCATGCAAGAAAACCACCATGCGGTCAAGAACTGCAGAAAACTAAAATTAATTGCTTCTTAGGCTTTTTTAGCATTTTGGATCAAGAGTATGCTCATAAGATGTTAATAAAATAATAATGCAATAATTGATAGATACCATAGACATTCATTCTCTAAACATTTTCTTAACAGCCAAGAGCAGTAGTATTCCCTAAACACACCTTCCCCTGGACACTGTATGGGGTGCTTCTGGGGGTGTCCCTGGGAGGGAAAGGTGGTACAGCCATGTTAGCACCTCTCCAAGTGAAGTGCAGCTGCTGGGGACACCCTCAGAAAGCTTCTCATTAGAAGAGTTCCTAAATCTCAAACTCATTATTGTGCATGAACATATAAATTTGAAAATAATGGTGGACAATGGCAGCACCAACCAAACAACAAAACTGTTTACCGACAGGTAACCCAGAACTGCTTGGGAAGGTCACCACTGAAGTCATCTTTCTGAAACAGCAATGTTTCTAACAAAAGGATTCTCAGAGAAACCTAAGAACTGCCAGATGTTTTAACAGCCCCAGAGAGACCACATCTATATTTGTGGAAAGTTGTATTTATTGCTTCAGGACACTGGGTCATTCACAGAAGTAAGAACTACTACTTCCATCTCACAGATTTCTTGTCCTAAACACCTCACTTCTCCAGACTCTTTCCCATGGGCCTACATCTTTTTTGAAATGCAACCATTAAACCTGGACTCATAGCTTCATTTCTGGCATCAGAGTCAACTGGAAGTACTACTTGGCCTGTTACTGGAGCAGGATCCCCATGGAAGTGGTCACAGCACTATCAGAGTTTAAGAAGCATCTAGATGATGCTCTTAGTTATATGGTTTAGTTTTAGTTATTCCTGCAAGGAGCAGGGAATTGCATTCGATGGGTCCCTTTCAACTCGAAATATTCTATGATACTTTATAGACCTTACAGTGAAAACTCCTGCTTATACAGCTACTCCATACATAGATCTTTTGCAACTGGTCTTGTGCAAACTTAGTGTCACAAAACAGAATCAAAGGCACCCTTAAAAGCCGATCTATCTGCCAGTTCCAGCTTCAGCTTACTCATAAGGACTAATATTTTATCACAGAAACAAATCAATTGGTTTGAATGTAGTCTTGTCTCCATTTGTACCACTGTGTGTCAAATATTTCAGCACAGAGAAATAATTTAAAAAAAGAAAATAAAGAATCTTGGTGAGAAGGAGCAGCCCACATTGGGCTGGAATGGGGAATTGGATTGAAGGACTGTAGTTTGGAGCATGCACAGTTTATTTCAACAATTTGTGTTGTTTCACATTTAATTTATGCCCTCCTCATGCATTTGGGTGTCAGAAATTATTTATTTCCTTGTGTACTTCCCTTCCTTGTAACAGCACAACTGCTTATGTGGTAGTCTGCTGAACTAGACAAGAGACATAAACTGGATTAAAGCTGCATTAAAAGAAGAAAACTAGTGATCAGTTTTGGTTTTACTCATCAGATCCCTGACTCAGTTCATGATACAGCTGCGTGTCAGCACACGGGGAGGAAAAGCAGGGGTAAAGGCCAAGGTTGTCTTAGGCACCAGCAGCATTAGGTTACAAGGCTCATGAAACTGTGGTTACAGACAGAACCTGAAGTGTCAGGAACATTCATCCAATAGAGAAACTGAAGACATGGCAAGAGCCAAGATAGACAAAATCTTTCAAAAACCAAAACATGCAACAAAGAATCAAACTGGATAAAAAGTGGTAAAAAAAAGAAGTTCATATGGGGCTTCTTGATAAAAATAAATGTGTCTCAAGATAGAAGCAAACTTCTTAGTATACTGACTCCATTGTTTTTTGGGATAAACAGAGATAGCAAAAAGGCAGGTAGGAACTTAGGCTCTGTTAGCATGATTTCTGACTTCTGCAGTAAAGCAGAATCTGCTGCATATCAGAATACACAAAAATACTACACAATGCTAGCACTGCAATATATCCTACACAACTAAAACACACTAAGTCATAGCAGCTACTCTGGGAAGACATCTCACACTAACATGATTCTTACTTTATTAGCATGAACAATCACATATGTTCAATAAGGATAAACTCTGCAAGTACTAAGCACTGATCACTGAAGAAACAGATGTTAAATCGATTCATAATTCAAAGCACAGGTTGCCAAAGAGCTAGAATATTACTAGAATACCTCTAGTACACTCCTAAAACATGTTTTGCAAATCCTCACAGTGCCATTTCTGATCCTTCTCATGTAACTGTTGTTGGTACAAACTGCAAATTTCTGCACATTACAGTCATCTACTAAATGGACTACTCCAAAAGAGAACCAGGGAACAAACTCAGGTCTCTTTGGTTGAAGATTTTCAGTTTTCTGAAGTGCAACCTTCAATACACATAGCTGGAAAAAAAAAAAAAAAAAAAAAAGGAAGTAAACTCAGCCATTACATTTCCTTGTATTACTTTAATGTTGGAGAAGAATACAAAAGCAGAGTGATACAGTGGGGTAAGACAAAACACCAAATGATTAAAGCATTCTGTTTCATCCATACAAGGTGAATCAACTTTCTCTGGTAATTATAAATATTTTCTTCAATCGTGACAAAGGCATGAGCAAAATCACTTACTAGTAAAATGCATAATTCTTTTAAGAATGGAATATATCAAGTTCTGGGGATATCAGAAACTCTGTTAGGGCAGATTGGCCTCTGTAAAGCATTACACAAGTGTTTAACTTGGGGGAAAAGAAGAAGTCTGTTGAAGTAGTAAACTGTCTGCTGGCAGTGCCCATACATTTTCCAGCAGTTAACTGAATACAGTTTTCTTTCTGGCAAATAACACCAAGCTGAATGCATTCCTGACATGCTACATGCTTTTCCCCAGGAATTTTCCAATAGTAAACCTCACTCATTTCAAAACAGGTGAACACAATACTGTTTGTGAAACTGCAGAGTCCTGCGAACTGCAGAAATGAGGAAAAACTGGTCTGTTCCAGTGGTTTTTTTCAAGGGATGTTATCCCAGGAATTATTAAAAAATGCCATCCATGGCTTTTATCTTCCCTCTATGCTCTGCACTCTGCACACCCTAATGTCTACCTGCTGTACCAAGCACGTGTTGCTGCCAAGAGGCTCATCCCCAACAATGCCAACAGAATGGTATATAATCCAGTTAAGAAAGCTCATCTGTAAAACTTATCCAGTGGGGATGAGGAAGTTCAGAACTGCTTGTTGTAGCTCTGCAGATATGGCCAAGGATATGCACAGGGTGTCCTGGTTTCAGTCAGGATAGAGTTAACTTCATTTGTAGCAGCTGATGGAATGCTGTGTTTGGGAGTTAAAATGAAAGCAGTGCTGATAACACCCTGATGTTCTTAGTTGCCGTCAGACAGTCAAGGACTTTCTTAGCTTCTTCTATTTCTCTATTCTTGAGAAAGGAGGGGCGAAGCCAGGACAGGTGACTTAGATGGGCCAAAGAGAGTATTCCATGCCAATTACGTCCTGCCCAATAAAACGGGGGGCTGTTGGGAAGAAGAAGAGGGGCGGTCTCGGGACGCGTGTTCCTTGGGGGGACGGTCGGGTTCCGGGACAGCTCTGGGTGGTACCTGAGTTGTGTGGGTCGGTGAGAAACTGCATTGTGTATCAATAGTTTCATATTCTTTTGCTCTAAAGTCCTGTTAGCATTGTTATATTTTATCTTTCTGTTATCTTAGTAAACTATCCTTATCCCAACCCACGGGCCTCTTAGTTTCTTGGTTTTGGAGTTATTTGCCCCTTCCTTTTCCCTTCCCTTGTTTTCCCTTTCCCTTTTTCCCTTTTCCCCTGCTCTTTTACTTTAAGGAGCAGGCAGCTGCGTGGATCTCAACCCACAGCCGGGGTGAAACCACGACAGTCTTTTTGGCGCCCAACGTGGGGCCCGAAAGGTTGGGATAACGGTAGATCTGACCCTGACCCGATAGTAATTAAGACAAAGTTGTGATAAGTATTGTTGTTTAAGCAGTCTCCGATCACGATGCTGTGGTATTTATTCACATGGCTGTGGTCACATCTGTGGCCGTGAAAGTACCGTACGCTGTATGCAATCCTGGCAGGATTTTTTACCATGTCGAAGCTGCGTCTTGTGGTCCGGTTCTTGTCTTTTATGATAACAGTCTATGATACAATAATATTGAGGATCGTGAACTTGTGCTGGTATTTGTATGAGAGCTTGCTGCCCTGTCCATTCCTTGGACAGGGAGGGTTTAGTAACGGCAGCTGGCATGGTGGGAGTTCTGCTTTCTTTTCCTTTGGGCTAAATACAACAGCTCTGCTAGCAGTCTTTAAAAACTTTCAATATCCCTGGGATATTCAAACTAGCATTTTGCTGTTTTTCAGTTTGGTGCAGACGGTTCAGTTGTTGTCAAATATTAAGCAGAGGTTTATGAATACCACTCAAGATTTTTCTGTGAAGCCAGATAATCGTGAGTGGCAGGGCAAGTGGCAGAGCATGGGCAAGTACCTAGGCACTTTCTTAACTCCGGTGGTTTGGAGTTTCACTCCTGAGCAGTTACAAGACCCTGAAAAAGTGACTGCATATCTGAAAAGAAATTGCTCTAAGTTTGCCAGAGATACACACCTTACTGCACTGTGCTGGGCCCTGGCCACTATTTACAAAACACTGCTTGATAACAGGCAGCACTGTCAGTACTGTCAGCACTGTCAGAAGGAAAAGAATGAAAACAGACCAGCAAAGACTGCAGCTGCTGCAACCCCAATGACTGGCACTGCAGCTACTGTAACCACTGTGACTAGCACTAAGGCCACTATGACTAGCACTGTGGCTACTGCAACTTGTCCAACCGATGCTGCAGCTACTGCAACCCCTACAGCAGATACTGCTGATAAAACAAAAAACCAACCCCACATTGTAAATAGTGGCCAATGCTCTACCTTTATACTGATTCATGGATGGTAGCTAATGCCCTGTGGGGTTGGTTGCAACAGTGGAAAAAGAACAACTGGCAGCGTAGAGGCAAACCCATATGGGCTGCTGACTTATGGCAAGACATTGCTGCCCGATTAGAGAAGCTTGTTGTAAAGGTACGTCATGTTGATGCCCATGTACCTAAGAGTCGAGCCATGGAGGAACATCAAAACAACCATCAGGTAGATAAGGCTGCTAGGATTGAAGTGGCTCAGGTAGATCTAGACTGGCAACATAAAGGTGAATTATTCCTAGCTCGATGGGCTCATGATTCCTCAGGTCATCAAGGGAGAGATGCAACATATAGATGGGCCCGAGATCGAGGGGTGGACTTAACCATGGATGCTATTGCACAAGTTATCCATGAATGTGAGACGTGTGCCGCAATTAAGCAAGCGAAGCGGTTGAAGCCGCTTTGGTATGGAGGACGGTGGATGAAATATAAATATGGGGAGGCCTGGCAGGTCGATTACATCACCCTCCCACAAACCCGCCATGGCAAACGCTACGTGCTTACCATGGTGGAGGCAACCACTGGCTGGCTAGAAACATACCCTGTATCCCATGCCACTGCCCGGAATACAATCCTGGGCCTTGAAACGCAAGTCCTATGGCGACACGGTACCCCAGAAAGAATTGAGTCAGACAATGGGACTCATTTCCGAAATGCTCTCATAGACACTTGGGCCAAAGAGCATGGCATTGAATGGGTGTACCACATTCCTTATCATGCACCAGCCTCTGGGAAAATTGAACGATATAATGGACTCTTAAAGACTACCCTAAAAGCAATGGGTGGTGGAACATTCAAACACTGGGATACACATTTGGCCAAAGCCACATGGTTAGTTAACTCTAGGGGTTCTACCAATCGGGCTGGCCCTGCCCAGTCAAAATTTCCACGTACTGTAGAAGGAGACAGAGTCCCAGTGGTGCATATGAAGAGTATATTAGGGAAGACGGTTTGGGTCATCCCTGCTTCAGGTAAAGGTAAACCTATGTCGGGAATTGTTTTTGCTCAAGGACCTGGTTGTACTTGGTGGGTAATGCAGAAGGATGGAGAAGTTCGATGTGTACCTCAACGGGATTTGATTTTAGGTGAGAATAGCCAATGTAATTAGTAAGGTAGAAATTGTATTATAATAAGTACTAAATAACCCATTACTCTATATTCATTATTACTATAATTGCTGTATGTTGTTGTTTTACCAATGGAGTTACAGCTGGAATCATACACGACAATGAAGGAAGACTGCCACGATGATGGGACCAAGACCTGCCATCATAAGAACTTTTTTCCTCTTCCCCTTTGAAAATGAACACTTTTGATTCACAGACTATGATCATGGACCATGTCAGATGCATCGGTCAAGAGTCCGAGATGCAGCATGCAACGATCCAATGGCGAGACCATGAGAGACTGTTACAACGAATGGAGCCTGAAAATCATGAACTAAATCATTTACTCAACAAAACTCAGATGAATGGTCCATAGACTAAGGGAATAATACATATATGTGTGTCTGAAACATTGGTTGGACCTGGTCATGACGTAAATGGTATGGAATAAGGGGTGGAAGGCGCCCAACGTGGTTTCACCCCGGCTGTGGGTTGAGATCCACGCAGCTGCCTGCTCCTTAAAGTAAAAGAGCAGGGAAAAGGGAAAAAGGGGGGGGAAACAAGGGAATTTGGTCTGTGCTTCTTAATTGCATTTTAAAGTAAGAAGAATTTCTGTGAGACACTTGGGCAACTCTACTTCCATCAGATGCACTAAATGGCATTTATCCTCAGAGTTTATTCTGTGAGCAAGAGGTGACACAAGATGATGCTGGAGACAGCTCAGGCTGTAAGCCTGTGTACAGTTAATACACGATTTTGTTTCCTAAATAGTAATTTGCCATTTCCAGGCAACAGTGACTGCAAAAAAATGGAGAACTTTGCTGAGGGTTATCCTCATTCACTGACTTCTCAGTGAAAAAGTAAACCCATTGTTTCAAAGCTACTGATTTCAAATGGATTCAGCTCAATGGCCCGGGAAAAGAAGTGTCCTCTGTTGTTGCTTTCCATCCAAGTACAAGATATGAAATTATTTTCTTCTCCATCTACCTGACCTGCAGGCTGCAAAAATGTGTGAAGAGGTACAATTATCCCATCCACGTGCAATCATGCATGCTCACAGCAGGAAAAGAGTGCTCTTTGTAGAGACTTGAGCAAAACACACCAGTTGCCAAAGATCCCAGGTCAGCCAGGAAGAAGACACACTCCGGTCTTTGGCAATAAATATGAAACAGAGTTGTAGAAGGTGGTGGCATGGTCCCTGACTAGGTCTCAAATATCTGAAATAATATGTGGAGAAAAGCTAAGCTTTCTCCAACACTGAAATTATAAAAACACCAAACCTTGATTTTCTGAGCCTAAGAATTATTGTATTTTTTTAAACCTGCAATGACTAAATAAAACCAAGCTATTGCTTCAGAGGCTGAACTGCTTGTTGCTTTAACTGCAGAAACCTGGGTGATAGTGCAGGCTGAGCCTCTGCTCAGAGGCACTGAAGGCATGCCACAAAGGCCTTATTAGGGAGTGTGGTTAAGATCCGGTGAAGTACAGCCTTGGGTTTACCAATCTGGATTACAGCTGGGCCAGGGACTGGCTAGACAAGGGGACCACACAAAGACATGAGAAGCACTTCAGCAATAAGACTCTTTGGCCCTAATGGTCTTGCCAAGTACAAAAGTAATTTGTTAATGTTTTAAAGAGTCTTGGGATAAGCTTCCTTCCACAATTTAAATGCTGCTATCTCTAACACATTCATGTAAATAACAAACTTTTGACAATCAAAACTCCCACAGAAAATCAGACTCTGAAGTGAAATAAGACTATGGGTGGGCCTATGACTAGTATCTGGAGTACAGGATCCCACTGCTTAATGAGACCGAATGTGGGAACATACACAAAAGATCCAGACAGGGCCAATGTCCACCGTGGTAACAAACGATCTCAGGAAACACCTGGGATCCAACAGCTGAGGTGTAAAACAGATTATTTTAAGGGACTCGGACTAAATCAGTTTCCATATAAATCAAATTTAGGTATTTTATAAAGTGTTGGAAAGAAAAGTTCAGATGAAAGGTGATGGTGCTAACCCAGCTGTGTACATTTCTGCCAACACAATAGTTGCTGTTCTTATCTTACAAATGACAGCACCAAAACTGGAAAATACAGATACACAATATCCTTGCTAGACAGTATTTCAAAACCTACTGTTTCTCCAACAAAAGTTTGAAAGAATGGGCTGAGATATCGAAAAACTCCCCAATTTCTTATTGCAAGTAGATCATAAACCAATACTTCACAAATAAAACCTCAGAAAAAACAAATGCAGAGCAGAACAGCTTTGTTTTCAACCACTGTTTTCCATAACGCTGTTTCTCAAGTGGTTTGTGTTTGAAGTCTGATTTTCTTTGAAACATTCCTGTACCATTTTTTGCCAGCCACTCAAAATTCTCCCCTTAGTAATGGTATTTACTCATATATAAGTCTAGGCCAGAAGTGAACTGGCAACAACATGCTGCTCCTCACCACTCCTGCCATATTCTTCATTACTCCTCACTGCACTCAGATGCTGACTTTTACTAGCACAGAAAATTTTGTCCAACTCCCTTAAATCCATTTAATGGGGAAGAAAAGGAAGCTGCTTTCCTGGATCAGAGTTCCTAGTAGCATAAAGTCTCAAAAGTAGGCGGCCATGTGTTTGTGAAAAAGAAGCTAAGTTTTACTGACTTCACAATATAATTTTTTCTCTTTGGAAAGCACAGTGAAAACCCGTAAGTCTTCTGGTGATCTCATTGCGCTGAGACCAGCACAGTTCCCAAGCCCATGACTCATTCTGATCTCAGCAAAAAAAAAATTGCTGGGGAGACAGATGTTTTATTTATGATGAATTCCTTCGGCACATCTCACTCAAAAATATCAGGCCTCACTTTGCATGCAGAAGATAAAGCACGACAGTTATGCTTCTGCCTTATTCTTTTCTGAACACTATTGTGTTGAAACTGAAATGGCAACGGATGCTGCGGATGCTTCAACAACTTATTTAGGAAAGAGAAAACACTGTCTCAACAATAAAGATTTACTTTCCTAGTTATTATCAGTAAAAATTTGCAACTTCTAACTATTCAGGTTTCTGGCTTTAATGTTTACTTCCACAGGTGTAATCAGCAAAATCTAGTTACTGATTTCTTATGAAATAAAATTAAATTTAGGTCTAAGGACATTTTATTAACAGGTAATGGAATTCAAAGAAATAACTTTCAGTATTGTTCAGTTTGACAACAAATGTTGAAACAAGCATGTTTTCATTTAGGAATGTTTGTTTGTTAAGTAGTTTTTTTTAAAGTCTCTCACCACACACTTGGATAACACTAGTCAAGTTGCCGTAACTTAAGAGAAGTAAACACTACATAGTTCCCTCTTCCTCCTGTAAAGTATTAATTTTTTGTCTACCCCTAAAAAGCCCAGAATCCCAAAATCAACCACTTCAATAGGGATAAATTTACTTGTTATGCACACTTCTGTTCTACCCCACCCTCTGTCATCACCCTATCCTCCTCTCCACGTGGCTCATTGTTTTCTAACACAATACTTCCTCCTTCCTATCCGGTTTCTTTTGTAACACTATCCTAAGGTGTATCTAATTTTCATCCCAGTGAAGAAAGCATGGCACATTAAATGGAAGTTAAGTAGCCATCCCTTAATAAAATCCATGGGACTGGAAATCAGCTCCAAACACACTGTCAGAAAAAACTCCCTTCAGATTATTCTACTTATGCTTAATTATACTACAGATGTAATCCAAGCTAAGACTACTAACTCTGAGAAACAGAAGTAATGTGAGCTGCTGATGTAAGAGTTTAGTACCACTGTTTGTTGCATATAACCAGTTGTTTAGTACACTGTAAGCCTACTGCGATACGAAAAATACAGATCCAGAAAACCTATGTAATCACCACCTCCCTACCACCCTTGATTTCCTACTTTTGCAGCAAAGCAATCAACACGCAACTATTAAATTTAGGTCTGTTAAGAGCATTGTCAGCTATCTGACAAAAACACAGAATTACAGAACGTAATAGCTAGAGGTCAGTTGTATCACACCAAGTTCAGTATATCAACATGTCCATCAGCTAGCCACTGCCAGAAAACTGCTGGGTTTACAGAACTGATAAACAAAGTTCTTCCTATATTAATTCTTATTTAGGATAAAAAAGAACAAAAAGACATAGATGGAGAAGAGAATAGTAGAAGTAATCCTCTTTTTTCAGCCAAGGATGTAAACTACAATTCTGCAAGAAGACATCTGCAAACAAGCTATGACAAGCTTTTATTTCCTTAACATTCAATCTGACCAAAGAAGAAAATTGCATATTGAAAGTATCATCAGCAGTATATGAGCAGAAATACTAAAATTGTATAGCTCCTCTTATTGTTACAGAAATTTACAATAAGCATGTCAAAGAAATAGCTAGTCAAATTTTTAAAAGCTATGTTTTGTGGCATCAAAAAAGATTGCCAATATGTTCATGATCTTTCTGTGATAGAAAATGCCCTAAGTCCAGAATTCCACGCATCTGATAACCATCGGTGCTTCTGCTGTTTTACTCTTCTTTTTGTAGAAGACCTCATGCTAAATAGGGATTTGAAACTGTTCTATTAGGTATTTTAATTTTACAGCTAAAATCTTGTACAGGTTTAGATAGGACCATGACAGGCCTTACTGACCCTGTGTAGCCCTCCCAGGACCCCAGTGCAGCTCTCCAGGTCTTCCCCAACCCTGTCCACGCCTAGGTCCCCATCTCAGTCCCCTGGGACCATCACACAGAGAGATGGTCTCCAGCTCCCCATAGCCCTGCCCTGCCCAGACATGGGCCTCATTGAGATAGACCCAACCACGGGCCCACATCCCAGCCTGGCCCTACTGCCCTATCTCACCACAGTACCCCTCAATGGGCCTGATCCTACCTCCATCTGTCATGGGCTCATGTCCCAGTGTGGCATCAGCTTGTCCTCATACCCAGGGAGGTGCCCAATGCCAGGGCTGCCCCCCAACTCGACCGCAAGCTCAAGGGGAGCCCTCACCGCTCCTGGTGCCCTGGCTACAGGGAGCAAGCACCTCCCAGGGTGCCTGGGCAGGTTTAGCCAACACAAGAAACAGAAGAGCAACTCAAACCCATCAGCAGCTATTTGCACAAGGAACATTAACAACAGCTTGAGTAAACTAAGCAGCAGGTAGGATCCGAAGATCATAATGACTCAGGCCTTTTGCTATCACACAATTATTCCAAGTCTCGTTGTGACAGGGAAAGGGGAAAACAAAGGAATCGAGCAATCATTTTTTTTTTTGCTTGCTTTCATAAGGTTTTAAGTAATGGACTGCCGAGAACAAGAGTGACTACTGTGGAAGCTACCACAAAAGACAGCCAAGCCCTGAGAGCAGAGAAGCACAAGGACAGGACCAGTTAGAAACACCAAGCCATTGCCTGTACACAGTGGTATCTCCAATTCAGCAGCAGTAGCCAGCCTGAGCTGTTTTTCAAAGAAAAGGTAATTATGCAGGAGACTGTCCAGCATAGCAGCTCAGTGGTGGGAAAGAAGACAGAACACATCTGAAAGCTATACCACTGAATCGGAAACCATGTATTTATTTGTGGTTAGCAAGGCCTCTAGAGCTGCAAATGGAAACCTTCCAAGCAAGGGCTGCAAAACCTATGCAGCAGCAGCCTGATTCGACTTTGACCTAGAAAGGCTACATCATCTCCCTCAGTCACCATCCCTCCTGTAGGCAAACTTCAATTCACAGAGCCCAAATGATGGGCTCACCAGCATCACAAAAACATACTGAAAAACTCAGATCAGCCTTCTGAAAAACTCTGAGCTGAGACTTAGTACAAGCAATTCTGATCTAGTAAGACTGTTGTCCAAAAAGCATATTCATTGCCTAGTGTGCAGTAAGCCCATTCCCACACACAGGGCAGGACACTGATTCTGTTCAAGCTTGTGCACTCCAAAGCACAAATCAAGATAGGAAGCAAAGGACCCACCAAGCATTGCCAGTTATTCCACTCTAAGCCAAGATGACAATAACCACTTTCATGAGCAGTATGGTAATTAGAGACCTCAACATATCATATAGGTGTTAATAAAAATACCTTCTTATTCAAACATAATAGTTCATGCACAATTGAAGTAACGGCTCAGACTGCAACTGATCCTTACCAATATTTATCAACATCCTGGGGGGTATAATCCAATTCTAGCGAGATAAATGGAGCAGGCCAGAAAGGAGAATTATGCACAAAATGTTCTTGCTCTGTGGTTCAATATGGTTCTCTTTTCATATGGGCCAGCGACAGGCAGCCTTCTGAATGTCAGGGAGACTCTAATCCATAAACTTTAAGAAATTAAAAAAGAAATAAAACTTTGAATTTATAAGTATGTCTGAACACAGAAGTTCAAACATCTAGCACTGTTATTGTATAAGTTAAACAAATAATTTAAATTAGGTTTTTGACCAGTCTGTTCAGTTGTTCTGAATCAGTTAAAACCATTACATGTACTAGTGATCCATGGAACTATTGATAAGACATTGGCTACAAACCTTAATAGTTTAATTAATTCTACCTCTCAAAGTACTGTCTGTATATAAAATAAGGGACCGCAGCTTCCTCCTAAACAGTTAAGAGAAATGTTGAGGTCATATTTCATAACTCTTGGTTAATTTCAAGGTTTCATTATTTCCCACAGGTTTTCTCCACTTTGGTCATTAGTTGTATGAAATGAAGATCATTAACTGCCCATTGTAAGCAAGTAGTGATATATGCACTTACTGATAAATTGATTCTTCACAGCCTTCTCTGTTGCATAGAGAGACAGCATTTTGAGACTTGAAACAGGAAATAGCAATAAATCATTAATAAGCTAGCAGCACTGAGAGGTAAACTACCAATTAAGAACTACTGGTAGTTGAAAACTGAAAACAATAGATGAACTTATTTCTGGGGACAGGACTAGAGAGTGGGGAAAATTTCATTTTTGAAAAAAGTTCATATTGAAACTCAGAAAACAAATCTGGAAAGCATTTCAAAAGATCCAGTCCCTCCTTGTGACAGCTCCAGCGCAAATTTACAACTTGTATTTCTCTATGGAGTTTTTAATACCACCCCAAGCTAACCTCCTACCAGAGGTATTTTTTCCCCCAGAAGATGAAACCAGGAAACATCACTCCTAAATCTGTATAACCAAAGGAAATCCATCAGTTCATGCATACAAGACACAACACCACCACCACCACTCAAACACTGTCAAACTGAAAAAGCTGTAATAAAACTAGTTTGACTTTTTAAAACTAGAAACTATTGTCTATATATTGATGTAAAAAAAAAAAAGTTTCAACAGCATTAGAAGAAATACAGATTTCCATCTTCTAACCCGAAATTTAAAACAGAAAAAAAGAGCTGTTTATTTAGTATCCCATAATCTTCTTGTCTAGCATTTGACAGATCAAAATGAAGACATCCATCCATCCATCCATCCATCCATCCATCCAAAAGAAAACCTTTTATTTTTACTAGTTTCAAAACATAAAGCTTGTGTTTGACAGATATACATCCGGTTCACAACACACTTAATTACAGGCAAACAATGCTCTGTCAAGCATTCCTCCATTACATAAGCATTCTGTATTACACACTGGGCTTGTGCCCATGCTTGTGACACATAAAGCATGAGGTAATTGCAGTGCTTATGCCTAGGATGAAGGTACACAACAGACTCACAGGTCACATGCATCCATGCCAGAATAGCTCAGCACTTTAGATGGTATGCTGTGTGAACTATAAATGGTGATGCTGACAAGTGGTGTAAGACAGACTCCTTTCCAGCTGCTAAAAGAGATCCCACAAACCTATTCCAAACAGTGGAAAGGGTCTAATGCAACCAACGAGCAATTGGACAAAATTAATGTCTATTTAAAAGTGGCTTTGAAAACTGTGATTTATACTGAAGTTGTAATTTTCACTTAACTAAAAATTCATTGTAAGAGCCATCAAGCATCCAAAAGGAGGAGGAGTCCAAAGATACAGTTAGGGCACATTCACAATGATAGGTTAGATAAAGCATTATAAGTATCTGGTCACTTTCCAGCGACAGTTGAAATCAAATTAAAAACCTAAGATTCCAACTCATGTTAAATTTTTCCTTATGGTTATTACATTTCTTGAAACAAAAATTAAATGTATTCCTTCAGTTACAAAGTTTCTGCACATAGCAATCAAGTTCAGACAGAAATAGCCAATTTCCCTTTTTTTTTTGTTCTCCAAAATTAGCCTTAGACTGAAGACAATTTTGGTAATGATGAAACATGCTTACTAAGTGCTGCCAAAAGAGAAACAGTCAGGTAATATTCTGAAGCCTCAAAATGTAACTTCCTTTCAATTTACTGTGAATTACTGAATATGTGAATTAGTTACCTTGAAAAACAGCAAAGGAAACTAATTAAAAAGCATCCTTAAATTGTATGAAAAAACCCCAAGATGCCAGTTACCACCTTCTAGAATAATCACACAAACCAAGAAGTTCATCTATGAGAAGAGAGAAAACATCTTCCTTTAAGCCAAAGAAGCTTCCTGACCTTCTTCAGTTACTCTGAAACTAGAATATGGGAAACAATGCAGAAAAGATGATCCCATTTTCCTTCCAGAAGATGATGTAAAGTATCTGCACTACCAACAAAGTCTAGAATTTAGCGCAACTCATAGAAATAAACTGCATTAAGCAACTAGCACTGGCAGTATGCAAGCTTCAATATGACATCAATGTTCTTCTTTTAAAACCTAAACAATCATGATCTCAAATCACTAAAAATGGTGGATGGCTATTGACTTATGCATTTAAAAAAAACCAAACAACTCGTTGCAATGAAGCATTTAGTTGCCTTAAGATGTTGCATTTTTAGAGAACCTTTTCCTGACAGTCTCACTGTTGAAGACATTAATAGTTCTCAGAAATCTATGAGAGGAACCACCAGCTCCACCTCAAAAAGGAAAAAAAAAAAAAAAAAGCAAATATCTTCAGCAATATAGTCATAATTCTAGTGTCTGCCAAGAACTGTCTGTCTCTTAGACATCACTGCAATGTTAATTTTTATGCAGTTTAAGAAAAAAGTTCTTTTCCATGCTAAATCAGCAGCAACATCCTTTATCTTTCATCATGATAATCCAGACACAAAGGAAAATACTTTGTTTTTTCACCACAGTACTTTCATTTTGTTCAACACCTCTACTGCAAGTCAGTAAAGCCGTAACTCTTGTCCTGTGCTTTCAGTTTGGATATACTGTTGAGGAATGTCCAGAGCAATTCTATCCCAAAATTTCATTCCTCAACCTTAATCTACAAAAAAGAAATAATGATCTTAGCTGATACAGAAGATTAAATCATTTATGAAATGCTGCAATTTATGGATTTTCAGTACGTGACTTTATTGGGGGAGGGGAGGCAGGGAGTAGCAACACTACACAGATAGTATAAAAGAGACGGAATTAGGAGCAAAACATTGGATCGCAATGCCATAACCTTGCAGCATTCCCCACTCTGATCCACACATATCTGCATTTATTGGCTTTTTGGGTGTGCTCCCCTAAAGAGGGGAGGTAACGGCAGTGACCAACTGCCACTTCTTACATAACTTGTTTAAAAAAATAAATGCTTAAACTAACCAGATCTTTGAGTCTATTTCTTCCTATTCCAATATTTGTAGGCTGTAGTTTTGAATACTTCATAAAACTGGAACCATAACTGCATTTTGTTCGAAGATCGGTACTTTGATGAGAGAGCAATAAAGAACAGTTTTACACTTTTAATAAAATGCCCTCATTGCTATTACTCAGTAACTCGCTTTCAACAAGATCAGTAATTAAAATATTTTCCTTACCTTCATTTAAGGAGTGGGCACAAAGGGAAAGCTACAACACTGCAGTCACACCTGACTGAGTTTGGCCATACCATCCCGATGTAACATCAACATATGAATGGAGAGGGTGTAAGTGAAAAGAAGAATAAAGGCCCCATGTGAAATAAACAGCCACAACTTCTTCAAGTTACCTGCACTTCATAAAAAACCGTACATGGTTCTAATCTTTAAGGGGTTTTAAAACAACACCGCGGTTTACTTGAAATCGACAGGCTATTCTGACTATTACTGTCATCAGTGATGATGAAACAATGAATTTCATCTTCCTTTCAAGCCCATGTAACGTGTCTTTCATGCTCACGTTTGGCAATAACCCAAACAGAGAGTAGACTTCAACCCTCTTCCCTGGGCTATACCATTACTGTGCCAGCAGATTATAGGATTGTTTAATACAATGCCCTCAAACCTAGCTAGTACGGACTCTGAAATGCTCACAGAAAGGTTGCTTGAGTCTCTCCTCCTCCCTTGTACTCAAAGACAATGCTAGTATCCCTGTTTCACATCCAGAGATACAGAATTAGGTTTTCTCTGCCTTCTGTTAGGAGGGCTCACCCTTTTCAGCATTGTATTTTCCAGTTGTCGAAAAGTCAACTTATACAGCTGTGTTCATACTGAGGAGATGTGCTTTCAGTGTTCCAGCACATTTGGTGCCTTGTAAGTTTACTTTGATACCTATGAACTTACCTAAAATAAAGGACAAATGTTTGCTGAGCATTCAAATGTATGTGATATTCCTTCTGGCTTTTGCAAATATGCTAACTGCCTCAAGGTATTTAACACCCAATAAACCCGAGATACAAATACCTGAAGAAGCCATACATGAAAACTCAAATTGCTGCTCACTTTATAATCACCCCAAGTTCCTGCTCTTCTACTCTAAAATCAGGTAGCCTTGTTAAATAAACTGTGTAAATCAGATTCAAGATCAAACCCAAATGTTTACTGTCCTTTGGTTCTCTTTGCTGCTACACAATAGAAATATTTACTGCTCTGATGCCTTTTCACAACTGCAATGAGAACAATTCAGATCAAGTATTTCCTTGTACACAGCCCTAGAGCCGTCTTCACTAGAAACACAATTCTCTCCTCTGTTCATTTCTGAAAGAAAAATGGCTTAACTCAGGGGTTTTGTTCCCTGTTATGATACAGTGGGAAGGGCAGAGAGCTGTAAGAATGTATGCTGAAGTCAAAAATATTTTAAAACAAATTTTCATCAACTAGGAATTCGTCTTACAACTGTTAAAATCTTATTCAAATGACTGTTATTAATATTTTCTTGTGATGAGTACCTTTCACTGCAACATGCATGACATTCTACAACTTGTTAAACTTAAAGGTTTTGTACATTTTTGATGGTAGCTTAACACTTTTCTTTCTTTAAAGTCTTCTTTAAATATTTTCACATCAATCGTGTTGCAACCTAAGTAGTTATCCTGCAGCAACTAGGTTTTTTAACCACCAGTACCCAAGTGCAATTTGGCGAAGGGAGGGAACAGGAGATAGAAGAAAAGCAATCCAAGTACATGACACCAGGATAAAAGAAAGAAAATTGGTGAGGAAAGAAGACAGAAAGGAGTGAAGTCTTGTTAATTTTTATATGAAAACAAAACTGCAACAGATTCGACAGAGCAGACTTAGAAGAAAGGGGAAATTTCTTCCTCCGAGAGGAAGAAAACCCATAAATGTCATGTGTTCAATGGAGAGCCAGGATCCTGATCCACAAATAAAGTATCTTTAAAGTTAATTCTGTTCTCTGCTCATTATGTTTAACAACTGGCGAAATCCCAGAGAGAGATCTTCAGGATAGATAGTTAAAGCCTCACAGGTAACTCCTGATATTTAACAGCTCTTCCACTAGCTCTACGCTAGGAGGATTCAGCCATGCATTTTACCATAGATGTTATCACCAATATAATGCATTAAAAATGATGTAAGTAAAAGATGAAAGCAAAGGTATCCAACCAAACAAAAAAATTATCCATACCCCACCAAGACAATAAGGCAGACCCATTCAATTTTGCAGGTATTTGCTTTGAAAATGTATTTTCATCCCTGTTCTGGTAAGGATCAGTTTTTATTTTAGCATCATAGCACTAACTTTCTGATATTTTAATACAGCAAGTTTTAATCTTTAAAACAGACTATCCAGCTTACAGAATTCTTCCATCTTCATCACCACCTGAGGTCAAAGATCCACATTGCTCACTGCAGTTTCACAACTGATTCCCAAACCATAGCTACAAAAACACCCCAGGAATTCAAAAGTTTGAATTCAAGCCTTAGCAAATATGAAAAAAATTAAAATATAGTTTATGTGCAACACAAATAAATATGTATTCAAGGAGCGATGCTGAGCCAAAATATAAACTAGCAGGCTCTATCTGGTTGTAGTAGGTACAGTGAGGCCACAATGAATGACAACACATACAGGTAGGCAAAGAAGTTACAAAAAAGAGAACCACTGAACACTGTCCTTAGAAGGGTCTGATGACACAGTGGGTACATGCACATACCTACATAAACTTCTTCATGCTCCGCTACTGTAGCTGAACCTAGCTGTCCGCAAGTTCAGATGTTTTTCATCAAGATTCCAATAACACCAAATGCTTTTTAAAAAGTGGGATACTATGAGGGTTGTAACACTTTAAAATCTTGTTCCTGTTTATATGTTAGAAAGGTTTCAAAGAAGAAAAAGGTCAACTAGAGGATGTCGACTTAGGAAAACAAAGCTGATTTTCAAAGTTCATCTCCCAAAATGCTCTAGTAGGGGGAAAAAAGCTTAGAAGGGTTGTGGGGTTTTTCCCCTTTAAAAAAGCAAACAAACAAAACCCCCCAAAAAAGAACACGACAACAAAATAACCACAAAACAAACCCAAACCCACCCAACAAACCAAACACAGAAAGCCCAAACAATACTCCATTTGCCTGAAAGGTGAAACAAGCATTTGTAAAGTATACATGTCTCAAGGGCTACAAGATCTATTACTATTTGGGAACATTCTGTCTCTCCAAGAAAATTCCATACAGGAAGAACTGCACGAAGAGACAGGCAACTCTGGAAAAATCAGCATCTATAATGCAAGAGCCGTGAGCGTAGGCACACAGTGTGATACAAATGTTGTTCTCACAACTTCTTAAAAGGCTTTCATTTCATTTTTACAAGGATACCAATTTGTCAAACGATACATCATTATGAGAGCTGCTTCTAAATCCATGAGAAAGATTTTGAGATTGAGAAGGGCAGAGTTAAGTGCATTCTGTGCTTTTAGCTACTATGCCTAGTGATGTTTCATTCTTTCTTCAAAAAGCAATCTTTTGTAAGGCCATCTGTGCAGCAAGTGAAGAAAGCTAGAGATGCTTTTCAAATAAGGAGGATGGTATCAGAAAAACGTGGGTATAGACCTAATAGCCAGATGCATACTTTGATTTCCTTGCAACTCATTTTTAGTTGCTCACTCAGCTTGACAATTCTAGCATCACTTACATATTTGAGAGAGACTATTTGCTTACTGTAGGAAAGAACAATTTAATAGGAACCCCAAAGAGAATTAAAAGATTTCCATCTGAAATCCACTGTTAATAAGATTTCCAAAAATCTTTCAAGAAATGCTTTTTGCCTCCCCTGTCCATGCAATCTAAAGACAAAGAAATAAGCATTTATTCTATCAACACAGTAGACCAATCAATAAATCATCTACCAGGATTTATTTTATCAATCTAAAATGCAATAATGCTCAGGCTACTTCCATTCTAACGTCTTCTGTGTACTGGTAATAAAATGAAGCTTTGCAAACAGAATATTGGTTTTATTCAGCTTCCTAGTCTCTGTAAGAGCAGATTTTTACAGATATCTGAAATTAAGACAATTCGTATTTGATTTAGTCTCACTTTTCAAACTAACAACAAACATCAAACAAAAAAACTGCACAATGGATATGCAAAGATACAAGTTCATCTCAAAAAGCTGAGGTCTCTGATATAGATAATTTTCTAATTAATTTACAAACTACCTTTACTTTAGTTAAGCTTTAACAACAATTTACAAGGACCGCAATAGAAAATTCAGAAGTATGATAGATCTTGCCAGTATTTAGTGGTCAGACTTTTTAGAATAAGGAAAAACATCAACCAAAGAGGCAACTTCAGTGCCCTGTATCTTGTTATGCAGATAATCCTACACTGAAATCAATTGTTCCTTTAGGTGAAAGATTAAAAGATCTACTTCTCTTGCTTTTGAATGTACATTGCTCCAGTTTTAAGCTTTATTACATACCAAATACTCTTCACAGTATTAAAATATACAGAGAGACTTTGCAGCACCCTATGCCGAGGCAAACCATTACCCACCACCCCAAATTAGTAGTTTTCTTATTTTTAGTGACCATTTAGAATTGGCACAGCATCAGCTTCTTTTGCTCCACTATACCATAAGGAGCAACCTTTTACTTACCTATTTAACAAAACTCCAGGGCCCTCCCTCTACTTAACCCTTTGTTCTGTGCACACTTTCTCCAGCTTTTCATTTTAGGATTTTCTGGAACAAATTATCCAGCTCTGATAATTTAAAAGCGTTCATTCCTAACACCTATTATTTACTCCATGTGTGTGAAACATTTCATCTACTCCTGTCACAGAGTGTAATAACATACCTGGAAAGACCCAGAACATACCGAAGTGGCATTTACAGAACACTTTTATCCCTTATCAGCAATTCATTGTTTTATTTGAAGTATGCAGCTCTCAAGAACGATATAAGAAATTTTGTGAAAGGGAAGAAAAATGTAGAGAAGTGGAAGCTAGACATGCCCCACCTTGCTCTCTCCAAAAGATACCTTGCTTTCAAAGTAAGCTGGAAAAGCCTGATTATTTAGGTGAAAAAACAAGAAAATGAAGAAAGGGGAGAACTGTCAATGGAGGAAATAAATTTTTGTCAGGTTTTTTTTTTTTAATCCAAAGATGCATACATTAAAGTTTAAGGCATCACAGGGAAATACATACATAAGTTCCTTAAGAAGTCCCACCAGGAACTGCTAAATTAGGTTTGAAAGAAAGCAGCCTGATGACTAAAGACACATACAAAAGACAAGATGAAAAATGATGAGAAATGCTGAAAGGATAGACAAAATAATAAAAGCAGCAAATATAAAGTGTGAAATTAGCAGAGTAACAAACAGCTGAGACCAGACATGGGAATAATCCTTGTTTTAGGAGGGCAGCTGAACCTGTGCTACTGGTTCATTAATCAGATAAATAAAACCAAAAGCTTCCACATGGTATTAAGAAGACTATTCACTGTGCCTCTCAATGTTCAGTGGTTCTGAAGTCTCACTTCCTCCAATCTCAGACATGTTTATAGGTGGACTGCCGCACTTTTCAGAAGCCCTCTAGTATCTCTTCCATTTTCAGAGGAGTTTACTCAGAATAGCTTATTGCAATACATTAAGCCACAGTTTGGGTTCCACTTTTCTCATCTGTATTTCTGATCTGTATGGAGTATTTCACTTAATGAAATAAAATGCCTATTTCTCTTACTGGCAGCAAAATTATTATTTACCACCACCCCCCCCACAACCCCACCCTCCCCTTTCAGAAGGACAGGGTTCCCTTTCAAAGCCATAATAGACTTTAAGTTGTGACCTCTAACTCAAATTACCCTCATGAAAGGATGGGGGAGGATGTTGAAACAGTAAGGCAGAAATTAATACAAGCACTCACACCAAAGCCAGGGACATCCTGAAGCTGAGACAAGCCTTTGTTGTAAGCACAAGCACATGAAATAAATCCATATACTGGAGAGAACATACAGAAAGCTAACCCTGGATTTACTGCTTTGTCACCAGCAGGATGTGAGCAAATGCACTTGTATAACTCTGGCTACCAAACCAGGTCCCTATGAAACATGCAGTTGCTACACCTTCACATGGCTGACTTTTATGGCTGCACCTGTGAAATTTCATTTCCTTCTGGTGCAGAGACAGAGTACATGCACAGACTGTCGGACCACAGAGCAAGGCACAACAGATGAAAAAGAAAGAGGCAGAAAATATAACGGTCCATATGTATCATTGCCTATATTATACTATAAACCTAAAATGAAAAGGAGAAGTTTATGTTACCAACTGGGCAAGATTTTCCATAGCATAAATCTACAAATCCAAATACCAAGGGACTTCAAAGGCACACTTAAGTTGATTTCAAGTCTTCTACTTAGAAGGTAAAAATAAAGCCTGATACACTGGCAATCTCAGAAGATAGAAATAGATGGATTATTATCACAGTTTTACCACATGACCTTACATAACTCACTTAAGGTCATTAAGTGGCAAATGAGGGTTCACCACAACCAGCTCATGGAGGAATGGGAGAGCTCAACATCTGGCAAGTGCCTGTGGGACTGCAGGTGCCAGGTGCTACCTGGCACCAGCTCAGTGCTACAGTGTCCCACAGTTGCATTCCTCACCTCCACCACTCCTCTCAGGGCAGGCTGTAAGAAAGCCTGTCTCAACACTCCAAGTGATACCTGGGTGACTGTCAAAGACAATCCTGTCCCCGCACTTTGCTCAGTAACCAAATGGAATGCAAAGAACAAATCCCAAACTGTACACAGTTTGCCTTTGAATGAATAACAAAACTACTTTAACACACAAAAAGATGTCAGTATTTAAAGTAACTCCAAGGTTTCAGATAAATAATGTGAAGTCATTGATGATTACTGCTTGAAACAAGCACCAAATCACAAGCGATTTCAGGATTTTGACTATACACTGTTTCACAAGCTTCCATAGGGGTCAAATATGAAATAAACATGTGTCTGATACGAGAGAAGAAATCCCATTTTTATTTACCCAAACATCCAGAAAACTGAGTCAGCTCCCTAATAAATAAGTGACAGAGAAGAGGAAGCAGAGTTGCAAACATTTTCTTATCACCCCCCTAATAGCAATGCAGAAATACTGCTATAGCACTCCAAGGAGATCAGGGTCAAGCCTTACCTTGGCCCATACCTACACACTATCACACATCAGCAGCCATTTCTATAAGAAAAATTAATTAGATGATTTATATACAAGTAACTTGAGGGAGGATTGGACCCACAGACATCTGGGATCATGACTAAGGCACATATCCTCCCAATCCAAAACATTTCTGTCTCTTTCAAAATAATAACCACCACAATAAAGAAATAAAGCAGTTTTATTTTACATAAGTCCAGTAGGCATGTCTGTGTACACATTTAAGTTACACATCCATACACTTCTATAAAAAGAATAAATAGAATCAAGATATTTCTGAGAAGGACTTGGGGATTCTGGTAGATGAAAAACTTAACATGATCAAGCAATGTGCTCTTGCAGCTCGGAAGGCCAATGGTATCCTGGGCTCCATCAGAAGAGGGGTGGCCAGCAGGGACAGGTAGGTGATTGTCCCTCTCTACTCTGTCCTCGTGAGGCCCCACCTGGAGTACTGTGTCCAGATCTGGGGCCCGCAATACAAGAAAGATGTAGAACTGTTGGAGAGGGTTCAGAGGAGGGCCACAAGGATGATTAGAGGGCTGGAGCACCTGCCCTACGAACAGAGGCTGAGGGAGCTGGGCTTGTTCAGCCTGGAGAAGAGAAGGTTGCAGGGGGACCTCATTGCAGCCTTCCAGTACCTGAAGGGAGCATACAAACAGGAGGGGAATCAACTTTTTTAAAGGGTAGACAATGGCAGGACAAGGGGGAATGGACTAAAGCCGAAGGAGGGAAGGTTTAGATTTGGTATTATGGGGAAGTTTTTTACAGAGAGAGTGGTGAGATGCTGGAACAGGCTGCCCAGAGAGGTGGTGGATGCCCTGTCCCTAAAACTGTTCAAAGCCAGATTGGATGGGGCCCTGGGCAACCTTGTGTAGATCCAGGCCTGAGGTTGGTGGCCCTGCATGTCAGGGGGATTGGAGCTCTATGATCCTTGGGGTCCCTTCCAACCCATGCCATTCTATGATATTTCTTAGCTGACAGAGGTTATCTCTGAAGTTTTCTTTAAAAAAAAAAAAAAAAAGAAAAGCTACCAGAATATTTTAACTGCATACTTCTTTTCCCCTAAATTGAAACAATGTCTAGCAACTGAAAAGAGCCTGAAACTAGTTTTATGTTATGTAATTCTTCTGAGGATCTGATGACGCCCTATACATAGCTCACATCTACTAGACTCCTTAATCAAGATATAGGCATTTTGGTTTTTTACTCCTTTAAGGGCTGGCATATTAATCTTCTGTCACGTAAGGGCTTTGAGTTAAAATTTTATATAATATATTAGGTTTTACTTTTATTTTAAGATGTTAAATGTCATATTTGAGATCCCATCAAGGCATTAAAGATACATTACAGGTCCCACTTTCATCCTGAGAAACTTCACAGATCAACTAATTCTCTTACCCTCACAAAGCTTTCTCAAGTGACACCCTATGCTGCTGATCCCCTGGGGTGGTAAAAAACCCCACATACACAATTCAGCATTACCTTAGCAAGATGGGGCATGCAGGGACGGTGGTGTGCTAAGATGTGTAAACGGGACATTACCCAACAGACATAGCTAGCATCACCTAACGTGCTACAGTCACAAAAATGTACTGCTTTAGTCCCAACTCACATAAAAGCTATTTCTGATGATGCTTTCTAATACTGCTTACTGTAGTAATGCCATTATTATTTTATGAAACACTACAATGCCCCAACTCATGCCCTGAGGGCTTCAAACTCCTTCCACTGGGCAGGAAATGAGGATGCTACAGGTCAGGGGATAACTAGGTGCCTGAAGGACAGTGTCAACTCACAAGATTCAACACAAGGCCTGGCATAAAAGACTCTAGTTTTAAGCACAGACTGAAGCATAAATGCAATTTGTGTCTAATTCCAGGTTAATTAAGAGCTTTGTAAGATACAACCAGTCACCAGAAGAAAAAGCCTTAACCTTAGATTTGGGTATTTCAAAAATAGATTATATACTGTAATTATAGTCTTGGAATCTGAGAACCATATAGTCATGTAATCCCATAGTTACATATTTAAGGAACGTCTGAAACCTATCTAAATACTTAGGAGATAGAAAAGTAAAGCAACTCCACGGGACAAAGTATGCCTACCTGCTCTATTCAAGTCCTAGTGAAGTTAAATACAGTCTAATTTCCACAGGAAGTAAATTAAGTCAGAATCTTCAAAAACTACACTTCAGCCATGAACTTCTATACCCTTATTTCAGGCCTTGGTAAACTGAAACTGATATGAATACCCTATCTTAAAGCAACCTCAGTCTGCTAACATAGCACAATCAACCTAGTTTGTCATGCAAAAAAATTGCTACAAACACGTACATCCTCAGTCTTGGTTGCATTCTTCAAATACAGATCTTACTACATTACCAGCGATGTGGGAAGTATAACACTTCATACACCAGTGAATCATTCTTTGCTCCTCTTACAGTCACTTCTGAACAGCTGCAAATGCATACATGCTACAGTAAAAATTGATGTTTTCAACATTTAAATCAACTGACACATTATTTCAGTTCTCTTAATTTGGAGTTTTATTAAAACCAGTTAAGAATAATCCTTCCCCAAACAATGTACTGAAAGTGCTTTTATACAGAAATTGAACTTCTATACCAATTAAGCCCCAAAAAAGTTTGAGCACAATTCTAAACTTTTTCAGATACAGTAACCAAGACATACATTCCTTCTGCCTAGAAACAGAACCATCCTTCCACCATTTCTAATCCAGTATGGACTATTAATGCAGCCTGCTAACAACAGGAAAGCAAAGTACTAAGGTCAGAAGCCACAGTGAAACAGGGAGTAAATAACATCAACTTCTCTGAAACATGCCTATAGATTGATTACGAAAAGATCCCAATTTAAGATGGAGACATAGAATCACAGAATGGCATGGGTTGGAAGGGACCCCAAGGATCATAGAGTTCCAACCCCCTGCCACAGGCAGGGTCACCAACCTCAGGCTGGATCTACACAAGGTTGCCCAGGGCCCCATCCAACCTGGCCTTGAACACTCCAGGGACGGGGCATCCACCACCTCTCTGGGCAGCCTGTTCCAACCCCTCACCACTCTCTCTGTAAAAAACTTCCCCCTAATATCTAATCTGAACATAACATAAGTTAGGAACATTTCAGGACTAGAAAACAAGAACTCCATTCCACCTGAGAATGCCTGCATGACCTCACTCAGATAGCCGCTTACCAAAGAGAAAAGAACAAAACAAAACCTCCTAAATTAGATATTCTGCCTTAACTGATTAACATGCAAATTCACAAATAGCAATTTCCTTGCTACATCTTCCAAAACAAAAGCAAACAAAAAGTTAATCATAACATAGTTTTTATTCTAAAGAGACAGGTATGATAAATCTGTAAAAAGGGACCCCCAGAGGTCCTGCCCAACTTCCAATGTTCCATTACCTTCTGTTTTTTTGTATTTTTAATTCAGATTGTTTTCTTCATGCAATCATTTTTGTGTAGGTACAGATTTTAGAGTTACTAACTTAATTTCTGAATTGCAAGTTTCAACACCTGCCTCTAAGACTGTCTTTAAGACACTAATGGGTGCTGGATATAAGTCCAATCGAAAGATGTACAGTGACACCAGATACTTGTTTGGCTCTCTGCACCTCATAACTTGTCATTCAGTGAAGGAAAGTGGCGAAGGATACAGGTACTTGGCAACCACAGTAGGAACATATCAGCAAGGAACAGATGGCCATCAGGAAGCCAGTAAAAAGTCTGTTTGCATTTCCAGGCACAAGTGGAGTACATGTCCTCTGAGCATCTATCCCATCTCCAGTGCACACTGCTCAAAAAGCTAATGACCCAACACTGAGTGCTACAGATCAGCGAAGTGAATGCTGTTAGAAAGGTAGAGCTGTTTATTAACCAAGAGGGAACAAATTCCCGCTCCACAAAACTGTTTAAAGAAAAGCCACAAAGGTGCTAACGAACTGGGCGTATAGGAACATTTGGACAGCTTTTATTACAGCGTGGAGTATCTGCCATAGAAGCTCAAGAAAATAAATGAGCTAACAGGAACTCAGTCTAACAGAACACTAATCTGTCAATAATTGATCATGTTCTTTCTTTCTATACATGACTAATGATGATGACCTGAACATTGTGTCTCTAAGTGAAGAGAGAAAGTCGACGTGATCTGATAATGGCGCACGAAGGCAAACAATTCAAGAGGAAGCTTCTGAACATCCTAGCACTTCTATTAACTACCAAGAGGGAGTTTCCAAGTGTGGACTGCATATGGCCAAGTGTTTGTTCTTCCGCTCCTCCAAAATATACCAGCATGAGGAAGGATAGAACTTGAGTTGAAACACTTGCCAATTTTGCACTTCAACAAATATGAAGAAAAAAATTTCAAAAATTGTGAGCCGACTTAGGGAATTACAGTTTTGGTTCTGTGACCAAGTACTTGCAGGATGCAAGGGAGTATTTTCTACAGCAGCCTCCATGCATACCACAGAAAAGGAGAACCAAAACCAAAATGCATAAATAACAAACTTGTTGGCCAGTACAGTTACCAAGGAAAAATGACAAGTATTTATCTTTTTTGTAGATGAACTGCAGACAGGCATAAAATTTTATGCAAATCACATTACCAATTTTACCTTCAAATGATACTTCAAGCAAAAGGAATTGTTTCCATGATAGTTATTCATGATTTCACCAGGTGTATTTTGGTCCAGTTTAACTGCAATAGGACTAAGTTAACTTCTTGTACTGAAATCTATTCAAAAAGTTTATTAATTATTACTGATACAGGTTTAACTGAACTGGTCTATGCAGAAACATGCTGAACTGAATCTACCCAGAAACTTCTTTTCCAAACTCTTTCCACCTGAAGTACTTGTTCATACAGATATACAGAGTTTGGGGCTTTCCACTATTATTAACAGATATGGCTGTAATTACACCACCTGAGTTTTATTATACTTTGAAACTTGACAGATCTAAAAATTACATGCAATCCCCAAGAAAAGAAATTTAATTAAAAAACACCTTAAGTTTGCCACACATAGTCAGGAGGGGGAAGAAGAGGCTCCTGGAGCTTGCACTGCTCTAATGTCTACACTGAGACATGATCCAAATTTAAAGGGCAAGAAAGAGTAAATTTAGTGCTGGATTTTAATCCATGTCAGTTCATGACATTAAAATAACTCATGTTCATAACCACTGGTAAGAATTCTACAACACTGAGCAACTGTAAACACTCATAGTGCTCCTCTTCTTTTAAGGAAATCAAAATGTTACAGATCCGAAACGTCTACAGTTTTTTTTCCTTGGGGCTACTGTCATTTCACTACCACTGCATTACCATGCATACAAAACCGGGCCTTCCAAGCATCAGCTATCCAATATAAGTGCTGTCTAGTAAAGAACACAGCCCACCCTTCCAGAAGCATTACGGTCCAAACTGGTCCTAGATCTGCACCACTCCATCATACCCAGAAATCCTTTCCCAAAACTATCTGCCAAAGAAAGGTTATGAAAGGGAAGGTATGAACACATAATATTATTGAGCTAACCTACAGTCATGCAACCCCATTTTCAAAGAAGCTATTATTTTTTATACTTACAACAAAGAAGCCCTACAGCACTGTCTGTGTAAAAGACCTCAGGTGCACAGGATGTCTGCCTAGGCTTAGGATGGAAAAAACACACCTTAATGTTCAACTGTGAGCTCCAGAGTGTCACAGTGAATGGCATATGCCAAAACTCCACTGGGCCTCTTGAAAATGCATGCTGGAGAACAAAAACAGACTACCAGAAAACAGATTTTTCAGGATAGAAGAAGGGTGCTGGCAGTTTTATAATAGTTGGAAAACAATAGGTTTCTAAAATGATCTGGTCTCTTTTATCAAGTTTATTTCACAAGTTTATTTCTTGTATAATATAGCCTTGGAAATACATTTGCTTTCTGAGAAACCATCATTCATTTCTATGATAACATTTAAGGAGGGAAAGGAGGAGGAAAAAAAAAAGAAAAAAGCAGTGAGGCAATGTCTTTCCTTCTCAACCCCCTAAAACCAGAGTTACTTCCTTAACATCACAGTCGAAATGTTCAATAACATCATTTGGGCAAGAAAAACAATAGTCCTTTCTCCTGTTAATGTATTTCTCAGTTTGAGTTGTTGTTACCATTTTGCTCTTCTTTTCTCAAGTCTAAAAAAAAATTTCTGGAATACAAAAAAACCCCAATTGGTTTGGTTGTTCCCTATTAAAAAATTGTATAACCAAGGAATGCTATGCAAAAAGCAACCAGGAACAATCAGGTGATATTTTTGCAGTTTTGCTTAGCTGTGTTGCTGAGACGGCTTCTGCAAGAAGCAGATAAAAGCTCTCTGCAGGCCCCAGAAAGTAAACATCGGCCAATTCAAGGCCAAAGTTGCTGCTGTCCAAGGCAGAGCCAAACAGCGATGGTCACAGCGCCTCTGTGAATCATATAAAGGAGAAAAAAAAAATGCAGGCAGATGCATTTTGCCACTGGAGAAGGGAGTAAGAAGATGTAACAAGCTGTGTGGACACCAAGGCCAGGCCCGAAGCAGGGCAGGGGGAGGAAGGATGAGGCCCTCCAGGTGCTGGACAGGGATTCTCCTGCAGCCAGTGGAGAAGAAGACCATGGTGGAGTGAGTGTCCCCTCGCAGCCCATGGATAAGGACAGGGAGCAGAGACATCTACGGCCTGTGAAGAGATTGATCCACACCACAGCAGGTTTGCCGGGGGACTTGTGACTTGGTGGGGGTCCAGGACACAGCAGTCTGGGCCAGAAGGTCAGTACCCCATGGAAGGGAGCCCTGCAGAGGCATGTGGTGAGGAGATGACTCCCCGATAGAGAGGACTCACGCTGGAGAAGTTCATAGATACAACTGTTTCCCATGGGTGGGACCCCGCAGTGCAGCAGGGGAAGGGGGTGTGGAATGGATGCCCCCCTCAGCTAAGAAGGAAACCAACTCAGGAGGAACGGACTGAAAACCCCCATTCCCCATTCCCTGCCCCTCCCTACGCCGCGATGGGGGGAAGAAGGGAGTAAATTTATGATTAAAGTCTGTGAAAAAGGGAGGGGTGGGGGCAAGTAGAACTGTTAAGACCTGGGGAAGGAAAGCAGCTTGTGAGGAACCGCCAGAACCCTACTTCCCATTCCCCGCCCCTCCCAGCGCCATGTTGGGGGGAAGGGAGTAAAATTGTGAATGCCGTTTGTCTGCTAAGAAGGGAGGGGTGGGGGGAAGATGCTTTAAGACCTGGCTGCGCTTCTCATTACCTTACTCTGTTTCACTGGCTGTGCAGTTGTAGTAGTAATAAATTAATTTTCTTTCTTTTATTCTGTGTTGAGTCTGTTTTGCCCATTGCACTAATTGGAAGGTGATCTCGCGGTCCTTATCTTGAATTCTAAGCCCTCCGATATATGTGTTTTCTCCCTTTTTTGGCTGAAAAGGGGAGTGAGCAATAGGGTTGGTGGGCCTCTAGCCAGGGACAAACCGCCACAGATATTAATTAGCATAAGATACTAGATGCTAGTTTGGGTGTCCAAAAGCCTAAATCCTAAATTTAACCATGCTTCTGTTCATTTAACACAGCACTGCCTGCTGCAGTCATATGCAAAAGTGTATTAATGAATTCACTGGCATATCTGGCAACAATACAAATTAATGCCAAGGCTTTTCAGTTCATCCATTTTTCAAATCCTCGACATCACTAGAGACTGCCAATCAAGGACTAAGCAAATTAAGTGTTCTCTTGAAAGGCTTGATTTGTCTCTGTACACACATTAGCTACAGCATTCCTGTTTGGTTAAAAACAGGAGGAATCAATTTGTCTTACCATCACATTATCCAAACACAGGCTTCCAAACTGTGATTAAAACACTTCTGAACAACCTTGGCAATGTTAACTTACCAGCTGTACACTGGAAAGGAACATCAAAGTTACAAAGAAAGAAAAAAGAAAGAACAAAAAGCACTATTATTTCGACGGCATGCCTCCCCCAAATCAGGCCAACAGCTACTAATTTCCAGAGTCAGCATTTCACAGAGTTTTATTCATAATAAAACAGAAGTCATCATCTCCCATAGTTTTAAAAGTGGTGATATTTTAAAAAATGTATTATGTTCTCTAAAATGTTGTGGTGGTTTGACCCTGGCTGGAGGCCAAATGCCCACCAAAGTCACTCTATCACCCCCCTTTTCAGCTGGACAGGGGAGAAAATATATATTGAGAGGCTTAGGAGTCAAGATAAGGACAGGGAGAGATCATTCTGCAATTAGCGCCATGGGCAAAACAGACTCAACACAGAATAAAGGGAAGAAAACTCTCTAATTTATTACACTATACTACACACACACAGTGAAACCAGAGTCAGATAATGAGAAGTATGACCAGATCTTAAAGCACCTCCCCCTCCCCTCTTAGCAGACTTCACTTTAGTCATGATTTTGCTCCCTTCTTCGCCCCCACCCCAAATTGTGGCATGGGGAGGTGCAGGGATTGGGTGAATGGGAGTTTTGGTCAGTTCCTCACAAATTGTTTTCCTTCTTGGGGGGTGTGCATTCCTCACACCCTTCCCCTGCTCCAGCATGAGGTCCCACCCATGGGAGACAGTCCTCCATGAACTTCTCCAACCTGAGTCCTTTCTGTCGAGGCTTCATCTCTTTACCAGCTGCCCCAGCGTGGGTCACTTCTATGGTGTGCAGTCATAAAACCATAGAATGTCTCTCAGTCTCTCAGGCCCAGACCACACCAGCGTGGTCCTCCAGCGTGGGTCTCTCTCTCACTCATCTCTGTGTCTCTCTCTCTCTCTCTCTCTCTGGGCTGCAAGTGCTGGCAGGGGCTTGCTCCAAGGCAGGTCACAGCATCTTCTGTATGTCTCCACTTGCTCCAGCGTGGGGCCTCCAGCCTTTTCTGTGCTCTGTGGGGGGGACACACACTCCACTATGCATTTCTCCATGGACTGCTGGGGCATCTTTCCCTCTGGCACCTGAGGTGCCTACTCCTGCCTTGGTGCCTGCAGAGTTTCTTACATCTTGTCACTTGCGTCTCTGGTGGCAAAAAGCAGCTGCTTGCATTTTTTTTCTCCTAAGTGTGATTCCCAGAGGTGCTGTGACCATCGCTGATGGGCTTGGCCTTGGTCAGCAGTGGGTCCATCCTTGAGCCAGCTGGTGTTTACTCTCTTGGGCCTGCAGAGAGCTTCTAGCTGCTTCTTGCAGAAGCCACTGGGGCAGCTCACCCTTCTCCACCAGAACCCAGCCACGCACAACTACAACAAATGTCCACTTTAATCTACGAACAATAGTACAAGCACAAGAAGGATCTATTGATGAATTCATTCTATTTAAGAAGTGAACTTATAAGTAGCCTTAAGTATTGTAACGGAAAAAATATCAACTAGGAGGGAAGGCACAAGAGTGAGGACATCTGAATACACATCTGTAAGACAAATCCCAAAATATTCCTCTCTGGGCCTTCTACAGCATGTATTATTGTGTTACTGTCACACTTACATGACTCTAGATGTTCAGATCCAGACCATGTCCAGAGGGATGCTCAGAAACATGAAGATAAATGAAATGAAGATAAGAAATAAACGCAAGGTAAAGCAACCTCAGTCTCCATAGCAAACACTCAGGGGTAAAACACCTACAGCACAATTCTTCACAGAGTATGTTCCTCCTGGAAAATCATTCCCCTAGGGAAGCTATCACAAGATGGTGATTGGGCGGTGCCATCCAACTTGTAAGACATCTTATAGAAAATCAAGAGTATGCACAAGGGAAATTAGTGTGGCATGACTACACCATAACTGCACTCCCCCTAGGCAGAAATGCCCTAAAACACTTCTCTGAAACAGAGACCTTTTTCAAGTCATTTATCAAGCAGACTACTATCAGCCCCACAGGGGGAACATTCTTCCTAGGGGCAAGAAACTTCAAAATTTCATTTCACAGATGGTGGGAAACGAAATTCCAACTTATCCTCATGACTATTCATACTCATAATCTATCCCAAGTATTTCTTTTGTGTTCATTACTTCAGAAAACATTATGTCTGGATTTTTTTAAGGCCTCATTAAAATAACTAACTACACTTAGAGTGAAATTTAGGAGTCAAAAGGTGCTGGAAAACTACACATGTGGAAAAGAAACCTACAACTTGCTAGCTCAATGCATTGCCAGCAAGGTACAACCTCCCTGCCCTCTGCTTATTCCGCTTATAAAAAGGCATGGCAGATCACAGACATCTTCTACAGTTAGATGATGCAGCTTTGCTTGTATGTTGTAATCAAAAAAGCATCAAGATACTGTATTGTTATCATACAGTATTTCAGTATGGAAAAGGATAAGGTCCTGTTCGCCTCAGTAACACACACAAAGAGATGCCAGATGATCCCCATCACATCAGCAGCTCTTAAAACTCTTAAGTGAGGTGTCATGGGTCTGTGGAGCCTGTTCAAGCAATGAAAAGCACTAACACTAGTTCTGACTCACAAAAAGAAAACAGCCAAGCTGAAGACACACTAAAAGACAGGTTATATTTAGAGAAAGATAGAGGCATTTGCAAAGTGATGTAATTCCTGAGAAATAATAAGATAAAAAAAAAAAAAAGAATAACACATTCTCTAAATAATGATAAATATTTCCTTGAACTTCAGACTTTAGCAGCATCAGTGCAACACAAGAGGCTACAGAAGACAGATGTTCTTCATTTTATTTTTCCATTAGCAAAGCTAGTTCAAATACAAGGCAGGAATGGCAGTGGTGGCTGTTTCACTGGACCGTCAAGGTTACTCCTAAAAACACCGTGGTGGAAGGAGACCTCTAGATCCACTTAACCTTTGTTGCCTGGTTTTGTGCTGCTCTTCAGCACCCGGAGAATCCCTCCAGGAGGAACTAAGGGGAACGACCACAGTCGGGCTGCACCGCGGCGCCGGGAAGCGCCCAGGCAAAGCGTCCATATGGGGAGGGGGTGTGTGTGACTGCGGCCCCGGGACCCACCCCGACGCCCGGCTCTAACAGCCTCGGACGGGGGGGAGAGCGGTGCTGCCACACGCACCTCTCGCCGCACCTCAGCCACCCGGAGCGGCGGACGGCGCTCCGCGGCCGCGGAGCTCCGCGGGCTCCGGCAGCGGCCGCCTCCACTCGCGGCGCGGCCCGGGAACTGCAGCGTCCCCTCGAGGGCGCAGGCTCGGTTGAGCCGGCCCGGCACCCCCGGGGGCCCACGGCACCGGTGTCGAGGAGGGGGACGCCGCTGAGGAGTTAATCGTTAACTCGCTGCCCCGCTTCCTTAGAGAGCTCCTCCCGCGGGCGCCGTGGCAGCCACCAGCCCCAGCGGGGCGGGCGCGGCGCCACCACCGAAGGTACCACCACCGAGGGAAACCCCACCGAACCCCACGGCTCTGCAGCGGGAGGTCGGCACAGCCCCCCGCTCGCTCCACAGCGACGGCGACCCGCAGCATGAGGGGTTCCCACCCGCACACCTACCTTCCTGCCGGCGCGGCTCGGCTTCTCAACTCCCCGCAGCGGCCCGGGCGGTGCGCGGAGACCCGCGCGGAGTATCGGGTCGTGTTGTATCGTATCGCGCCGTGCCTTCCCGTGCCGTGGCAACGGCCGCCCCACTGCCAGCGCCGAGGCGTGCAGGCGGCCCCACGTGCGCCGGCTGCGCCAATCGGGGCCGCCCGCGGACCACCCCCCGCCCCCGCCGCCGCCACCGTCCCGGGCCGTCCGCGAACCGGCGGCGGGGCGGGGCGGGTGCGGAGGGACCGGCAGGCGGGGAGAAGCGGTGGCAGGGAGGGCAGGAAGCTGGTTTGGGAGGCAGGAGGAAATAAGCGCGTTGGGACGGGAGTTTGGCATCGCTGGAGAGGTGGGAACAAAGAAACCCCAAACGCCGCTTCCGCGCCCGCGGGGCCCCCGCGTAGTCGGACTGGCCGAGCCGACAGCGCCTCAGCGCGGGAGTGGACCGTGGGAGCGGACCGTGTGTGGGCCCCGCGAGGGCTGAAGTCCCCCGCGGCGCTGGAGCTGGCGCTGGGCGGGCGGAAGGCGCCTAGTGCCTGGGTTAAAAGACTTTAGGCGGGCAGACCTCCAGAATGAAATCATAAAGCATCCTTTTAGCTCTCTCGTGACTTTCGCGGCGCTAAACCTCCCGAACTAAACAGAAGGACTCTCGCACCTTGCCACGGAAAGGCAGCAGTGCGAGACTGTCGGGTCTGACTTGGCTAGATGGCCCGAAGAGAAAGAAAGCAGCGCTGAGGCACTGCCGGCGAGCCCAAGGTCCCCCAGGTGTGGGAATGGCCGCTGATGCCCACCGTGAGACTCCTGAAAGGCGTTCCGTTCTGCTAAAACCTCAGACCTCAAATAAATAACATCAGAGGGCAGTTAATCCACGCACAGAGGGTATGGCTGGAAACGGATTCTGCTGCTGTACTTTCTTTTTCTTTGGATACTGGTGAGGTGCCCGGCTTCTGTGCCACACCACTAGAACTGCTGCGTGTTCACTGTGGCAATGCTGGGAATGTAACGCTTGAACAAACAAGCTGCTTAGAAAGAAAATAAACATTCCTGACACAACAACATATTTTTGTACTTTATTTTACGTTTAATATAAAATGCTGCACCTTTGTGTGAATACAACATGAACTGTACTTAGCATAATTTCCATTACTTAATGGAGACGTAAGGGTGGCTGTTTGCTCTGTGTGTGTGTTTGTGTGTGTATGTGCTTTGATCCCATCATTTAATCTGGTGGCTGTTGATGTTACACAGTGGCAGGTTTTCACTACCACCTCAGTTTTTCGGTCCATTACACTCAGTTTATGTAAACACTAATTGCTGAGCCTTTAGATCTCTCTTAAAATCACTCTGAAATCCTTTCAATGACTCATATTAATTGCAATAAATTTTGCATGGGTGTCATGGAAAAAGGCCAATCTACTTTTGCTGTAGGCAACAGCCTCCTACAAATGCCTTACTGCCGCCCCATCTTATATATAAAAAAGTTCAGCCCCAAGCGGCCTTCAGTTTTCCCTGTGTATGAAAAATAAATTTCCAAAAGATAGATCCCTTTTGTATGTGAGTCTGGTTGCCAATAGACTTTAATGCCTCCAGCATCCATGGTCTTCTGGCCTAATGCGTAGCCCTGAAAAGAAGCAGGGAAGGCAAGCCACAGTTCTGAAAGGCAAAGTTGGAAACAAAGTTATTTTTTTCACTTAGTAGTAGGGGAATCTGAGCACTGAGACCTTCAAAGACTACATCACTACCTTTTTTTAGAAAGATAAACTTGGGAACATCCAGATATATAATCCATTTTTATCTTCTGTATAAATACCATGTCTTTTAAACTTTCATTTTCTAAGTTCGCTGCAACCATATAGACTAGTAACACCGAGATGGTTGTTTAATTGCCTGATTCCAGAAACCAAGAAGAAAAAAAGCTGGATATGCATTTTGACAACTAAAAATGACACTTTATAGCCCTTCAACCTTTTATCTCTTTTTTTCTTCTTTTAGTCCTAGTGTACTCTGGTGAGGTTTCATTGTTTGTGGGGGTTCTCTCTCTCTTTTTCTTTTTTCCCTTGTAGATTCTCTACAGCAATATATTTCAGGTAAGAGTAGAACCTGAAGTCCAACTTTTATTTTTTGCATCTACTAAAACCTTCAAATGAGTCTCATTTTTGCATCTTTTGAAATGATAGTATTTAATTTTAAGTTGATTGTTGCTTCTAGAAATGCTAAATTAAGTTGACGGACTTTGGCTTATATTTCAGCATATAGCCTGTCATTTATGATGACCTGTAACTGTTTGTGTAAAATGGCTTCTTTATTGTACTTGGGCTTGTCAGACTGAGTGGCATGCTTGCCAGTCAGCCATTGTTCTCCTATGACTGAATAAATGTATTAGTTAGACAGATTTATCACACCAGAACTGTTCAGCCAACTTCAGCCTTCATGCCAAACAGGTCTAGGCAAGCAAGTGGATTTACACATGCAAGTAGCCCTAAGCAAATCAAAAAGATCTGTCAGTCAACCATGCAAAATCATTTGAGTGTCTAAGAGTTCTGACAAGTAATATCTGTTAGATTTAAATGTATAAATTTGATAGATTAATGCCCACTGAATTATAGGTTTACTGTCTTCATAGTTGAACATGTGTTCATGTCTCTCCTACTCCAATTCATTCAAAGTCTGTTATGTCAGTATAACCTGACCTCACCTCTAACCTAAACATTCCTTTTAGCAATCTCTGGCCAGAAGGCAGAGCTTAAACCTGGAAGGTGATATGTCTTAAACCATTTTAACTAGTTCTACCAAACTTCATCTCTGAAATAAACTGTGAGCTGGCCTGTTTTTTCTGTAGTTCTGTGGAATCAGGAGGGAGGTCCAGATTTGGAAAGGTTCACTTTCCATCAGTTCCAGCAGAATAGAAATTAAATAGAGATATTGGTGTTTATCTAGGTGTGCAAGATACTTAAAATTATATTTCAGCAGCCCTGAAGAGAAGGACTTGGGAGTGTTGATTGATGAGAAGCTCAACATGAGCTGGCAATGCACACTTACAACCCAGAAAGCCAGCCGTGTCCTGTGCTACATCAAGAACAGCATGGCCAGCAGGTCAAGGGAGGTAATTCTGCCCCTCTACTCTGCTCTTATGAGACCTCACCTGGAGTAATGTGTCCAGCTCTGGGGTCTACAGTAAAATAAAGACATGAAGCTGTTGGAGTGAGTCCAGAGGAAGGCTATAAAGATGATCAGAGGGTTGGAGCACCTCTCCTGTGAAGACAGGCTGATAGCCTGGAGAAGAGAAGGCTACAGGGAAGCCTTACAGCAGCATCCTAGTACCTGAAGGGGCCTACAGGAAAGCTGGAGAGGGACTGTTTACAAGGGTATGGAGTGATAGGACAAGGGGTAATTATTTTAAATGAAAAGAGTGTAGGTTTAGTTTAGACATTTGGAAGAAATTCTTTACTGTGAGAGTGGTGAGGCACTAGAAAATGTTGCCCAGAGAAGCTGTGTCTGTCCCCTCCCTGGAGGTGTTCAAGGCCAGGTTGGGTGGGGCTTTGGGCAACCTGGCCTAGTGGAGGGTGTCCCTGCCCACGGTGGAGGGGTTGGAACTAGATGATTTTTAAGGTCCCTTCCAACCCCAACCATTCTATGATTCTGTGATGATTTGATGCTAATAAACTGCTTCTGAGAAATATGACCTCAGAATTTAGGCCAAAGAAATGTCATGCAGGCCTGGAGAGCAGTAAATCTATTATAGCTATGCAGTTGAACCACCAGAGTGCCTGGAGGTGTCACTGATAAACAGCTTGATAGAGGAGTACTGAGCAGGATGTCTACAGTCCATCACAGCACTAACAGGACTGTGCAGGACACCTGAAGGATTATATAGGAAATTAGTGTTCAAACATAACATCTAAAGATAGATAGCAGAAACTTAATGCACGAGGCTGCTGATGACGAGTGCTGTTGGTCACGCTTAGTGCATAGCTTAAACCATTAACTAATTTAAATGCTTGACAGATTCAAGACAGAGATAATAATTCATAAGGAAGTTCATGATACAGTGTATTGATTAGCTATAGGGAGTGGGGACCTGTGTCCTGGATGTCTGCATTTCTCAGGCTGTGGTGCTGTGGGAGCCAGAACTGTGTTTTGCCATCACCTGCATACTGTGCTCCTCTTGCTAATTGTCCTAGCCCTCAGATCAGGAAACCCCACGTGGCAAATCCAAGTCTGTGATTAAAATTAATGGGGTGAGTCAGGGGACACGGTGAGTGGCAGCAGCAGGCTCTAGAGCAGCTGATGTACCTGTTGCCTGTAGGAAGTCAGTCAGTCAGCCTCCAAGAGTGCAGAGGTGGGGTGTATGCAGAGCTGACAGCAGGAGGGGCAGAACTTGGTGTGACATAGGTGAAAGTAGAAACTGGTCATCTCTGACGAATAGCATGCATACTGCAGAACTACAGCACATCCCCAGTGGATTGTTTGAAGGACCTTAACTCTGTTTCTCTTTCTGCTTCTGAATTAAATAAGCAGTATTGCTTTTTCTAATGATAAGAGGGCATCCATATGTAAGAAAATATATTGACAGAATTACATCTCTATTTTTTAAAAGGTCTTTCATCTCTATTTTTTAAATAAGTTTTTAACATAAAAGTATACTTCCTGTCACCCTTGCTGAGTCATATGCTCTTCTGGAAGTACTCAGAATTAGCAAGTGTTATTTAACAAAGACAAAAATCTGGACCACAGAATTAGTAGGATTTACTAATGTTTGTAAGAAAAGCAATATGCATCTATGCACTGCAAAACTGATACATTTATATTAATAGATCCAGACCTCTGAATGACAATAAGGTAATTTTAGAAATTGCTCCCACCCCTTTGTTACCCACGGAGGGAGCATTCAGGAATTCTGCACTTCTCCCAGCAGCAGAAAAGTCCTGGCAGGTAGCAAAGGAGACATTCCCTCTCTCTAATTTCAGTATTCTTCCTTTTCCCCATAATAAAGAATGCCCCAAATACCTTCGTGAAAGTACTTCTTCTGTGAGGCTGAAACAACAACCTCAAGGATTGATGCTGGGAAGTAAATCAGGATCAACAAACAGCACTTTATAGAAAAACAGTCTGGGTATGGGATATTCCACAGCAGGATCTGTAGGACATGTAAAGCAAAGCAAGTATTGTATTTCAAGGGACTCTGATCTGATAGAACTATAAAATAAGAGCAGGAAATGTTAATACTTCAAAATATCAATAAAAGTCCAGCATGTGGAGGATGCTGTTCTACAAGATTGTTTTACCTTTAAGACAGACTAAATGAAGCACCAAAAAAAATTAGAGCAGTATTTAATCTTTTTTCTGTTCTCTCTTTCTTCACTGATAGCTCCCCTCTAAGCTTCATCTCCAATGGAAAATTAAAATGTTTAATAAAGTATGAACATTGTCCAAAAGAAATAGCCCTTAATTAAACTATAATTAAGATAACATATGTGTGTATATAAATATATGTCTGTCTATGTGCGTGTGTATATATATCTGTGTGCATATATATATGTATAGTTATAAATATAGACATAGACATGTGTGTATATATATACATTATATATATACACATACACACACACACACACACACATATATATGTCTATGTGTGGAAAACCCAAATTCCATATTACCAGGATGCATTAGAACTGTCTAACTATCAATGAGGGTATCAGAGCTTGTCACAGAACATGTGTGGACCAGTTTAAAAATAGCCATGTAAGAGGGAGATGACGAGCTGTCATCCATGACTAGTAATACCTCAGAAAGCTTTTAGACACACAGCAAGGCAGTGAGCAACACAAGTGAATCTCAGATGCCTTGGAAATTTTTGTTACATTTTCCTGAATTTTCTGAAAAGATGTACTTTTCTGAAAAGACATACAGTGGGTTAGGCAGCAGCGTGAGCTTTAAAGGGCTTTGATTAGTGCTTGCTTTTAGGCTGTGGAAGACCCTAGCATTTTATTAGATCTGGTTGGCTTAGTCACTAATTACAGGTTTCTCTCGAACAGCCGATAAAAATCTCTGTGTAATATTTATGATTACCAGGGGAATGATGTCACATGCTACCTGACCTAACCAAGTATATGACTTGACCACAGAAATTCTAGTATGATTTGTAGTATGGCATGGGGAATGCAACATAAAATTATGTATCATTTGCATGGGATGCCTTTCTGTTTATCATCGCTAAATGGTTAGTATCATCGCCATGTGCAGACTAGTGTTGAAGATCATGAGGCTGAGTAAGCAATGAAAGGATTTTACAAAGGTTTGAAATATGCTTTCATAATGCTTAATTTAAACATTTCTACAATTGGGGATTTTTTTGCTTTGGAGTCAAAAGTACTTACAAAGTTCATAGCAATTATTTGAAAAATGCCCTTCATGGTAAAGTGGAGAAAAAGCAGACAGTAGTAGATAATTTATTGTGATGTCTGTACAAAGTGCTTGTGTAATATTTTATCAGCTCTGCAGTATTCTTTCCTAAATCATCTCCCAGATTAGCTAATACAAATATGTTCCTTCCTTAGAAACAAGTTTCTTTTTCAATTCAACTTGCAGCTGTGAATGAACAAAAAAGAAAAATCTGATTGTTTTGGGAAAGTTTTGTTCTCCCAGAAAACCATTCAATTTATTTTTTTATGATTGCAGTGATTATAGACCCTAATTTTGTTTAAGGTGTAAACCATTATGTGATTTTATATTTGAAATGCAAAATGTACACAAAATGTATTTTCCTCAAGTTAAATTTTGTATTTGAAGCAGCTCAATAGTAATGAGGAGGAGGATGTTTAAAGACCATATAGATAGATACTGAACATAAGTGTATGGAAGAAAGCATCAAAAATAGATTTTTACTATTTTTACCAATATCAGGATGTTGGCTTCACAATTGTTTATGAAGATACAAAGCTTTCAAAAGCTCCTCAATTTGATGTCTATTTTTGCATATGAAATTAAAAAAATTAAGGTCAAACTACCTCGCCTTTCACTTGACTGAAATATAGAGGAATCCTGTCACTTGTGTGTGCAGTTGTCTAGATCCATAACTAACCACAGGCGTGCACCCCTGTACACATGCATGCACCCTAAATGCCAATTTTCTGGGTGGAGGAGGGGGAGAAAAGCCAGCCAGAGTCTTATATTCAGTTTGAAGAGAAGTTTAATCCTATGAGAGAGTCAAGGCTACAAACAGCAATGCTTGCAGTAAATTGACAAGGAATGGAATCCATATTTTATAACTCATTGTAATGGAAAAGAAAACATCATATACAGCTTAAAATAGGATGGGACCTTCTACTTCCTAAAGTTACAAAAATAACAGTCTTGCTGATATAAGTGGAGCTCTGGATGAGGTCTGTGGATAACATGTTTCAAGGTATTGATAGGCACTTTTGAAGATAAAAAGTGCTTTTAGTGGAAATCCAGAGATAATTAGAATTTAAATTCAACATTCTAAACCCATAAACAGAACTAAACAGATTTTGACAATTAACATGGGTAATATTCTATGAACTGCATTTTAACTTTTCAAGGAGAGAAATGAGGTCAGGGAGTACCAAAAGCTACATCTTCAAAAATAATCTCTAACTTCTTGGTGCCTCAGTCTTAAAGAAGCATTTAAAATGCCCAAAATCATATACATGAGATATAAAAATAACATAATATGAGAAAATAACATACAATAATATACATGAAAAAGAAATGTAAAAGCAGAAGTAGTTTTTAAAAGTGTGACCTTAATTGCTCAGCAGGTTGGAACAGAAGAGACTTTGGTCTGTAACTTTGAGCTTTTTTTAAAAGGGGATGGTTTTCTTAACAGGTCTTACTAATGGAACTATTATAATTTTGCCATAACTACAGCATTATATATTGATACAACTGTAAATAAATTCTTGGTGATGAGAGTGACAATACATAAGGAGAGGTTGCTTGACGAGCAGTGGAATAGGGAAGGAAAAATCTGCCTTTGGAGTTATCTCTGCTTTGTGTTTAGACAAAATGACCTCTAAAGGCCCCAACCTCAATTTCCCTGTGATTCCATGGCTGAGTTTGATGAAGAACTGGGAGGAGGTTCTGTGTAAGGCCAGCACAGAAATTCCTGAGAAGGTTTTGTCCTGACACGGCACAGGGCAAGATGCATGAGGACCAGGACCAGGACTGTCACAAGCTCCGAGAAGCTCTCTTCTGTCCTTGTAATGGGCTGATCTCTGGTTGGACAGAGAATGTTTCTTGTACCCTGTCATATAAAATTCTTTATGGAACTGTTATTGTACTGTCTTTTCTAACTAATTTGTGTATTGCTGAATCTTCAAAGTGGGAATAAGGAGTAAGAAAATTTGCAAGGAGGTATTTTATGGAAAAAAAAAATTAAACCTCTGCTTATAAAATCTCATTATAAGCAGGACACAATGGTAAGCCATGCTTTTGAAATGCATGCTGAACTATAAGATATTTTCACTCACCAACATTGCTACTTGTATCTTCTTTTTGTTATTATATTATAAGAATCATCAAATAAAACCATAAAAATCAGAAAATCCGTATCTGCAGAGCAGTTGATCCAGCATCAATCAAAAATTGGAAGAACAGCCATCTTAGAGAGGCTTGAAGATATTGCCAAGCTTTGTTCTTTGGAACTCATAAATTTTGCTGTAATTATTACATTTGCCTTTGTTTCTGTAACCAGTCTTGACAAAGAACAGGGCAGATATGGAAACCTGTCCCAGAAATAATTTTGAACCACTGCTCCTTGAATTGATCTGATAAAGATTTTTCTAACATGAAGCTATAATTGTATTAAAATGATTATAATCTATAATTATATTAAAATAGATTCCATTTGATTTTGTTTATTTTTCTACCACTGACCATCTGTGTACCTTTTGTGAGAACACATCAAACAGTTTCCAAGTTCTCTGCATTACAGGCTTAATATGTGAAGGAGTGTGAAATTCAGGGCTAGATTTGAGTCTGCTTCTGGTAAAATCAGCCACAGGCTCTCTTAAGGAGTTAACTCTGAAAGAGCTTCGCTGATTGCCAATGCTAGAGGTTGAACTGAACTTGTATTAGATGCGGTTTGTATGGGCAGGTTGTTTGGACAGGAACACATACATGTGGGAGATTGTGGGGTTTTAGATTAGTAAGGATTATTAGGTACGATTCAGTTACAACCTGAAAGCTGTAGGATACATTGCCCACATCAAGAACAACAAATTAAATGTTGTCTTCTGAGGCAGAAAGAGTCAAATCAATGGTCTTAAGAAAGAAATGAATAGGCTATTAGTTAATACCAATTCTCTAAGACAAGGTGCAAGTGCCCTCAGAATTTCTGCAGATGAAATATCCTTGTGCCATGAGGTCTGAGTGATGCAAAGCTGTGTACTGACTCATGACAGAGACTCTTTGTTGCCCACCAAGACTGTCAAGACACAATAGGGCTTACGATCCTTACGTAGAGAGGAGAGCCTTGGAGTTCAGTCACCTCCAGCCCAGTAAACATCTCAAACTCACAGTGGGTCTCACCACATCCAGCAAAGGACGGGAGCAGGCATGCATACTTAATAACTTTTGAGATTCATTTGGAATTTAGGTAAATCAATTTTCAACCCATACATAACACAGGGCTCAGCCTCTCCAATCTTTTAAAAAATCAGCCAGGTGTAATGGCTTTGTGCATTCTGACAATGAATTAAATGCCCAATGGACAATTTTGCACTCCTGATTAGCTGATTAATGGCTCCATTCCCTGCGGGAGCTAGTCAAGCCAGGTTTGTCAGAATGAGAATCTATCTATCTCTCTCTCTCCACCCCCATATATATGCACAGAAAGATAAAGCAACAGTTGTTCAGTACATTTATTTCTTTCAAAATTGGAGTCTAATCAATACTGTGGGTTTTGACCTCAAATCACTTACCAAATAGCATAATTGATAGCACTATCAGGTTTCTTTACATTAAAAAATTGCTACTTCAATATCTGTAGTCAATATGCAGTGACAATAATGTTGGGGAAGTTAATGTATTTACAATACAGAATTTGAAGGATATGAGCATATATAACAGAATGTTGCTTTAAAAACTAATAGTCTTTAGGATTTAAAAAAGAATTAGTGATTTTCATTCAAATTAGAAAATTAATTTTACCACAAACCTATATATGGCCTGTGCTGTTAACTTCCCAAGAAGGTTTATAAACATCCTAAGTACTTGAAGTTTGCTCTTCTGAATACCCAGAGTTTATTTTTAAAGTACAGTTCATTCTGAAAAGCTTTCATTCTCTGAATAATTGTAACAAGAGTAAAACTAACTTCCATGTCATTATTATTATTGATTATAAACATTTCTTAGGGTAAATTTGGCATATCCTCTTTGTAACTTCAGCTTTGTCTTCATCAGGCTTTATTATTAACAATTCTGATTAAGATCTAATTTTTTTAAAAAATGGCTTCTAGATTGGTTTCTCTTGGATATATATTAATTTCTGCAAGGAATTTCTAAAGGAAGAAAAAACATAGTGAAACATTCTGTCTATGAAAGAAAAGAGATAACTAAGTGTGAAAAACAACCAATCTTTAATAAATTCAGTTCTCAAAGTACATTCAGTACTGTTGATGCAAATTTCCTGTGACATATTTAAACTGAATGATATGCAAAATACTAGAGTTGCCATTTATTGTTAATCTATTGAAGAGAAATTATGATTAATACATTTAATGAATAAAACCCAGAATTTGTTTCCAAGAAAACAATCGCTTTCAACTGCTGGAACACCAATGTCGAAGTAGCAGCATATCTCCAACTTAGCACTGCATTGTTCTAACTGTTCTCCTTCTGAGTCTTATGCTATATTGTAGGATAACTGATAAAAGAAAATTTGTGAAGAAAATAAGAGCATGTGAGAATCACAGAATTGTAAGGGTTGGAAGAGATCATCAGGTCCAACCCCCTGCCAAAGCAGGTTCCCTAAAACAGGTCGCACAGGTAGGCATCCAGACGGGTCTTGAATACCTCCAGAGAAGGAGACTCCACCACCTCCCTGGGCAGCCTGTCCCAGGGCTCTGTCACCCTCACTTGTGAAAAAGTTCTTCCCCATGTTGGTGCGGAACTTCCTGTGCTCCAACTTGCAGCCATTGCCCCGTGTCCTGTCTCCACAGACCATAGAAAATAGGCTGGCCATTGCCCCGTGTCCCACACTTGAGATATTTATAAACATTAATAAGATCCATTCTCAGTCTTCTTTTCTCAAGGCTGAACAGTCTCAGCTCACTCAGCCTTTCCTCGTAGGGGAGATGCCCCAGTCCTTTAATCATCTTCATAGCCCTTTGCTGGACTCTTTCCAGGAGATCCCTGTCTTCTTTATACCAGGGAGCCCAGAACTGGACACAATACTCCAGGTGGAGCCTGACCAGGGCAGAGTAGAGGGGGAGGATCACCTCCTTTGACCTGCTGGCCACGTTCCTTTTGATGCAAGAAGAATATATTGTACATATAATTAATTTCTACTCAATTTCTATGCCACTTAGCTGTCATCTGGGACACTGTCATCATGTGTTTTGTTCCACTACCATGCTATTTTTACCCTGCATATTTCTGGCAACCAGTTAGGATAAACTCTTTGTAAGCACTTTAGTGTCTAGATAAGCAGTACTAAAATCAGCTCTTATTGACACTGTCTTGCCTAAGTGAAAATGTTTTGGATATTTGTTGTATTTGCTCCATTTTGTGTTTAGAGGTAGGGGTTTTTTAATATTAAGAAAAAATAAAATATCCCTACTATGCAACTTTTGTCTCTTAAGACCTGATTCCCTGTAGGGGGAAGTAGAGGAAAAGTAGTCAGGCCAAAAATTCCTCAAATAAAAAGGACAGTTGAGGAAGAGAAAATCATTAAATTATATGCTCTTGTTAATATGCAAATGCTAGCTTTAAAAGTTATTGTTCCATGAGAGTTTTTCTGCAGCTTTCTTGTGTTTTTCCACTCCTTGTTTGATGTTCAATGATAAATATTCTGCAGGGTGTGCTGACCCTGTGTGAACTTTGACTTTACTGGGTTCTTGTAGTTTGCAAATTTCTATAGGGTTATTTCTCTTTTTATCTTGTAACCTTTCCAACATTTTCTATTAATTTTCTTTTCAATTAGTTAAACATTTTTCTTGTGTACCAATGAAAATTTGTTTTAAGACTGGAAAAACATATTTGTGTTCTGCTGAAAGTTTTTCATACAAACACAGGATTAAAAATCCCCAAGAACCAGCAAACACCACAAACGTCCCTACTGCTTACAGGGTGTAGACAAATCCAAATGACATTTTTTCTTTTCAACTGGCATCTTTTATCTGTCTGTCTTTAATATTCTTTTACAAGTGCTTACGATGGTAAAGGCTTCTTCCTAAGATAATAAAGAATATACACTGCATAGTATGACATACAGATAACCACACTGTGTCCTTTAAAAGGTTAAGGTAGTTTAAATGAAGTAAATTGAGAACTTTATGGATTTCTATATATTTTTCAGAGCATATTTGATTTCAAAATAGTCTGTAATCCGTGATTTTGTTCTTGGGTGTTAATAATGATAACTCTGGATCAGGGAATTATAGCTAGAATGAACATTTAACATAGCAAAAAGCTAAATTAAGCTAGGGAAAAGCTTTTAGGAGATGAAGGATTCTGTTTGTACCAAAGGCCATGCATCCATGTTCATTTAAAGGGGATCCCTGCACTAGGTAGCATAGATGTGAATAGGACCATGTCTGAATATAGCGAGCACATACTGTGGCATTTACATCTGCATGCTCTGTGGGCATGTAGGATGCCTTTCCAGATTGGGGTGTTTTTTCCTCTGCTTATCTGCATGGCACATGGAGGAGGCTTTTGGCAGCTGGTTCCCAGGCTCTTCTCTTTCTGAGATCAGCCTTGCAAAAAAGCCTCTGATAAAGAGCCATATCTTTGTCAGGACACCACTACCTTTCAGCCCAGTCATTTCCACAGTGATTTTTAGAAGCTTCTCTAGTCTGCAACCTGACAGCAGCCTGCCATCAGGAATGGAGCTGTGCAGTCACTGAATGGTGAGCATTCTTTCCCACTGTCCGAAAACCACTGAGCAGTAGGCACAGAACAGAGCTGGCAGTGCAACCAGTGCATTTGACTGCCAGATGTCTGTCTCATAAACATCCAGACACCCACACCAGATAGTATCTGGACCCTAAGGAAGATCCTGGCTGAGCATTGTAGAGCAAACGTAAGAGAAGGAACAGCTTCCAAAGAGTCAATGCCCACACAATGCAAATCTGTACTGAGTTCACCCTTTAGCTGCTGGAGCAGACAACTGACCTCAGCGAACCACAGGCTATTGAAGAGACATTTCTGGAAGCGAGTAAGCTTACTGTTGGCTATCGTCTGACAGAATAATTGAAGAGGTAGCATTCAACAATTCAAAAGCTTTTGCCCATTACCCTTGTGAGTGATGGTTATAAAAGGGGTCATCCCTTGTGGTTTTTTCCCCCAGTAGCATCTGGGTTATCTACATGATGCTGCTCATGGTATCTGCTCTTTTTTTCAATTCTTTATCAATCAGAACCCAGAATAGGGGAAATCATTTAATCAAAAACTAACAGCTTAGACAATAATTGGCCTAGCCCACATATTCTGATGTTTGTTATAGTACTCCCAAGTCTCTTGAAGAGCTACTTATCCTGACAGCCTGAAGCAAAGCAACATTAAAATTACTGAATATTTATTGATTTTTCTATGTTCAAGATGTAAGTTAAGAGAAGTCATTTGGGATTTGGGATCATGGGGTGCATCCGGAGGAGTGTGGCCAGCAGGTCAAAGGAGGTGATCCTCCCCCTCTACTCTGCCCTGGTCAGGCTCCACCTGGAGTATTGTGTCCAGTTCTGGGCTCCCTGTTATGAAAAGGACAGGGATCTCCTGGAAAGAGTCCAAGGAAGGGCTACGAAGATGATTAAGGGCCTGGAGCATCTCCCCTGTGAGGAAAGGCTGAGTGAGCTGGGTCTGTTCAGCCTTGAGAAGAGAAGACTAAGGGGGGACCTAATTAATGTTTATAATTATCTTAAGCAGGGAATGCAGGGGGAATCAGCCAGCCCCTTTTCAGTGGTCTGTGGAGACAGGACAAGGGGCAATGGCTGCAAGTTGGAGCATAGGAAGTTCCGCTCTCTTAGCCACCGAGGCACACTGCTGGCTCATGGCCAACCTGTCATCCACCAGGACCCCCAGGTCCTTCTCCACTGAGCTGTTCTCCAGCAGGTCATCCCCCAGCCTGTACTGATACAAACGGTTGTTCCTTCCCAGGTGCAAGACTTTACACTTGCTTTTGTTGAACCTCATCTGGTTTCTCCCTGCCCAGCTCTCCAGCCTGTCCAGGTCTCGCTGGATGGCAGCGCAGTGTTCCTGCGTGTCAGCCACTCCTCCCAGCTTTGTATCATCGGTGTACTTGCTGAGGGTGGATGTTATTCCCTCATCAAGGTCGTCAATGAAGGTGTTAAACAGGACTAGAAGAAATGAATAATGACTAGAAGATATGAAAAAACCCCAACCTATTGATTTTGATGTAATTTTTATTTACAGGACTTTGCAGGCAGGCTGTGAGATAAAGGAAATGGGCATATTTCCTTTAAAATATACTATCCCTGTTTAGCGTGCACAAAATGTTCAAAAATCAAAAGTGAAGACTGTGACAGTTTCAAGGTATGTACCTATTTTTAGGTGAAAACTCCACACAAGAAAAGCATTACCTTGAATAGTACTTAAAATTACTCTCAAAAATATGGTTTTAGTGATGCCATTACAGGGCTAAAAATATGTAAAATACAAAGAAGCCATGTTTTTAACAGTTGGGAATAGGCATTTTATGTTATGACAAGTCAGCTAGGGAGAATACTTTTGTAGAGACAATAAATACTAATATTATAAAAATATTTTAACAAGCATACCAAAATCATCTTTAAAATTATGCTTCTGCTAAGATGCCATGATTGATTTTCATGTAAGGAATAATTAATTCTGTTAGAACTCTGCTTTGCAGACTGGGCTGAGAAAATACTTGTTGACATTACATTGTATATGAAAACTCCTTCTCAAATGCTAAAAATATGATTTAGTTAATGTGCTTACAAGACTACTAAACCCTGGGTTTTGCATTGCTTCAGAAATGTGGAAAACTGCAAATAAAATTAATTGCTTTAAAAATGCATTGTGTTCATAATAAACATACGCTTTCATTAGCAAATGAAGGATGGGACAGGAACTCAAACGCTCAGTTTTCATTAGTAGACAAATCTAACAATAGAATATTTCACAGGATTTTAAAATCACAGAACAAAATGCTAAACTTCCAGAGTTGGATAAATTTGCAATCAGAACTGCGTGGGTTTTGTTTTGTTTTGTTTTTTTTTAGTCTTCATATATTATTGTGTCTGACACAAAAGTAATTTCAATACATGGTCATACTTCGAAAACATTCCTTGCATTGCCTTAGAGGATGACAGGAGACTATGAAGGTCTTAGAGGCTCGTCTTTTAGGTAGCTGAACTCCACACTGAAGGTTTGGGAAGGAAACAGCACAGTTACACTAACTATTCCTCTAGAGAGGAAAGAAAAAGCTAAGAAACATAAGCAAAGGGAAGGAGGAAAGGAAAGGTCTGCCTTTTCTTTTCTTGGCCTAAGACAATCTGACAATCTGTTGTGTTACTCCTGGTGAGAGAGAACAGTGAGCAATGCACGGGCTCCTTCCTGAATCTCTTGCTGTCTTGCAAACTGGTGTGACGTTTGACATTGGTGTCCACACCTGCTACGGAGGTGCTTCACATGCTTCTCTTCCTTAGGAGGACTGTGGCATCACATGTAGGACTTGCAAATTTTTCAATTGTTTGACATTTTTACAGACTTCCATGCTACTCACAGTTGCTTCTGCATGTTAAATCCCCTCTCCATATGGCAGGAGTTCCACTGCAGGCCAACAGTGTGGAGAAGCCGCTTGAAAGATTTCTGAAGTAGTGCTCTGAACTTGTTGTCCCCAACACATTGTTTTTGGAGGCAAATACAGGTGAATTGTTCCTTAGGGAATTTGCTGCCCAATTCAGAGATGTGTCTTGGCCATTCTGGAAATGGGGAAGAAAGAAGATAAATTTTGACAATAATGTGAGAGTGTGTGTGGGATAGACAAGGGGACAGAGAAACAAAACCAAGTTCTCTAGAGCATGTTCTGGCATCAGCACCTACACCCTTTTCATGAAACATCGGAGTCCTTGGATTGCAGTTTGCATAGAGCAGATTGCTAGTGAGGACAGTTCAGGTTTTGGTGAAAGCTGGAAAGAAAGTATCGTGCTCATCAAGGCATCCGTGGGGACTGGCTAAGAAATTTTTGTATGCCGAGTATTTCCATATAGGCATACGATGCGGTCATTCATAGCCTGACTAAAAAATCCTGTGGCTTGTCAGTCTGTTGCTAGATACCTGAAACATGGGGTTTGCCTCAGAAAGGAGAGGGTTGGTTATCGTCCTGATCCTGTGCAGCATTTTTGATGTGTGTAAGGGTAGCTGGGATGGAAATGGAAAAGGTGGGGAGGGTCATGAGGAGGTCAGGAGTTTTTGGGGATACTTCTGCAGAAAACAGGTTATCTTGGCTGATGGGTAATACCAACACCTGGGAAATGGACAAATAAGCACATTTGAGGCTCTGATAGTATGGTAGCCCAAGACGCAGCTACTGAAAAAGACTGCAAGCTTACCACCGATCTGACCAAAACAAATTTTCTGTTAATGCTCCAGACTAACAATGCAAGGACACATTTTTTTTTTTTCAGAAACCAGCTAAGCAGTCGCTTCACTGCTCCGCCGAGCCGAGTGTTTAGAGAATGGCAGGGGTGGAGAGCCTGTTCGCAGCAATTGTCTCAGTCTCAGCAGCGAGCACCACAATTCCTCACACTCGCTCTGCTACAGTGCTATAATTATCCCTTAGTACTTGATGACTAATTTGAAGCCAAGCACACTTAGAGGCTGCCCAAGTAATACTTTAAGTATATTTTTAGAATACATGTTTTTTCAGTTGGAAACAAAATTAATGAAACTCTGGTAGTTCTTACTATCTGCTTCTAGTACTCACTATGGTCATAAATGCAGTGTCATTTGATTCCAGCTTGTCTATGAAAAATTCTTTATTCTGGTTATATAGGCTGCAATTTGTCTAATGGGTAAGGACATTTTGCATTTTAGTTGTGTATTTATCTGAATAATTCAGGAGCATGTTGCTAATAAATCTCTGCCTAGAGCCTCTGTAAGAATAAATAGGATGTTTCCTAAAGAGCTTAGGTTAAGGCATAAAGTTACAAAATGGGAAGAGAGATTTTAATTCTTTGAGTTAACTAGTATGCCACCCTTTTCCTTTTGTGCCCTTTGCAGATAGTGAGGTGTGAAATCCTAGTTTGAATGTTATTTTTCTTCCTAAATCCAACTAAAGCAAAAATAACAGTTTGTTAGAAAAACCTGAAGAATTTATGGTGTACACCACAGCATAGCAAGTCAGAAATAACCTTCCACATTTTTTAAGAGCACTGATGTAACACTTTCCCACAGCAGAGACAGGACCTTAATTTTTCCCAGCATATTCTTTTTTTCCCCAGAGGATATCTAGGCATTTCATATTCCTCGGTGAAAATAAAAAGGAGCCAGAATTCTTGCTGAATGCAGGCTGCAGGCGTGCAGCCCTTAGCAGTTTGCCCTCCACTGGGAGGAAAATCGTGAATCTTGTATTCCTTGAAAGCAGTTGCTCTTCTGTGGCCCAGAAGCAAGCCTTCTGTGGTCAGAAGAAATTTATATCTATATTTTGAAGCCCTGCCAAGATCCCATTTCCGACTAAAGAAACAGGTTTTTACATATCAGTTTTTCTAGGTGCTTTGACATTGCCCGATGGATTCACAGCTTCTGGGATTGTTCTTTTAGGGAAATCTGCAGTCATCTTGATTCAGTCTCTAATAGAAAAGCTTAAGGATAAAGCACTGTAAACAAAAATCAACACAAATCTTTTTCATATATTAAAAGACAACAGGAGAAGATAATTTTTGGAAGATAGTTCAAATGATAGCTATCAAACATAAAATTTTGCTTTTAAAGCTCTAGCTAAATTTATCTGCCAGCATACAAAAGAGGGATGGTCATATAAATGCCCTTGTTCTTCTACTCTTCCCTTATGCCCGTACTTTCAGTCACTTGAAGGATTAGATAGGCTTTTACACTGAATCTGCATAACTTTCCTTCTATATCAGTTTTCAGCTCCTGCATGAAAAGTCAAGTGAAACACACAATACAAAAACTCACATGTAAAACTAATCAATTATTTCAAGAGTAATGGTATAAAAAACCTGGAAAAATGATAAACAATTTGAAAAGGAAATTAGATTTTTTAAAATTTTTGTTCTATATTAATGATGCAATACAAAAGTGGCAGGCTAACAGAAAGTAAGTTTTGAAATAATTCTGTAAAGGCCTATATTATTGGGCAGGATTAACTTGCTTTTATTTACTTTCAATCAAAGTAAAGCATTTTTTGCATGCTGCTTTTAATGAAGGTCAGAGTCTGGATCATAAGTTGTACGAAACTTGTCCTGTGAATCTTCAAATGCCATAAAGTACTGGAGAACTCAACACACTCACATAAAGCTATTCATGTTACCTACATATACCTTAGCCAGCTAAGGGCTGTATGCACTACATTCTGGAAGTATATCTATTTGTGCATATATTATTTTATATATATATATATATGTGCTATGTAGTTATATAGTGTATATACATATATATGTCTATATAAACACATAAGCAGATTCAGAGATGGGAACATAATAAAATAAAATTAAAGTAAAATCCAGACACATTCAAATTAATGGAAATACTTCAGCAAGAACAGGTATTTCCTTACATTTGTTCCCAAATGGAAGAAACCACATGTGTAAACTAGTTCACCTCCCTACAATTGTGGCCAGTCAGGCAGCGAAATTTTACTTCAGAGTTTGACAGCTACTCTACAAATCCCCATATTCTTCCATACACCCCATCTCTATGTGCCAGCAGTGTTGCGGAGCTGCTTAGCTTGGATTTGCAGAGAGCAATCAGAATGTCCACATACTTACAAACTGTTAAAGGAAATTTGGTTTTCATTGTGATAGATTATTTCAGTATAACTTTTTCTTTTATGCCCGTTTCCTTACCTTTTGCTTTTCAAATACATTTGGGAAATACAGAAATAGAGTGGCTTGTAGTCTAAAGCTTAGCTTTTAAGCTTCCAGCCTGGCTTCCTTTCCATTGCCTCTAATATCTGCAAATGTGCAAAATGGAAAGTGTGATTTATACAAATTAATTACTTTATTTATTAAAGTCCAGTTCATTTAAGGTTAAGCAGGACAGTTGTATGTGAAGCAAGCAAGCAGACAAGTATCGACCTGAAGCTAGAAGGCTATCTAGTTAGAAACCTGTGCAGTCTAGTCTAATATCCCTGACTGGAAAATCACAGTCTCTTGCCTGCAAGCTCAAAAAGGAGCCCAGCATATTAAAAGTTATGTACAATGTTAAAAAATTAACTGAAACATTACATTCATATGGCCCTTGTGCAGGGCCATTTGATGCCTGAAAACAGATTAGATGATTGAATTTTAAAAAACAGCAAGTAAGTTTTTTTCTGTAAGATTCACATTCCTGTAGCAGAGAAACATTTAATGAATGGAGGATTCAGGAAAATAATGTTCAATAATGCAACACCTAATAGTGAAAACCTTCATGCAAAGTAATGTATTCATGGACAAGGATCTCAGCGGTTATTCATATGTTACATTCCCATTTGCAGATTATCAGGGTGTTAGTTACAAGTATTTTTGAATGATTAGCCCCTCAAATGCAGTTATACTTGGGAAAACTATAATATATAATCCTGGATTGTCCAATATTCATTTTCTCAAGGCTTTCTAGATAGATTTTTGTCACTGCAGAAGTATGATTTTTTTTCTTTCCCACTCATTTCTCTTGCCCACCTGTCAGATTTACAAACTCCATCTGGAATCTGAGAAAAGCAAGCTGCTCATTCCCTCCACTCTCCTTTCTAATGAGGATTCTGCAGACAGAGCTAAACTGACAATTTGGACAATGTAGAAGGAAAACTGCAGTCCAGTTCTTTCTTCCATAACTATATTGATGCTATAACACAGGAGGGGGGGAAAAATAACAAACCAAACTTCGGCATTAATGTAGGTAAATTGACTCCACAGCATTCAAGGATGCATATTTAGAGTAATATGACATCACTTTTTATGATTTTTCTGACCATAACCTCTGCAAGTTGGTTTATTAGTGGATCTCATTTTATCACATTCTCAAGATGCCTAGAGGTAACAAACCAGCAGTATCAGGAAGAAAATATTTCTGTTTGGCTTCAACATCAATACAAGATTGCTTTGGGAGACTAAGAATGTCTTTTTTTCCAGGAAAAATATTCCCTTCCTTATTTGTCCATATAGCTTTGTTGGAATATTTATCTGACTACTGAGCTCCACTGTGAGTAGAAATATTGAGCTCTGCTGTGAGTAGAAATAACACATTTGGTATTTAACTGTGAAAATAAAATTGGATTTACGAAATCACAAAATAAATAGGAAAAAAGAGATTGCTGTCATCCTAAATGACAAGCTCATAGCAGCTAGACTCTTTTGGGAAACTGCCAAACATCAGTTACCTCCCACATACGTGACTGCAGCTCTAACATTAAAAAACAGACATTAAAATAATGTAAATATAACCAACTTTCTGGGATACAACAAGTATTAACAGTTTCACATTCATTCATTTAAAAGCATATTGGAAAAATAAATCCAATCTGCACCGACATCTGTTATTTTGCAGTATTTCAGTCAATGCACTGCAGCTAGAAGATGGGTTATTTTACCTTTCTGAAAACTGCTGAAAAGTGTAAATATTCTTTTCTTTATTAGAGAATACAATAACAAAACAGGGTACAGCGGTGAGATAGGAGTTAATTCGTACATATTCCCTTTACTCTGGTTGGAGTGTATTTGTGGGCAGAATGAACAAAACACCCAGACCACAAATGTCTGACCATACTCATAATGAAGTTCTGTAGTTTGGCTTTCTATAATGTGAACAGAAATGATTTTGCATACTATAAGCTCAGACAGTGGCAGGTAAGAAACATAATTGGAATTTTTGTAGTGTATTACTTGACATGTCAGCAAGTAATAAGCAAAGCATTAACATACATTTTATTTTTCATGCATTAATGGACGTGGAAGGAATTCATACAGCTTCGCTAAATGAGGGCTGTGTCCTGTGCCTGTACACCATGCTAGCATTTAAACTCAACAGGGAGAACAGTGCCACCTTCTGAAACACATTCTTTGCTTTCAACACATCTCACATATTGTGTGTTTTCTTAAAAAAAAAAAAAAAAAATTTTTTGGTCTGCCAATATTCCTAGATTTGGCTGTAAAACAAAAGCTTTTTCAACCTCAAGTCTCTAAAGATAAAAATTCCTATTAAAAATTATTCATAAAGGAAATATGTTTTTCCACCTTAGAGAAATGGGCAATAAAAAAAAATTTCATTTTTTCATTATCTATTTTTGTTCATTTTTCTATTTCTACTGGGGAAAACTTGTATATATGTGTATACAGAAAAGCTTGTACATGGTTTATTTTTTTAAATTTTAAAAACTCCACAAAATACTGGCTCTAGACTTTCATTTCAAAGTCTATTTTCTTAGTCTATTTTGTACGCAGAAGAGAAGAGGCCTGAAACAAACATTTTGGAATCTTGGGACACTGTCTAAATCTGCTCCTTGGTATTTCCATCGTAGTCAATAGTACGGAATGGATGCATCACAGGTATGTGAACTAGCAAGACTCCTAAAAAATTTGCGTTTTATCCTCTTGTATGATCTCAGCTGCTTGTATCAGTGGATATATAACTTTTCAGTTGCACATAATTCAATATTGTCTTCCATGAACAAGGATTAATACATTATTAGCAAACGTCTAATAAATACTATGTAGCAATTAATCCCTTGTAAATTGCTGATACTTGTGATTAGTTCTCTGAAGATTTCTTTTGTAGCATATAGCCTATTACACAGACAAAAATAATTCATAAAAAGGACATTTTAAGAAACTATTTTCCATTAGTTTCAGTATAAATGCCATTCGCTTCTTAGGTCCCATGGCAATTCACAGATGTGGAAGACAACAATGGACTAATAGGCTAAATCAGGTCCTGAAGATACTTCCTATGGTTTTATTGGATGTCTAAGAAAACAGTCCCCTTGGGGGATTAAAGTAGATTTATTCAGACAAAAAATTATTCTAATATTCCATGTAATTTAAGTTCTTATTTCATCAATGGAACAGCTTTGTCATACTACAAGTTACCTTTTTCAGCTCACATGTTATTAGGATAGGTGATAATAAAAGATAAAAATCAGAAAAAAACCCTATTTACAAACTATCATGTTAGATATTTTCTGTAAATGAGTATCATTTATTTAATCACTGGTATTCAATTATCCAAGGAATGAGCCTTTCTTCAGAAATATTTAATTAAAAATCTGATTTGCTACAGAAATTAGTAACATTAATTCATAACTATGTATACCTTCTTTCCAAAAGACATTATAAATTTAAATGTAGTTTGCATGATTTTAAAAATCACTTTATAACTAATCTTCCTTTCTTGTGTACACAGAATTGCCCTTCTTCAAGTGTAATACAAAGCTCATTCAAAAATCTTTTTTTTTAAATAGTTTTTCCCTCATATTTTTTTTTAGTTGAAAAAGTCAAGCTTTATTTTCTTTAGTTGCAGTTCATCTATCACTGTAATATCAATCCAAATTTACATGTGTTTGGAAGAATTCTTGGACAAATGCTTAGAATATAGTGGGAGTTAAAAATAACTCAATTTTTGAATTCTTTTGGGTTTTTAAATCATAAAACCTTTTGTCAGTTCAGGAAATGCTGCAATTTCACTTATTCTTGCCTAGGGAAGAAGTTTTTATTATTCCCACACCAAAATAAATGATAGGTTTGACATAAAATTTCATAGCCAATGGTTTTGTTGTGAGAGAAAGACCAATTAGCAGCAAAGGGCCATACACCAAATATACTCTCCTTCTTATGTATTCAACCACCTTTTCATCTGGTCAAATTGTAGGCAGGACAGGTGGAGCTGACAGGATGTGTGGTGAAGGCTGGCTCTCCTGGGACTGGCTGGGTGGCTGAAGGATGGGATCTACTAGGAGGAACAGAAAGAATTGCGTTTGTTCAGCCTGGAGAAGAGAAAGCCTCCAGGGAGACCTTACAGCAGCCTGCCCACAAACCCCCGATGGGAGAATGGAGAGATGTAGTCAGACTCTTCTTGGAGATGCAGAGCAACAGGAAGAGAGACAGTAGGCACAGACTGGGACATGGAAAATGCCAATTGGATATAAAGAAACTTTGGTACCAAAAGAATCATGTTGCACCCAGAGATTGTGCATTCTTCAGCCTTCAGGAGAAAGGTCATGAAATCTGACCTGCTCTGTGCTGGGGGTTGAGAGAGATTGTAATGGAGGCCTTTTAGCCTAAATTATTCTGTGATTTGATGTGAGAAATGGCCAAATGACAGCAGTCAGGAAAACAGGGTGCTTCCCTGACTGGCAAAAAACCACCTGGATGAACAGGTCAGTTGTTCTGGTATCAGCATTGGTGCCCACTGAAGCAGCTACTCATTGCTTGTAACAAATATACACGTTTATAAGTCCTGGAAGAAGTAAAATGTGCCTGAACATTTTACACAGTTTCATGAAGTTATCATTATTTCTTTCTATTAAAATGTGATTTTAATTTTTCACAATATGAAAGACAAGTGTGACAGATTTAAAATTTTGTTTGCAAGCCTGAGACACTTCTTTCTGGTTTGCTGATTTTTTTTTAATCACAAACACCAAATTGTCTGTATTCTACCCTGAAAATTACTCCTGCTCTGCTTTAGCGTATCTATGCTTCAACATTTTTATTCTATATCTGTTTAAGCCTCAAATGAGTAAAACCTATGTTGGCTCTAATATGTCTCTCTCTACAGGACTCCTGCGAGGCCAAGCTGTAGCTGTCCCTGTATATGTTAATAGAGAACAGCAAAGAGCACAAAACCCACTCCTCACTTGGAGACCTATGTACTATGCAGACTTGGGTATTAGAGTCTTGAAATATGAGAGTGTTAAAATATGGTGCTCCACTGATGGAAAGGGCAGCTTCCATTCTGTCTCTCAGCTTCATGCATTATTGTCAGAGAACAAGCTGAAGAGGGAGAAGCACACCCCTCTTCTTAAAGAAATGTGTTATATCTTTGAGTGTATTTTCCTCGTAATGTGTATGGCCACTTTTATATGGACAGTCCTTGTGCTTAGTTCTATTAGAAGATATTTTGATTTTTATCCTAAGCCTGAAAGATGTTGAAAGCAGGCTCCAACAGTATAGGAACAGAGTTTTATATTTTGAAATGTTTTAAAACAGTTTCATTTCTGTTAAAAAAACCTCTGAAAACACAGCTTCTATTAAAGGTGAAATCATATGTCCTGTGTGTCAAGAATGGGAAGCTGAAATTAAGCTTTTATTTGACATCCTCCTAAAGAGCCTCCGCTGTTCTACCAGACTTAAAGAAGCACTTCATTTCCAGGAAGCCCCACAGCAAATAGTAGCATTCTTTATATAACAGAATGGACCAAAAAGTGCTTAGCCTGGGATGACCCACATATTAGTATAGGAGGCCTAAGATACTCCTTTTCTCTGTATGACCAGATGTACCTCATAGCCTGGGACAACAGAGATCCTATAAAATCCAACTGGACTGTAATTATGTGTGGTAGAGGACAGAAGACTACAGAAGAGACCTGACATACTTCTTTGCATATTTTGCTCAATTTAAAAAAAAGTAATTTGGTGGTATTTGGAGAGCTCTGGTGTATACCAATTATTCAAGGATCCCAAGTCAGTTTTAGCGTGGAACTAGATAGCCAGTTACGACTTCTGTTTTTACTTACAAAAGACAATAACCAGCTGTAGTGTAGTTCAACAGTATTCTTCTGACTCTTCAGTGCCACAGGAAATTTGAGCAGATATCTGTAACAGGTTATATTTTCTTGTGATCAGTGACTGGTACATAAGAATCAAAATATACCTAGTTTCATTTCTTCATACAAGATTTTGCTCAATAGAGGAGATGATCAAAGGTATGAAATTGTTGTCTGAAGAGAAAATATTTCTCTTCTGAAAGGAGACTTTCTGCCAGGCTAAGTAGCAGAAGAAAAAATATGAAGGTTTCAGTTAAATAATTTTATAGATTGTGCATTGGGCTGTAGAAATTGTATTTTGCTATTGGAGCTGTCACTGCTACAATGAAGAATCTCCTACAGAAAATATTAGAAAAAAGAAGAGAGAAAAAGAAAAGGACAATCTATTTCTCCCTAGGTAGAAGCAATGACCCGTATTTGGGAAGCTACACACAGTGCAAACTGGCATCATGATACGTTCTTCTAGGTTTCACAACTGCCAGAATTGTCAGGTCAAAAAATTAACATAAGATTGCTGCCCTCCTAACTCTTCAGTAAGAACTCCTAGAAAGCAAACATTAGTTTTAATTTGATACACATCAGTTGAAGGCCTTTCACTATAGTTCATTAGTCACAAAATCCGATTCTGATATAAAAGGTAAATAAGTATCATGGCAAACAGGATGCCTGGACTCACCAGCTGACTAGGCTGGTAACCTACATGAAAAGAAAGTCTTAAATCCTAAAGTATAGTTGGATGGATGAAAATTATGCAATTCAGGCAAAATTACAAGAGAGAAACATAGAACATAGCAGAAAAAAATAAATCTAACATTAAGAGAAATAAGTTTGTTATAGCTTGTACTTTCTGATTCTTATTAAATGTAGGTCTGTTTTACTTGCTTAGATATTTCTACTACCAAAAAATACTCCTAATAAAAAGCCAACCTGTCAATAATTTTAGAAAATATTTGAAGCAGCAGAGTAAGCTCATATCACAGTCTGAATCTGGTGCTTCTCAGATGGGAATTTCTCAGCAGCCACTTTCCTGAAAGAAGCCCTGCTCATTGCCTAGGTATGAGGTACATTTACTCAGTTGTGTCAGAAAATTATTCGCGCATCAAAGTAGTAAATTAGATGCAGGATCTGATCTGACAGAAAATTAATCCTCCCTCTTACTCCTTTTCTTTTTATCCTCAGCTCTCTAACTCAGTTCACTGTATAAGCACATAATCACATGTGCTGGAATAAAGGGAAGGAAGAATGAGGATAAGAGCATGTTTTCAGTGGTGACCAGAAATGTTTTTTTCAATATCTGTGCCAGTTTACTATTAATGAAAGTGCTGGTTGAACAATCCAGGCGATTGTAAGAAATTCAGCATAGAATTTAATTAGTGCTTTTGCTTTGTGTTCACATATATTTTAACAGATATTTTGATCAAAGATTTACAAGTTATAAAAGTCTCAAAATTGCTTAAATATTATTGATATATTACATCTAAGAATTTAGAATATGAATTATAGAATTGTTTGGGTTGGAAGGGACCTCAAAGATTACCTAGTTCCAACTCCCCTGCCAAGGGTATGGAAACCCACCACTAGACCAGGTTGCCCAAAGCCCCATCCAACCTGCCTTTGCCTTCTGCAACATGAACAGTGTGGCTACAGAACTTGACAGTGAAGATTGAGGCAAAAGAGTCATTGAGTACCTCAGCCCTCTCCATAAATTCTAGGTAACCAGGTCTCTCATTTCCTTCTGGAGAGGGCCCACATTTTCCCTAGTTTTCCTTTTATCACTGACATACCTATAGAAACTTTTCTTGTTGCCCTTGATGTCCTTGAGCAGATTTAATTCTTTCAGGGCTTTGACTTTCCTAACCTGATCCCTGGGTGCTCAGACACTTTCTCTGTAGTCCTCCCAGGCTACCTGTCCTTGCTTCCATCCTCTACAGCTGGAAGGATACGTTTTAATATACAATTGACTTCAGAGAAAAATGTGACCTATAATTTGCCCTATTTTGCAACAGCAACCAATTTCTTCCTACTTCAAATGTCTTTATTATACTCTTTGAAAAAATCTTACTTTTCTGTTTTACATCACCTGCTGACCCTCCTTAGAGAATAACTGTTCTGGAGATACATCTCATACATTTTCAAGCATTCACCCTTCTCAATTTCTCTTCTGTCAGCACAATTGTTTCACTTTAAATCTTGACTGTCTATTCAAGTTTCAAAAGTGCCCTTTTCTATGTGGTGCATGTCTTAATTCCATCAAAATCATAACTCCTCCCCCAAACAAACAAGGAAAAAATAAAAACAAAAGAACAGCTAGATTAAAGCTATATTCTAGATAGTTAAAGTTAGGTAATACAAATCATAACTTGAAGGACTGATTTAATGTAGTTTGGGGCAAAAATTTACCATGTTAACCAGTCAAGTATCTGACATAATCTGTCAGAAGAACCCAGCATTAGAAATGAGACAGAATAGAATAGCTGAGGTGCATATTTATACAGTAAGCTTCTGTAGCTGAGTAGGATTAACATTATCCTTAACTTTCTACAGCTGAACCTTGTGGTCAGACTTCACAACCATCTACCAGCTTCCAGATACCTGATTTCAGTAATGCCTGAGGTAAGAAACTGAACACTTAAGGTTTTCTCTGAAATTCTTTGGATGTCTTAGGCATCTGAGGCTTTGAGTTTAGCATATGTGTGAGACTGTGGTTTGAACCACGAAACTGCTTTTTTTGTCATGTTTTTTTTCATAAGGTCATCTGTCTTCTGCCTTGTAAAACAATTTCTGGAGAAGAGAAAGAGGGGACATCACTTTTCTTTTATGTGCTTGTTTTTTTGGATAAAAAAGCTCTCTAGAAAGTCACATTTGTGTTCTGTAGCCTCTCAGCTGTGGGCAATTTTACCAGCAACCCAGCAGACCTATAGTTTACACATCTAAACCACGCCCAAAACATTTGCCATCAGCCCAAGTTCTCATCTATATTATCTTTTCCTGTTAAGTATGAAAGAGTATCTCAGCAGGTTAAAGTAGGTTTTAATTCTGATGTTCCTAGGATTTTTTTATGACTGCATAAAAGTCGCTTTTGGTAAACTTTTGGGTTTTGACAAAGCTTTCTTGGTTGTGAACTTGTACAATTTATTGGAGTTTGACTTACTTTGTAATAAAAAGGACTGAAATAAAGCAATGTGAAAACTTCTTAGAACCCCAGATAATAACCCAGAATATGACTTATGTTGCATTCCATGCAAAGGAGTGTCTCAGAAAATGGCAGTAACATGCCGTGTTTTTCCTTGTTCCAATTAACAGAAAATACTTCACAATCCTGCAATCACTGAAGTGAAATTTATTGCACCTCAAAGGCACACGTGATCCTTCCTACCATTTAAATAGTCTAGCACAAGCATTGTAGGGTAAAATGTGGTACTCTCCTAAATATAAAAGTATGTGGAAATGCTTTTAAGATCTGAGGTGTAAATTCATAGTTCTGTAAATCATTAATTCAATCTCACAACTAATTTTAAATGTGACTAAGAGAATATATGCCCTTAAATAATTCTGAAACAAATCCCATGGTATTTTAGCAGGCCTTGGGCAGGCACTGCAGTGTGCCTGTAATCTGCAGACTTACTACATCTGATGTTAAAAACCTTCCTGGCTTTTTTTTTCTTTAATGGCAGCACATGCAGAGAATCAGACGTTATGAAAGCACTCATGCCGCAAACGTTGTTAAACATCTGTTTCCAACTAAACCTTTACATATGTGAACTCCCTACCTGTGTTTTCTCCACATTTAATGTTTGTACCCGACAGGAATCTTACAGTTTTTGAAAAGGCACTTTGCATTCATATGAGTAAAACACTCAGGGAAGATAAAAAGAGTGGAAATGGGTAATATTTTTCAGCTGTCTGAATAATTTTCTCAAGCTAGTAGGCATTTTGTGTTTGCTCACTTATGCAGTATTTGTACATAAACAAGTGGAAACTTGCCTCTCTTTTCATTTGCAAAAGTCTCACTTACTCAAATATAAGCCAAAGTGGACTAAAAACTGGTGAATCTTTTCTTCTAGAATATCCATAGCCTGCATATTCTGTATTGTGTATTTCTATATTCTGTAAAGTTTATTCTGCAAGTTATTTTCATATTTAAGGCTACAAGAAGCATTTGTGACTTTCAAATAAATGTGCAGTAGAATGATTTGCAGCTTCAGATATTTTTGTTATTTAAAAGATCTGTGAAACATTTCTCCTTAAAATAATTTTTGCATATTGGAACTGCTCAAATATCTAATTAAGTTTCCTAGATGTACCATTATGCCTCAGTAAAATTCAGTTGGAAAAGCTTTGACCTCCTTGGACTTCTTGATAATTGTTAGCCTTAATTTCAAATAATAAACAGAATCAGTTTGTTGGTTTACGAGAGTTGAAAAAAAATTTGTTAAGTAAAAAATAAGAACAAGTAAACGTAGAGGGTGGGAATGGAAATGTGGGTTTTACAGGTATTTGGAGTTACATTTTATTGTAAGTCGAGCAAATGTTCTGGGAGACAGCTGGATATAATACCCATAAGGTTTTTACTTTGTTGTGAGAACTTCTGAGCTCTCAGGTAAGTAAAGGTAATTGTCCCTTTTGCTCTGAAGTATTTTGTAGTGAAAAACTAAAAAAACCTTATCCTCAGCATCGGTGGACAGTAACATGTATGATAGAAGCCTGGGTGGTTAAGCAGTTAAACCTTTATATACCTTCTGAGTACTGGCTTTTTATTGTTATTCCTTAGAAACCCCAGATGAAAGTCAAGGTCCTGTTTTGCTGGCAATGTATGTAAACCTGCCACAGTGACAGTCCACGCTTGGAAGTCTACTGTCCTTAGCTGGACCTATGCTTCTCAGGTCTTCAGTCATATATGTTTAAGGAGCAGATCTTTATCTGATCAAATCAACTTAATGCTTGGGAATTAAATATTTATATTACTTTCATTTATATCAGAATAAAAGGGCTTCTGTGAGTAAAGAAACTGGAGATGGGTGTGGGATGTGTCTAATTTAAGGCATTACCAATATGTTACTGTGGCAGATTTCCTTGCAATGGAGTTTCTCAGGGATTTGAAAGGCATCTCAGAATGTTACATTTTGGATAAGGGAGAGAGGCAATCAATTGGAGACACAGGATGTAACTTTACGCTATTCTTTGTCAGAGAAATACAGACTTGTCTCTTCCAGAGGAAGCTGTGGCACTAGCAGAAGTCACATTCTCAGCAGCAGGACTTGTAAGTAGCGATTTGAGCAATAGATTTTTATTTTTTTCTACTCCTTGGACATTTTTTTAGTAGAGATTTATCTAAGAGACATTTTTGGACGTTGCCCAGGAGCACAATTATACAGGCTTTATCATTTCCAGCTGAAAAATAGTATCAATAACTTCAATACACATCTTCTATTTTAAAGATATTACACATTCCCCAAACTTTAGAGGTGATTAGTGAAACTAATGACCGCAAATGGATTTTCTTGACTTGATTGCAGAAACTGCTAATATTAGAGGTCAAGAACATTAATCTCCTACTTCAACAAGTAATGACTTTTCTGTGCATTACTTTCAGTATATTGCTAAATGTTATAAATATTTTTGTTGGATAATAACACATCTCTGCTACCAAGAAAATTGACCCAGATCGGAAACGTTTTTATTTGGCAGGAGAGACTTTCCACAGTAAGTCAGCACCAAAGGAGTGGTGTTTTTCATACTGGACTGTTTCCAGTGAATCACTGCACCGAACCTGCAGGAAATAAAGCATAAATTTCTTCTAAGTAAATAAGCAGGACTAACTAGTACAGATTAAATTGGGGTTTTTTTAGAGACCTACCCCTTGGTGAAAAAAATAAAAATAAAAATAAAAAAAATTCAATTACTCCAACTTCCTTGAGCTGTTTCCTAATGAGCTACTGAAACTACACTTACAACTCACATCAGGGAACTACTCAATTTGGTATTAGCCTGTACATCTACTTTTAACAGAGAAGAATGTTTCAGTGTTTTATAAATTAAATTTAAAATGCTGCAGCTGCACCACAGAGAAGGTTGCTTCTGTATTTACACAGTTCATACAAAATTCTGTGCTCAGTCTCTCATTTTCATTGGGTCCAAGAACCATTAGTATTAAATTAAATAGTATTAAATAAATCTAAGCAGTTGGATAAAGATTTTAGAGGGACCCAAAGAACTCTTTGGAACTTTGAGGAAACTACAGTCATCCCAGTGCTTCCTATTACACGGAGCTGCTATGGTCCAGCTATGTCACCAGATTCTTATGTAGCAATGTCTTCATATGTGAGAGTTCATGATTACACTTTAAGTGTAGTTAAGTTTGTAAAATGTGATCAACAACTTCTAGATCTCATGTCCTGTCATTAACTACTAATTCCCCCCATGGCCAGTTTCAATATGAAGCAGGAGCTGTAAAGGTGGAAAGAAATTGTTCCAAGAGCCCACGATCAATAGCTGGAGGACTCTGCCGTAATGAGTGCACAAGGTACCCAGTGCCTGGACTTGACACTGCAAATTTTGAAGTGCTACATCTGTTTTTCCTTTGATCTCTTACTCACTGGCTTGTTTACTTGTTCATCGCTAGACAAATATTCGTATATCTCATCCCTAATTATGAAGCTTGGATACAGAGAATTGGTCATGTGGTTTACTTACCAATATGCTGAAGAAAAGTTTTCCTTGATGTATTGCTTTTTTTGTAGGTATGTCCTTTGCCCTGTTTAAAAAATGCAAATAAACTGGAATTTGGTTCAAAAACAAGATAGAACTTCCATTTCATTATCACCTGCTTGCAGATCCATAGTCTGTCATTAATATGAAGCTCAATTTTCACATAAAAGGTAGGAGTTAGTTTTTAAAAACAGTAGCTAATTTAAATAGGTCTTTCTTAGAAATAAATGTCAAAACACTTTTTGTTCAACTGTGTGATGACTTGTTGCCATTTATTGGACTAAATAAATAATTCAGAAAAGGAGATGAAGAGTTCACGATCTTGAGAATTTTTTCTTGCTTTTCTTGTCTGAAGAAATCATTATGAAATCTTCTTTTATATGCTTTCACTATATTCTTCTTATTTTTTAATTAAGATTTATGTGGTATAATATTGAGACTATTTGTCAAGAAAAGAACGTTCTTTAAAAAAAAAGAGTAGTTTAGTGTGATAGAAATAAACCATAAGATATAATTATGGTGAAAGAATGTCAATGCTGAGAATGTTAAGGTTGTTGAGAAATCCAACAGCCTCTTTAAAGGTATGCTTCATCAGAGATTAAAAGCATTGGCCTTATTAACTAGTTAGGATTGAAGATCTCTGTATCAGAATAATGTGTACTGTAGTTTACATGTGAAAAATCAAAAGAAAATGGTTATATTTTTGTGCCACTTCTTCCCATTTGAATTCACTCAGGACTATAGGTTTCTGATACAATCAAATAAATGAATATCATTTACATAGCAGAATACACTATTTTGATAATATTTAGGTTTAAATATTTTACAAATTCTTTGTGTTATGTTGTCTGAACTGAACATATTCTTTGAATTCAGTGGAAATAAAGAACAGTGTGAATACTATTTAAAATGTCTATAGCAGTTTAAATCCATTAATAAAATAGCTGGGCACTCACTATCCTGATTCAAACTCTTCATGATAGGCAGAGGATTTGGCAAAGAAATTACCTACCATTCTGAAGTGGAAAATATCTTATGCATGGTTCAAAACAGGAGCTTGAACACTGATTTTGCATATGAAAAGGTAGACATGAAATGTGGGATAGAGAGCTTGTCCGAGGCTTCTGATCCTTCATTATTAGAATGACAGTTGAGAAACTACTTCATTATGTATTATTTTGTTGATCAGATAGAGGAATTAATGCTTTCAGAAGCAATTACATACTTGAAAATAGAGGAAGACAGTTCCAGTTCAGAGTCAATACATGATTATGTCTCATCATTACATGAAAGCCCAGCATTACTTTCTAGCAAGTACCTTGTTAAGATACAGCTTGATCTTGTTTGAAGTCTCCCAAAGCTTACGGAAACAAAGTAGTAGAAAATCATAAACCAGCATTAGAAGTAGCCCACAGCACAGATTAGAATTAGTTTTCACTGAACTGCTTCACAGAATTAATTATTAGCACATTAGCAGCAAAACTATTACTGTCTCTGAGAATAGTGTCTTAACGCCAATGGCTATTTTGTGTTGCTGGAGGAAAAAAAAGTGTAAGAAGAAAATGCAGAGATGCAGAGTAATACAAGTATATGTAAAAAAAATGCTTCCCTAAATGTTCTGCCCTTGACTTTACCATTCTGTCAGCACATGTCTTCAGTCCCATCACTGCCACCTATTTCATGTGAAGTTTCTTACAGAGTTGAACAAATAGAATAATTTCAAACTCATTAATACAGTACCATTTTTCCTAGGAGAAGGATTAGTCTCATATAGGATTGTGATTTTTGTTCAGTTTGTTTCTGCTGCGTTAACCAAGCGTTGCTTCCGTCTTCACTTAGATTCACACAGAAGGTCTCTCCGTGCGTTCAGCTCAGATTAGCTGTTAAGCCTGGAAGTGTATGCGTTTGACCTCAGTGTTCGCTCACATTAACAGATCATCTTCTTTAGATTGAAGTCACAGGTTTTGTTGTTTCATTGCTGATGACTATCCGATGTCTTCCCACAGTTTCCTCCCACCTTCTGACTAGAACAGGAGACCTCTCTTATCTGCCTTACTTTAATGCATTAGGAATCTACATCAAAGTTCCCACTAGACAGCTTTCCCATCGCATTTGCAAAAAGGCAAATAAAATACTTGAACAAATTAACAGCTGGCATGAGTAGACAGACTCCAGCATCTTTAGAACTGTTTGAAGGGATTGTTTTAATCAGAATGTCTCAATTCTGAACAGTACAGCCATCTACTAACTTCAAAGCTCTTACAGTGAGGCAAACTTCATCAGCTTGTCATTACTAGAGATTCAGGCAAAACTAAGGTGGGAAGGGAAAGATTATAGCCATTAGAAGCAGTTCTCCTTCCTCTGTTGTAGAACATATTAAACATATGAAAATATGTTTTTGTTTTTTCATTCTTCTGTCCTATTCACTGTAGAAGTAAATTTTCTGGGGATCTTTGGATACGTGATATGACACAAGAAGGTTATGACATTAGAGTGGGTTCTGTGCAGATTTAGAAGTCTACTCTTTCAAATCTACGACCAATGTTTGTTATGCTGACAGGAATAGTTACTGAAAAATAGCACTGCCAAGAAAGTATGTTTCATAAATACTCTGGTCCAGCTCTCAGTATGAGTGATGTATGCTTATAAAAGAAAGGTCTTGGCTACATTTTTCTACTCAAACATGGCAAATCAGTTTAAAATCTTCTGTAATCCTTTGCTTTGATGAATTACCTTTACTCTGAGATTCAGAAGATTAAACTGTGGAATAGCACTTGGGACAGATATCAGTATTATCAGCTTGAAAAAGAATACAGCAAGAAACTGATTAATACAAGACAGCTAAATTAATGAAAACAGAACTGTTGGGAATACCTTTTCTCCTGAGAAACTAACAGCACAGGCCACCAGAGCAGAATATATTCTGACATTACAGAGTTTAGTCATGTGGACTGTAACACTGCTGAGATATTATATAGAACACAGAGGCGTATGGAAAACTGACATATTTTGCCCTTAAAGAAAAAAGACATTTTTTCCTCTAAAGGAAAAGACCCCAGCTGCTTAGCATCAGAGAGATCAAGCTGGCTAAAGAACAGGAGATTTGAGCATGTGGGACCCAGACTTGCTCACGGGCTCAACAAAAAATTCCAACTTTGGCGACAAAACACCTTCTAGAAAATGCATTGAAATTCCCCAAAACAGAGAAAAGACAGTATGACAAATATTAATTCAATTCTGACTAGAATATAATTGCTGGTAGTTTTGGAGTGGTGATAAATACTGGAATGTCAATAATTAAGTGCACCTTAAGAAAACCTACCATCTTGATGAGATTGTCAGCCCTGCATAAATGCTTTTCACAGGAAAATGCATTTTGTCTTTATACAATCAATATGAATTGTTCCTTTTAGATTCATAAAAGAAGACAGATGCACACATTTTGATTTTAAAAAGTAAATCAAACATGATTTTTAAAACTAGGTTTGCAAGTTCTGGAGGATGAGTCACCAAACTAAAAGTTAGAAACTTCCTTTGTAGAGTTGTTCCTGTTGCTATGGGTGAAGGTTGAGCTCATACCTTCCTGTAGCCAGGGTACAGGAGACTGTGTTCACATATTAAAACAGAACAAATATTTGAAGGGCATTTTTTACTGTGACGGTAGTGAGGCCCTGGCATGTATTGCCCAGAGAAGCTGCGGCTGCCCCCTTCCTGGCAGTGTTCAAGGCCAGGTTGGATGGGGCTTTGGGCAACCTGATCTAGTGGAGTGTGTCCCTCTCCATGGCATGGGGGTTGGAACTTGATTATCTTTAAGGTCCCTTCCAACCCAAACCACCCTGTGATTCTATTCTATGACATTGTGACTAGAAAGAGTTTATACTAGTAACAAACTTATATTTTCATTCCATAAGCTACGAGATGTAGTCAGTTCTCATAATTTAGGCCTATCCATTTTCTAATTTAATATCACGTTAGCCCAGGATATGACTGTTGCTATGCTTCATTTTTAGTTACAGTAATATATCTTTCTCAATAATAAGCTGCTAAAAAAAGACTATCCACTGTTTCATCAAATCATAATATAGGTCACAAGTTATTAGGCAACAATGTGTTATCTCAAATTTATTAATATAAATATGCCTGGTGGTTTTTATAGGAGTTTAAGACTTAAGAAATATTAATGGAGACAAAAAATGTTGAAAAGTCAGACTCGAAGCCTTCTTACATGTCTTCCAATCAGCAGTGAAGAAATTAGTGAGCATCTCCCCTTATGTATATCTACGCAGGATTTTTTTAAGGGAAATACCTACAAACCTTACTTCATACATTATTCCTGAATATGTAACAGATCCAAGGATTAGTCAGTGTAGGGAGGGTGGCAAACATTTCCAAAGGGATGTAACACCTCTCCTGTGAGGACAGGCTGAGAGAGTTGGGGTTGTTCAGCCTGGAAAAGAGGAGGCTCTGAGGAGACCTTATAGTGGCCTTTCAGTATTTGGAGGAGGCTTAAAAAAGGATGAGGACAAACTTTTTAGTAGGGCTTTTTGCAATAGGGCAACAGGTAATGGTCTTAAACTAAAAAAGCATAGATTCAGTCTAGATAGAAGAAAAGTTTTATGATGAGGGTGGTGAAACACTGGAACAGGTTGCCCAGAGAGGTGGATTCCATCCAGGGAAATATTCAAGGTCAGGTTGGATGGGACTCTGAGCAACCTGATCCAGTGAAGATGTGCCTACTCCTTGCATTGCAGTTGGACTTGATGACATTTAAGGGTCCCTTCCAACCCAAACTATTCTATGTTACTCCATAAGCAATGATGGCAATGTCAGAAATAGTTCACATTTACTCTGATAAAATTTGTGTGAGGATTCTGCTCTAAAGCAGTCTTAATTTTTAATGGTCTTGAAACACCATGTACGAAGCAATGTGTGTTTTGGTGAATTTTGGGGTTTTGTTTTTTGTCTTTTTTCTTTTTGTGGTAATGCTTTAAGCTCAACAAACTCTGGCTTCTTTGGTTTGTCTATCCTAGAGATATAACTAGCATAGACATACAACATCTGTGGCGTAGGCCTGGCATGCTTTGTCTCTGTCACAGCATTCTTATCTCCCTTCCTGTACACCCAGAATTATATGCCAGATCACGCTTCAGTATAAAAGAAAATAAAATATTACTAAACTATCTAGAATTACAAAGTTTACATAATAGAATTAAAACACTAATAAATTTTTACTACCTAAAAGAACTATCTGAAATACCAGGAAGTCCTTCAGAAGTTTTAATTGGCCATTGAATTTATGCATATTTATGTTACAAGACCTATGTGTAATTAGCAGTACTTTTTAAAGATAAAGTTCAAGTGATTGAAGGGCAAAGTCATTCAGCTTTTAATTAAAATCACAATGAAAACAGTTTAACAATTTTAGCACTACCTGGTTTTGTATCATTTTTGTTTTACAACTGATAGAATATTTTCTTGTGTGCTTTAAACCTTGTAATAATTTGTAGGCCTTTATCAAAACGTCCCATTAACTCACTCTGTATAGACATTTTTAATATGACTAGGTGATTTTAGTAGTGTCCCAGACAATGGTGAAAGGGTTAAGCCATTAAGGCAGTCATAGCAGAAGTCAGCATGAATATCCAAAGCCTGGAAGATGTATTCTAGCTTATACTTTTTTTTTTTTTTTTGTTTGACAATTCAGTGTAAATACAGTGAAGGCTTATATATTTACAAACTGATGAGTAATATCCGTAGTCTCACTTCCCTATTCTCCTAGCCTCTTTCCTCACACTTTAGATTCTTTTCCAGGGAGTTAATTAGAGTGATGAGAGCAAGAAACCTGATTTAGAAAATAGTATTTTCTTTGGGTGAAAATGAGCTAGAATTTTGACATTTAGGATCAGCAAAACCTGCTGTAAAGGGATTTCTCCTACAAGATTTTAAAAAAAAATAATTTCAGACATGGTTAGTAAACAACCATTTTTACTTCACCGTGCCCCTTTGTGTCTATGCCATTCCAATGATTCCTCTTCAAGAAGCTTACTACTCTTATGTGGATTCTATGAATGAATCTGTTAAAGAAGTAGAAGAGAACAAGAGGGATAACATTCCCATCTTCTAGCATGTTTGAGTAAGCAATATGTGAATTCGCATGAGGAAGTATTAGGAAATTCAATGTGCTGTGCTAGAACAAATGGGGGTACTCCTGGACTCCTGTGAACGGTATACAAGGAACAATAGGCAAGATGTTTTAATTTATTTTTTTAAATAAGTGTCACATAGCCTGTGAATGAGAAAAAAAGAGCTGTCTTTTGCATTTCCATATCCAGAAATGGGAGATTGATTGGTCTTTGCAATCTTAGGGTAGTGAAATTTAATATTCCCCCCACCTTGCTTTTGTACTGAGAATGGGACTTCAGTAGGAGTGGTTGTGGTCCAAGAATCAGAAGGATAATTTCAAAAGAAGTAGGAAGAAACTCAAGGCTGTAATGCAAAACCTGCATGTTAACTTACAAAGTCAGTGAGGGTATGAAAAAGTTATAAAATACTTTTTTTTTTTTTTTTTTAAACTGTAAACCTATTTTTAGACTTCTGGTTCAGTTCTATTGACTTAATATTCTTTGTAAGTCAAGTAGGGAATAGCACCACTGTATAACAAATCAGTTTCAGAAAAGAGTCAAGAAAACAATACACAAGAAAGCTTCCCTCACAGCAGGGATTGCATTTGCTGCTCCTGTACCCTTTGAGTAAAAGGTTAGCTGGCTCTTGTTATTTTCTGCTGCTGTTGCTGTTTCTCAAATTAAGCTGACAGCTCAGTTTCCACAGTCTACATCTTTTCATGTGGAGAAGCTCAGTAAAATGGTCCAAAAATTGTACTGCGCATGCAATGGGTCAAAAGGTATCTATAAGTATTTGATCTTAAAAACATGAAGAAAATTGAAAGCCAGCTGTATTTCTCCACCCCAGAAGAGTGACTGAACATAAGTAAACAGAAAGACAACCACAGAAGAGTCTAAAAAGATCTGTGAAAAATAATTTTGGAATTTAATAGCCTTTAATAATAAAGCAAAACTTCTGACAGGAGCAAAAAAATATTATCTTAAAGCCCTTTAACAAAATGTTCTCTGCTTTCCCCTTTGAAGCCCTGCTCTGTGGCTCAGAGATTCCCAGCGGAAGGGAAAGGTACCTTATTCTCTGCAGTTTCTACCATCCAGTGTCTGAAAGAATCAACTGAAGTACTGTGTAACCATCAGCATTGATTTACCATTCCAATTTTCAAAGAAGGACTCTCTTTTATTGCTATTTCCACAGTAAGTGTACAGTTTTCAGAGTACCACATAAACTGATAGCCTGTAAATAGCTCATATACACTATTCAAACCTTGACAACTATTAGGCAGCTTAATGTAATACCCATCGTGCTGTCATTCTCACCCTTGCTATTCCCATTTGCCTCTCATACTCAAGATTGAAAATATGACCAGGATGGAATCAGTGACGGTCATGCAGTGGCAGTGTCTGGCACACTGTACTGAATGTGTGTGACACACCAAGTGATTTCTCCTCTGCTTTGATTATAAGGTGATGAACTCTGAAATGTTGCTCTTTCATAGAACCCCTAGGGGGGCTGTCTTAAGACCTCCGTCATATTCTAGGTAGTATGTATCTTAGGTGAGACATTAACACTTGCTGAATGCCTTACCACTACTTGGTGGCAACCACAAATGTTGCTTTGAGTAAGCTATTCTTAATTGACTGTTTTTTCTTTACCCTCCCAGATGAACTCCAGTACTAGTAAGAATATCCTGCTATTTCTATTATATTTAGGAATAATTAGTTGTCAGGAATGATGACAGTGGTTTTTATTGCTTACTTGCTTAGTACATAGCCTGGAGAGCATGGAGAAAGGGTAAGAACACAGCAGTCACAAGTAACAGCTCCCTAGAAGATTCTCTGCATTTCTTCAACATTTTACAGTCCAAGACCAGAAGTATATAATTTGCATTTAGTTGCCCTTGATTTTTTTTTTTTTCCATGGATGCAAGCTTTGGCTTTTTTTGAATCTTGTAAACTTTTACCATCTACAGCTGCTTGTGACAACTTAATTATGTATTGTGTGAAGAACCACTTCCTTTCATTTGTTTGGAATATCACCCCATAATTTCCCTCACAGCTCCCTAGTACACTTTTTTTTGTGTGTGTGTAAATGTTATACACTTTATTAAGTTGGCAATGAGCAATACCCTGATGAATTAAGGGGAATTAGGAATTTTCCCTGGTTACATATGCAATCAGAACTAACCCAGGTTGTAAGTGATTTGTTGGGTTTTGTAAAAACAAATTAGTCCTTACACATCAAACAAAAAGTTCTGCTTCAGACCTACTTGAAATTGAACTTGAAATGGACTTGAAATTCACTTTGATAATCAATGAAGTGATACCTCTGAAAAATCTTAGCAGTAAAGACAGGCTAAATAGGACAAGAAGGGTCCAAAAAAGATTGTGGTGTCATTTGATGTTGCAGACCAGAACTAGCAGAATGTGCTAGTCCCTGCTCAACAAGGATGATAACCTCTTACCTCTTCAGAAAACTTAATGGAAATTAAAAACTCATATGGAGCACCAGGATTTTATGGACCAGGGAAAAGAGCAAGGAAACCATTTCTTTAGAGGAATAAAGAATAAGCTGTGAGAAAACAATATAAGACAAATTTCTCACAAAGCATTTTGGCCATTTGTGTCTATAATACAGAGATAACCTGGAAACTAGCAGCAGTATTAGCTCAAGGGGCTGGGACAATATTTTTTCTAGACTTCTTTTATCAGTCGTACCTGATAAGTAATTGCGAGAAATTCCATTTCATTACAATGTTTTACACACTTGTATATTTCTTTCATATTCTCTCTGTATTATATATGGTTTACTATATTTTTTTCATTCTTTGCTTTTAATTTTCAGTTCTTTGTACTTAGAAAAAACCATATTTTTCCCTTGTCCTTTTCAGCATCCTTCTTTGACTCGTACTTAAATTTCTTCGATACCTTTTGTTCATTTTTCCCCCAGCTAGTTGCTGTTGTCAGTTTCATCTCTCTGTAATAATTAACATATACACATAGTTCTTTACAATAATAGTGAGAATATCTCTCTTCTTGCCTGGAAGAGTGGAAAAAAATCAATCAATCCACAGAAATAACAGGGGTTAGAACTGCGGGCACTGGCGATTTGTGCTGCCAAATCAGTCATAACTGATTTTTTTTTTCAATGTCTGTGTAGATGTCCCTCTTTGTAGCAAGAAATATTACTGGCTTTTGAGAGCAGGAGTTGGATGATAATGTAAGCAGCTGAGAGGTGGCTTGACCTGAGTCCTGGAAACAACAACCGAGTCACCCATTGCAATTCATTGTCTTGGATTTTTATTACATTTTGAAGAAACCAGCCACACAGCAACCTGATATGGGTGACTACAGAAATTCAAGACCTATGAAAAGTGTCTGAATTTGGGAAAAATGTTATGGTGGTTAGTCTGTTAGACCTACAGTCAATTTTCATTAACAAAAGCCTTGCATGGGTAAAGAACACTCACCGATCACTTAAAAAAAGAAAATTATGTTGAAAATCTCCATACCTCTGTTTCTCAAAGAAACACTTTCCTTTTCTATAGTAAATCCTGATTCAAAGTAAACTTCTGTAATCCTTTAGCAGGTTGTGAAAGGGACTTGGTGCTTTCCTTAACAATACATAGTACTGTGGCGGGTGGGTACGTATCCAGGCACACACAAAACATTTTATTAAAACTAAGGATGAAAATATTCAGTAAAAGGCACGTTTTAGGCAGTATGAATTTAAAGTGTTTATAGTGTAATGCCTTTGTACTGTAATGTAGCTATATACAATAGTAACCTCCAGTATCTGGCCTGGGGAGATGTTAGAAAGATTTTTAAATGCAGTAATGCATTAACAAAAGACTTCTGAAGAATGCATTAACAAGACTTCTGAAGAAGTCTTGGGGTTCCAACTTTTATCCTTATCTCCCTTTGTGCTCAGTAGAGAAAAATCTGAGTTTTCAGGAGATGTTTTAGGATAAGATGGGTAACATCTTTGATGGGGAATAGGAATCAAAATCAGAGATGAAACTTTACACTGTGTACCTACATATGATCAAATGAGTCTCAAAAAAAATGTCTTCACCATTGGGAAGCAATGGTCTTTCCTTTGTATTTGTCATCTTATCTTTCATTTGATTGTCAGTCATTAGGTGTAATCAGTGCAATACTTTACTGTCAAATTAAAACTGATTTGCCTGAATAATTTCATATCAGCAACAGCAAAAAAGATCACTTTGCTATTCCCAAATATTTTCTGAATGTGTTGACCTGTGTGGAAGATCTTGTTCCTCTGAACTCCTGAGGCAATTCATCAGAGTACAAGAACTTATACATAACTTTCATGACTGACATAACTGACATTGTTAGAGCAGCTTGCTGTCTGAGGGCTTTGGTCACAAGGACACTTCTTCAGATTTTGAAGGATTTATACTACCCATTGCACAAGGGTAATTATATTTAGAAAGAATAAGTCTTTCCCTACAGTCAGTGCTTAAATGAATAATAAATGTCACGTTCATCTTCACAAACTAGTTTCTCAGATGTAACATTAAGAAACAGTCCTTGAAGTATACCTTTGTGAAGTTTCTGTTCATACAAAGGTAGCTATTAATGCACATGCTCTTGTGTATTATTCAGCACTTCATAAATGGCATAACAATTTTTAAACTATTGTGTAATTGCAAAGGATAGTAATAAACCATTGGCTTTTACTTGGGGACTTCTCATTTAGAACATTTCCTTTTAAATTTAGATCAGAACAACTAACTTTTATTTTTCAACAAACATGTCTACAGGTAGCAATAGTGATTAAAGTATTATTGAACAGGCCGCCAGGCAATTCATCGTGTCCTATTGGTTCTGATTAATCCAGGCATGTAAGCACAAAGACATAAAGATGGCTTATCTGCACTGGGAATAGTGTCTAAATTTAGTGGTGAAACAGCAAAAATGTCTCACATGCTTCACAACACACAACTCCCAAGACACAAATATATAGGGATTCTGTAGCACCTTTAGCTACCATGTGTGTGGCCTCAGCATCAGTAGATATTGACTGGGCTGTAGAATTACCGTGGCATAAGCTGGCACTAAATTTGCATTTCAGTGGATTAAGTGCTACTAGTATGTGTTAAACATGAAAGAACTGCAGCAGTGACCTTAAGGAAAATGCCACCTACACTGCAGCACATCATCTCATTCTGCATTGCTTCATAAACTCCAAGACTTTGTCTTTTACCCCTTCGCTGTTTCATGTGAAGGCTTTGTAGTTGGGCCTTATTATGTGGCCGAAGTGGATTTACTACCTCATAAAGATGTTTTAAAAGACAGAAAATGAAAGTCAGCTTTTGCTGATATAATTAATTATTTTTTCCTTTATATCTACTTAGAGATGCTAAAGAAAAGAACAGAAATGCCTGGACTCAATTGTAGATTTAGAAATAATCTTACTATTCTACTCCTGCCTACAGAAATCCTAGTTTAATTCATACAAGAACACAAGTGTAAGATTTCAGTGAGTAAATAGACTTATATCATCATGTGGTTAAAACAAGGCAAGTAATATAATACAAAGTCTGTCAAATTAATATAATGAAAAGCTATTCATCAATGTATACTATATTACACATCACTCTGTATGCTATATCACACATCATCATTGTTGTAGACACAATACAAACACTAGACTAGTCGAGTTATAAAGATTTTTGATGTCTTCATGTATATTCAACCCTAATACAGACAAATTACACTATAGCTATAATTCCTCATAGTACTGATAGCGATCTGCAAATACTTATGCTTATGTAATGAAAAGAAATCTTAGGTTTTATCAGGGTTGTTTTTGCAGAGGATCATTATTCTTTTGTAATTTCTCGAGTAAATATTTTTTTGGAATCTCACATTTCCAATTGGTTAGTATCATCAGTGATATCACAAAATTGCATGATTTTAGTTTGCTCAGAATTTAATTTATTACTTTGTTTGAATGAATTGCTCTACCACGATAAGCAAAGAACCCTATAGTAATGTTTCAACCCAGTTAGTCTCAAACAAATATATTTGCATGTGATTGATTAGGTGAATAGGACCTGTATTTTTCAAAGCAAAATCTTTAGTTTTCTTTAGGTCTTTGTGGTTTTTCTCTTTTAGAAATTAGGGTTAGTCTGTCATCTTTTTCTTGTTGCATTTCTTGTAAATAATTCAGTTTAGCTAAGTGAAAGACAATAAATTAAGCATCAGTGATTAAGAATCACTTAAAAGGGTGTGGAGTGCAGGCTATGGAGGCAGATGGGGGAGTGAGGGGTACCAGTAGAAGGAAGTAGCTGGGGAGGAAGAAAAATATGTGAGGCAACAGGATACAGCCAGGAAATGTAATGCAGAAGTACTATCTGTAATCTCTTCCACACAGTGTCATGACTGTTTTCTGCTTCAAGATAAATGCAATAAATTTGTGAAGCAGTGGCTCAGAGATATTGTAAGTTTTCTTTCAATACCTGAAAACTGATGAGATGTAGCTTTGGCTCATACAGATGTTGGTAAAAAAATAAACGGGAATGGAATAACACAAAATCCAAAGACTGATGTAAAACGATTAGATGTTTTACAATTCTCAGCAAGTTGGAGACACATCTCTGGTAATATAGCTTAAATATTGAAGTAATGAATTATTGGTGGGTATTTCCATCAACACCAGCTCAATTTGTTTCACTTTTGTTCTGGTTTTGACTGGGATAGAATTACTTCTTTTCATACTAGCTAGTAGGGACTGTGCTTTGGATTGGTGCTGAAAACAATGTTGATAATACAGAGATGCTTCTGTTATTGCTGAGCAGATCTTATACAGAGCCAAGGCCTTCTCTGCTTCTCACCCTACCAGCAAGTGGGCTGGGGGTGCACAAAATACTGGGAGGAACACAGCTGGGAAAGCTGACTCCAGCTGACTAAAGGAATATCCTGTACCATATGATGTCATGTTCAGCAATAAAGCTTGAGGAAAAGAAGTAGGAAGAGAAGGATGTTTGGTAGGATGGCATTTGTCTTCCCAAGTCACTGTTATGCACAATGGAGCCCTGCTTTCCTGGAGATGGCTGAACACTTACCAGCCCATGGGAAGTGGTTAATCAATTCCTTGTTTTGCTTGGCCAGCTTGCACGACTTTTTTTTTTATCTATTAAACTGTGTTTATCTCAACCCACAAGTTCTCTCACCTTTATCCTTCCAATTTTTTCCCCATACTGACATAAGCTTTTGGTGCACAGGCAGGAGACTGCTGCAGGGTCTCTCACACAACTGACCCAGGTAGCTGGGACCCCAGAGCAGAAGGCAGATCAGGATTAGACTCCAAGATGTCCTGATGGAAAACATGTTCTTTCTAGGACATGTCACCTCTAAAATCAGGTGCCTGAAGCACCTATTGCATGACACACTGTGTGTATCTTTCAGTTGCATATGCAGGCTTCAGTCATTCTTCTCATGAGAGGCATGCTTTCTTTTTCTTTTCTTATGCTTTCTTTGTTTAGCCTTTGATTTCTCTTACATTTAACTGTTTTCTACTGTTTTCAATTTTTTAAGTTTAATGCTTTAAATAAATTTGTCTTTCAGACTGTTGTCTTAATTTATTGAAAAGTATAGAGCAATTGCAAGCAAAAACCTGTAGCTCCTAGAGAATCATTAGCCATTACTAAACCTTTTCATAGGGAGTAGTAAGGTCAGAGAAGACGAATTACTGATCCTCTGTGTGATTTGGGCTGAGCACACCAAATATTTTTTCCTAATATTATTCTAGCATTTGCAGTTCTCCTTGAAATACAGCATTGTGAAAAATTTTATTGCCTCTCGTAACTGCAACAGCTCTGAAAACTGTATATTGCTTAAATTCTTCTCAAGGAGCAATCAAGGACAAATTAACTTTTAACACAGAGAACTGTCACAGAAATATTGTTTGCTAGTAGCTAGGCTTTTCATATGCAAATACAGAAGGCAACTCATTTATTAACTGCCCGTCCTGAGCTTGGGCAGGTTAGGGTTAATTTTTACCAGAAGTTGCGTTGGGACACTGCCAGGACATGTAACACAAACTAGGCAAAGTGGATATTCCACAGCATATGATGTCATGTTCAGTATAAAGGGAGGTAGATGGCCAGGGAGGAGGGGTTGCTACTCAGGGATGGGCTGAGCATCAGCTTCCAGGCACTGACCAAATTGCATTGTGCATTGTTGCTGTCATTTTCCTCTTCCTTTGCTGCCCTAGTAAACTGTTCTTCTCTCGGCCCACGAGATCTACCTTTTCTTCTAGTTCTCCTCCCCACCCCACTGGTGGAGACCAGAAGTGAGCGACACTACCATTTGATTTGCTGATCAGATTTAACATGTATAGACACACAAAACCCCCATATGGGGGTTTGTTTACAAGCCATTGTTTACATTTTCAGCTAGTAGATGTTAATTACTCAAGCAGATTTTTTCTATTTTCAAATAGTTACTGAAAAAAATCACCTCATTGGAATGTAATAGCTTAGAAGAGCAACACTGGTACAAAAAAGCTGAAGCTTAACTTTTATGTCTCATCTCAGTATTGCTTTTTATTATCCCTTTGGGGATATTCAATGCTTAGTTTAAAAACATGACACTGCAATAAATTTATGCTTTGTAATATAATCAACATTGTGTTTACATTTATTCTACTTTTGGAGGAAAGAAGAAGAAATTAAGATCTTGGAAAAAACAAACACATCCTGCCTTACCCATTACTTCTACCATTATTAAAATATCCCAATGCAACTAGGAGATTGTCCACAGAGACCTCAGGCAAGGTGCTTAGGAAGTGGATCCCACAGATCTTCCCAGAACTGAATCTACAGAGATTGCTCAAAGCAGCTTGGTTCCAAGGAGGAAACCCATGTTCTCTATGTTTGGTATCTACTTAACTCATTGAAAGTTCATTGCCTGGGGGAAAAAAAAGTTATTTTTTATGAATAGGATTTTGTAAAATGCATTGTAGTAGTTAATGTACTTGAAACAACTGTTGATATAGACTCAGTATTCAATTCCTGCTTCTTAAATTAAGATTGTGAGAGTAGAAGCACACAAAGATCTTTTAAGAACCTGGTAGCAGTGCTAGTGATTGGCAGAAAGATCAGATGAAAACCATACATAGGTACTGATTTCACTTGTTGTTTATGAAGTCTATATGCATTGGATTGTATGTCTGAGAAATGAGAAGGATAAGACAGTTAACATTAATAGATATTATTGGCGTTTTGTTCAGTCTTGTTAGTGTGTTTCTTAAGGACCAGTGATTTGATGACCAGATTTATTTTTTAGTTTGCAATCAGGATTCAGTTGCAGTTATTTGAAGCACAGTCCTGAGTGATGCAGACTTTGCATTCTACTGCTATGTTATAAAAAAAAAGTTTTATATTATCTATATACAGTAAAAGACTTTTCTCTTTATATTGCAGAACCAGAGATTTGATCTCTGGTCTAGCTCTTGATTTTTAATTGCACAGTAAAAAAAAGCAGTTTATTAGATCAAAGGGAAGAAGGTTAAGATGACTTAATTAGCTCATAATTACTTTGAGAGTAGAAGGTATCCAGTACTATAAACTTTTTTGGTAGCAATCAAGCCCTTATAAATTTAATGGCTGAAAATTAAATTTCTTAAAGTTGAATGAGAAAGAAAATTAAAATTATTAACAGAATACAATTAACAAGGGCACTGTAAAAGGTGTATCATTTGAACACATTCAACAGTGTATCTCTTCATAAAAAGGAAGCATCAATTTAAAAAGAACTTTTGAGCAAACTGGAGAAGTAAATCGGTGTAGTTTGGTGTTCGGCATTTTTCAGATCAGAATAAGTAATTAAAAATACCCTTTATGCCTTTAAAACTTATTGAATACTCAAAACTTTCAAATGCAACAGAATACTCAGAATACGAATGTGAGATAGGTTTTTTCCCCCTGCAATTTGTAATGCATTAAACTTGAGAAAGATGACTGTTTAAGTGAATTTGCTGCTACAAATTACTGGTGTAAGGAATTAATAGAGAGCTGGATTTTAATTTCCTGACTTCCCAAATTGCCTTCATCGAGACTCCTCACAGTGAGAAATATTCGTCATCTGGAAGGCTATCACAATGACCTCCAAGTGTTCTGCTTGTACAGTACATCATATTTTATACAGTGTATGAATTGTGATATTTCTTTCCTACCATGTGTGATAGACAAGAAATTAAAATATAGGTAATACAGAGTGTTCTCCAAAGAGTGGCACAATTTTTGACTCTGAACAAATAGAATGTGTTATGCTATCCTGAAAGAACAACCTTTTTGCATTGAATGGTACTATAAACTCAACAGCTTCTGTAAAACAAGCTACTTAATTCTGTGGTTTGTTTTTTTTAAACAAGTACTCACTGTAAAACAATAACAAGTCAAAGCAGCCTTCTGTTAGCTTAATCAGATTCTGTTAGAGTAATTCCTCTTCAAATTGTGTAACATTTTAACAAGCAACCTGACTTTTTAAAAATCATGTACAGTACCTTTACATACTATGGATACATACTAGAGTATCATCATAGAATATTAAAGTAATTTATTTTTTGAATGAAATTTTGATTAATCCTTATGACAACTAAAACAGTTCCCTCTTTGACATTCAACTCACAAGGGCAATAAACCCAAAAGTATGTACCCCTAAATCCTGTAACTTAAATAATTCATAAAAGATTGCAGCTATTGCAGTTTATCAGACTATTTGTTGTTTGATGTCCTTCAAAGACTGAAGAAATATTCTGTCTTCTGAGTTACTGAGATTTTGAAAGCTGATCAGTAGCTTTTATTGCTTGTTCTTTTTGACAGCCACTGCCCTGTCAAAATCCTCTTTGTCTGAATTTTTTCCTCACCCTTATTCTATACATACAGCAAAGTATAATATTTTGTCAAAATCTTTAAAACAATGGTAATATCAGATCATTTAAACCAGTACAGGTATAGTAGCAGTATCACAGATGATAAGATCTGAATGTTGAATTGATAGACAAGGTAATAAAAAATATAAAATTACATTTAGCATATATAGAAAAGTTATATATGCTTAGAATGGATTTACAGAGAAGATAAACACATGGTGATTCAAAGTTGCCTAGCTGGGACCACTCTTCTGTCTTGAAACTTGACTTCCTAGATTTGAAATCATTACCTTCACTTATTCCTCTACAGTATCTCCCATACCTGATCTCCCACTCAACAAAGTTTTTAAATAAATGAATAGCAAAATGCACTTGAAGTTTCTTTGACTGGAATGAAATGTCAATTTGACTTAGCTGTATAAGTGAGAATCAGGTGAAATAAATTAAGAAAGCCAGCAGTGGAAATGTTTAATAGCTTATTTGACCCGTATTTAAAGGTAGACACATGCTTAGACTTTTGTTGAATTGAACCTGATGATTATATAACCCTTGAAGAAAATTAAATGCAGATTGTTCCATGTGAAATAGCTTGATTTTCTGTAGTAAGCAATTTCAATCCAATAGTCTTGGAAAAAAATGAAAAATACACAATTTGAAAAGTTGTGCGAGTTAAAAGAAGTTTGATATTGTTCCTACTTTGCAAAAGAGTATCTGTCAAAGTGATATTTTGAAAATTAAGTATCCATTGTTCCCCCAGAGAGACACTCAAAAACCTTTCTTTTTCCCTTTTCCAACATTTTCTTCTATATTCCTATTTCTGTCACTGCCTTTGGCTATTCAGCAGATGCTCCACCTTTCCCTGCATACTGGAAGACCATTGCATACCAAGGAGTTAGAGGCCCACATAAAAGTTACCCTGACTGTATCCTGTGCCGTGCTGCACCTCCAGTGTGACCTTCAGGACTGTGTGGTGCCCTACAAATTCTTTGGCTCCAAGATGACTTCAGACAGGTCCCTCTTGGTACTGGTGATAACATCACCCGTGTTGCCTTGCCTTTATCTAGAAGTGCAGCAAGAGATTCTCACGTGAACAGCATTTCTGTAGAAACGACAGATTGAGTCATTTTTGTAAGAAAATCCAATAATAGCTCAAATGACTGAAAGAGGAGATAGAATCTGACCTGCATGCTGCATGTGGGCTCCCAGTAACTAAGGGGATGTAAGATTGTTTATGCTATTCTCTCCTTACAGTTTTAGCCCCAATAAGTGGTATTTAAAATGATACCTAGAGTGTCTGAGTGCCTTTCTTATGAGAACTGTAATGTACTAGCACCTCCAGTTGCAGAACACCCTATAAGACATTAAGTCTACTTGCTCTTTTTCCCAAAATTACCTTAAAAGGTTAAACTATAAACAACTATTTTAAAGACAAACATAGTTGGAATGTGCAAATTTTAAGGGGAAAGTTCAGAGATTAAAAATCTTAGCAAAAAAATGTTTACTTCTACAATGTAGTAGGACAGTAAAGGAGACAGAGATCCCACAGCATTCCTATTGAAATTGGAATTCATTCAAGCCTCAAGACACATTACTCAAATATGGAACATGTATTTCCACAAATACAAGGAGAAAGCTATTTGACAACACTCGACTATATTTCATATATTACTCTATAAGTACTGTGAAATACTGAGGAAGTTCCAGGATTTGGGCCATTCTTGCAACAATCTAACTCAGGCAACAGAGATTGTTATAGCTGTCTTTAAATTTTCTACTTGAGAAGACTGTGTCAAATTCCCCAGGAAGGGAAAATCTGGGCTTCCACACTTGTACCAATCACATGAAGGACTACTAATCAGTTCCTTCTCAGGCCAGGAGTAAAGTCCATTACAAGCCTATTCCCCATGAGGTTCTGCCATGCTTAGGCCACAACTTGTCCTCTCCTGCCCTCAAGTAATTCTCAGAAGTTGTCTTTTCTTATTAACAGGCTGTCTAGGGGGTTTTGCTCATTTGTTGGCTTAGTGACTTTGAGGGAAAAAATGAGTAGAGAACGTCTTTAAATCAGTAATTGTGCATAGCTGGCAACCTTTTAGTAACATGAAAAGTGGATTTTCCATCCATATTTACACTGTTCTAGTGTCAAAAAAGGACAAAGCAGGCACAGCTGAAGTTATTTTTAGATCTGCAGCAGGCCTTGTAGAATGTACTGTAGAGTGGAGACTGCCTCAAACTGAAGAATAATTACAATCAAGCTCATGAAATTTTAAAACAGAAGTGGCTGCATTATTTAGAACATTAATGTGGTTTCAGGAAAAAAAGTAATTACTGGTTATCTATTGCCAGAGACATCGTTTGCTGTCTAACTCCAGGGGTGCTGTTTATGTAGGAATTAATGCAAATGGTTTCAAATATTTTAAGTAAATCTACAGTAAATATTTTTCATGTGCTTCAACTGCCTTTGGTTGAAGAAACTGGACTGGTACCAAACAGGATGCATGTAATTTCTCCCTAATTATGATGAATCATATTTCTTTCAGTCTTCTAGAGTGATTTACATTTCAGAATTTTCCCCATTATAACAAATTCCTCCCCAAGTCTGTTATCACGCCAAACTGAGAAAAATCTTGGGCTGCTCAGTACATGAGGCTGCTTGTATCGAGAACATGAAAAAAATATCACTTGATTACACTCCCACTTACAAATGATGACCACCTGAAAGATAAAGAAAGTAGATCCTTTCTCTTATTGTGTGTTACAGCAACATTCTAAGCAAAGCAACAGATTTAGAATTTTGAAAGATACTAAGTTAGTCTGTATGTTCTGTACCAGAGAGGAGGATGAGAGAGAAAGAGATGGTGCAGGGAAGAAAAATCCAACCAAAAAAGGTGTAGTAAAATAGCTGTTTTAATAGGATAGAATGCAAATATAGACAATGAGTAAATGTTTCCTTGCCCAGGTGCTGGGAACCCCATGCTCAGGTAGCATCAGATAGACCCTGGGTGGCTTTCCCATGCCAAGGAGGAAGTTCCTCCTTTTTGATTATTCAAACTATTATATAATTTTCACTCCAGAAAACAACTCTATTCATAAAGAATGTTTGAAAGAGGATGTCTTACTGTGCTCCTAAATAAAACCAAGGTCTTGCATGTTCAGCTCTGCATGCATATGTTCAAATTATTAAAAAAATCCTAGCAGGGAACAGGGACAAAAGATAAATTCTCCGTTGGACTCACAGTCCTGTCTGAGGTGGTAGCTAAGACCACCGGGAAACTCTGTCATGTATGTGGCAGTGAGCATGTTTCACAGGAAACTACTCCCAACACCCGTGGAATAGCTGCTGGACCAGGCACCTGCCAGGTGAAACTGAGCCATTGCATCACTACTAGCTTCAACTTGAACACCAAAAAATCAACTTCTGTGTTTTAGGTAAGCACCTTCCTAGATCTGTGCCTGACCCAGCTAGAAATATGATACTGCAGCTTTTGTCCTATACTAGAAAGTTTGCAGATTGTGACCTAGACCTTTCTTATCTTTCTTTTTTAATTTTTATTTTCTTCATTAACAGCATTTATAATGTAATGAAAAGCATGAAGGAGTAGGATGTCAAGAAAATAAACAAAACCACCACAACACTGGCGCTGGTTGAAAAAATTATGTTAGAAAGCTTTCTGTTAGAAACTTGATTTATTAAACAAAGACATTCCAAAGCAGAGTGCAGTGTCATCTAGAGACTAAAAATACTACTGAATGAGCCAATTTATGCAACATATCTGGAATTCTTTGTACATGTCAATTCATATAAAGACAGAAGCAAATTAAACTGATTGTCTGTTGGAAACATATTTTGATTCCTGATTGCTTCTAATGTAACCAACATCTTGGCTTTATAAAATTATGCATTACTTGATTTTTATAGTGGCCTAACTGAGCTTGGTTTATTATTGCAAGTGACTTTTATTAACATCGGGTAGTATGTACTAAATGAGGGTAGTGAAGCAGTTCATAGAGGATTTTCAGTTTTCCACCTGTTATTCCAGCAGTGTTCATTAAACCATAGAATCACAGAATACCCTGAGTTGGAAGGGACCCATAAGGATCATTAAGTCCAGCTCCTGGCTCCACACAGGGCCAGCCAAGTCAGAGCATGTGACTGAGTGCATCATCCAAACACCTCTTAAACTCAGTCAAGCTCAATCCTGTGACCACTTTCCTGGGGAGCCCCACTTCCCTGGTGGTGCCTGACAACCCTCTCAGTAACATCCAACGTCCAACCTAAACCTTCCCTGTCACAGCTTCATGCCGTTTCCTTGGATTACTGAAGAGATGAGATTGGCACCTGCCCCTTTGCTCCCCCTTGTCTGGAAGGGGGAATATTTTTTTGAATATGTCTGTAATCTCACAATAGCAAAACTGTGAAAAATATCTGCTTTTCAGTACAGATAATTTTTATATGCTTCGATTTTTAGCATCAATTTTCTTCCTTGAAATTTGACACGTAAAAATTTTTGACTGAAACTTACATTCTGCTCAGGTTTCTGATGCTAAGTTTTGGAATTCCAGACAAGAAGAATGGTGATGTTCTTGAGCCGAAACAGTAAGATAACACAGAACATTCTCTGTGCAGCCAGAGTGCAGTGTTTGTCCTTTCTTCATTTAAAAAAAGTTTACTGTTAGAAAGTAAAGCAGGCATTAAAAATCATGTGAGGTTGTAGAAAGTATAAATTTAAAAATCAGAAAAAGTGGATCAAAAAGATGTGAAGTCTGAAATGCATTATTCAGCTTTATTTAATGAATGCTCTTTAAACTGCTCTGCACTATGTAAAGCTGCTATACAGTTTAACAGATGATAACTCCATAGAGTTCTTCAGTGAGTTTAAATGTATAGTTAGTCACTAAAAGGAAGTATAATTGATGAGTGAAAAGTTCATCACTAGCTCTTCATCAGATTACATCATTAATATGTCACAAAGTAATAGACCCATAAAAATTTAAACTGGCCTATAACAATTAGAGGACCCAACAAGCAGAAGTGTCATGCTGGATCTTGTTCCCAGAAATGAGGAGTTGGTAAAGGGTGTGAAGCTCAAGAGCAGCCTTGGCTACAGCACCCGTGAAATGGTAGAGTTCAGTAAGGAGGGAACACAGCAAATGACTACCCTGGACCTCAGGAGAGCAGACTTTGGGAAGATTACCATGGGACAAAGCCCTGAAGAGAAGAGGGGCCCAAGACAGCTGTCTAGTATTCAAGGATCGCCTCCTCCAAGCTCAGGAGTGAAGCACCACAACAAAGAGGTAGATAGGCAAAAGCAACACGGTCTGGATGGCTGAAAAAGGAGCTCCTGGGCAAACTCAATTGCAAGAAAAGGAAGCCTACAGAGGGTGGAAACAAGGACAAGTAGCCTGGGAGGAATACAGTGGAACTGCCTGAGCAGAAAGGACTCAGGTTAGGAAATCTAAAACCCTGATAGAATTAAATATGGCCAGGGATGAAAAGGGCAACAGGAAAAAATGATATAGGTATGTCAGTGATAAAAGGAAAACAAGTGAAACTGTCAGTCCACTCCAGAAGGAAGCAGTAAACTTGGTTCCCTGGGTTATGTGGAGAAGGCTGAGGTACTCAACAATTTTTGCCTCAGTCCTCACGAGCAAGGGCTCTAGTCAGACTGCCCAGGTCACAGAAGCCAAAGGCATAGACTGGGAGGATGAACTGCCCACTGTAGGAGAAGATCAGGTTTGAGAACATCTAAGGAACCTGAAGGTGCACAAGTCCATGGGACCTGACAAGATGCATCCCTGGATCCTGAGGGATCTGGTGGATGAAGTGACTATGCCACTCTCCAGCATATTTGAGAAGGTATGTCAGTCCAGTGAAGTTTCCACTGATTGGAAAAGGGGAAACATAACCCCCATTTTTAAAAGGAAAAAAAGGAAGACCTGGGGAACTACAGGCTGGTCAGTCTCACCTGTGTGCCCAGCAAGATCATGGAGTAGATCCTCCTGGAAACTATGCTAAGGCACATGGAAAATAAGGAGGGGATTGGTGACAGCCAACATGGCTTTATTTAGGGCAAATCATGTCTAACAAATTTGGTTGCAGCTATATAAGTGATATTTGCTGTATCATCGTTGCTCAAATGTTTGAGAGACATTTTTATGGAGCATGAGCAGTGAAAGCCCTCCACCCCATGAACATCTACATGAGCCTGAAGACAGTGTTGTACTGCTTTTGTTTTAGAACGGTTCCATCTGAAAGAAGCTTTGAAAGAGCCATCATACATTTTCCAAGAATGGAACAGAAGATTCACTCCAGAGGATATACTGGACAAAAAAAGAGAAAACTGTATCATGTTGTACAACTGAAAATGATTTCAAATACTCCTCTCATTATTTTTGTTTGTAGTTATCTTACAGGACATCAGTGCTACAGAACTACTCCAAAGTCCACCATGCAGGTGGGTAAGTTGTGTATATCTGAAGGTATGATATCTACTTTCACTGTATGCCGACAGCTTCCCATATGATTATGCATTATGATTATGCAGTATCTCAAAGCTGTTATCAGCCACTGCAGTTTACCCCAAATCGTTGCTTTCAGGTCTCTTGCCCGTAATTCTGTTTTCCCCAAACAGTAAATGCAGCCAAACAAATCTGTTCCACTCCTTGGCATTTTGAGCTTTTTTGGCAGAGCTACTGAGCTATTTAAAAACACAAATAGAGCCCTGAATCATAAAACTAAATGGGATGCAAAAATAAGAAAGCATGCTCAAAGATTCATTTACCAACAGGGTGAATGGTAAAATCTCAGGGAATAATACTCCTTGTTTACCTAGCAGCCTTCAGATAATGGTGCGTTTCCCCCCATGGCAAGCATCTTGAAGGGCATCCAAGGAAATGCTAACGGAGTGTTTTCTATCCTGAGCGACTGAATTGTGAACAGATCGCTTCTCAATGGACTGGTTTCCAGCTTGGAAAATTGCCTTGAATGATGATCCAGCCAAAGTCAAGGATGTGGATGTGAATTGCCTCCTCTCCTATTGCCATGAGACACGCTGTAATGTAGATCACTCTATTTGCAATAGATAACTGAGTATCTTTTGTAGCCCAGGCCAACTGCTTGTCATGTTTTCTTGCCTTCTGCAGTCCACTGGATTACATTGATTGGTATGTCTTAAGAATAGCACAGAAAAGTAAGCAAAAAAGTTTTGTTGAGGTTTTGGCTGGGATAAAAGTAATTTGCTTTCCAGTAGCTGGTATAGTGCTGTGTTTTGGATTTAGGATGAGAACAATGTTGATAACACAACTGATGGTTTTAGTTGTTGCCTGGTAGTTGTGTTGCTTAGTCTAAGTCAAGGACTTTTTATCTTCCCACTCCCTGCCAGGTGCACAAGAAGCTGGAAGAGCACAGCCAAGACAGCTGACCCAGCCTGGCCAAAGGGATTATCCTTAACGTGTAACATTATTCTCTGGATAAAACTGGGAAAATGAGCCAGGAGGTGGGATTTCTGCCCTGCAACAAACTCAGTATTGTTTTTTTTTTAAATTTTTCTGCAATAGGTAAACAATTGCATTTGTACCTTGCTATTTACATTTAAATTTTAAAATATTTTTATTCTTACTCTTCCTATCTTGCTTTGTTATCCTATTAAACTACCTTTATGTCACCCACAATTTTTTTTTTACATTATCTTTCTCATTTCCTTGTGGGAGGAGTGGTGCATAGTGCATAGTTACCAGCCGTGGTTAAACCACAGCAATAACCTTATAAAAGGTATTTTTCCTCATTTTGTTTACTATAAGGTCTTACATATAGTTCCAAAAAACCAGAGGAGATTAAACTAGGTATTCTGCAGCATCCCTCCCACCCTCACCCCCTCCTCCCCATGTCTGCAACCTTAGAGTTAAATATTCTTTCATAGGATTTGACTGCAACACAACTCCTTACTCTTCACCTTCATGTTCTTACCACCTGTCTTTTGAGCCTTAAGGCACCCCTTGGATTCATTTAATTCTCAACTTCCTTTTATTAAAAAGAGATTTTCTCAGTTCTCATCACTTTAGAAAAATCAAGCTTAACTGAACAATACTGAATCCTAAAAGCAACACCGACAAAACTATTGAAAGGCTCCTGGAAAACTGATTTAGTGTTTCTGGACACAGAGCTGGCAATACTGCTGATGTTCATGTGTGGGTGAACAGTTAGGTCAGATCTATTTTATGGACTGGTTGTTATGACAGATCTATACCACCTGGAGAGTTTCTGCCAACTGCTCTTTGACAAAACAACTTGACAGGAACAAAAGATTAAAATCTCATGCCTCATTTTGACCAATTTAATGAATAAACTGCCTTGTTTTAATTGAATAGAAAACTCCTCTGTGACAATCTCTCTAATAAAGAGATGATTTTTAAAAAAATTTTAAAAGCAAAATAATAATGAAATGCAATGGCATTTGTAATCTATTGAGCTTTTTTTGGTTTTTTTCTTTATGTTGCTTAATGAAATCAATAGGTAACCCAGTTTTTTGGAACTTGAGTCTTCTGTGAACTCTGAAGAAAAAATTACTACCCTGATGGTAATTCCAATAACCAGTCTTAAAGACTAAATTAGTAATCAGTGTTACAATGTGATATAGCTTGTGGCAATTATTTTAATCTATAAATGGTGACATTTAGTATCTGTTTTAAAGGTGAGTCAGTAAGACTTTCAGACATCAAATATGTGGCTCTCTAAGAGCAGAAGCAGAGTACTATCTTAAAAACATTTTTGCTATAGTTATTGAAGATGAAGTTGTATCAAACCCTTTTGAACAAGGAGGGCTGGTAGGGCCAACAAATGAACCTCGGCATACGAGAGAATGAAAAAGGAAATGGTTTTGAAGAAGGAAATAAAAAAAGAAATTCAATTCTTTATATGAAAGTAAGGGCCAAAAGTTGTAGAAGAGACACTTTCTGTACTTCATTTGACATTAGCTCATGTGGAGCTGATGATAAGATGTTCTGCATTCATAGAACCCTGACAGTCTTTTAGAAAATGCTCGAGAATCGTGAAGAAATTGTACATGTTAGTGATTTTGTCTACATCTCTATACTGTACTTGCAGGAATGAACACTTCAGCTTTCATATTATGATTTTGGCCTCTAGACACAGACCTTTAAATATCCAATATCTGGACTAGCACACAATTAAGCAAACCCACACAGTTTATTTTTTCTTTTCATAGCCTCATGTAGAGGCTTGAATTTGGCTGGATGAGTCTGATCTGCAATCTGAAGACCTTGTACACACTTAATGTGGATAGCTCACAGCTAAAAGTGTTAGAAAGGAACTTTTGACTTCATGTGCCAAGAAACTCAGGGCACAACAGAGGCTGGGCTTCATGAAAGACAGGAAAGCTGAAAGCAGATGGAGTCCATTGGATGGAACTCAAATGCTACAGATAATTGACTACCTAAAAACGTATCTTTGGCCAGGGCTTTGACAAATCTGCAGACAATTTTTCACTGAATAGCTTATTCTGATTCCTCTCATTTTATCTTTCTTGAAGGCCTTCATTTTTTTATACTTATTAACACTAACATTTTGTCTTCTTTTGTAAGATCTTGGAAGTACAGACAAAAACTGTTTGCATGGAAAAATGCACTCTTCTTTTAAATCAAAAGCAAGATTGCATGTGTTTTGACTTCTAATGAAAAGCATGTTCCACAATACAAAAACCCCCACAACTTTATGAAATTGTCATATGTTAATATAGCAGTCATTTTCAAAGATTCTGAAAACGCAAAACTATTCTCCTACAGCTATAACATATAATATTCTTATCTGTCAAAGGAAAAACATTTGGCAGTTACAATATAATATTTTATGTCAAATTCATGGTTACAGAAGAAAAAATGCTTTATTCATCCAAGTGGCTATATAAGGATTCACTCTGTTCACACGTCATGACCTTCTAGATCTTTGTAAGTCTTTCTTTCTGGAACATTAGAAAATGAGATATTTGTTGTAAAAGAAGTTGAAAAATGAAGAAGCAGGAAGCGATCATGTGACATGCCTTGAATGGGTGCTTTCAGGAGGTACTGGGTTATGGCAAAGACACTAATCCATATGCTATATGCACATTTCTAAATAAAGTACTGGAGGATACATGAGTTTTCAACAGATTATATTTGTTTTACACTTATGGCATGCTGCCCCATAAATTATTTTGCCTGGTAGCATTACTGGTTAATGTATTATTTGTCACCCTTGGCTCCATGGACAAGATTTTAGCATTTATAGACACTGTTTTGCTGTTCAAATATCTGACAAAAGAAAAATGTCATCATTCTTATTAAAGGTTTATTAATAAAAGACTACTGCATGAGTGATGTGTATTAAGCACATTATAGAAAATCGTAGCAGATTATAAAGCATTTATAAGTATAAAAGTAGAAGGTCTTACAAATATTAAAATCCACATTATATTCACTGATTATGTACAAAGAATTCCAGATATGTTGCATAAATTGGCTCATTCAGTAGTATTTTTAGTCTCTAGATGACACCGCACTCTGCTAAATTACTGTACATTTGAACCTTCTCAGACTGAGACTGAGATATGCTTATAGAATATTTTGTTTAGGGCACTAGGCAGTCACAGAGTCACAGAATTATAGGGGTTGGAAGGGACCTCTGGAGATATCTAGTCCAACAACCCTGCTGCCAGAGGCAGGATGACCTAGAGCAGGCTGCACAGGACAGCATCTAGGTGGGTTTTGAGTATCTCCAGTGATGGAGACTCCACAATCTGTCTTGCTCCTTTAACTCTACAGTGTAGATATGTTATAAAGAACTGACTTAGAATATACATCAGACTTCAGTTTGTTGTAAACCTCAGTAGTCTCCAAAAGACTTGTATATCTTCTGGTGTGTAAATACCCTCCACTTCTACTAGCAGCTGGAACAAAAGTATGGCTAATTAAGCTTCTGCTGTAGACTAAAACTAAATATATTTGAATACAGTTCTCATTACTGTAGTTAGAAATACAAATTGAGACACTCTGATTATGGTTACCATATGACATAGATTTTCATTAATGATAATTGTAGGGGTTTGTTTTTGTTGAATTAATATTAATAAACCATGACACATTTTTGCAGGAAATATGTATCAAACAGTTATTTTTAATATTTTTTATATACTGATGTGCATAGGCATACCCAGACTGGCTTGACTGATGCTGGGTGAAGGAAGCCTTCCAGGAAGACTCAGGTTTGACTGTACTAATGATTTCCTTTTGTTGCTTTTAAAGAAGTTGATTAAACTGGCAGACTAATTTTACAGAAGATCTGGCATACTGACAGCTCATTTCAATGAAGAAGCACTCCTCTCTTCTCACGATGAATTTATGTTATAGTAACTTTTATTATTACACTTTTGATCACTGTAAGTTAATACTAAGATATAATTTGGACCTGGTACTGGATTCTGCTTTTTGTTTTATTTTTTTTTTTTGGTGTTTTTTCAGTTTATGCTTACTGTTGGTTTAGTTTGGGTTTTGGTTTTTTAAGCTGTGAATGCTATTAATGGCTTAGCAGAAACAAGAAATACATTAGGCTTCTTCATGCTAAACCTTTTCCGATATAGTTATGTTACCTCTTCATAAATGAGACATATTTTATTAATTAATAAAGTTTCTAAATATTTTAGTTACCATTATAGTTGATGAGTAGGGAATTCATACAATCTTTACGGATATAGGAAATCATGGTAAGAAACACCGAGGAGAAAAATGAAGTATAATAAGGAAGTTTACAATCTAACATTTCTATAAAACATAGAACAGATTCAGGTAGCACACTTCTTCTTCTTGGACGAGTTCCAAAATACCCCAAGAGAATTACAGGTCTTTCATTTATGAAGAGAATAAAAAAAATAACTTAATATATAGGTCCAAGAGTGGAATGCTGAAAGGAACAGTATAAAACAAAGCTGTGATATGTAGGAGTAGGCTGTGGTTTAAACATTAGAAAAAGAATATTTATTTGGTATCTATCAGAGCTTGGTAAAAAAAAAAAAAAAAAAAAGAAGTTAAATGCAAACACTGACTTCCTTAGAGGTTCCAAATAAAGCAAAGGAACTTTGATGAGTCCTGTTAGAGAAGGCTTGCCTTTAGGAACTCTTTCTAACAAAGTTTTTGTTGATCATTGTTGATATCTGTGAGACTTTGCACTGATGAGATCTAAATCACATTTCTGTATCTGAGAGTAGCATTTTGGGTTCCCTATTCATGCTTTAGTTAGCCTATCTTCAGAGACATTCTTGAAGGCTTTAAGAAATGTAACTATTTTTCCATTGTTTGGAATAGACATTACAGCCAACAAACTAATTTATTTTCCCAGAAATGTGTATCACTCTTTTAATAAAAATGCTAAATTGAAGGTATTTTTTTTTCTTTGTGTATTTGGGAGTTGACAGTCTTTATTTTGTTTTATAGAAGTTTACTAAATGGGGGGAAAAAAGGACTATTAGAAGAGAGTTTGTGTTTCTTTTCATACAGGCTTGTAATTCTCAATATCAAATATTTTTACTAAAACAGTTCTGAAATCAGCATTATCTCTAAATAAACCCAACCTGGAGATTTGTTTTTTTGAAGTAACTTTGACTGTAAAATAAACAGGCTCCCTTCTACTGGAGGAAATACATATTCTTAACAGTCAGCATATATTCTCTCAGTACTTTCAGACCGAAGAACTCAGTCCCTTTTCTGCTGAAATAGGTTTCTGCATAATTTTGCATTCAGCGTTTCCTTTGTTGGATTTGACTGATTTATCACTTTCTCTTCTCATTGCAGTGCTTTTAGCTGTATGTGTGCCTTGCGGCTAATGACTGTAGCAACCATTAGGAGTGATCATGGTACTAATTAAATTTTAAAAAATAGAAAAGATTACAGAATTTTCATTGAAATTTTATTTTTGATGAAGCTTTTTTTTTTTTAAATGCTTTCTTGGCAATAACTACTGCAAGAGATATCTAGAAACTTGTTTAGGAAAGTTTTACTCCAGAAAAAAGAAAAGCTGTACTTAAAAAAGACATTCTTTGGAGAGCTATTTTGTTGTTTTCTGTTGCTGTTAGTATTTTTCCAATTTTTGTCATGACATCTTTATTGTAAATGCATATAGTAAATATATCACATTTATATAGTAAATATGTCACATTTAATCCAATGATTATTTATGTGATGACAAGAATAATTTAAATACACTAGATTCTTCTATGTCTACTTAATTAAAAAAAGAATAGTAGGTGTCACACGTGTCAGGTCAATATATTTTTACAAAAGTATCATGTTGGGTACAAATTTGGAATCAAATTATTTCAAAACATGTATATTTACCACTAATAAAAACTCTCAGTCTGGCCTTAGTCTAATGACATGTAATGGCTCATTAATACTGCATAAAACACTGTAGTTGTATATACCTAACCAGGAGAAGAAAGGTAATTTTTACCTGTATGTGGAGAAAGATAGATGCAGAAAATTGGGGAAGCTTCTGAAGATAATGGAATTGCAAATTCCAGAATTGAGCCTTACAATCTCTTCTGAGATTGTGCCATATACTTTTGTCTCCACACTACATTCTTTTCCATTTCTAACAACAGGTAACCAACAGAAAGTATACTTTAAATAAGATTTTTATTCCACTGTATTTTTTGTTGACTTTGTCTGGTTTCACATTTTCAGCACTGTAGGTATTACCTTCATTCTGCTACCATGGCTATTTCCCTGGGCTTTGTCTAATATTCTAACCTGAAAGAGTCCCGATTCACTCTGTGTTTTCTGCCTTACTACTTCTCAGCAGCATTACTTACTTATGTTATGTATATCCCTATTAATTTTTTTCTTTACTAGATCTGTTGTTTTTTATTTTCTTAAAGGCAGGATGGAAATGATAGATAACTTTTCATCCTCATTTACAGATTTCTTACTATCAGTTGTGTCAACCTCTAATCAAAGTACAAACCCAGGTGGTAAATTTTCACTCAAACTTCATGACAATATCCATAAGGATAAGACCTTATCCCACTTGTTTTCCAAAGAAAACCTTAAAGTTTTCTCAGAGGATCAAACTTTGATCTTACTCTTCATGCTAATCTTCATATTTGTGCAATGTATTTTTCTTTTCTTTTTCTTTTTTTTTTTTATTCATCAAATGATGATTCTTCTCCTTGGGACATTTTGTCCACCTTGACCCAGACATCCTTCAACTATTCAAATGAATAGTCCAGTACCGTTTTCCACACAGGTAAGCAAAAATTAGTAGATATTTTTCCAGGTACCAGTACAATTTTTAAGAGAATCATGGCTATTCCTGCAACTGTTCCTGTGATCACTCACCACATATTCCCTTTCATGAGTTTGAAATGAAAGTCATTTTTATTAAGTTCCAAATAGTATACTTAGAGATCTGTTATTTTATTCTTTATTCTTCCTCATGACTACATAAAGAGCAGCTGCGCAATTATTAAAAAGTTTGAATGCAGTAGGAAATAACAATATCTGACAGAATTAAACATTTAAAACTCATCAGAATTGTTCAGAAGAATGTACTTCAGCACATTAATTCCCTATGTCAGTGTTCTGCATGGCAGGTGAGTGAGAGAGAGATGGCACGGGGGCTTTGGTATCTCAAAAATAAAAGACTGACAACAAATGGCATAACAAAATCCCCATATTAATAAGACATAATAAACAGAAGAATATATATAGCAAATAAATCTCATCTCCTTCCAGATGCTGTTAATCCTGCATTTGTGTAGCATCAGACAGACAATTTTTCCAGACAGATGATTTTTCCACAGCATGCTTTGTGGATCCCATTCATGGAGAGGTTCTTCCTTCCTGCTGTACTATGGCACCTTTTATTTTGTATAGCAAAGAACACATATGCCATCTCTGCCAGTACAGCCACCTCTGCACACCACCACCAGGCCGACACAGGGTGTTTTTTTCTCATGGGGTTTCCTTATAGCAGCTGCTCAAGCCTAAAGTACAAGCCCCCATAGAGCAGAGATGGCTTGCTCAACGCTCCAGTTAAGAAATTTTCATTCCATACGCCATTTCGTAAGAAATATTTTCTTAAGTTTTTTGGGTTTTTTTCTTTCTGTGATGGAGTCAAAGTGGAGCACAATCATTTAGTGCAAATTTAAACCTGTAGCAATGAGTATTCAATAGCACTTTTTTTTCAGAAGCCAGACAATTAGTTGAGCTAGCACTGAATAAACTGTTGAAGGTGTAGGACAGCTGATGTGCTTACTTCTATTAGAAAATATTTCTGTTGGGCTAACTTTGGCTATGTTCACTTTGACTTTCTCATTTCACTGTTATCTTAATGGTATGGACAAGTGTTTATCACACTGGAATAAATACATGAAGTGGTACATTACATTTGTACATGTTTCTATAAATTTTAATGGTCCGAGCAGTATTCAGAGAGAGAACAGGAGGAAATCCTTTTGGACAAGAGGCCTTTAACTTCTTTTATTCCTCCCTGAAATTGCTTTAAGGAATTTGTATGCTCAGATACAGCTAAGAAAAAAGGGAAGCCTTAATGGAATTAAGTATTTTGGGCTACCTAATTAGCTTTTAAGTGCAGTATTCTTGTATTCAATTTAAATGAGTCACACTGGCAGGATGATATATTACTTTGGAAATGGAGGAAAGGACTTTGAGATACAAGATCACATATACATGACAATAGAAGGATGCAAAAATTATGTGTCTTTTTAAAGTTCTTTTGGCAATGGAAATAATGTTTTAAAATGTGAAAGGATAACAAGAAACCATGAATGTAAATTATCTTGCTGAGTTATATGTTGTGTCTGTTTTTCTTCTTTAAGTATGGCATAAGGTCTGCTAGTTTAAAAAAAAATCTGAAAGGACAAGGACAGGATAAGTATAAAAGCACATATAAGACTAAAACCTCATTTTATAGTAAGGATTCAGAGTGATTTTTAAAGGCGATAATAAGAAATTCCACAGAGTTAGTTGGAGAATGGACTAAACTGAAGTTGGAGCCTATTAAAGCAGAAATCCGTGGAAACAATGTAAGGCACAGAAGACAGTAGAATAAATCATGTCATATTGAAAAGGGAGTTGAGTAGAAAGTTACTTCTGGGAACCATTATACAACTTTCACTAATCACATTGGCAGAAAACCTGGGATCTTATCAGTTAGAAATGACAGATAATCTAATTATCCTAAATGTGCTGTCACTGATGGCAGAGATTAGTGATAAAGAAGAAAAAGGTTTACCGTGGGGAACTTCAGAGGAAATAAATTAATTTTAAAACTTTAGATGAACAAAGCATCAAATAATAAATTTATCTTTAAGCAATTAAATAGGTGGTATCTGAAGTTAAATCTTTAATTAAGTAGTTTTTAAACAGTACTAATGAGACATAACAAGGAAGGAAATGACAGCTGTGGACATTAGAAAAGGCGGGGGTGGAGGGAGGAATTTGTACCAGCTCCATAAAGGTTCTGAGTGAATGGGCTAAGTCTCTTTTGTGGGCAAAGATCCTTAACTTTCCTTCTGATGATGTAAATAGTCTACTTCTTTTCAAAATAATGAAAACAGTTTGTCTTCATCAAAGACCTTATAGCAGAATGGATAAATCGAATGGATAAATCTGTTCTTTTGATGAAAACCCATCTAGATATATGCTTTTCAGCTTCTGAGTATTGGAATCAGCATGTAGGATGAAAAAACCAGAAAATTTGCAGAAGAGGAGAGGAACTTTGTAAATTAAAATGGCACAGGTAAATGATGACATTCTGAAGAGGGAAATTATAACATGAGAAAAGAGAAGTAATATTGTTTTCATAATATACTGAAAATAGAAAAATATCACTACTAATGGCATTTCAGCCAAAAGCCATCCCAAGGAGCAAAATTTCATTGTTTAGCTGTATCAGTACACTATGCAGTCCAGAAAAGGACTACATGCTTCATGATATGGATATGACTGTCATATTAAGGCACAGAACAAATGCATCCCTGAGAAGACTTGGGGGTGTTGATTGACGTAAAACTCAACATGAACCAGTAATGCACGCTTGCAGCCCAGAAAGCCAACCATGTCCTGGGATGCATCAAAACCAGTGTGTCCAGCTGGTCAACAGAGGTGATTCTGCCACTCTGCTTTTATGAGACCCCATCTGGAGTCCTGTGTCCAGATCTGGGACCCCAGTGCAAGGTAGATATTGAGCCGCTGGAGGAAGTCCACAGGAGGGCCACAAAGATGATCAGAGAGCTGGAGCACCTCTGCTATGACAAGGGACTGAGAACTAGTCTTGTTCAGACTCTGTGAAGGGAGACCTGATAGCAGCCATTCAGTACAAAGAAGTTGTCTACAGGAAAGCTGGAGAGAGACTGTTTATCAGGGAGTGATAGGACAAAGAGGAATGGGTTTAAACTAAAAGAGGGCAATTAGACATTCAGGAAAAAACAATCTTCAGAATGAAGTTGGTGAGGCATTGGAAAAGCTTGCCCAGAGAAGCTATGATTGATTAGAAGTCACATGGTAGGGTTAAAATGAGGAATATGTTGCTACTTAAGAGTGTTAAGAGCCCTTCTGTATTTTAGTGGGGCATGGCTCTAAGATTTCTGAAAAAAACAGTGATTTATAAATTCACCACCATGGCTGTGTTTGGGTTCAGTGTCTGTGGAGTCAGTACTGGCTGTGTTATAGAAAATATAACCCTTTATTCTGGACATGCTGACAAATAATGTGCACAGCATTTTAGAGACCTCACTTAGGTATTCCTTGAGATCAGGATCATGTGCCATATAGTTGATAAGTCTATAAACATGGTTCCAGGCATGGCTAGAGGCTACTTTTCAGAGCAAAAGTAAATAAAAGACCTTAGATTCTAAAAGGGAGCAGGTAGGTGTGTTTCAAAGTATATTCTACATGTAATTCCTTCTTTCTACCAATCAAATGCTGTGTAGGTACACTTTGGAGTGCCTATTTTTCCCAAGATATTGGCATAATTTGTCCTTAGCAACTAATGTCTTAATAAATAATAACTAAATTGTCCAATTGATTATTTTTCTTCCTTGCTAGTATGATGTATTTCAGCAGTCACTGCAGTCACTATTGTATTAAATATTTTATGAGTTGATACAATTTCTTTTCAGAATTGGTGGTATCTGTAAAACAGTGAGGGTAATTCATCACTGCCACAGTTATGTTCCTCATTACTTCTTGATTTTAATTAGAATTGGATTTCTTCCTATAAGAAATGAGGTAAATTTTTGTAAGTAAACACATAGTTAAGACTCCTGACTCCCATTTTTGCAGCTCTTGTGCACTCTAGTGGGGGAGAATATCGAATGTTTTGACAGCACTGCAGACAGCCTGGTTGACTGGTGTCAATCAGAAAAAAGTGCTAGGCTGCTCTAAGTGATTGCTGCTACTGTCAACTGAACAGTGAAAAAGACTATAACACCAGTGTAAAACTTAATGTCCAGCTATATGCTTGACTCCTGGACTATACTTATTTGATTGCACATATTGTAAAATTAGACTTGAAATTATGAACATTAAGCAACACCCTCTGAAGACACTTATAACAGATAAATTTAGAAATATGAACTGCTTCATTTATCAAGACTTGATAACTCTTTTACTAGCCAAGTTTTTCTGTCCAGCTGGTCTAAGTATCAATTACGAGTAAGTACATTTTATTTCTCTCAGCTGCAAAAGTCTAGGCACATAGCCTCTGCCAAGACTGAAAAGCCCACTTTCTATGAATGATACAAAGGAGTTTCTGGCATGTTTCAATGTTTCCTGCAGGACAGATATGACTACATTTTTTCAACCTTAAAGTCTGGACAGAAGAAATAAATTCTCTTAAATGCCGAATTGTGTATTAATTGATACTTGATAGTCACTTATTGCCAGTAGTTTCCATATGTAATCACAGAATGGTTGAGGTTTCAAGGGACACTTGGAGATTCTGTTGTCCAACCCAACCAGCTCAACCAGTGCAAGCTATAGCAAGTTGCCCAGGTCCAAATCCCGCTGAGTTTTGAACATCCCAAAGGATGAAGACACCATGACCTCTCTGGACAGTATGTTCCAGTGACTGACCATCCTTAACAGTAATTTTTCTTATGTTAAAATGGGATTTTCTCTGTTTCAGTTTGTACCTATTGCCCCTTGTCCTTTTCACTGCTTACAACAGCAAAGAATCTGGCTGTATAATTTTTTCTTAGTCCCTTCAGATATTTACATACATTGATAAGTGTCACCCTGCCTTGCAACAGTCAATATCTTCTCTCAAAGTTAAAAAATCCCAGTTCTTTCAGCCTCTCCTTATATGACAGTTGCTCCAATTTCACAATCCTTTTAGTGTCCCTATGTGTGTGTGCTTTCTTCTGCAGTGTCTCTGCCTTTTCCCGCCACAGCAGCTGTTAAATTTTTACCATAACTTTTGAAGAGAAAGATGATGTTATCAGTCAATAAATCATTTGTGTGACACAAAATGGTTCAAGGTTCCACATAACTGGCATCTCTATTAATTCTGGACTAATTTCACAAAGGATTGACCATTAAGTAAAAAGCCTCTGTGAATTATTTATTTCTGTACTTTCAGAAAAAGTTGCGATGGACTATTGGCTTGTTGGAAGTGATGGAGAAATGCATCAAAATATAGAATTCATGTAATTTCTCCTGTAGGATTTGAAAAATATACTAGAAATTTCTGATGTATAAATTTTGAAATGTCACTCCAGTCTTCAAAAAAGGCAAGAAGGAGGATCCAAGTAACTACAGGCCAGTCAGTCTCACCTCTGTCCCTGGAAAGGTGATTGAACAGCTTGTTCTGGATGCCACCTCCAAGCAATTGGAAGAGAAGAAAAGATTATGAGGAGTAGTCAGCATGGGTTCACCAAGGGGAGATCGTGCTTTACCAATCTCTTTGTCTTCTATGATGTCATCACTGGCTGGGTAGATGGAGGGAGAGCAGTGGATGTCATCTACCTTGACTTCAGCAAGGCTTTCAATACTGTCTCCCATGGCATCCTGATAGCAAAGCTGAGAGAGTATGGGATAGATGAATGGACAGTGAGGTGGGTTGAGAACTGGCTGTTGGGCCGAGCTCAGAGGGTGGTGATCAGTGGAGCAGAGTCTGGCTGGAGACCTGTGATTAGCAGTGTTCCCCAGGGCTTGGTGTTTGGTCCAGTCCTGTTTAATATGTTCATTGACGACCTTGATGAGGGAATAGCATCCACCCTCAGCAAGTACGCTGATGACACAAAGCTGGGAGGAGTGGCTGACACACAGGAACACTGTGCTGCCATCCAGCGAGACCTGGACAGGCTGGAGAGCTGGGAAGGGAGAAACCAAATGAGGTTTAATAAAAGCAAGTGTAAAGTCTTGCACTTGGGAAGGAATAACTGCTTGAATCAGTACAGGCTGGGGGATGAGCTGTTGGAGAGGAGCTCTGCGGAGAAGGACCTGGAGGTCCTGATTGATGACAGGTTGGCCATGAGCCAACAGTGTGCCCTGGTGGCTAAGAGAGCCAGTGGGATCCTGGGCTGCATGAAAAGGCTCCCTGGTATAAAAAAGACAGGGATCTCCTGGAGAGAGTCCAGCAAAGGGCTACGAAGATGATTAAAGGACTGGAGCATCTCCCCTACAAGGATAGGCTGAGTGAGCTAGGACTGTTCAGCCTTGAGAAAAGAAGACTGAAAAGGGATCTTATTAATGTTTATAAATATCTCAAGTGTGGGACACAGGAAAATGGCCAACCTATTTTCTATGGTCTGTGGAGACAGGACACGGGGCAATGGCTGTAAGTTGGAACATAGGAAGTTCCGCACTGATATGGGGAAGAACTTTTTCACAGTGAGGGTGACAGAGCCCTGGGACAGGCTGCCCAGGGAGGTTGTGGAGTCTCCTTCTCTGGAGATATTCAAAGCCTGCCTGGATGCCTATCTGTGCAACCTGTCCTAGGGAACCTGCTTTGGCAGGGGGTTGGACTCGATGATCTCTTGAGGTCCCTTCCAACCCCTACAGTTCTGTGATTCAGTGATTCTGATGTGTCTAGAAATTCTCTTTTTGCAAGGAGAATTATCATTGTACATTTTGAAAGATATTTTCAAATGAAATTTCTGTTACCAAGCAACCTGTCAATACCTGGCAGTTTTTTCCTCTATTCCATAACAGCTTAGTTATAATATTTTTTGACAAAAATTAAACCCCACTAAAATGCTTTGAAAGTGAAATCTTACCAACAATTTAAGCTTAAGTTTATATATTTTATTTGGGATTAAGATAATGGCATATAATACAATTCAGAAATAACTTTTATAGTAATTGCCTTAGAATAGGCTTGCCTTCTTTTTTTCTCAAATATTTTAATTCTACTTTTGGTAGAAATGTTTGAATCTCACACTTAATGATTTTCTGTCATCAATATGCGCATTATTTAGCTCTTTTTCCTAATTTCTGCATAGAATTTTCATGGTGAGGGACTCAATGACTATCAAGAAGCTTTTAAAATTGAATTTCCTTTCAGGTAAAGCATGAATATCAGACTTGTTGGCAGACAACAGTATCTGTTATAAAATTACAAAATTGAATATAACTGCTCATTTGAAAGGATAAGATCTAACCAGATCATATTTTGAAATGGATGAATAAAAACAGGTCCTGATTTAGCTGTAACATTACATGTTTACTTTGAATCACGGTGAACAGAGACCAACCACTGTAATATATTCTTCATCTATGTTCTTTGTCTTCTCCATACTCCAGTTCCACATAATTGACTTTTCCTGTCTCTGTCAGTATCTAGGAAATATATTGTAGGCTTCTTGCATATCAGTTATGTACTGAGGGTATTTTTTTCAGCAGGAAGCTATTTCTGCTCTTCTCCAGACTTGTATATATCATTCTACTTGTATAAAGGCAACATAACAATTAGCTCTTGAGTCTTTTGATGTAGAGAAGTACATATGTAGGTAAGTAGGTATGGATAAAATAAAAATTGGTGCTGACTTGCTCTTTGGATATGGTTCAAATCAGACTCTTGAGATTAAATTAAGTCTGCTACAATTTTCTTAAAAAAAACTCCAACCAACCATTCCTCTGAACTTTGGTTTTGGCAGAGATTGGGACATGAAATTTTAATGGACTTCTGATCCATATTCCAAACTTGATCCAAAGCCAATATGTACTACAGCATCTGTAATAAATTCTTTGTGGGTTTATAAATCTAATTTTAAATATAAGCATACCACATCTATTTCCAAAACTGTTGAGTTTTGCCCATAAGTTGTTGTATCCAGGTTTTAAAAAAGAAGAAAATAGAATGGTCTTCTCATTCAATGAGAGAATAATATGCATGATAATATTGTCAGATTGTAAGACACAATGGAGTACAGAAAACCTTTTGCCTATTTTCACTAATGAAGAGTTTGCCACTATATGCTCTGAATTAACTCTTTTTTTGGCAAGTTTTATTATGTTCTAATAAAAGGATAACTTTGCAACTAAATATGAGTAATTACATTTTATTCAGGTTTATTAATTTACCCTTGCTTGAATCTGTCTGAAAAATATAGATAATTAAAAAAGTTGAAAAAAAGAAAAATAAAATTCTTGAGGAATATTGGAGTTCAGGACCAGTATTTTCTGCAAAGATAGGTACAAAAACCTCCATTCAAGCTTCTGGTTATCAGTTTATTCTTTACTATATACTTCTAGATTTGATTTATAAGCTGAATGAGGGATTGTTTCCATTCCAGAAAACTGGAACTGTTACACAGTTTGCTTAAGTAACCAGAATATGGCTCCAAAATGCATATGTGAACATGGTTGAAGTATTTCCTCTTACAAATAAGATTCACATGCTTGGACTGGTTCAAAATCGTGTTCAGACTCAATTAAGTACTTTTGTCTAACTTTTCAGTGATTTAACTATTTTCCAATACCTGATTTCCATAAGCAGCATTCCACACTTGTTTCAGCCTCTTGAAGATTTGTGATTGTTAGCTGATCCCCTTCAAAAGCCTTAAACAATGCATCTCATCAGCTGGTAAAAGAAAAAAAAAAAAAGGATCTCTTAAAACAAATCAAGGATCTCAAAAACTGCAGTATCTGACTGAGTTAATAATTTCACACAATGTAAAGTTCCTCTGAGAAATTTCAACTCAGAATATTGCACTATGAAACAAAAGATACCTTTTCCATGTATCCAACTTCTATTAAAACAACAGATACATCATTTTTGTTCTGGAAATTGACTCTTCTGCAATCAATGATTTGAGTGATGGACTGTATGAGTAAGCTGTAACTGCATAGAGTCATCAAGTAATCACTTGATTGCAAATGGAAGATGGAGAAGCAATACAATTAGCTTCAGGTACGTTAAACATCAAAAGTTTGTATTAGCAGCTTCTTTAGCCAATAGAGGAGGTGTAGCATCACTCTTAGGCAGTAGCTTAAGAGGTTCCTGCGTGAGAACTTATAAATAGGGTGATTATTATAAAAATAAATGAGAAAAAAAATTATCAAAGAGAAAATCTATGTTGTCCAGGCTGACACTAATAGCAAGTGCTTCAAAACAGTGAGTTGTTAAATTGAAAGAATGCATTCTAGAAACACAAGAGTAACACATCCAACTTTATCCTAGTGGACCTATCACACATGCTAGTATAACATTTCAATCAGACCACGCATAAGGAAATATGCATAAGATCATGATTCAACCTACCCCAAATTCACATTGCAGAGATGACAGCAGGGGTAGATGTACTTCATGCCTTGCTGCAGCCATAAATAGGTGGCATTGTTTTTCATCAAAAATTACTCTGGAATATGGGAAAGGTTCTCAGCAGGAACTGAGCAGTGGTGTGGAGAAGCGATGTAGCATTAGGAATAGAATTGCTCTGGTGCTATCATCTTGAGCATTCAAGAGTCATGACTAAGGCTGTGGAGAAATCATAAGAAGGCATAAAATAATCAGATACAAATAAACGAGCAAACAGTTTGTAGATGTGGATGGAGTTTTAATTAGCCCCCTGCCTGGGAATCTTTCAAATTCACTGAGGTCATGTACCTTAGCTTATCTTGGAAGCTGCAGAAGCTAGAAATGCTTTTTAAAATGGAAGTTTATGTATTCACACAGGCAATAACTGCCTTGAAGGGTTCAGCCTTAAGTAACACACAAGCGCTATAAAACTTTGCAAGGAATATTAACACCGGTTTTCTTACTCCAGTATTTCCTTGGTTCATTATTGAAGAAAAAATACTTGGTTTTATCTTTTTGGGTTTTTTTTTCCTCACAACTTATATTGGCAAAGATTGTGTTTGCATAATTTGAGGACTTTTTGAATAACTCTGGTCATCTTCTGGTTGCCTATGTCCTCCACAAGCAGATTCCTTCAGGCATCTGTCTCCTGGATGTGAAAGAAGCAGCACTTGCTTCTGTCTCTCTAAATAGTGTGTTGCTGTATTTCAAAAAGTACACAGAGCTGCTGAAGTGTATGTTACTGGAAATGTTTCTCCTCATGTTAGATTAAAATGAATAATAAAAAATGTAAAGAACATCTTATCCAAGTATTTGCTTAAATGTGTTGTTGGCCAGTATTTGTTAGTATTTGTTAGACACTGTGACCCATGTTGGAGCAAGTCTCTGCCAGCACTTGCAGCCTTTGGAGAGAGACAGAGACACAGAGATGAACGAGAGAGAGATCCATGCCAGAGCAGGTTTGCTGGGAGGGGAACTTGTGACTCCGTGGAGGAAAGGTCTGGAGTAGTCTGGGCCTGAAAGATTGAGAGAGATTCTATGATTTTATGCACCCCATAGCAGTGACCCACTGTCCTGGTTTCAGTCAGGATAGAGTTAATTTCATTTGTAGCAGCTGATGGAATACTGTGTTTGGGAGTTAAAATGAAAACAGTGCTGATAACACCCTGATGTTCTTAGTTGCAGTCAGACAGTCAAGGACTTTCTTAGCTTCTTCTATTTCTCTATTCTTGAGAAAGGAGGGGCGAAGCCAGGACAGGTGACCCAGATGGGCCAAAGAGA